>CM032463.1:15140469-15823684 GCA_019059595.1 Marasmia exigua | reverse complement strand
AACATATTATTTTGTAAGTATAATGTAAATAAAGAGATAGTGGTGAAAAGTTCCCTATGTTATTTCGATGCAGAGCTAAGAACTGGATATTATTATATGCACGATGTCCAATATAAACAAGATATTATTCTTAGATACAATTAAAAGTATTATGAAAGCATTTTGGTTTAACTTTACCATGGGTAAAAGCTTTCTGTCAAAAGTTTTAAGGATGAGTAAAGAACTTGTTACTTTTATTTTTAATTCCAAATGGCAATTTTAAACTTGTTTGACTCTACTTACTTACAACTTAAATTCTTGAAGCAAAGACCGTTGCTTGAGAGCCTGAGGCATGCTTGAACTATCATCGAAAATTTGTGAAGTCTGGTAATTACAATGAAGCGACTGCCGTCTGATCTTCGCAACTCGTACACAAAGGATTGTTTGGTTCTGCTCTCCATTAGACCCTGATTACAAGTTCAGAATAATTATTATCTCTACAAGCTCGGATTCGTTACCTACGACTACGTTACCTACGACCGGTAACGTTATCTACAAACTGTCTCTATTACGACGACCCGTTTGGAACAGTGGTAGTGAACGCTGCCTCTGGTGCAAGGGTTGCGGCACGTTGCGGGTTCAATCCCTGCACAGTACAAACATTATTTTGTGTTCATGAACATGTCTGTTTGTATTGGTCTGGGTGTTTTTTATGTATTATAAGTATGTATTTACAAAAGAAAAGTATTATTATGTATATATTTGTAATTCCGCTGTTGGTTCTGATATCCGTAACACTGGTGCTTGAGCTACCTACCATGGAGTCAGATCAATATATGTGACGTGGTGAAATATTTATATTTATTAATGTTACTTAACTTAAACTTTTTAATTTCAAAGATGGACTTATAATAGTAACATAAAATAGGAACGTAACTAAGTGATCATCGGCGACTACCAAACAACTAGTTGATTCTGTACGTATCCACAGACCAAAGGGATCATCCCTTTGGTCTGGTACTATGGGCACTTTGGCAGTCGCTCCATTTTAGGTGACCCTAATTACGAACCAAGACATGAGTCTTGGTTTAGGCGTACCCTTTAAAGCAACACAACCGGGATTACACGCTGATATGATGGAAACATAAAATAGGAACCTTGGCACAATCATTTTTAATATAATAAGCTCCGATTACCAAACGACTACTTTAAGTCGATATCTTCAGTACCCACAGTAAGTGAAATCATGTGGCTTCAATTGGCGGTTTTATTATTTTATAAAAGCCGTGGTGCAGTCCTCCTGCGCAGTTATAGAGTATACTTTGCGGCACTAGCAATGGCCTCAGCTGCGAGATTGAACCGTATTGCAGGTTCAATCTACGTATCTCCATGATTCACACCAATTGCTCATAAACAGTCATATGAATACGTACCGGGCGACTTGATCTTTGTGTTTTGTTGGCTTGGAACATATCGGGTTGATTGTTTTACTCGTATATAAAGGCCCTTTACAAATGGACTGTCCCCTCACATTTCAGCGTGTCATTCCCCGTTGCGTCCAAATTTGTCACTTTGGAGCCCAGAGTGCGCTTGGACCTCGACCGGGGTTTGGTGAGTCTGGTAATTATAATGAAGATAATAGCAGCCCTTATACAGGAGAATCGACCGTCATGGTTACACGTTCATAATGATTGTCTCAACAAATTGTCGGTTTGATAAACTATATGAAACGTGCAAGTTTTCTCACGATATTTTCCCTTCCGCCAAGTTAATGTTAGAAAAACGCACATAGAGTTAAAACGATTCAGAGATACTATCGGATTCGAACTTAAGACCTCCCGTTCGGATGGTGCAAGTTTTTATCCACCAAGCTATGTCATGCAGGAATGTAATAACATGCCGAAACGTGCCAAAGCGAAACATGTATGTTTGTATTGGTCTGTGTGTTTTTATGTATTATAAGTATGTATTTACAAAAAGAAAAGTATTATTATGTATATATTTGTAATTCCGCTGTTGGTTCTGATATCCGTAACACAGGTGCTTGAGCTACCTGTGTGACGTGGTGAAATATTTATATTTATTAATATTACTGAACTTATCGTTTTCAATATCAAAGATGGACTTATAATAGTAACATACAATAGGAACGTAACTAAGTGATCATCGCCTGATCGATCATCTATTCTGATTTAGATAGAACTTGAAAATAAAGCTTCGGTTTAGAAAATCAATGTCTTACGTGTACCTACCGTATTACAGTACAAGTTGTCAGAGGATACGGTTGTGTCCCCCAACAGGACTTAAGTGCTAACCAGATCTAACAAACCGATCTGCGGGCAGTACCTACTCTTTCACGAAGCTGCTTCGTCCGTTTTTTTGAAATCTTGGTTTTCTTTCAGAAATAATAAATTCAATAATTCCATTCCATTTTCAAGAAATTAATGAAATTATGATGTTATTTTAGTTAAATCCGATTTTAAATTTATTAGGGTAGGTGGACTAGTATTACCTTACTCTATAGGTAGGTGCTTAGTACTTAGTATCTAGAAACTTGAAACAATGAAATTTAAAACAACAAAAAAATCGAATGCTTGAAACTTTTATCCCTTAACTCTTTAAACTAAAGAGAGGATATATTGTGACCTTCGTAAGTTTTGATGCCACAGAACTAAAAGTTATATAAGTAGGTAGTTTAATAAAATTTATGTTTCATGAGTCCAATTCTCGGGATTTCGATATGAAAAAAACATGGCGGTTATCACCTGAAAACCATACAAAAAAAATATGTTTTAGTGATATATGTCGTATTAAAAAGAAATGTCACGAGCCCGAGAATTGGGCTCCTAGGACTTTCAGAAAATCACTGTAAAATGGGGAATAGAAGTTTGTGTGGGTTTTCCTTCTTACACATGCTTGATTAATAAACACAAAGACTTCTTATGTTCTTGTTACAAATTATAAAAGATAATATTTTGACTAGGTATAGCGTGGAGTTTGTTAAAATTGGAGTTTCTGAAGTTAGAGGTTTGGCTCTACACGAGATCTAATACATGTGAATTAGCGACATTATTACAGGGTGTATCTGTGAACATTTACATCCCTTCCCTTCTTAACAACATTTGTTCAACGACTTGTCGAATTTAATCGATAATTTTTTCGACTCGCCATACAAAATGATTAAGACTTTGTATGAAAAGTTGAAATTTTTTAATGCGAATTTCCAAAACTGATAGAACAAATGTTGTTCATAATGGATAGTAGAAAACGTAGTCAAAGGGATGTAAATGTTCACAGATACACCCTGTATACCCGTAAATAAGCATGTTACTCGCAAATATTTCAATAGGTAGGTATGTCTGACTATTATTTTTTTACGTGATAGGTGGCAGACGAGCAAACAGATCACCTGACGGTAAGCGATTCCCGCCACCCATGGGGTCACAAGTGCGCTGCCAACCTTTAAACCCCCCTTTCGCCTGAATTGGGCCTCCGGTATCCTCACTCGCAGCGTAACACAGCACAGTGCTGCTTCACACGGGTTTTAAGTTAAGCCTTGGTATCATTCCGGTCGAGCCGGCCGAAGCGGGGCTCTCCCACGGTGACTATGTACCTACGAGTATGTATGACTGTGTGTATGTGGATAGAAGAAGAAGTTTATTATGAATAATGAATAACATTTTATTAGAACAATTATTGTTAGAAGTTTGTTATGAATAATGAATAACATTTTTTAAGAATTTATTTAATTAAGTATATTATAATGTCGACATCATTGTGTCAGTGATCGTTTTATAAAACTTTATCACAGGCTGATAATTTATTTGACCATAATTAATTATAACCTTCAAGAAAAAAGCGTTTTCCTTTTTATAAGGTCGGCAGCGCACTTGTAAATCCTCTGGTGTTGCAGGTGTCCATGGGCGGCGGTAATCTCTTACCATCAGGTGATCTGCCTGCTCGTCTGCCCCCTATCCCATAAAAAAATCAAATTATCGAAAAGTTGGGCGGGCATTTAAATCACTTTATCCTATAATGAACAAAACACCTAATAATTTCGTGTACGATTTCTTTCTGAAACGTCATAAAAACTCAGATAGTACCTATCTATATAAAGTCATTCTCCTATTTATCGGGGCGGAGCGTCTCAGTGGGGTCAATTGAAGATTGATTTTATTAGCTTCACAAGTGCGTCTAGTGAGTATTTTTTAATATTAATAGCGTCATTTTAAGATACACGGTTAAATTAAAAATGGTCCAAGTGTGAGTCGGGCTCACCACCTACAGTCGGGTCGCGTTCGTACCTATACTACAATACATTAATAATATTTAAAAATAACTTTTTCTATTATCTTGCGATCAATTTGTTTATCAGATATCTTTGCTGTTCATGTTCATTATTGCAACTTTCCAAATTTGATGCACAGTTAAATATTATTAAAATATAGAAATATACGTAATTAAAGTGTATTATTTACGTACAATTAGCTAATGTTAACTACACATTACCTAATTGTACGTAAATAGTAGTACGCTTTAATTAAGAGCGAAGGTAATTTTCAATTTTAAATCTTAGTTTAAATACTAAACCTACACTTAGGTAATTAGTAGTCGTCATATAAATAAATACAGTTTCACAACATCACCTATATTGATATGACTCCGTAGATAGGTAGCTCAAGCACCTGTGTTACGGTGGTGTGTGTGTAAATATAATGAAAATTTGATTTATTTGATTAAATGCTAATAAGTCACAAACAAGAAAAACTTTACGAATAAGTGTCCAAATGTTTGCTTGCCTGCGTAGGTATTATATACTCGTTATTTTCGCTATAATAATTCAAAGGTGTGATAACAGCGAACAAATAGATTATAGTACTTATGCATTTAAAAAACTTGCGTGTACATACGTCTCGTATAACCGATTACGAGTAGCATTCATTTAGACAAACAGTGGTGGGAATGCGGCAGCGGTTTTGTCGTACAAATCTTGATATACTACAATGAGGTAGCACTCTTTCCACGTGTTACCAGCCCCAGTTTAGTTAAAACACGGAAACGTTACGTTACGCGCCTACGTTACTGTGCTCCTTACCTTGCTGTGCGAAATTTTCCTTAGATAATTGCACTATTTACGTTAAACACTATTCGATTTACATGTTTAAGCCGGTAGCGGTTTTCCCGGCGTCCGTCCAGGCCAAGCCGCACTATTTATACGCCACTATAGATAGATCGGGCAGTGCGACGCGAACGCTGAATAGCAAATGAGAAAAATCTTCATACACTGGGTGACCCGCCTCACTTGAACATCATTATGATTAGACGCTTTGGCGTAGGACTGATTTAATTATCTATTTATCAGTTGTTTTGTGCCTTCACTAACATTTTTATTTTATCTGTATTCATTCATTAGGTCTACTTACATAAACCATTTATATAAAAACAAATTATTCTTGGCGTTCTTATCATATTTGCTTTTAATCAAAACAACTTAGGCAATACCTACTTCAATAATAACATATGTTTATGCTACGTAGGCGTAAGATTCTGTTTGTCTCAATACTATAAATACATTGACAATATTATATGTACATATGAATAAATAGATTATAGAGGTATATACATTATTTTAAACATCGCTTCAATTAAATAAATCAACCTACGGATTCGGCGGATATCACTATAAAAGCAATCGCGGGTTTCAAGACTCTATTAGGTCTAAGCAAGCTACGAGACAACTCACGCGACACACTATAGCAGTGTTAAAAACGATACAGTCCGAAAAAATGTATTATTAGGATCACTTTGCGGCACTTCTCTGCACAAATAAAGACATAATTTGTACACTAAAAACCACTAGACACTAATTTAAAACCTTTGAATTGCATTAGCCCACGCGGCTTGTTTTAGCCCTACCCACCGAATCCCCCACTCTCTCTTTATTCCCTTTACCTCATATTTTGATGGGACACCCTTCCCTTGGGGAAAAATATTGGTTTCATTGTGGTCAAGCGTTGGCCTATTGACCAAAAAAACCTTATTTCGATAGTAAATCTATGCTGTCATTCTATACGAGTCTGACGTTATACCATAGATTTATCCACGGATAAAGATTCGTCGAATCCAGCCTAAGACGGTTATAAAAGCACAGTGTAAATGCGATTGTCAATTCAGTCATAAAACATTATAACATTTGTGTTATAATACTTAAATTATGCTTCAAATTGAATGCCTCATAAAATAAGTAGGTATTCGTCAGAAGACGATTATGTCGAGTCTGTTGTGTCTAATAAGCTTTGGAGCATTCCGCCCACAGACTTAGGATGCCGGCCTTATTATGCCAGATAGAGAGCGCTTAATACATCCTAAAATGTGTGAGTCTAAGGAAATTTCCGTCTTACGTTTTAAATTGTAATATTCAGGGATATTTCATACTTTGTATTTGATTAGGGCTGTCCTTGTTCAACAAAGATCGCCCACCAAAGTTAGTATCATAAGTGACTTTAAGTGGGAAAAACGTGAATACCTACTTCGTTCTATGTAAGTCTTGTAAAAGTGCTTTAAAAAAGCGAAACGGTATTGTTGTCTCGTCGTAAATTAATCAAAGATTGAAAGTAAATTCTCAGCTGAACTCTATCCATGTGTTGCGTGTTAAAAACTCGTAGAAGCATTTCACCAAAGAAACGGCTCTAAGCATTTCTCTAAACATTGTATGTTTCATTTATGCTATAAAAAGGAAAAGTTTTTGTTATTTTTGACATTAAGGAGAATTTGCATCTTGTTTAAACATTCTTATATCTTCATAACACAGGTATAGTTCTAACTACATTCACGGAATAGGAACAAGCTAAATACATACAAAAAAAATATTAATCACTTGCCTTACACTATTAAACAATTAGAGAGAGTTAAATTTGTGTAAATACTTCTATGATTTAAATGAATATTTTAATTACAATGACGACTAATCCTAACCACTAACATTCGATTTTATTATTGTACGTTCCGTAAGGAATAAACTGTCTGCTCTAAAAAATACTGTACCTACCTACCATATTTTTAAACAGTTATTACAATAAAGATATTCTGTATTCTGCTACAGTCAAGAGACTTGAATCTCCAAATGTGAGTTTTTTTTCTGTATACAAAATTAATACAAGAGAAAAGATCATATTATGTCGCAGGTCCTATATAACGACTACATGAAAAACACTTATAAGTGTATTTTGATCTCAAAGTAGCTAGTAACTTACGTTTGGCTATCTAACTCTATGAGTGTATATAACGTTATATCGGTACAGACCTGTGTAACGTAATACATGTACTCGTAATATGGACCGGAAAAGACGATAAACAGAAAATGAATTATTTATCCTACTTCAATAGTTATTACTTCATTTCATTGTACAGACAAGCACAAGAACCGAAGCGTTTGACATTAAGCTGAAAATCGGATGAAGAAATATGACAGATTATTAAGCCTACGTGTGGTTATCTGTACGTAACCAAATCTGGGACATTATGAAATATGACGGGAGTGCATTCCGAAGTGAATACGAGCACAATGGAGGTGAAAGTAAGTTCGATGAACCAGATGAAAGCACGTGCTAAGGGTGTCTGGATGCGGGCAAGGACCCCCATCCAGAAAGTAAAAGGCGAGACCTGCGAGATGAATGAATCATCACTTTATGAATGGTAACAGTCTGTCAATACGAGTAGGAAGTTTTTATTTGCTCTGCATTGATGCTGTTAGGTGTATTTATTGAAATAAATTAATTTATTTTACAAACGTTTGGTGACTAGAGTATCAGTCAATATCCTAAAATCAATACAGTAAACACAAGTAAAATTAATATGACACGTAACGGAATCCTTTATTTCAATTAAGTATTACCATGGACTAATTATTACACTAATTAAGATTTAATTGGTCCATGGTATTACAGACGGATGTGTGGGTGGTTAGGTAATTATATGCTAAAATTATAAAAGTCCTTATTAAGAAAATGCCTAGAAACGTTACGATTCAATAGAAACTGAATTAGTCATCTAACGAATGGAAAAGCAAATTTTTAAGTGGATAGTCATGTTCACTTACAGTATGTATACTCTTTCACTATTTATTTATTTACAGAGTATCTATTTCGAGCAAGTTTGGGTAATGTAAAGAAAATAAAAATACAATATATCTCGGAAATAGAGATATGATGATAGTTGTAATATTTGGCATACAATAGCAGCTTTTTTCACCTTTATCCCTAGTGTGCGACGCAACACGATTTGCGCAAGCGCTTCGTATACTTTAGCGGTACTTGCAGTTTTTCTCCATTAGCTGCAAGTTGCCAACTAGTTCTGCCGGTACTAGAAATCTGGTCTTGGTCGGTATAAGGAAACAAGTAGGTACGAGACTCGTACACAGTCACTTATGGTGCACCCACACTATTATTGCCAGGATTTTACTGGGGAAAGAGGTTTTGAATTTTTTTTAGTAAAAAACGAAATTCTGTTGTTCCGAATCTGGCGAGGTTTAACGATAACTATCTAAGAAGTAATAATAAGTAATTACTATTGAGTTTTATATTCCATGTCGTAAATAGTTTACTACCTATCTTCATTATGCATTTGAAATGGGGCGGGCCTAGGGATATATTATATTGACCTGGCATTGTCCAAAACCGGGAATGGCAATGGTGAAACACCTTAAAAAAAGTGTTCTTTATAACAGTCATAAATGTTTTTTAATCCTTTGTTAACTATTAACGGTGTTATAAAGTCAGATTTCATTCTTTTTACGAACATTTGTACTATTTATTTTTGTTAAACGTCAAAACTGCTCTATAACACCGTTTTAGCTCACAAAGGTTTATTTAACGTTTATGAATAAAAGGTTGACAATTTATCTAAAAGTTTTAAAACTTATATTGTCGCTGTAATGCCCCCTAAGCACCTACAGCTCCATTGTACAAGGTAACAACATAATAATGCAAATTCTCATTGTAATAATATTAGTTCAATCAATGAATAGAAGGTACGCCCACTGTTGGACGTAGGCCTCCTCAAGTCTTCGTTTCAAGTTTTTACCTAGAATCGTGCTGGATAAGGTCTGCGATTATTACCAATCGTTGGTATAATCGTACGTCCTCCTCCAGTCACTGCCAGCAGTCCTCTTATTTATTTTAACATCTACCTATCAAGTACGAGGTACTTTTAGCTAGCCATTAACTAACGTGACGCTTAATCACGTTAGTTAATGGTAGAAATACGCACTAAGATTTTAAGATCCAGAGGTGCACCTCTTAATCGAACCTATAAGACTTCCCGTTCAGAAGGCACATGTTCTTATCCACTGATCTTCCATCGCTCTAAATGCAAAATAGTAGAAAAGATACTCGTATTTGATCAAATGACTTATTCAAAATATTATTGTGTAAAATACTATTGTAGTATATGTCCTAAGAGTTGACATAAAATTGTCTTTAGAAGGACAAAAACTCGTTTAAATATTTTGAGTGTGAGGATATTATAGTTACGTAGTGAAAGTGGATGAGGCATATCTGAAGGCAGCCGGATGAAAGTCACGCGACGTGCCGGTAATCCTTCGAGCATTCGCGCCGCGCTCAGTGCTCGGCACTTGCTAGCACATACCTCTCCCTAAGCACCAAATTTATTGGAAGTTTAGCGCCATATTTCTTAAAATAATAACATCTATTTTACCCGTTGATATAATATTTTACCACACTATAACGCGAAGTTGAAAAGGTAACCGCCCTGGAACGTAAAATAGCTTAACATTTTCAAAGTTGTCGTTTGTATAGTGTAGGTACCTACTTAAATAGTGTTGTCTTGAATATACATTAAATATCTAATTAATTGTCTCACATTTGCAAGTCGTGGCAGCCTGTAAGTGAATCTGCACTTATGTCCTTTAAAGTTTATATATAATGTTTTTTTTTCAGTTTAAGATTTGTTGGCTGTTCTGTAAATAAATAAATTAAGTAACATATAGATACAATATATTATGTACTTAGTTGTAGCTACTTCAAACGACACAAAATTAGGCGCGTGATATTAAAAATTGAACTTTTAATTGTGTAAACCCAGTAAAAAGTTTGGTTTGCTTGCTCACTGGCAATTAGTAGCAAATGTATATTTGTTTTTTTTTTAATTACCTAGTAATTTATTATTGTGTGGCTTGTAACTTGCGAATAAAGACTTCTGTGGAATAAAATGTATTACCGTTAAAATCCAATGTATGTATGAGAATACCTTTGTAATTTTGGAATGTTATTTAGTATTTATTGTTAATTTGTTAACTCCTAGTAAGTACACCTGCTTCGCGCGATCTTTTTACTTAAATAACTGTATTTCTAAATGTAAGTGAAATGTTTTATATTTCTGTTTTTTGAAATAAATTCTTGAACCTTTAAAATTCAAAATTATTTACTTACTCTTCATGTTTAAAGAAAAATACGTTTATATTTATGGCAAAAGATAAAATTAACCTTCTGTTAAATTAAAATACAAGGGACAGTCACGAATAATGCAAATGGCTGCAGATGGAAAGTGGCGATAAATTCTACCTGAAGTTGAATACTGTTTAAGTGATATCATGATTTCAAACTTTTCGACCAATTATATACATAGTTTTTTTATGCTAGAGACAACAAACGAGTAAGCGAGTCACCTGATGGGAAGCTATTAGAGATAAGACCGCCTAGATTATAATATATGGTATTATAACCATAGACTAAGATATGTAAATTTTGTGCAATAAAGTGTATCTATCTTTCTAATCAACGCCGTCCATGAACATCGGCTAAATCAAAGAGATCGCTAATGTGTTGCCAGCATTTTTAAAAAACAATTTTCAAAATATAGGTGCTGGTTTGTTCAGTTGTATAGAGACATAAATATAGTGAGTTTATTGAACCGTAAAGAGGCTAACGTGTTGGAACGAATTCATTTTATAGATTTCGTTTTGGCTGTTGACTTATCAAATGATGTTAACTTATCTACCAATTTGCAATAACTGTTGCAGTTGCGATCGTTGTATTTTTGGTATAATTTTTCCCTTACACTTAAATCTTTCTAGGAATATTATCGATATATTATTACTAAAAGTACATTTGACGATTTTAATTTCTTGAACCTTAAGCACGCACCGTAAGATAGGTAGTGTTTTTTCTTTTGATACCTAATGATTCTAATAGAAGTAAGTTATCAATTATTTTAGAGTTAGATAGCTACTATTATTCTAGTCAGACTACGGCGTAGTGTGAGTAGTCGTCTCGCGTCACACCAACAACTACAACACGGGGAACGAAACGGTGAGGTCGACACCTGCCCCCAGCATGTTTACCCTGGTTACGCCACATAGAAGTTTGGAGCGAATTGTTGTAAGAGCACGTAGCAACAACAGCACTGTGCTGTTACAGCGCGCCGTGTGCGATACACCACCGTCACTTTCCAACAAAGTCAATGAAGCGCGGAGAAAGTGCCGACCTCACGTCCGCGTACTACGGCCGCGGTAAAATCCGCTGACTCATATATCACATCACCGTTTCATCATGATACACATATTATGCATCTAAGAACCGGGCGAACCGCGTTGACAAACAAAAGGCGGGACAAAGGGGTGTGGCTGGACAGGATTTGGCTTAGTACTTTCATTTTCTGAACTTTCACGGATCACATTTGCGTTTGGGCAATTGTAATTAGGCACAGGAGTATTTTTTAAGTGAAATTTTTTTAGAAATTCATTTACGAATATATTTTGACTTAGATTTTGAAGTACTTACATGTAATCTAACGCGTAAAATGTACCTAATAGGTAACAAATGCCATGCTTCAATGAGTGGTTCAAAAGCTATGTTATAATTGAAAGTTACTAAGAATAGCGAAATGAATGCGGACATAAAAAGTATAATAGTTATAAGTAACTTCCTTACATAACACGAGAGAGACGTTGTAACGCGTAACCCACAAAGGTACAGAGGAGTTACATAAAGAAATAAATAATTTCTTTATTTCCAATTAGGCATATAAATAACAATAAACTGTGGCCAACATATTTTAATTATTGTTTATTTATGTATGTTTGTGTTGTTGTGATCGCCCCGTTGGTCTAGTGGTTCAAGTACCGGGCAGTGATCTCGTGAAGTATGTTTCGAATTTTTCAAACATAGCTCGCGATTGTGATCACCAATCCGCATTAGGCAAGCGTGGTGATTAAGCTTAATCCCATCATAGTAGCGATAACTTGATTTCTATGATGGAGGCCTTTGCCCTGCAGTGGGACAGTATATAGGCTGATACTACTACTATGGGTGTTGTTCAATTGGTACACAATTTAAAATCAGGGTCATTTATTGACACATCATAAAAACATGGATTAATATAATATGTACGGACGTATAACATACGTAGATATTCTTTATTGAATAAAACAATGATTTGTCCGAAAAAAGATCCATTATTCAATGCTGTCAAAGCTATCTATACATATTTACGTACCTACCCTTTTAATAAAAATATTTTGAACCAAGTACAATAGACCCTAGAAGTACAGTAGAAACTTAATAATATCTAATATGACCTTTTTTATTAGTCACACGTAACGCGTAGGTATAATTTTTAATACTTATAATGGTGTCAACTTTTAAATTATAGATGTCATAAAATTAATAGGTCGTTCATTATACGTAATCCATTTAACCTACTTTCACTGTGATTTTACGTACTTTTGTATGAGATCTTCCTAAATTGGAAAGCTTCATAGAAAAATTATCAAAATTTTTATGGCAGGCCCAACACGGAGCGATGGATTAACTGACCATTTATGGACTTTTTGATGGAGATCAATTTATTATTAGAATACCTTTATAAAGAGTTTTATGTAAAAATCGTTTACAACTTTCTGAACATAAATTTTAAGCCGGCATACAATTTTCTGTTTGAAAATATTACAATTCTATAACAAAATTTAGTTTGAGTCTAAGAAAGTATAATAGTAAGGACATCCACTTGATGTACACATACACGTCTGTTAAATAACTTCAATCCCTTCTCACTTTAATGTTAAACACGTTTGATTCAATATGAATCGAGGAAATTTAACAAACTATAGTAAATGAATATGTGGCTGTCTGTACAAAGTATAACGATCATCTACTGAAATTCCATAAGTTTGGCCTCATTCTTCATCTTCTTCCCGCTTGCGTCCAAAGCTATCACTATGGAGTCCAGGGTACGCTTAGATTATGATTCATGGTTTTGGGAGTCTGGTAATTACAATGAAGCGAATGCCGTCTGAAAAATCCAGAGGTGCATGCTCGGATTCGAACCACGAGCCCCCGCGTAGAAGGCGCATTCTCATCCACTGAGCTACCATCGCTCATAACTTTGGGCTCATTAAGGATCGAAAGCAATCTACAGTACCTATTATTCGGATCACTAAGAGATAAGAAATTAGCATTCAATACGATCAAAACATATGATAAAAGAGTATGACCATGTCAATGAAGGGTCATGACAAATGACAACTTGAACTATTTAGATAGGAACATCGTACGATTAAGTTGACGTTAAATAACCCAGTTATTTTTACTTGTTGCAGATATTTCCTTCTTCGTCAATAGTTATGATTATAAGATTACCATGGCTTCTACAACTAATAGCTTTTACTACAATCACGATGACATTAGGTGAGTTCCCTTTTTTTCACTTCACTTTATGCATAGTGCAATAGAAACTTTTAAATTACCTAATTTCCTTTTTCCAGGTAGCCCAATTTTTTTACAACAAGGCAGAATGCATAGACCAGTTGTAAAATGGAAACCGCCTCTGGACAATTGGGATTTTTCGATCAAACATACAGACGAGGAGCCATTCTTCATGCCCGCCAATTTCTCACACAAACTGCCGCCTACGGCCAACGAAACAGAGTTGCTCTCTCATATGGTCACCTTGAAAAGAAATTACTCCCGTTTACTCTGGGACAACTGATAAGAGTAGTAACTTGCCACTCTTCGTCGAAAAGGCTTTGAAACTCCTAAATTTAAAACAAGTCTACTATGAAGTAGAACACTCTGTGATGTCTAAAGTCTCGTGCACGGCATGTAGAGCGGGAGCTGGTCTACTACAGCACTATATTCAACTTGGAAAAAGCAAAGAAGAAATTACTAAGATGATATACCAATTCTGTGTGTCACTGAACATTCAATCTACAAGAGTTTGCGAAGGAGTAACGAGGTTGTTCGGAGTAAGTTTACTATGACACTTGCTGTTAGTGGCTCCGCAGCTGATCATTTGATTTTATAACCAAACAGTGTTTTATTAATATTCCAGAGTGAAGTCGTGTATGTGCTGAAACGAATATCTATAGGCCCTAATGAGATATGCAGTTTCGTAATAGGCGATGCTTGCGGCGACGTATACAATCCCTATCATGAATGGGAAGTGGCCTTTCCGCCGGTGCCGAAGCCTGCCCTAAGAGCGATGGAAGTTCCGGTAAACACAGAGCAAACATTCAAAGTTCTTCAAATATCGGATACTCACTTTGATCCTTATTATGCAGAAGGTATGGAACAGAATTGCTTGAGGTAATGCCTTTTGAAGATCGTAGTATTTCTAAATGGTGAATTTTCATAGGTGCCAATGCCGAATGCAATGAGCCTCTGTGTTGTCGCGCGTCGAGTGGGCCCGCCTTGACCCCCAGCAGCGGCGCCGGGCGCTGGGGCGACTACCGCAAGTGCGACACACCGAAACGAACCATTGACCACATGTTGAAACACATCGCGGACACTCATACCGTCAGTATTCATTGCCTAACATCCGTCTACGACTCCATCTCAAAACATTGCGAGGATATTTACCCTCTAATCAACTCATTAGGAATGACGGTGCAAGACTTGTTACCGCGCAATTAAACCGAATTGCTTTTCAATTTTAGGATATTGACTACATTCTCTGGACTGGTGATTTGCCGCCACATGACGTTTGGAACCAAACAAAGGAAGAAAATCTAAAAGTACTACAAGAAACTGTGGCTCAGATGTCGGATATGTTTCCTGGAGTACCTATCTTTCCAGCCCTTGGTAATCATGAGTCATCGCCAGTGAACAGGTGGGCAATTTGCATTTGTAACACAAAACGATCTGATCGTCCGTAATTATTATTTATGTACCTAATGGAATCTGATATGTAAATGTAATTATTTATTTCCTGGGTGAAAAATGGTAAATAGTATGATATAATTTCAAAAAATAATATCAGTTAATGATTGATGAGAAAAATACAATACACCAAGCAGCGAAATTACATCTAGTTATGAGTTCGTGGGTAACATGGGTTTTCTATCTAGCCGTGGTTGGATGAAATTTTCTATAGAAAACATAAAAAACTATGTCACTCATAGGTGGCAACTCCCGACAGATTCCCGACCTATTTAAGTAGGTACTACGCCGCCACCTGATCCTTTTAAGCTTTAAGGTCAAAACACATTCCACAATTCGAAGGTAGCTACGAGTAGGTAGGGTAAACAGTCAAATGGACACAGTTATAAAACTGATCAGGCGGCGGAGACCGCCATACATCAGCATAATACAATTATGATATTAGACCACGAACTTTTCGAGCAATGGTAGCCTTTGTGTATCGTAAGCTGTAATTTATAATAATATGTATATTTAAATAATTCCACAACATCACATACATTGATCTGACTCCGAGACAGGTAGCTCAAGCACCTGTGTTACGGATATCAGAATCAACAGGTGCATTACAATATATACATATAATACTTTTCTTTGTACATACATACTTATAATACATAGAAACTGAATTTAATGTAATTTGTATGAAAACTGAAGAGCTCTCTTTATCGTACGGAAGCATAACTATCTTCTCTCATACTAAGTATTGCGTGGGCACGCTACGAATTTCCTTGAATGTTTGTGCTAGCCCTTCAGTTCTTGAAGCTATCCGTTTCTACTTGTACTAACCTGTGTACCGATATGTTCCAGTTTCCCGCCGCCCTTCATCTCGTCTCCGGACCTGAACATAGCGTGGTTGTACGACGAGCTGGACGCGCAGTGGCGTAGGTGGCTGCCCGCGGGGGTCTCCCAGACGGTCAGGAGAGGCGCCTTCTACTCCGTCCTCGTGCGTCCTGGCTTCCGCATCATTTCGCTCAACATGAACTACTGCAATAACAAAAATTGGTAAGACTTGACGCCAAAGAGCCCCTTTCATGTATTGATGTATATCCTATGTAAGCGCCCTGTTCGGTCTAGTGGTTTAAATACCGGGCCGTGATCTCAGGGTCCTAGGTTCGATCCCGGGTCGAGCGAAAAGTATGTTTCGAATTTTTCGGACATAGCTCGGGTTTGTGATCACCAATCCGCATTTGGCAAGCGTGGTGATTAAGCCTAATCCCATCATAGTAGCGATAAGCTTGATTTTCGATGGTGGAGGCCTTTGCCCTGCAGTGGGACAGTTTATAGGCTGATTAAAAAAAAATCCTATGTAATCTTACATATACATCTGTATAGGACAAAATATAGAAGTAATTTGAGCTTAAGTACCAATTTATTATGATAGCGTAGTTTTGTCAATAAACTAGATTTGCCTACTATACACATCTTGTAAACATGAAACTAATTAATCGTCAGCCTGTCAGTCCATCGCTGGACATAGGTCTTCCTCAATGTTCGGCATTTCACCCGACGCACACTGTCTATACCAGCGGCTTCTCCCAGATCGTCACTCTATTCTGTTCTAGGTATTCGAATATACATAGTTAGGGGGCACTCTACCCTACACATTCGAATACGTTACCAAATCGCGCAAGAAACAATGAAAATATCTACATAATTATTTCGTCTGCATCGTTGAGCATTTATACCTTAGACTGTTACTCCCTAGTTACCCTTACTTATTCTGGTATGGTATTTGTTGTTTAAATGGTATCCTGTTCGTCTAGGTGGCTGTTAATGAACAGTACAGATCCAGCTACAGAGCTGCAGTGGCTGATCTACGAGCTTCAGACCGCAGAATTCAGCGGAGAAAAGGTTCACATCATCGGACACATCCCCCCCGGCCACTCCGACTGCCTCAAGGTGTGGAGCAGGAACTACTACGCCATCATAAACCGCTACGAGGCCACTATCACCGCCCAGTTCTTTGGTCATACGCACTACGACGAATTCGAAGTGTTCTACGACTCTCACGATCTCGGTGAGTTTGACGTGATTCATATAAAAGCATGAGCTGTTTGTGTAAACAACTGTTTCCCTTGTGTTATTGGAAGTAATTAAAGTATTAATTGCGTATCAAAAGACAATGGAAGAGTAGTGCATCCAAAGTGTACAATGCGTATTGTCACGAGTACCATTATTTATAAACTGTGCTAGAACTATAATTTATCAAGAATGTGTTGATTAGGTTAACGTCGATAATAGGTAAAAGTATTTTTATAGCTTTGCGGAAAATTGATTCCGTATGTAAGAAGTATTATATATTATAATGAATTATTGTCATTTATTTTTACAGGTAGAGCTACAAGTATAGCGTATGTTGGACCTTCTGTATCGCCATACTATGATTTGAATTTGGGGTACCGAATATACTACGTCGATGGAGATCATCAAGATACGACAAGAGTAAGAAACAAATAAGTTTTTTCTTTTGTTTTGTACCTTTTTTATTTATTTTTTTTGGACTATGGCCAACGCTTGTCCTCAATCGAAAGCGACGATGAGGTCCTATTTTATAAAATGTTACAAATTATGTTTATCTTGTTGTGTATATTCAGCAACAATGCAGTTGATACAAGTTCGATATTAATCCTTCAGTCAGCATAACCATATAAATAATAAAAAAAACTTAAATGTAGAGTTCAGATGAGTGCCGAAAGATTAAACTGGCTATTATCATTTTAGTTATGAGCTTAGTTTAATATTGTGAAGGGATAGATCTTTTGATTGTGTTTATTTTGTTGCCAGCAAGTAATAGACCACGAGACATGGATCATGAACCTGAAGGAGGCCAACCAGTTCGGGTACCCGATCTGGTACAAGCTGTACTCCGCGCGCGCCGCGTACCGCATGCCGGCGCTGCGCCCGCAGGACTGGGACCGGTTCATCGACAACATGACTTCCAACGATGAAGTCTTCAATTTATATCACAAGTAATGTTACACCAACAGATCGAGTCTTTTCGCTAAGACTACAGCCAAGACCTAATTTAAGATTTTATTGTATACGCGTATCGGAATATTTAGCAACGCTAACGCTATGATGACGATATTCTGGGAGCTGATGTTACCAGCTTCAACATTGTTTCCACCAAAACATCGGCGTAGTTAAAAGCTCTCTCACCCAAGCACGTAACGATTGGGCCGTTCTCCAACGCAGCGCTGAAACGTGTGTAATCAAACCTTAGGTACGGTCAGCATCAAAAGTAGCTTAACACTTTAGTACAAGATCAAAGTAAAGTTCTGCCTATTATAGTCAATTTCTAAGGGGCATGTAAAAATGTTACTTCGACATGGTACTAAAGTGTAAAGCTACTTTTGATGATGACCGTACAAGTCGATAGAACGAGACGAAAATAGAACCAAGCAGAACCATCATCTGCTGGACATAGGCCTCGCCAAATGATCTCCACTTAGTCTCCTCTTTACAACACTTAGGAGATTAAAATTAAGGGTGAATCCCACATCCCACTAAATAGAATTTCGTTCTCTCTGCTAAAAATATCCTGTAGAATGTAGCTTAGAATAAAACGTAATAAGGTCAAATATTAAAATTGGTAACATGTAACTGACCTGTATAAAAATGTACCAAACAGACATTACTGGAAAAGCAGTCCCCGCCGAGGAACCTGCGACAGCGAGTGTCGCAAGCGGCTCGTGTGCGACGCGCGGTCGGGTCGGTCGCACGACCGGCGCGCGCTCTGCGGCCACATCGAAGCTCGCATCGACGGCGCCGCGCCCGCGCCGCAGACGTGGCGCGCCTGGTTCTACAACGGCCTCTCTGTCTCGTGAGTAGAGAACTTAGCAAATATACCTGAAAAAAGGCTTTGTACAAAGCAGCAAACACTTCACGAACTAATCAAAAATAATCACAAATACTAACCAAATTTATTTTGAATATAAAATTCACTGAATGAATTCATATTTGACTGCCACCTCTTCCTCATCCACAGCTTTTCACTAATTGCTAATGCAATGTATGTATAAAAATACATAAAAAACCAAATCAGCTATATTAACAGCTTCACCAAACATTCGTAGAACACTAATGTAATGTTTACATATATTTTGGTTTGTATCAAATTACTTAACTATTTCCTGTCATAAAACCAAATAAGGCAAAGGCTATGAAGACTAATGATTGAAGAAATTGAATGGTAGAAAATTACTCTTAGCAATGAGTTGGTAATTAAACTCATACTAGATCTCATATATTGAACTGATTCCGTACTAAGTAGCTTTATTACTTGTTTTAAGATTATTAGAGAACAAAAGAATTCGCCTTAGACAATTTAACACTATCTAAGGAGTTCGCCTATCTACCGGAAATTTTGTAAAATAAAGTTTTACATAAACGAGTAACATATATCTTTTATACCTATTGGTATAAAACTACAGAATATGAACCAATTGGTTATCTTATTCTCATTATATTTAGACAACTCGAAATGAATTTCTTATTATATATCAGTTTCTATTGGTTGCAAGAAATAATAGGTAACGTGAAAATTGTAGGATGCAATTATTAATCTAGCAGGCATGAATCGCTTAAGAATTAATTTTTTCATGGTCTGGCTTTTAATGAACTATTTTCTTTGTATACAGAGATAATATTCCTTCCGTAAAGCAGGTATGAATGGTGGTGGAAGTATAAATTAAACACCAACACAGAGATTAACACCAGGTGGGTTCTCCTTTTGTAAATATTTATCTCCTGATTTGTAATGTAAACGCATCTTATAAGCAGAGATAGACATAGAGATTACGAGCATCTCTCTTGTCTTACACTAAACGCAGACTTGCAGCAGACGCAAGAGTATTTAATATATTAATATGAATGAAATATGACACCGACCGCCACGAGTCTTTAGCTCGAGTATAGGTATTAGTTACTTCTCTTTAGGGTGCTCCTACACGGCGGTCGATAACCAATTTTTTGTAGGAGGAAAATCGAACTTACTGATTTCTGTAGTGCAACGTCCTACATAAAGACGGTCGTGTAGGAGCACCCTGTGACCTACTCACAATTTTGAACAACTTAACTGTCATTTTGACCAACTTAATATCTCATTCATTATTGTTCCGGAGGTCGTAAATTGGTAACCGAGTCGCACCTCTGGATTTATCAAATTTATATGCGTAGGCACTAAATTTCTAACACTAGCTTGTTAGTGAGGAGAAACATGATTAAGGTGACGGGTAGGGCATACTAGCGACGCCAATTTTAATTTTTAGCTATTAAACCGGATCTATTTGGAACAATTTCGGGGTTACAAACTCTCGCCAAACACTTATACTATTTATAAAATAACGATGCACAAATGTTGGGTCCGTTTTTGTACGCGAAAAATTGATTCACGCTAAAAGTGGCCGCTTTTGGCGGTAATAAATTTTTCGCGTACGCGTTGGACCCAACATTTGTGATGGTTATTTAATAAATAGTATAAGTGTTTGCCGAGAGGGTGTGGCCCCGAAATTGTTCAAAATAGATCCGGTTTAGTAGCTAAAACTTTAATTCGATTGGTGTCGCTAGTTAGTAACTTAAGGCGATTGGTAGCTCGTCGCCTTAAGTTACTGATGATGCAGTTGTTTCGTGCATCGTAGCGCCAGTGAGTTATAGTAGTAATAATAGTTCAATGGGTAGCGCTACCGTGGATGACACCTAGGATCATGATGAAAAAAATGGTTTTACCTACATTTATTTATTCCGTTAATTTACTCGTATCCAAATAAAAACTTGTACATTTGGATTTGTGTTTTTGAAAGTAAGGAACTCATTTATCTATATTTTTATTTATCTTTTCAGGATGTCCATGATAATGCAATTACCTCAAGTGGCTTATCAAATACCAAAGTTTGTGATGGGTCTCGGCTGAAAGAACTCCCGTGTAGGATATGGAAACATCACTAGAAACTCCTACCACCAGACCTGCCATTGTTAAATTATCTTAATGTAAATTATTATCAGGAACAAGTGAATTTATTGAACCCTTCAGTTAAAGGTGTATTTTGAAGACTCTTTTATATTATTTCATTTCGATTATTTGATCATAGGAGATTAAAATCTGTTGATCATGTAGGTTTATAAGGTGGTAACCCTTTTAGCAATACTTAATGTTACAATTTTTATAATATCTAAGTCTTTTGTAAATAAATATGTAAATGAATAATTTAAAATGTGTTTTAAAGTTTTAAAGCTTGAATAAAACCCCTAACTATTAGTAACTTTATCATTAATTATATAACGCAGTCAAAAACCGTGTTACATAATGAAATGTCCCAAAATATTTTTATTCAAGCTTTAAGCAGATCCCTAAAAATAAAATATGCGGAATAATTTAAATTAAGTTTTATTAATGCCTATTAAAATTTACAAGAGAGCTTTTCAAGCGCATTTGTAGTAAACAAATAAATTTCACCCCATATAACACTAGCATTTTACATTTTTCAGAAAATATATAATACTGTTATTATTTCACATATAAACAGGCATATACATTGTAACATACACATAATGTTATATGGAAAGAAATAAGCTAAAATTATACATTAATATTAATAAAATGTTGGTCCCATGCCACTTTCATCATTGTGAAACTTGGTTTGTGGCGCCCATAAAAATCACTTCTTTTTTGCTAACCATAAAAGACAGGTGTATATCTTATTAGAATGCGTGTTTTAAGATCTAATAATTCACCAGGGTGTTTTACGTAAATACAATCTTGTTCAACACAGTCGTAACGTTACGAAATACTTTTTTATTGATTACAGTACAGTGGTAATTATCTATTTAGCGGTCTTTAAACCAGCTAAAGTCTCATGAAAAGAAACGAATAAAGATTCGATTAAACATATATCATAAAATCAAGACATCAGTTTCAATTAGACGACGACTATGTGTGCATTCCGGGTAATAATGAAAACTGTAGCAAAATTTTAGCCAGTGACCATTGCTGATGGATGGCGCTAAACAGCTTGTCCTGATAAAAGAATAACAATCAATTATTCACCATGTTTACTCAGAATGTAGTCTAATGCAATGAGTAGAACTCACTGCCAAATGTTTTGCTACGATTTTCATCATTACTTTGTGTAAGGGTACGTGGTGCCTGGTGAGTATGTAGTAGAAAAACAATGTAATGGTATAAGTACCTACTTCGTTATTTAATTTATAAATATACTATGTAGGTATATTTTTTTACAGAAAATACAGAGAACATATTATGAAAATGAAATATATTTCAAACTTTAACTGAACTTTATCACTTTATTTTAAAAATACGTGTCTAGATACCACATTAAATACCAGCAGTTTTAGGTAAAAGGCACATTATTCAACTATTCTAAAATATTAATTAAATGCAAACTATTGATGTAGGAGGTAGGTATAATTATATGAAAAATACTTGGTGATGTGATACAGCAGTCTTTTAAATATTTCAGTGTAACATGTTATGTTAAACAGCATATTAAAAATAACTACCGTGAAGCTTTTAGCAGCTTCTAAGTTAGTTTGAATTAATTTTATTTTTGTAGCTGTTAAATTTGATAAGCTGTTAAACACGATTTTACACTGAAAAAAATATTATTTCAATTCACTTATTTACAAGCATTCCCCATTACATTATTAAAATAACTGGAGGATAATACAAAAATCTGAAATCTGTATTGATCAGAAAATATCTATCAACTAGTTTTTATATATTTGAAGTATGAGTTAAAAATGTATCCTCTGGACAATACTTTATTAAGAAATTATTCAGCCTGAACTTTCCAGCATAGTATTGATATTAACGGTTTTAGTTTTGAGAATTGACTTATCACAGCACAATCTTTACTTTTAGATACTCAAATCAAAAAGGCTTTCATGAAAATAATATAACTAAATTGTAGGTAAGTTAAATTAAAATAAATGCAATTGTCTCATCAAACACACACTTATTTCTCCTTTACCAGTCAAAGATTTTACTTAACTGTATTTATTGAATTGTAAAGTCAAATGATATTGTTCTCCTTTGAGATCAGATTATTATTATATTAAAATTATAAAATGTCATTATTTAAAATTTAAATGCTAATTTGGAATGTAAAAATAACAGAATGCAGTATTGAAATTCAAACACAAATAAATGCATACACACAAAATAAAAACGAAAATTAGAAGATATTAAAATTGACATAAACCATACTCAAATATTACAAAATCAATATTTATATTTTAAAAACAAAATACCAAAAAGTATTTTTATTTTAATGTAGATCACATTTTAAAATAGAATAGTTGAGAAGCATCTCTCATTTTGTTTTAAAATATAAATGTTGACAAAAATAGATCAGTACTCTCATTACTATTAGATCATAGCTGACAGATCTAATAATTTAAATTAAATATGCAAACACTTACATTAAAAACATACTAGCTAAAGAGTATTTACATTACTGACATTTAGATTAACTATACATGGCATTAAAACATCAGTCTGAAAGTTTCAATTTAATTTGAAAATGGCACTACCCTTGCTGTTCTAAAAATTAAAGGTACAAACACATAAAATAATCTTCTGTCTTACTGTTATTCCCTTAACATATTTTTGCACAGCATTTGACACAGTGGGACATTTAGATAATCTCAAATGGAACAGTCTTTTAGCATGTAATCCTGTTGTTGTAACTATTGTGCAGTTACCATTACTAAGTAATCATAATAATATCACTGGTAGAAAATAAACACTATCATCTTGAACTTAATAGTGCAATAATCGTTTTAAATTCTTCCTGCTTTTACTAGAACTTACAGGAAATACATTTTTCTTTCTTTTTGATGGACTTGGGCCATTAAGATCATATTGTAAACAGCTCTTACCTGGATGTCGCTCATACTTGCAAAGTTTGCAAAATTGTTGGGCACATGTAGAGCTGGTGCATTCACCCCATTCTTCACCAGAAGGTTCAATAGTTACTTTGGCTGGATGTCTACAGTTTATGCACAGTACTTGACTGCGGGGGTCCAGAGATGCCGCCTGAAACAATACAAGGTAAATATTGTAAATAAATCTAATTTAAGTAACAATATAAACAATTATAACAAAAGCTATAAGATATTACCTTGGTAAATTTATTGAATCTAGTTGTTCTTGGACTTCGAGTAGGGCTGTGTGGACTACTTTGCAATAAGTTCACATTTTGTATCTCTTTCAAGGGTCTGATTTGACTGTCAGGAGCCAATTTAGGTGTTTCAATGATGTCCCAATTTTCTAGGTTACTCTTAACAGTTTTAAAAAAATCTTTGCATCTTTGCTTGGTATTCACATTTTTAAATATATTACACCATACAGGGCTTACAAGAGTGAAATTGAATATATCTTCTTTAGACAAATAGCCTAAAATTTTTTTGATGGAAGTGCTGTAGTAGGTTTCATGTTGGTATAACATCTTTATTATATCAAGCCTTTGGTTTGGTTTAATCCCAAATTTATTTGATTCTTTGGGTGGTGGTTTGGGCTGTACTTTTAAAACTTGTTTTTCACATGATAAAGAATGTATAGCAAAATCTACTTTCCTTGGAGATTTTCGGCGGTTAAATGGGCTCAAGTTACAGTTGCTTTTGCAAATCTTCTTAATAGGTGTTGAAGGATGTATTACTGCAGTACCACAGTAATCTTTGTTACAAGAATCACTAAGGAAGTTTTCTAAATTACCAGAAGCAATTGAGGTTGTCTTGCTTATTTTACCATCATTTACATCAAGTTTTTGTACTCCATTTGCTATTAAACTTGTAGGTGTAGCAACAGTTCCCAAATAAATTTCATTTTGGCTTTCTGTATCGTATCGACGTTTTAATCCTCTTCTTCCTAACGGTGTGATTTCGGAACTTGAATTGGTATAGCACTTATAATGGCTATTTAAAGATCGTACTTCTGTCCCTGGGCTAATTGGATAGCAGTCAACCTTAATCTGACAAATAAGAGATGGGTCCTGGAGTTCGCTTGGAGTGCTTGAGCATTCTTCTAACGTAGGTGTAGCAAAAGATGTGTGATATCCGCTGTCTTCAGTCTTGTAGAAACTAATGCTGTTGTAGGATAATGGTGTGGATATGTCCCGAGAACTGGATTGGATATCCATGACGATAATTTGTCTCACTTCTCACTTTCTACAGACACAAACGAGTTTTCCCCAAACTCTTCAGAAGCCATCATAGTCAATAAACAGTCTACACGTTAAGCTATCAGAAATTTAAAAACTATTGTAATGAACTTGATTATTATTAAACTAACTATTAAACAACAATAATACACGCAGAAAAATTACACAATAATCACACACGCCCAAATTACCTATTTTTTTTGGCTCTTGTGTTGGCTTTGATAACTGACGTTTCTCACTGACTGCAACCATAAACAAATAACAAACGCCAAACGCTACTGCTTTTGGTTTGCACTATTTTAACGTTTAATCAGACAATGCTCTATGGTTTGTAGCGGAATGGACATTCAAGTATCATTTGAAGAAAAAAAAATAGAAGAATAGCCCACAACCATAGACAAAGTTTTGATTTTCGTTTGACAGACAAGTGACAAGACGCTCTATGGATGGAAAACTATTTTTTTGGGTTGATGGTCTTTCTTTAGCGAAATAGTTATTGTTTTTTGCAATAAATGTTAAGTATTTTAGACCATTAAGTAATAATTGAACATGTAAATAAAATGTAGCAGTAATGACTTGTCTTGCGTACTTTAACGAATGTGTGTAATATAGTAATTAATCTGGCATCAAAAGTGACCGTGAATATGGCTACTAACATAAAAGAATTATGCAGGCTCTGTGCTAAGAAGGACGATTTTACAAAGGATTTATTTGATGCGAACAATAAAAGTGTTATGAAGTTAATAAAAGATCTAGTACATTTAAGTGTAAGTACATTTGTAATAATTAAAACTTTGAACAAGTTGCAAAATTTGGCTTCTATCTTTATAAATATTGATCCTTCTATATTATTTATTTTGTAGTTAGTATCCATTTTTTCAAATTGTAGTATATTAATGTAAACTGTTAGTCGCCTGGTATATGTACCATATACTGGTATTCCACGATACAGGATTCCTCCTAGTCTGGGCCCTCTATAATGCATCATTCTTTCCTTATTACAAATCTTCTTATTACAAATCTCGAACTAAGGACAGTCCCGGAACAAATATTGCATCAGCCCCTTTTCACATTGCGTGTTGGAACAGGATGACATGAGCTTTAGGACGGTAATAACTTTAGATCGTGATTTATAATAAGGTGGATTATGTTTATCTTATCTTATCTTGCTATTGGGGGCTGACTAGGAATAGCCAGCGACACTTCGACCCAATGGGATCTTTTGTGTCATCCCCATTACCCTATATTCCTACTATCTCCCTGTGAATATATTGCATTAGATGCACTATACACTTCAAGGGGAGTAGCCTGTAATCTTCTGGGCTAGGATAAGCTAAGCCCATCAGCCTCATTCTCATGCCTGCCAACGCGTCGCATTCACACAGCAGGTGTGATATGGACTTGTCCTGTTCGCCACAGGCTCTACAGGTAGTGCTGCTGGCCAGTCCCATTTTGCACAGGAAGTCATTAGTGCCAAAGTGTCCTGTGAATGCTCCCACGAGCAGACGCATTATGTTTAAGTTTTTTTTTGGTAAATGATACTATTTGTATTTATTTATTTCACTATATTTGAACTAAAACTTGTAGATATGACGTCTAAAACTTCTTTTTCAATATATTTCACTAAAGCACTTCTGTAGTATTGCTTTGATTTAGTATCATTTAGCATCTTTTTTAAAGTTACCTATATTAATCTATTTAAATTTTTAAATTTCAGATACATGAGAATGATGAATTGCCAACCAAAATATGTCTGAATTGTGAAGAAAAAATGGTGTCGTTTCAGTTGTTTATTCTGGAATGCTTTAAAGCTCAAGAGACCTTGAAAAATATGTATTTAGAGGCTGCTGATGTCCGGGTGAAACTTGAGTCAATTGATTTTGGTGCACCATCGGTTACAGTCATTAAGTCTGAGGTAAAACTCTTACTGCTGCACACAGAGATGTCAAATTTACTTTGATGGATACTTAAGAAACAATATTGACACTTTTTTCAATACACATAAAGACTTTCCATTATTAACTAAATGAAAATTCAACATAATTGATGTCTTTGAATATGGCACTTATTCATTTTTTTCCCTAATCAACAATAAACTATATCAACCCAACATATTTTAGGCTGCACATTGATTTTTTTTTTAAATAGTTGTTCTCTCCCTAGAATAAAATGTTATTTGTTCTCTTGGAAACTAAATCTATTTTATGCCTAGCAGAGCAGACTGCCTTTTAAAATTTTCTTACTAATTTTTTTTCTTCTGTTAGGTGAAAGATGAACTAACCGCAGAGGATATTGTTTTATGTAAGTAATGAAAATATAATTTTCTGTCTGCTGTTTGTTTAGGTATGTTAAATTATTCACTTTAATTTCATTGTATTATAGGTGCAATTACCAATCCTGTCACTGTCTTTGACAATAAGGGTGATGATTTCAATGATTTTACTAATCTTGACAATGATGATGATCATCATATTGTTGATGATGATGATGATGATGATGACGATGATTATTTAGACAATGTAACATTAGCTTCTCTAAAAAAAGAGAAAGTTCAAGATACTACAGAAGCATCAGTTAAAACAGAAAAAGTAAAGCGCTATAAAACATATAAGAAAAAAGCCATCTGTCAGGACTCTGCTGAGGTAGAAAAAGTTCTTCAAAAAGCTGATTGGAAAGTAAGAGATTTTGTGAAGTGAGTATAGAATATTTGTGATTGTAAACCATATTGTTATTTCTATATAATAAAAATAGCAGATATTAACTTTTTTACTCCTGCCCTAATTGTGGCTCATTTATTGAATTTTAAAACTTGATTAATTGAATGTTTGCACATTTTCACTTTGAAATCAACAACATTTTCTTAAAATGATTAATTTATTTAGGAAACAAAGATAGGACATTAATTTCAATAGCATTTCATTTTGAAGTTTTTAGTGAATACAATGCAAGAAACTTTAATGGACATGTGCTATTCCTTATTCCAGACTGCAATGTGATAAATGTGAGCAGAAAATGAAATCATGGAGTGAATTACGTGTTCATTTTTATAAGACACATAAAAGTAAACCATTGGTTAATTGCATTTGTGGCTTCGTCATCAGATCCAAGAGTGTTCTGTACAAGCATGTGTCTGATCACAAGATAAAAAGCCAGAAGTCAAGTGGTATAGAAAATGAATCTAAGAATAATGCAGATTTAAAATATTCCAGTCTTAAAATCAATGATTTTGTTACGTATGTATAATATTTGTACATGAGTATGTCCTATTTTGTCTTCTTTTGTGTACTGTTATAGTTACAGTTCTTGAAAAATCATGTTTTCTAAACTTTGAATACTTGTTCTAGATGGTATGATTTATTAATAAATAATATATTAATGAAATAACTTGCCTAAAATAGAAATATTTTATAAAAATAATAAAATATCTTAGTAAAGCACCAGATCTTGTTAAATAATACATTTGTATTTTCTCCTCAGGTTCAATTGTACTGTTTGTCAAAAGAAGTGTTCAAGTTGGTACAGTTTGCGTTCCCACAGTGAAAGGGTACATAATATTGCACCGGTGGTTCAGTGCATTTGCGGTATCACACTCAAGTCTAAATCTGTTCTGTACAAGCACATTCAAGATCACAAGAATCCAAATATGTTATGGTATGTAAATATTGTTATTGATTGACAGGCATCTCTAAAAGTTTAAAGTCTTTTCCTTTTAATAATTAAATATAATTTGACTTTTCTACTTGCTTGCAGCTGTGACAAATGTCCAAGAATAACAAAAACAATAGAAGCACTCAACAAACACAAGATGAGACACATACCGAAATCCGAAAGGAAATTCTGCTGTGCTACATGTGATAAAATATTTATAACAAAAGATGCCTTAAAATCTCATGAAAGATCTCACATTCCCATTGAGGACAGAAAGATTTACCATTGTGGAATATGTTCTCTAAAGTGAGTATTTTACACAACAGAGAAGCTGTAACTTTGGAATGACGCTTACAAGCATCTTTTAGTTGACATAATGATTATAATATAGTTTAGCAAACTCTAGGATTGAAACATGTTTGTGATCCCTATAAAAAGGTTTAGAATAGCTGTCTACTTATAGTCCATAACGTCCACTATCATCCGCCTGTTGCAGTCCACTGTTGGACATAGGCCTCTCCAGATGTTCGCCAGTTCGATCGATCTTTGGCTACTCGCATCCATTCCAAGCTATCCTGCGTAGACCGTCACTCCATTTGCCCTGAGGGCGCCGTACACTAGGTTTTCCGAGACGTGGTCTCCACTATTGAACTTGTTTTCCATATCGTTTGTGAGTTCTGCGGCTTATTGGCCATATCAGCCACTTCGGCTTGCTAATCCAGTGAGCTATGTCGATGACTTGTGTTCTCTGCCATGATGGATTGTGCAGATTCACGACCCGGTCGTCTGCGGCGTCGCACAAGCGCGTGGTGCACGACAAGATCAAGAGCTACGTGTGCGACCTGTGCGGCTACGCGTGCGGCACCAACGGCGAGCTGCGCCAGCACCGCGCCATACACAGCGACGACAAGCCCTTCGTCTGCAAGACTTGCTCCAAGCCGTAAGTGTATTTTAATGACCTTTTGTAACAGACATATTAGGGACAAGGAGAGAGATGAAATAATTTGTAGGAAGTTAAAATTAGAGGCGCGGGCACCGCAGTACCGCAGTAGGGTGGAGTACCGCAAACACGCAATATCTGCGCACATATCCCAAGATTCGGCCAGCAAAAGCGATGGTAGCGCAATGGATACGAACGCGCCTTGCACGCAGGTGTTCGAGGTTCGAATCCGAGCAATGGTTTTTTTCATATCTATTATGCTTGCGTATTTCTACCATTTCCATCTGCTCGGCGGTGAGGGAAAACATCGTGAGCAAACCTGCACGTTTCGGAAAAGTTACTGAAACCATGATTCATTTGGTCTAGTTCTCCTGTTAAAGGGTTGCGAAGGTCAGACGTCAGTCGCTTCATTGTAATTACCAGACCCCCCAAACTTGAATCCTGGTCCAAGCGTACCCCGGGCTCCAAAGCGACAGAATTGGACGCAACCGGGAATTACACGCTAAGATGAAGAAGATCTCCCAGTATAACCTAGTGTTGGTTTGGCCATGGGAGGTAGTGGGTTTACCTTTTCTGAATGTCTTATAAGTGGGCAAGATGGTTAAACAAGCACCGGGTATATATTATATTATAACTAAGAAAGTGTTAGTTTACGATTGGTTGACAGGTTCAAGACCCATTCGAATCTCAAGACACACATGGATACGCACGAAGACACGTCGTACCAAGTGCTACGTGTGCAACCGGGTGCTGAACAGCCGCCGCACGCTGCGCAAGCACTTACTTGTGCACGAGGAGAAGTGCCGCCACGTCTGCTCCTACTGCCACAAAGCCTTCAAGAGGAGACAGACTCTCAAGGTGATGTCCCTTTTTATGATAGAGAACCGTCACTAAGAAAGCAGGGAGGACATGACAATATACACCGTGCTTTTTTACCGTCATACTCCCTTATCGAGAGCATTATACTGATGAAAACAAACATTTTTCCCCAAGGAACATAGGGTCTTATCGCAGAAAAAAAAATCACCTTCACCTGGTGCAAATTGTATGGGGAGGCACATTTTTTTTTTGAGATTAGTCCCTTTGTGCCTTGGGGAAAAATGTTTGTTATCATCAGTATAATGCCCTCGGCATGGGAGACGGTGGTGTCGTAAAAGGCGACTAAGGTAAAGCTGCTGGCATGATCATCAGCACCCAGAGAAGGAAAACTCTGCATTTATATCATAACCCTCGCCAACCCGTCTGCCAAGCGTGGTGAGTATGGCAATTACCCCTCATGTGATTGAGGGAGGCCCTTGCCCCAGCAGTGGGGACTTAAATAGGCTGACGATGATGAAGGGAGACGGTTAAAAAAGCATGGTGTATATAGAGGAAAACGATGAATGGAACTAAAATTTGGTTTCCTTTTGTCTATACAAATAAAGATCAAATTTGAATGTTGATGTGACAGGAGGGGCGCCTATCGCGGGACTTTCGGGGCGTAGATTCTATGTCCACCTCTACCATCATTGCCACTCACTGAGACTTGCCCAATACTCGAAACGCTTTTTGACTGGGCGTTGCTCAACATGCTATCGCTTTCTAAACCAACTTTATGATAGAGACAACATGTTGCAGAACATCGCAAACTTAAGAAGCGTCGTCGTATTCGGGCGTTAGGTTAATCATCATCATCAGCCCATTTAAGTCCCCACTGCTGGGGCACGGGCCTGCCTCAATCACATGAGGGGTAATTGCCATACTCACCACGCTTGGCAGACGGGTTGGCGAGGGTTTTGATGTAAATGCAGAGTTTTCCTTCTCTGGGTGCTGATGATCATGCCAGCAGCTTTACCTTAGTCGCCTTTTACGACACCTCGGTAAGAGTGAGGGTGGCCTATTCTACTCTGCCGGGGACCACACGCCCACGGCCACGGTTAGGTTAATATTATAAGTAATCTAATGAGGTTATACTAGTCATATGATGTTGGAGTTTACCCAATTTTAAACCGTTAAACATGTTTTAATCATTCATATAGTCTGATCATGGTTATTTGGCAAAAGTCGGAACTAATGCTGTTTTGACATTTCCCCCATTGAAAAAACGTGAAAAAACGAGCTAGAGACTCGTTAGTCTGTGTCATACAATGTCATAATATGACACCGCGTGCCACGAGTCTTCGCGTTTAGTATATCTGGTTACGCGTTTAGTAAACAGTGGGAGGACAACAGGTTCGGCATGAATGGGCCGGCTCGACCGGAGTAATACCACGTTCTCATAGAAAACCGGCGTTAAGCAGTGCATGCGCTGTTTCGCTAAGTGAGTCAGGGTACCGGGGACCCAATCCAGGGGAAGGGGGGCTAAAAGGTAAGTAGTGCACTTGTGACACCACTAGTGTTGCAGGTGTCCATGGGCGGCGGTAATCGCTTACCATCAGGTGATCCGTCGGCTCGTTTGCCACCTATATCTTTAAAAAGCTATGTTAAGTATATGCCGTGTGGTCCCCGGCAGAGTAGAATAAGCCACCCTCACTCTTACCGAGGTGTCGTAAAAGGCGACTAAGGTAAAGCTGCTGGCATGATCATCAGCACCCAGAGAAGGAAAACTCTGCATTTATATCAAAACCCTCGCCAACCCGTCTGCCAAGCGTGGTGAGTATGGCAATTAATTACTCCTCATGTGATTGAGGGAGGCCCGTGCCCTAGCAGTGGGGACTTTAAAGGGCTGATGATGATGATGATGATAAGTACTACCTGTGTGGATAAAGAATGGGATCAGAAATGGCGGCGCATCTATTCACTTCTCGCTCGCACACTATTAGTATAGACGTAAATAGTGTGCGAGCGAGAAGTGAATAGATGCGCCGCCATTTCTGATCCCATTCTTTAACCGCACAAGTTGTATATATTTTTCAATTTGAATTGCTCCTTATGGTAATTTGAAGTACATGTTTTTGTGTCATTGTGTAGGTCCACTTGTACACGCACACGGGCGACAAGCCGCTCACGTGCAAGTGGTGCGACGAGCGCTTCGCGTACGCGTCGACGCTGCGCTCGCACCGGCTGCGCTGCCACCCCGACAAGATGGCGGCGCAGGCGGCCAACAACGCCTACGCGGCCTACGCGCACGTGCCTGTCCCCGTCCCGGTGCAGGAGGCGAGTCTTTATAATGCTTAATCAAAATTAGTAGCATGCAACCCGCAAGTAATATCGATACATACCTATACTCATTTCAAAAATAAAATTTCAAGTTACACAATGCATCCACTAGTAGTTACAAAAATCAACAAAAATATATAAAGACTTGTTTACATAGTGTGAGCTAGCTCACGAGCTAGCCCACCGAGTAGCTGTACTGCAGAACTCGCGCTTGGAGTAACTCGCACGAGCGACCTAGAAAGTAGCTCGCATGACTAGCCGAGTAACTGTCTAGTGGCTAGGCAGCAGTTCGCACTTTGAAAACAAGTCTTTACTTATGCTTGAGTATTAACCGCCACTCGATTCGCTATGTCTGATCGCTTTGATATTATGATCAACTTACAGGGTGTATCTGTGAACGTTTACATTCCTTTAACCACTTGTTCTGTCAAACATTCTGAACAACATTTGTTCTTTGATTTTAGGAAATTCGCATAAAAAAATTCAACTTCTTATACAGTCGGTCACGTGACTTGGTCATTGTATGGGAAGTCGAAAAAAATTGCGACAAATTTTGAAAAGTCGTAGAACAAATGTTGTTCAGAATGGTTGGTAGAACACGTGGTTAAAGGGATGTAAATGTCCACAAATACAGCCTGTATGTTTTACCTAGTATCCTTAGATCGCCTTATGTTCATCGCATTAGCATATTTGAAAAAAGGATATTTATTTATTTATATAATTAAACAGGAAGAACCCAATTTCATAATTATGCAATTATATTTTAATATTATATTTTGTCTATGCATTACATGTATTATTAGATACTTCTTCAAACACCAACGTTTTCGAGTTGGCATCCTCACTGTGCTTAGACAATTTAACACGGGACGTGGTAAAGCGCAGATTTAATTTTAAAAAATCTGCCAAAATCCGCGGGGGGAAGGGAAGTTTAGTGATGGTCTAGATATGAATAAGTAATGAAATAATGATTTTTGTTTACGAACATTGATGAATCACTTGCTCAAAGCGGCGAATATGCTGGTCTGAACGGTCACCAAGATGGTGAAAGGGTTGGATTGTTGAAACAGTCATAAGGACATTTAAGCACATTTAAGTTTATGTAATGCCGATATTTCTTAAGTTGTCTATTTTGTGCAATAAAGTATATCTATCTATACAGTGTTAGTTGTTTCTTCTAGTAAAAATGTAATATGGATCTAAAGCCGTGCGTAGAAAATTTGCTAAATATTTTTTGTTTGAAAGAATGTACTCCTGCCTGTCACCATGTTAGGATCTGATGATGGAATCTTAGGGAAACCGAAGTGACTCTTCAATAACCAATAGCAAATGAGCCGGGATAACTTTTATTGTTGTTTCTTGTATTTATTCTTCAATACTTCTCGCAACAACCAGTATCTGTTCAATGCATTTGTCATTGTGTCTCTTTTCTTTTAATTTCTATTTTACCTCCTTGTTATATAGTCGAGTAAAAAGAAAATCCCATCTGCTCAGGTAGTAACATAAAGAAGTAAAATAGTGACACATTAATTATTCATTATAATAGAATATAATGATAGAAATCATTCAGTCAACGTACCACGATATCGCCTATTGTCTTTTGGGGTTATTTCTGTCGCAAAATATGTAGATGAAAAATGTTATTATTCTGTGAAATAACGTTTCTTTTATTTCAAAATACTTATGCGTGATAAGAAAGATAAATTCGATTTTTTTGATCGTTCGCAAGTAAAAACTACACAACAAACATTTTGACGAGTTCCGCTCAGCGACAGATACGAATTCGAAATGGCGATTTTATAAAAATACCCGACCGTTGAATCACGTTGGTTCGTGTACTTTGGCAGAGGGGAAATCGTCCACATGCCACGTCCCGTGTTAAATTGTCTAAGTCACTGTCTGACGTAAGCTGTCGATATCTTATTGCCAGTTTGTTATAAACTTAAAACAATAAAAAAAATACAAATCTTGTAAAGTATATTTTACATGAACATAAAAATACATACAAAGCATGATGGCAGTGTGTAAAATTAGGCACAAAAAGAATAAGCAATAATAGAGGTTTTTTTTTCAGGATTATATCAAAAACGACGTTGCAGCGATTGCAGCTAATATTGCGAAAAACGAAGCCGAGGCTATGTAGATTTAGTAATAGCATTAGATATAGCTATTCTGTATCTAATTTGGTTTTAACTTTTTTACACATTAGTAATATAGTTATATTGTTTTAGAAAATGTACATAATATTTAAAGAAATAGATGCATCTTCAAATATATTGTTGTTTTTATTCATACACCATAATACGATATTCGAGAACCTTATGTCCATTCAGTATCTGAAGGTGAATTGGACAGTTCTATTTTAGTGAGACGCTCCTTTTAAATCTAATCGACTTTTTATATGTTTGATTTTTAATCTTAATCAATATTTTATTTACGAATTTGAACTATCTGAATATGAAATACTATATACATTATTCAATATATCAATTATTGGTCATTTATTGCTTGTGTACCACACAAGCAATAAATGACAAATAATTGAATTATATGCATCTTATTCATCTGAAAAATAACGACATGCTTGACGACCTGTCGGAACCACCTATGTCACCTAGAGAACTTACCAGTTCTTGGTCCCTAATGCAATCTATGCAGACATAATTTGTACGAGACAATAATCGTGATTCGATGGTAAGATGGCCGCCATACCGATTACTGATTTTTTGCGATTGTTCGTGTCAATGCCTATGAGCAAAAATTCCGATTAGCGCATTAGGCAATTCATAAGATATTTTTCACAGAATTTATTGGTAATAATTATTTAGAAACATTAATACTTGTTATTTTGAAAAAATGAGAACACAAAAAGTGAATGATTTTTACAAATTAATATTTTAATTTGTAGGAATTTGGATGCATGGTGCGAAACATTTTAACTGTCCTATTCACCTTCTAACGAATTGAACAGCAAGTTTAGTAACTATGGATATGTCGCAGCCGTCTCGTTACATTAGCCATCCAATTGACCGCCTAGAGCGTTTCATTGAACGCCGGCTTCAATAAAATAGCTGAAGAACAACTAGCCATGTCGTTGTCCGAAACGTTTAATCAGATGGCTGAACGTTTATTGCGCCGGCAACTCGTTAGTTTTTTTTCTTGTTTTTAGTTCCTGGTTAATGAATAAAATTATATAGGTACGAGTAATCGTATTACCGCGTATAATCGCGTCACCCGTCATGACATACGGAGCCAAAACTCTCGCTCAGCGGGCTATGGAACGAGCAATGGTCGGCGTCTCTCTCCGAGATCGAATCCGAAATGAGGTGATCCGGCAGAGAACCAAAGTCATCGACATTGCTCACCGGATTAGCAAGCTTAAGTGGCAGTGGGCTGGCCATATTAGCCACAGAACCGACAACCGATGGGGTAAACGAGTTCTAGAGTGGAGACCGCGTCTTGGCAAACGTAATGTAGGGCGCCCTCTGGCTAGATGGGGGGACGATCTGCGCAGGATGGCTGGCAAGAGCTAGATGCGAGAAGCCATGGATAGATCACAATGTCGAACAATTGGAGAGGCCTACGTCCAGCAGTGGACTGCGATAGGCTGATGATGAATCGTATTACCTATATTACAACTGTTGTTGCAGAGTTAATTGCAAAGAAAACCTAATTGACAAGCTAAAAAAATATTTAAACAAACCTTAGGTATCTCAAATTGTCATAGACTCCACACAAGTGGAGTCTATACCGGTTGAGTAGATGTCGCCGGCGGCGGAACGATCGAAGTAAATTGCGGAAAAACCTTTCTATTTATAACCACCCGCGTAACACGAGCCGAACAATTTCCTTCCGTCCCTATCGATAGACGAACCGAATTGTATTTACGCAACCTCCGGCTTGGAATATATTATCCAAGTCTCCCCTCAATCATGAAGCAGATTATTGGGTAGGTATAGGAAAAAATGGAAATGAAAGTTTGATTTTGCCCGCTAGCGGTTAACTTTTTAGATAAGTGTGCGGCGTATCTGACTCGCTATGAGTAGATATGTTTGCTTTAGATAGAGTATCTTGAAATGTGCATAAAAAGGTTCGAGGTTTACCACAGAGGTTTTATAAAAAGTTATGAAGGGATAAAATTCGCTGAAAGGTAAATGACAAGAAAAACGGGCTTGTTGGGAAAGTTTTACTCGCGGAACTTTTTAGATTTTCTTTCATAGAAAATGGTCCTTGAGTCAACGAAGCTTTGTACCTAAAACCTACTTATATAGGTATTTAGGTAACTACGTACACAGATTAAGTATGTAAGTATGTATGGTCTACAGTTTTCCGCTATTATTTTAAAATAAATAAATGCTCTAAAATTATAACCGACTCGTAATTTATTTATTTCAGTCTACCATTGCGGTAAGGGCAAACAGCGAGGAAACTGGTAACCATGATTCAGTTGGTCTAGCTCCCTTGTAACAGTTGTGAAGGTCAGATAGCAGTAGCTTCATTGTAATTACTAGACTCTCAAAATCTTGAATCACGGTCCAAGCGTACCTCGGGCTCCAGAGCGATACGCAACCGAGAATTACCTACACGCTATAATGAGAAGGAGGGGTAATTGATCATATATTAGGATTAGAATAGGAATAATCTACAAGTTCAAACAGCCTACTTAAAATCGTGATTGAACTGGAGTCGCTGGCATTCAAAAACGGAAAATAAATTTACCAATTCATTCTCAGTTCAAAAATAACAGCTTTAACGGTCATTATCGGTCTATTGGAGCGCGCTGTCGGCACGACTCTGGCATTGTGCGGAGGCAAGTGAGGCCGCGGTATAGGCGCGATGGCGGCGGATCCGCGAGATAAGGGCCGTTCCATGTCAGCGGCTGGCGAGTCGCCAACCACTCGCGCGGCCGACGCGCCCGCCGCGCAGTGAGCTAAGGAGCTTGCACACGGGGCTTTGTATCCTGTGCAACACGAGTGAGAGCGAACCGATAGAAGATAATGTACCTATTAGGTATCGCCTTCTGATACCTATAAATATAGCGGATTAGTTGTTATACGACTTAAGGTGACAGGTAGGGCATACTAGAGACGCCAATCGATTTTAATTTTTAGCTACTAAACCGGATCTATTTTAGACGATTTCGGGGTTACAATCTCTCGCCAAGCACTCATACTACTTACTTATTAAATACCCATGCACAAATGTTGGATCCGTCTGATCCGATATTTGATTTGCTGGATCTTCTTATCGGGGTAAGTCTTCGCTCCGAATAACCAAATGTAAGTTAGAATGTATCTTGGGCTCCAAAGCTTTGGATGCAACTGGGATTTATACGCTAAGATAAAGAAGAAGAAGCGTAGAAAGTTAGGTAGCAGATATCCAAGAAGTTGGCCGAGGACCGAGTAGGTACCTAGGTAGGTACAATCAAATATATAATATTAAAAAGATAAATAATACCTATATCCCGTCTGTTTACAAGTTATATACATATATAACCTGTGAACAGACGGGATATAGGTACCAGACCATCACTCTATTGTACATACCTACCTGCCAGTTAGTTTAGTATTAGAATAATATTGTAAGATTCTGCTGATAAGTAAATTATGTATTTATCCTCAAGAACTGTAACCAATCAAACCCTTCGATATTGGTAAATCAGAATAAACCCAGTCATGTCTGCAATAAGCAGTGTGGCGTGATTTTCAGGTTTACGTCGATATCTCTGCCTTCACCCTCCGTGAGTAGGATCACTATCCCTACTCAATGCTGTGGAAACTAATATGTGTGACGTAACGTCAAGTCTCGACAACAGTTTGTATGAGCTTTATCAACGGCTTCATCAAGGTACTTAGGTACTGTGAATCACGGTGAGAATAGGAAATATAATTTTTCGCTACGAGAATTCTCGTACAGAAAGAAAGAAGAGCTATACTAAAGGCAATGACTCGCGGCAGACGGTAGAGTATTTCATTCATTAATAAATGATATATGACAGTTAAGTTGTTAAAATTGGGTCAGTAGATTTAAAGGGAAGTACTGTACCCTTTGCCGCTTGTCTTCGTGTTTAGTACAGTCATATAACCTTCCGTGAGCATGTAGGTATCCTTAGTCCTCACTTATACTAGAGAGTACTTAATGAGTGTGATGATATGTCACCATCTACAAAAATTTGAGGGCAATCAATCAACTACACGAATGACGTGTACACTATGATGTCACACTACAGTGCGACCACGATAAGAAGGCACTTAAGTGACATTGACGAAAAATGTTTTTTCCAAAAACGTTAAAACGGTATTAGTTCCGACTTTTGCCACATGCCAAATAACCTTGATCGGACTGTAAGAATAAGGGCCGATTTCACCGTCGAAATTGAACGCGATCAACGCTTAAACGCGATCAATGCGAGCGAAAACAAAGGAACGGAACTCGGTTTAGCGCGTAGACCGAGTTCAAGTGAATTGATCGCGTTCAATTTCAACGGTGAAATCGGCCCTAAATATGTGTTTCATTTGTTCCCCAAACAGTCTCCTCTACCTTTGGTCAGCATGGATTCCTCTCCCCGCTCTATATTGTAGAAACTAATAAGTGTTTCGTTACGCGCGTCTCTACAACAGTCTGTGGGCTTTATCCTGGTTTATCAATCAACGCGTAATTATGAAGTAGCTTGCTACATATATAGTGATCTGTGATTATGTAGGGGACTGTCTGACACCTGCGATATCACAGCTGCTTTAACTACGCCTAATGAGGTTGAAACTGGTTAATATTATCAAACTTACATTATTTGGATTGGGTTGCTTGACCTAGCTGAAAATTAAATTATTATATTGAAATTATTATTTAAATCAACCACATTAATTCTTCTTATCTTATAGTGGAACATATTTTTCAGTATAATCTTATAAAATAAAATAGTTCTGTGCCTGCTAAAAATTTATAAATAAGTAGTTTAAAACATAAAAGAGATATTGTCTTCAATACTGAATATAACAATTGAGATCTCAAAAATACCCACATCTTATAAATCTCTACGATACTAAGACTACATGTATAGTACCCACTCATAATAATATATCATTCTATGATGCTAAGACCCAATCATATATGTAAAATCCAAAAGCAATTTCTTGACATATCGTTACACGTCATAACTACGTTAAATTACGTGATAATATTAATATTGGTCTGAAATTATTATAAAAGAAGTTGGTTATGCGCGTTGTTGTCTAATATACTGAAATATGCGCATCAATGCGTAGCGGTTTCCGTAGCAGCGTTGCGTAGTAGCGCATCGCGTAGCCGTGCAAGATCCGTCTTCGTAGCGCGTACGCAGTCGTAGTGCGTCCTACTATAGTCAACGCGAGGACTCGCAGCAGAAGGAATACTATTTCATTCATTAATAATGAATTATACTATGACAGTTAAGTTTTCCAAAATCCTTTTAAACCTACTGACCAGGTTTAAAAGGAAGTGAAAATGATATACTCCAGCTAAAGACTCGTGACAGTCGGTGTAATATTTCCATTTCATTCCTAATAAATAAATGAATTACTCAACAGTCTGCCGCGAATTCTTGAGTTGACTATGAAATTAAGACGCACTAGTAAAACATAGTATAATACTATAAATACTAATAAAGATAGATTTTTGTTATTATAATAATGACAGATCATTGATTAAACCATATTTTGTGAATTCGTTTTTAGAGAATCTTATTCAGTTTTTTCAGACTCTGTCAATTACAACTCAGAATTGTCAGGTATGAATCAAGGAATTGTTTTATTCTCCTAAACTATAGACTATAACTAGGTATTCTGTAAAAAAATGCGTTCCGCTACGAATAAACCCCACATTCCAAATGTGGTTAGACAACGGATAAAATATGACATCAGGAAACAAAAATATTTCACACAGAAAATACATTCGTGTTCTATGATTTGTGGTTACCACATTGTTGCGAACACTTCACGTCCATACATGTATATACCTATGTTAGGTGTCTCTGATAAATGAACAATGATTTCTGAGGGGTACTTTCACTTTTTTAGTATTTTATTTTGGGGACAAAGTATCCGAAATTGAAGTGAAGTGAGCCTATGTTATACAAATTACGTAAATTGATTTCGTCATTCTGTATAATGTATTAATTTTAAGAAACTATGTGATAATATCTAACAAATATTAAAATAAGGTGTGACTTATTTAATAGTATCTTTGTGACTAAATTGCTTCTGAAAGTGTTCTATGAATAGATACATAAACTGGGAGAAAGGACTACGTACGATATAAGTGATTTAATTCAATATTTTCTATCCGGCGCAGGGTTCGATGGTGTACCTACCTACACACCTACATATCTACAGGGTAAAGTGTAGACGAAGGATATCTTTTATTTTATAGCCTTTTCATCTCGGCATTGGGAAGCGGTACACGGTATTGCTGTTACTGCTATTAAATATGTAATGCCAGAATAGGTAGGATTTCTGAAATTCTGATCGCACGCTCGCATATATTTTTGTTTAACTACGCAGAAACGAGCGACCCTAGTAATATACATACCTTTTTATATGCGTCACTGTACCTTAGAGCCCTGTAATATTTTACGTTAGAGACTTAAACTGATTATATCTAAGTTATTCATTCAATGATGGAATTCCATAGAGTAAGAACCTTCCTATGGGCAATATAGCCACACTGTAACAAGAGATTTAGAACTGTGATATTAACTTGATAGCGCTAGAATTATGGCAATGCTCATGATTCATTAGCTAATCTATTTAGGCCTTCTATCATTTAGCAATCCACACACACACACACACTCACACACACATATATACACAGATATAAATAGATAATACGGCCGTGTGGTCCCCGGCAGAGTAGAATAGGCCACCCTCACTCTTACCGAGGTGTCGTAAAAGGCGACTAAGGTAAAGCTGCTGGCATGATCATCAGCACCCAGAGAAGGAAAACTCTGCATTTATATCTAAACCCTCGCCAACCCGTCTGCCAAGCGTGGTGAGTATGGCAATTACCCCTCATGTTATTGAGGGAGGCCCGTGCCCCAGCAGTGGGGACTTAAATGGACTGATGATGATGATGAAATAGAAAATGTTCATAAATTTATAAAAAGCAGAATGCAAAATAAACTTCCAACATAGGTTTCATGAAAACATTCGTATACTTACTTGCCGTTCCTGGTTTATTTTTAATAAATATAAAAGCATTGAAATCATAAAGAGTAAATTATGGAATTCCATATCTGGAATTGGTATCGCGTCTTTTTTGGTGCCAGCAAAAAGTTCCCTCGGGTTTGGTTCGCGATTCAGCGGAAGCGGAGACGCAATGTACTGCCCTTTAAAAACATTAATAATAATAATTCTCACAACATCTCATACGTCGACCTGATTCCGTACTAAGTAGCTTAAGCACTTGTGTTACAGATATAAGACAACAGAGGAACACAAATATATACTTAAATACATATATTACACCCAGATACCGAACAAACACAAGTGTTCATCGCACGAATGTTTGTCCAGGGTGGGGATCGAACCCACGACCTTTGGCGTAAGAGGCAGGGTCACTACCAGTTGCGCCATCCGGTCGGTCAGTCTGACATTGATTATTATATGCATATAATTTACTAATATTTTCAATTTTAAAGTTACAAGTAAGCTACATAATTTATTATTGTAGGTACATCTCAATGTCATGCGCACGTAACAATCAATAAACATCTGTTTACATGGACAATAATCTTTACTTTAATAATCTTTATAATATGTATAAGTGTTGATTATTGTGTAACATTATACTCTTTTACAAGTTTATAGAGATGCGTTGCTCAAAGCAGCACTCAACCTAATAAACTTGTAAAAGTGATTCCGACGCGTTGCAATATGACCACAAATATTTCTAGCAAAGCAAAAATATGTCCAACTTGCCTTTATATTGGAACGTTCAGGAATCGTGCGGAAGGGAATGTAACGTAATAAATACCTTTCGGGGGGCAGGTCGGGCTTCGGGTCGCGGGCCCGGGCATGTTTACAATCGGACACCCGGCGCGCCCGTGGGACTGGAGGTCGTTTATTACCTACCATACCCGAGGACACTCACGGAGATTCGCTTAACGTATCAAATATTAACGGACATCACACGTGCGCCCATGGCGGTCAAGATTTATCAGTGCCCCAAGTTGCATACTGGATTTTATTACAACCTCGATTAACCCCGATTGGAAATGAAAATTGTTTATTCAATTTAGGTCCATACAGAACCCTTATGAATATCAACATGTTTACCACTGGTTCGGAATGTAGTTTTCTGCCAAGAAGACATCTTCAGATCAGATTCTTCTAACTCTACATCACTATTCTTATACCTACATCCTAATATTTTAAACAGGATAAATTGCGTTCACGATTTGAAGGTTCAGGCTTGTGAATAAGACCGCTATCGATGAAACAGATTTTTTTACCTTCTTAGCTCACAGAAATAAAGTAAAGTAGGTAAGTTTTATTGAAAAGTAAAGCAACAAAACATAAAGCTACAAATCCGACCGCTAGCGTGACCTGAAGTAATTCACTGCTGCGCCTTTCTCTATCTAATCTGATTAATAGAATAGGCACTACAGATACTGAAAATGTTAGTTAATAAAGGTTTCACTAGATTTCTTTACCACATAAATAAAGTAGCTTTGACTGCTTATCAATTTGATTACCAAGTAGACCTAATTTAAAATAAATTTCTAAATACTGAGTGCGTAATTGGTTTTATTTCTTTTCTGATAAATAAACTGTCTAGAAGAAGATCAGTATGAGTTAACTTATATTTTCTTTACTGAAAACATCTTGGCACTTCAATATTACCAAGCTGAATTTATGCAAAATAAAAGCGTCCAACGGAATGTCATGACGAGTAAAATATAACCCTCTGGAATAGTCTGCGGTTCTCCGTCCCGTCACGTTGGGGAGCCGCTCTGCACGCCGGCATTACTGGCGTGAAGTAAAATTAAGTAAAGATACGGGCGTAAGGCAGTGCTTCCGAGGCAGCGAGAAACCTACACAGGGCTCGAACAAGCGGAAACGACCCTATCAAGGAAAGTTATTAACTCACCTTGTAATTAAATCCAAAGCTTGCTGCGGCTAACGTAACAGTACACTGTTGATAAGCATCAAATGAAAGAAAAACTAGTACCCGTATACTTCAATGAGTGTTTTAAATAGTTAATTGTAATAAAATGCTGCATCAAAGGTCAGCAAGGCACGGCGCTGACCTTCAGCCATTGTTTCTACTGAACAATAGTGTAGAATTAAAATATATACAATGGAACTTCAGACGTCAGACGTCATAGAAAAGATTTAAGAAAGTCATTACAGACCCTGGCTTTAGGATATTTTTGATTTGGATATATTTAGCTTAAAATATTATTCGCTTCACGCTCGGCACAGCCTAAGGGTGCGCGCGGGTGGGGGAGGGCGCGGGCGCGGCGGCAGCCCTCAGTGTCGCGGAGGCTGCGGCTGACTCCGCCGCCCGCCCTGCGCCGCGCCGCCGCCCAGCCAAAACATTACTCAAACCAACACAAATAAATAACCTTCAGTCCTCTCTCATCAATTTGCTCATTTTTTAAAACGTCCTGTAGTTATCATTTTTGTGTGTTTAGTGACAAAACTGTTGATTGAAAGTAATTTATGATTAAGGCAAAATAATTTACCTTTTAGTGGTCCTCTGAGATGAACCAAGATTTTATTTGTATCTTTCTTGTGGTTTAATTATCTTGAATTTTTCACGTATCTGCTTTCTTGGAAAGAAGTGATCACGAGACAGAAACTATCTGCAGAGGTTCTTACGTAAGTAGACTTTTTTGTATATTATAAAGTTATTCTGACTCGAACTTAGTGTGCCCTTGTATCAAGACGTATTGTTAGTAAACCTTTTCTTTAAATATTTGTTCATGTAACATTTTGTAAAAGGCTAGATTTTAAGTTTCTAAAAAAGTCATTGTAAGCCAAAATAAAATGCAAATCAGGCGAATAAAGTTTATCCGAGGTCTGTGCTCGTGATTGAAGAGGGTCACCACTTGAGACGAGTGCTCTACAGCTTGTCCAATTATAGATGTTTTCAACAAGAGGTGGCCGCCCCTTACATCATTGCCAATAAGAGGTTTGGGACACTTTCTTTGCGGCTACCTTTAATATACGGTTCTCTTTGATATATGACTTTCTTCGTTGAGGTTTTAGGGCAAATTAATGTATCCTTGTGATTAAGAGTTAAATAACTAAAATATTTGTTTCTGTGAAACTCATCGTTTAATAATGAAAAGATTAAACTATGAATTTTAACACTAGAAATGAATGAATGAATGCTTTATTTCTCTGCATAAAAATGTAGGAGAGGCGTAGTAGAGAAGTTATACTCATATCAAGTTATTAGATTGGTAGTTACTACTTATTTTTTGTTTGTTGGCAGGACAAGACATCTTCCATTTGCCATTGAAATTGTGCCAAATTATAAGGAAGCACGTATAAAATAACAATAACTAGAATAGAAAGCAAAAGTATGAGTGGTACAGAGAGAAATATGAGTCGCAGCTCAAGGACGTCACGCTTTTTGCTTATAGCGATGGCGCTAATACTCTCATTAGCCGGAGCCTGTTTCTGCGAAGTCACTTTAGCTGCTAAGGATGAGATTAAAGCCAGCTCCAGTTCCGAAGCTCCGACGACGGCTTTTAAACACGAAACAAAGCCGAGTGTGAAGCCATTAGAATTCACCGTAGCGTCGACTCAAACTCCAACTACAAACGAAACCACTAAGACAACAAAAGCGTACGCTTCGACCGAGAGCCCAACGACCGTTTCGCATTCAACCACTAAAGTATACGTGAGCACAAAAGGCGTTGTGAAAAGTGCAAGGAAGCAAAAGTTAAACACTAGCTCTAGTGGTGGAGGGGCCGCTGTGCATTCACCAGCGCGGCTTCAAGAGCGCCTGGGGGCGGTAGATTGTGATCTACCCGTGCTGCCGCGCGAGTCCCGGCTGTGGCGTGGCAACGAGACGCACGAGCTCAACCTGCCAGTCACGGTAAAACATTTTACACTGATACACCTCCCTGCTTTAGAAGAATAATCATTGAGAAAACAAATGTGTTGGTCTGCGCCAAAATAAAAAATCACACTGATCCAGCTGGGAATCGAATCTTCGGGACCTTCCGCGCTGGGATACAACAATCCATAGTGTTGTAGTAGTCATCTACTGGACCGTCGTCATATTTCCTATATTTTGACATATTTTTTCATCAAAAGTTGTAGGTAACAATAGGTAATGGTAGATAGGTAGTGGTAGGTAATAGTAGGTAGGTGAGTAGGTACTGTAATAATTGGTAATGTAGGTACTGACAATTCGAATGAATAAAACATTACAAATGATAAGTAGATGTTAGACAATTTCCGAGTGAAATTGTTATAGGCACTCCGTTATTCCGATCATAAAAATATACTTTCGTAAAAGTTAGATCATGACAGCAGCAGCGAACGTGGCGAGGTCGAATACATAAGCCATAAATCGTCTTAGAAGAAAAGGGGGAAAAGCTTTCTTGCTTCAGCGGTTGAACTCTGTTCATTATTTCTTTTAGGGAAAACGTCTAGCCCTTATTTATACAGGGTGAATGTGGCGGCTCCGAGATTATGGAGGCATAAGAACTTTCTTTCCTTATTCATTGCAGCCGGCGCGAGTGCTACTTGTATCCACAGTTTACATCTCGGAGCGCTCATGCACCAGGCGAAATTACGAGTGTAGGTTACAAAATACGGTGGTTTTACCTCTTTCTCTGTAGTAAACACTATTGTGATAATAATCTCTTATTCATGTTTGTACCCAAAAATATTAACCACTACTTGAAGGTATGCCTATTTGATCCATGCAATACCTATTGATAATAATGATGAATGTTACTTACTAGCCTCACCAAATCACTCAAGATGATGAAGGGTTATATTTAACGTTTCTGCTAAATAATATATGTTAAATTGCTAACCAAACCTAACCTTTTTGCACACCACAAAATACTGATGTGCAATTAGTATTTTTGGTGTGCAATTAGGTAATTTTAGAGGGTTGGTTGTGTATTAACATATATTTAGATGATGACGATGATCAATAATCTTGACTACTAGAATAATCTTAACGACCCGTTAGGAACAGTGGTAATGAACGCTGTCTCTGGTGCAAGGTTTGCGGGTTCAGTCCCCGCACAGAACAAGTATTATATATATAATACTTGTTCTTATATATATATATATATATATATATATATATATATATATATATATATATATATATATATATATATATATATATATATATTTGTAGTCCCACTGTGATTCTGATACCTGTAACACAGGTGCTTGAGCTACATATCTCGGAGTTAGATCAATGTATGTGATGTTGTGAAATATTTCTTTATTATTTTTTAAAATATAAAAATTATAATGATGAATGTAGCCTTGATATATAGTAATACTATTTTGATAACATGATGGACATTATCCATATAGCCAAATATGGTAATTACAGTTATTTGAAGAGACGACCGAAAAGAAAATATGTAGGTAATTTGTTTTTAAATTAGTCCCAAAACATGGCGGCCACATGAAAGAGATAAGCTTGACTGAGTAATGGTCTGCCATCTGTGAAGCAACTGTTCATTTTTGCTTTAACATTTTCCATTCGTAGTTTTAATTGAAAAGTTTTCTTTTATTCTTTTTGAAAGCTGCGGAACGCTGTGATTCTTGTAGTCAAAAATCACAATATGTATACATAAACATTTTCAGTAAATTATTGTGTTGAAAAATCAAAAACGTCCTCAGGGTGAAAATCTAGATTTCATTAACTAACTATATTATTTAGGCATGCAATATTTTTATTGGTTTTTTTTATTTCATGTTTTATACAATATTATGAGGAGGTTAAAACAAATCAAGTTCTTTTAAACAGCAAATTTTGGGGTATTACTGCAGACTATGCACTCTCGGTTTATTCATCCAATTCATGTCTTAATATCAAACTCATATCCAAATTTGTACACTAAAAACCACTAGATAATAATTTAAAACCTTTGAATTGCATTAGCCCACGCGGCTTGTTCTGTCTCTACCCGCCGAATCGAGTACTTACTTATCTATTAGAGTGTCTCTTGATACAAACATCTCATTGATAATGAACCAAACGTGTTTGACCTTCTTGACAGACAAAAACTTGTAAGATTCAATTTAGGATAAGATTTTAATTTTGACATGCTATGTATTTAATATTTTGATTTTCTTTTTTTCATTGTAATATATACCTAATATTTGAATGCCTGCAAAGGCAAAACATAGAGGACTTCAAAGTAATATGTCAACTTATTCTTATACCTACAAATAAAATTATTCGTAAATTAATAGGTTGAGTCGATTGAAGAAATTTTACAGTTTTATCTACTTTGATGGGTGGCTACTTGTATACGGACATAAAAGTTCTAAAACCAGATAGGTATTTGACCTGCGAGCATTATGAAGTTTCCGAATTCTTTATGGTTCGTAATGGAACTACTTACACATGTAGGAAGGTGCTTCAATCCGTAACTAAATGAGTCGCGTATTGAGCGGTTTCCTGAACGATCTGCTAGAATTCAATCTGAAGAAGACGGATGATCCGGTGATTACCTATAACGGATGGCAGGTCCGTCCTAATCGACATAATTTATTTCCCAACTATTGAGGGTAATTCAAATGAAATTGTGTGGGGTATTATTCTTTTGTTATATATCTAGTACATAACGAATGTTATTTATTTCGAAAAGTACACTTACACTATCACGTTAATCTTCCAAACGGCGCAAATAGTTTATTGGCACTAGTTCAGATAAAAACTACGTTTGTGCCGTCTTCGTTTTCATTTATTATATATTTGAATCAGAGATAATATTTAACCTAAATGAAAACTTTGATAATCAAGTCACATTCCACCTTATTATAAATCGCAATCTAAAGTTGTTACCGTACTAAAGCTCATGTCATCCCGTTCTAACACGCAATGTTAAAAGGAACTGGCACGAGTTTTGTTGCGGCACTATCCTTAGTTCCCGATTTGTAATAAGGCGGTATATGTCTAAATTCTATAATTGTAAATTTGATCAAATAAAGGAAAGAAGCAGAACTTATTCATATAGTTAGAAAGGTACGTTAAATTCAATAGAGTACTTACGTAGACTATACAATAATATTTAATGACATGAAACCGAATAGTATGTACTTACTACTGAAACATTACGTATTTAGGTATACCTAATCACGTAATTATTAGGTAGGTTACTCATTATCATGCACAACTCCTTGCTATAGCTAGGTGTTTAGTAGGTATACCTACTTAGTATGGTAAGTAGGCTTAGTAAGGTAAATACGTCTTAGTTTAGTAAGTATACAGGGTGTAAAAAGACCCTTAACGAAGCCGGCGTCTACGCACTCAGACCATTAAAACAAGTCTTAGAACAAAAAAATATTGATGGGAAACGAAGTTGATTTTTTGGTGTCAATTTTAATCCTATAAACGGACAACGCAATGAACAGCGTACACCGGACCGCGCCGCACGCGCGCCCGCGCCTCAGTCGCCGAGGCGCGTCCCTCGCACACTCCCCCGCCCCGCTCTCAAACATTACATTGCGGGCTGTAACGTTTTGAAGACATTTTTCCCTAGAAATTACTTAAAATTTTGAACAAGTTTCTTTGGACAATAATTAGGTAATAATGTTTAAAATTTATTCTCATCAAAATCTTGAGATTTTACTTTGACTTTAACCTTCAATAACTTGGTAAGTATTGAGTTCCCAGGTATGGTCTAGAAGGAAAAAATGGTTCTGATGATGTGTTGAATACGTAGGTTTCGGCTTCGTCAATAGTCTTTTTACACCCTGTATATGATTACATAGGTACATATTTATTGTACCATCATGTTACTACGTGTTGGTTAAGCTCAAAACAGCAAATAAAACACGCGGCAGTTCAATTAGTATTCACAGAGGTTGACTTAATAATTAATGAATGCGTATGTATGTTCGTGTTGGTGGCGGAGGAGTGCGCGAGCGGCGCGACCCCCGGCGAGGAGGAGTGTCCCCCGGTCATCGTGTCGTGGGAGGGCTCCGCCGACATCCAGATCGGCGACATCCTTATCGTCCGCATCTCCGACTCCTTGCTGCTCGATTCCTTCAGTCAGCACCTCGAAGTCAAGAACAACACTTTAGACGCCAACAACTCTCACACTGATAATGGCAGGTCAGTCCTTATTTAAGCAAATAAAATACACTCTTAGTAAAGTAGGCTGGTGCTCATGTTTTTACTGCGGAAAACATGGTACGATTACCGATCTGTGGGCGGTGAACTTTGCGGCGAGTAAAAGACAGACAAACGGGTAAACGGAGTTTATTTCATGTGGACTGTAAAGTTTGCTCAAAGGAAATTGCACAGTACCTATTTTACTACCGTTAAAAAGCTTTTCCTGACACTCGCCGGTGGAAATTTAAAACTGTAGTTACCTACTTCAGTAGATACTTTGCCAGACGCTTGGGATTTAATATGGATGAATAAAGGTCGAGGAAGAAGACAAGACTTGCAGAATCGCATTGTAAGCTTTGAATGAACCGCGCCCGTGACCGTGAACGCATATCGATCGAACAATTTGCGCTATTCCTAAACATTTTTCATATAAAATAATAAGTCAAGAATGTGTAGAAGAATTCATAAAATGTTGAGCGTCACCATAGACACAAATGGCGAAAACGCTTTTGTACGCGAAAAATTGATCCACGCCAAAAGTGGCCGCTTTTGGCGTGAATCTATTTATCTCGTACGCGTTGGACCCTACATTTGTGCATGGTTATTTAATAAATAGTATAAGTGTTTGCCGAGAGGTTGTAACCCCGAAATTGTTTGAAATAGATCCGGTTTAGTAGCTTAAAATTAAAACCGATGGGCGTCGCTAGTGTGCCCTACCCGTCACCTTAATATTCTCATGTGCCAAGCTCTAAAAAGTCTGTGTGACGCTGGTTGTAATTTTTTTATTGCAGATATTAAAATAAAGCTATTGTGTAGTGTGCGTGGCACTTATTATTACGGCTGGTATGTAATTGGGTGATTATACGATAATAACATGTTCGAGTACGTGCACTATAAACCTTATAATGTGTAAATGAAAAGTTTGTAAACACAGGAGCATGGAAACTTTTATTTCAATATGGTGGTGTACGTGGCGGGTGAGCAGTCTGTGAGCCGGCGACATATGAATAAAACATTGCTTGACGGATACCGAGCCACGAGGCAACCACTTATTAATAACAATATTTTATATGGAAGAAGTTGTTACTTTACCTAAGAAGTCTGCGATACCTACATACATAAAATGTAATCATGTTCTTTTTTGTGAGACGAAAAATATTGATTTCAATGAAAAAAAATTAACATTATACTGGATGATACTAGTTGTCAAGGTCAAATGGCAGACTTATTTTTTATCTAGGATAATAAATCATACTTACATACCTATTATATACAAATAAATATGCTTCCATAATGAACGACCTAGAGAGGAAGGTACATATTTTATACGTGATTCTTTTCTTTAATTATCTTTATGATAAAATTATTTTAATGCCATGTGAGCCTCTTGAATCGCTGTTTCCGTAACAAGTTCGTGTCCGTATTTAATGACCACCTCGCCGAGTAAACTTAATATAAAAAGAGATAAATCGATACAGCCGTGTGAATGCAGATACAGCTGATCGCTAAAATGTAGCCTATAAGTTATTTAATTATAGCCGACCTATATTGGCTGCCCACATTGTAGCAAATGCCGGAGAGTGAGCGCAGTTGAGTGCACCAGAATCCGTTTTTTGCGTGTCGCTGCACAAATCCACGCAGCGGTTTACCACGTTAATTACGCACGTTAGTGATGCATGGGCATGACTATATTAGTGATATATGGTGTCACACCACTACAAATCTGTCTGTTTTTTTCGCCGTCGTATAATTTGGGTGCATTCAGATTTTGGCTACAGCTAAAAATCTACGAAACAAAGAAGACAAATAAAAGTAATCACATAAATCAAATGTAAAACCTAATAGTACGAGTACCTACTAGTTTTTGTTTAATTGATCTAATTAATTTAGATATTTTTTTAAATTAGAATATCCAGATACTTGGCCACAATCTCACCTGATGGTAAGAGTAACAGCCTATTCACTCTTAACATAGCAAATGTTTAATCGTCGTCAGCCCATTTAAGTCCCGACTGCTGAGGCACGGGCCTTTCTCAATCACATGAGGGGTGTTTGCCATACTCACCACGCTTGGCAGACTGGTTGGCGAGGGTTTTGATATAAATGCAGAGTTTTCCTTCTCTGGGTGCTGATGATCATGCCAGCAGCGTCGCCTTTTACGACACCTCAGTAACAGTGAGGGTGGCCTATTCTCCTCTGCCGGGACCACACGGCAAATGTTTAATGAAATTGTTTTAATATGACATTAATATAACAAAAGTTTTAATAAAAACATTTAGAAAGCAATAAAATCGTTACTTGAATTTATAGTTCTTGTCAAGAGCAATTTGTATTTTTTCATTCGATCGACACTATTGCAATAGAGACTCAGAGCCTAAATTAGAGCTTCTCATAAAGATACTTACTGGGTAAGCTCTGCAAAATTGGTATTGCACGGATGCCTACGTAAATCTCTGTAAGGTAGGGTACTTAGGAAGTCGCACGGCGCACTTCCCTTACGTAAGATGTCATTTCCGGCTGTATCGGAGAGGGAGTTAAAATAGGTTTGATAACTAGCTTCGTCCGCTGTTCGCGCTAGATAGGCACCACTACCTAGTTATTTCTAGTTACGAATATTCCATTACTAACTTCACACATACATAATACAGTGCAGGGTGCACGGTTCTGAAAAGTAGCTTATTGGCAAAATGAGTTGGTAATTAGATTATTTGGAAAGCGTGCTACATTTACTCGGGCTACTGATATAAATGTGGAAGTGGGAGAGAGCGCTTAAAAAGAACGCAGTCATTTATTGTTGGGGTATTTTTTATTAATGTTGTGCTTTTACAACGCCCTTGCAGGGTTATGTTATTAAACTCTGATATTTGTATGACCTATGTATACCAATATGTGCAATAAATGAATTTAATTTATTTGTTCTGTACCTACCAGTAATCATAGTCGCGATCGTAGGATGTCCTATAAATATTACTTATTTCATTTCATTGGGACAGGAATATATTCGGGCTCAATATTTTTGGATTTTAATATATTGTTATATTTTTTTAGATTAAGTCCGTACAGCCTATTAATGAATGTCAATATTTACCTACCCACGGTTCTGAAAAGTAGCTAATTGGCAAAATGAGTTGGTGATTGGATTATTTGGAAAGCGTGCTACATTTACTCGGGCTACTGATATAAATGGGGAAGTATTAAAATGGGATATGGGAAAGAGCGCTTTAAAAAGAACGCAGTCATTTATTGTTGGGGTATTTTATATTAATGTTGTGCTTTTACAACGCCCTTGCAGGGTTATGTTATTTGTATGACCTATATATACCAATATGTGCAATAAATGAATTGAATATATTTATTCTGTACCAATAATCATAGTCGCGATCGTAGGATGTCCTATAAATATTACTTATTTCATTTCATTGGGACAGGAATATATTCGGGCTCAATATTTTTGGATTTTAATATATTGTTATATTTTTTTAGATTAAGTCCGTGCAGCCTATTAATGAATGTCAATAATTACCTACCGTTGGTTCAGAATGATATACTGAGATAGCATTTGCATGAAAAAGAAGATTTAACTATGGGTTTGTTAAAATACTATACAATGAACGGTTATATTCTTCCAAACAAGTATTCTACTCGTCATAATATGACACCTTCTGCCTGATGCATTTTTCGAAATTTACCTACATAATATATAAATATTTTTGTCTGCTTTGCATGAAACATGTCTTATTTTAACGAATTAAAAAAACTGTCAAAATTTGATTTAAATAACGTGTAGAATGAATCTACGACCCGTTTCGATCAGTAGTAGTGAACGCTGCCTCTGGTGTCAGCACCAGCACAGAACAGACATTTGTTTGCATGAACATGTCTGTTTGTATTGGTCTGGGTGTCCTATTTAGAAAAGACAAGTATGTAGTAAATGTATATATTTTTAATTCCGCTTTAACACAGGTGCTTGAGCTACCTATCTCAGATCAATGTATGTGATGTTGTGAAATATTAATAAAATATTAAAAAAAAAATAGTGCTAAGAAGGATATAACCTTTCACTGAAACAAGACCCTGTACTTGTGTTCCATCTCAGCGTACTAAAATGTACACTGTCAGCTAATCTGAAAACGATTCTGCTGGTTTTGTTTATAGTTTGATACCTACTCTTACATAAGGTTCAAATCGGATCTGATTCCATAGATAATATTAAACTGAAATCTATTGGTACCAGATGTGACATTCGCCCACAGGGGTCACTCGGTCCTCCAGCCAGCCGTGTACCAGGTGACGCGGCAGGGACACGAGCACTGCGACGTTTCCGACGGCATGCTCCTTGACATCACGCCGCTCGATGAGGGCGGGTCCAAGCTCTTCACCCTCTACGACAAGGACCTCACTGAAGGCGTCAACTTGCTCATAGGTAGGAAATGAAATTCCTCCACAGGGGGTACTCAGTCTTCCAGGCCATGAATCCGGTGACGCAGGAGGGCCACGAGGCCACGAGCAATGCGACGTCACTGACAGCGTGTTACTCACATTGCTCGACGAGGGCGGCTCCAAGCTCTTCACCCTCTACGACAAGGACCTCACTGAAGGCGTTTACTCATTCATAAGTAGTATATGATATTCCTCCATAGGGGGTACCCAATCCTACAGGCTACAAGCTCTTCACCATCTTGCTTTTGGTCATAGCAAATAACAACAATAATAGAACTAAGTTTGTTTACACTGAAATGTTGCCGGGGAAAGTTGCAATTACTGACTACCAGCAATATGCTTAGTTAAAAATCTAATTAAATAGGTAACTTTATCAACTCCTTGGAGATAGGGCTTACGTTATGAAAAATGGCATTTTAGATCGTTTTATAAACGTTATCAATTGTTAGTATTGCCGCATAGGAAAAGTTGTTCATTGGTATGAGTAAAACACCTTCTTAAAAATTAGTCAGTGGTAAAAATTACCTATTGGTTAATAAATATACGTGTAATCGAAATTAAAAGAAATAATTATTAGTCAGGTTTTTTATAAGTCATTTAGTAAATAAATGAACTATCAACAATGTTTTGTTTTATAAAATTGGTACCTATGACATGCCCTCTGCAATTCCAGTACCTTTAACAATGAAAAGAATAAAGTCCGAGCATGTATTTTCAAAAGCTTCTTTACAACAATAATTATCTCTTTCATTAAAGCATTGATTAGCCTTTTAAGTAGGTAAGTAATTTATTCGGCGAACCACTTCACGTAGGTACAGAGCAGACAATAATGAAACGATTATAAGACTAAATAAATCGTCCGGTTTGTGCGGACGTTTCAGTAACTCAGTCACGTAGACGAAGTTCATTAATTAATACGGCTAGGCATAAATAAAGCTTTCATAAAAGGCGTTCATTTATACTCGGCATTTAAAGCGTGTTCGAAGAGACGAAAAGATGCCAATGTACTAATAAGCATGGGTAGTATGAGTGAAGGCGTAAAAAACAAGAACTAAGAAAATATAGAGACAAAGTTGACAACACTTTATTGTAGCGTCCAACAATAGACGTTCGCTACGAAGAATCCTTTACAGACTTATGTGTAGTGTTCACGATACAATACGGCGTCGCGCCAGTCGGATATTTACGATAGTGTGACATGAAACTAGTTCTGAAGCGTGTGTTTTCAGTAAAGAATGTTTGTTTGCAGTGGTATCCGAGCACTGGGGATCCAAGTGTGTCCGATTAAAAGTAACTGTCAAGTCGGACAACTGCGGGGACTCCCAGGACTGTTCGGGGAAGGGCGTGTGCTACACGAACGTCTCGATGGTACGTTGATAAATGGGACGTGAAGCGATTAGCGGTGGCAGGAAGCTGGAGAGAGTAATTGATGTGTGCTTGTAGGAAGGCTACGAGTGCCAGTGCTGCCCGGGGTTCTCGGGGCCGCACTGCGAGGAGCGCGACGCCTGCCATCCATCACCCTGCCGGAACAACGGCGTGTGTGTCGAACTTTCCCAGCCGCTAGATTCCGTCTACTATGCCTGCACATGTCCATACGGTAATTAATTTTGATTACTGCTTTTGTAAATCTTATAAAGTCTATTTACGGTGAAGTAAATCCGGCAACTGACTGATGATTGCTGGTTAATTACATTCACGATGACTACTATGGTATTTAGAGTGAAATCAATTCAAACAGAGCAAACTTTAATATTTTTTCCGTAGCCCATCAAACAATTTAAATATTACATGAAGTTTTACAACATCAAAAGACTTTGCGTAAAATATTATTTGCGTTAGATATTCTAATCTATAAATTTCCCTTTATAAGTACCCTATTTGTAACGTGAAACGCAAAGATCATGATCCTTTCGTTACTGAACCCTAATAAAATAGTAAATGTGTGTATAAAAGATCTTAACATTTTGCAAGTAATGGTTTGGAATTATCTACACAATTCAATTCACGTTTCGCATGATCAGGAAAGCCATCCTGATTTTCCGATCAATTAAACATGGCGAGTTTGTCCGACGTTCAGTAATCTCGTAATGCTGCGCTTTTGTTTCACTGGGAACCTACAATTATCTTTCTACGTTTTTAGCAGGAATGTAACAGTAGGGATGACATAAGAATAGAAAAGAAAATAGTTTGGCGTTTGGTAAATACATCACATACACACAATCAATACTTAGAAAAGAAATATTATTTTTATTTTCAAAGATGTTACCTTTTGTAAGAAATTACTTGCTCGATGATTTTACGTCCCATCATGAGCTCTGGTGCGAGATGTCGCCATTTGTCCTGGTCTGGTGCCGCGTGACGCCAATCATCTGCCTACAATTCTTACATGTTCGTGTTCATGACATCCCGCCAGCGATAGGGTTGATGCCAAGTGGCTGACAACCAGTAGATTTTCCGAGAAAGCCAACCTTATGTTTTTGATGATATCTCTCATAAATATAGTTAGATATAGTGCCATACACCAAATATGTTCTATATTTTTTCTTAGGATAGAAATGACATCAAAGTAGGTGTACATTAGTAGGTATTCCTATTTACGAGTATGCAGGTTACGACTGTTTCGATAAGAATATTGAATCGGGAAAATATCTCAACCTTTAAAAATATTCAATCAATGAAAATACGCGTCTAGTGAGTATATCATTATTATATACTTACCTACGCATTGACTCGTATACATACATAGCTGCAAATTTCCTCAGGCTTCACCGGTAAGAGGTGTGAAAAGGACCCGTGTTCCAACGGGCCTTGCCTGAACGGCGGGTCCTGCATGACCATGGCCATGAACGAGTCGACAGTGTTCCACTGCGCGTGCGCGGACGGGTGGGCCGGTGCGCGCTGCGAGCTCTCCGTCGCGGGCGGCGCGTGCGCCTCCAACCCGTGCGTGAAGGGTATCTGCATCGAGCAGACCGACAACGACATCGGTGGGGAGCCCTACCGCTGCTTCTGTCAGCCGGGTAAGTTAATTTAGAATATCAATCTTTTTATGTGATAAGTGCCAGACGAACTATATGATGGAGGTCTTTGCCCTGCAGTGAGACAGTTTATAGGCTGGTAGTAGTACCAGGTGCCAGACGAGCAGGCTAATCATCTGGAGCCCAATTCTCGGGATTTTCGATATGAAAAAACATGTTAATGTGTAACAAAACTGTTACTGTACTGTTTTAGTGATATATGTCGTATGATAATAACTAATGTGCTCGTGACATTTATTATCATACGACATATATCACTAAAACATAGTTTTTTTGTATGGTTTTCAGGTGATATCCGCCATGTTTTAAAAATATCACATGCACGAGAATTGGGCTCGTGATAGTAAGCGCTTATCCCCTGGGAAAAGCGTCGCAATATAACATAATATGTCTCATCATCATTTTAGCGAGTCATTCCCAGTTGCTTCGAAGCTTCGCAATATCGACCTGATCTCCTCATCTTAGCGTAATTCCCGTTTGCGTCTAAAGCTGTAGCTTTGGAGCCCAGGGTACACTTTGACCATGAATCAGGATTTGGAAAGTATGGATATTATAATGAAGCGACTACCATCTGACCTTTGCACCCAGACCGAATGAATCATGGTTAAACGTATCAGAAACAATCGAAAACGTGCATTGTTCCTGACGATGTTTTTCCTCACCACCGAGCTAATCGCAGAAATATGCACATTAGATTTGAAACATCCAGAGGTGCATGCAAATTGGAACCACGACTCCCCGCATGTAAGTTTTTAGTAGTTATAGTTTTTTCTTTGAAATGACGTCATTTTTCTATCGTGGGTGCAAGCGATTTTAGTTTGAAAGTGGTTATGCGGCGTAATTCAAAGTCTATATTTACAATAAGTGGAGAACATTAAGGTATACCTATGTGGGAATCTATTGGATGAAAGATCTACGTGACGTTAGGTACGTGTATCACATACACAATACATTTTAGCTTAGATTTACGACAGAGAATTTGCAAATCCGGAATTGTATTCGACAGGCAAATATTATACGGTACATATTCATATTCACAGCTAGCTCACGTTAACATCAAATCTCGAGCAGTCTGACTGTTCTGTTGTTTGCAACGGCTACATCGTAATGCGCTTATGTGCTACGGTACGTAGCCACAAAGTCTATTCATGTGACGTAGCCTCGAGGTCAAGACGGGATCTTGCATTGTTATTTACTCTATTGTGCTAAGGTGCACGCGCCCTAACAGTGTGTACGTGCTACTTTATACGTGGTAAAACACTCGTACCAGAAGTATGTAAGTTATGTGTTGAACACATCTACTTTATTTTCTTATATTCGATGAAATGAAATAGAAGTTACTTAAGTGAAACTTTTCTTTTAAAAATCGTATAGCTAATGTTATGCTGATATTAGGGTTCCACCAACCACCAAGAAGTAGATAAAAAAAGAAAAAAGGAATGGAAAACATAATTTTTAATCTATGCATTTTCTTTTAGGATAATTAATATTACTTATTGAACAAAAGAACAAAAACACAAGAAAATTAAGGCAATAACTGATAGATAAAAATAAGCTAAAAGTAAATAAAAAGGAAAGTTAAAACAAAGTGGTGGGTCCCCGTGGCAGTATCCTCAAAATTCTGGCAGCATTACCCTGCTGGATCGCGATGGGATATTTGTTTTCACTTAACAATTCTACTTGTGGAAACTATTTATCAGCAAAATGCCGTATTTATATCCACACACATTATTATACACACAACGTAGGTAAGCTTGTAAGTAAGACGAAATCGATTGTTCGATTGGAAGTAATAGGTTAATTTTTATTGGAAATTTGACCTGGCACCTTATCAATTTTATTTATTAGTCATAATAAAATAAAAACTCAAAGTAATTTGCTTCGGTTCCCTGAAGTGGCTATTGTATTTGAACAAGGCGTAAAAAGGGCCTTATAGCAAAGTGGGTCCACTGCTTTAGTTAATGGTTCAATCTTTTTTAAATAAATGCAACATAGAAAGGTAGGGGAAAGGGAAGTAATAACATTTTGTAATCTACTATTTCATTATATGTTATTACGGAAACTGACCAGGAGCGTGCGAAGTGGAGGATCCGCAGTAGGAAATCGAACCCCGGACTTCGAAGCAACTGCTTCGTATGCAACCGAAACAAAACGCTTAGATGATGATGATGTTATTCCAGAAACTTTCAGTGCGCCCTACTTATTATCCTATCCTTATGTATGTCAGTCATTCTATAACCACGGGCAATTATGTCCCGGACTTTTGGGAGGTGTGCGTGGGGCCGAAGCCAACACGTAGAGGCCCGTTCAATTGACAGTTTTACTATAATGTGATGTGACACCAGCCGGCGACTATCCCTATATACACTATAGAAGTGTAGCCAAGGACAGTCACCGGTTGGCACAACAACACAACAAGATGAACTGGGCTTTATTATTATTATTGACTGCCTTGGTGGCGAAGTAGTTAGTAGGTCGTACTAGAAAGCGACGGCTGCACAAGAGGTCCCGGGTTCGATTCCCGGGTCGGGCCAAAAAGTGGTACCTAAGTTTTCGGTAAGAAATTCTTAGTGTCAGCCCGGAGTCTGGAAGTTGGCGGTCTTCTACCCCCGTCCCTGGTAAGCACGTTAAGCCGTTGGTCCTGCACCCAATCCCTCTCCGGTCGTGGTTACCCTGGTGTCCCATCGGAATATGAGGCATGGCAATAGAGAGTGCACTTGTGCTTGCGCGCACACTTGAGTGTCATGCGTTGGCTGATCGTTGAGATTGGCCGCCGTAGCCGTAATCGGTTGTAAGATATTATCTTAACATTAGCCCGGAGTCTGGAAGTTGGCGGTCTTCTACCCCCGTCCCTCGGTAAGCACGTTAAGCCGTTGGTCCTGCACCCAATCCCTCTCAGGTCGTGGTTACCCTGGTGTCCCATCGGAATATGAGGCATGGCAATAGAGAGTGCACTTGTGCTTGCGCGCACACTTGAGCGTCCTGCGTTGGCTGATCGTTGAGATTGGCCGCCGTAGACGTAATCGGTTGTAGGATATTATCCTATATTTATTTTTACGAAAAAAATAAATAATATAGACATAATTTAAGAACCTACTCCTTAGTTTTCCTCATAATCTCAATTCGTTACGCGTGGCAAAAAGTGGAAGCTCATAATACGGCCGCTTGCGACTACCCGTATTAATGCGACGCGAGTTGATTCCACATTAATACGAGTCCAGTGCGAGAAACCCCTGATTGATTACTAGAATAGGACGTTTTTACTTACTTATGGAAGAGTGATTGCATATTTATATCTGTAATTACTACTTACTGTTTTCTTCCGAATAACTGAACTGTTGTCTGACAGCCGTGACACAAGTGTTTAATCTACTAAGTACGGAATCAGGTCAAATTGAGATGTTGTATAATAAAAAATCCTGCAATGGCAGTCTTAAGTGGTGAAAGATTTTGTAAACTGAATAATTCTATGTATTTTAATACAATAATTACAGATAAAATAATTGCACATTAGATGAATAACTTAGAACCTGTCACACACCGCATAGCCTTATGCTATAATTCTATTTTAAACACTATTTGATTTAATGTAATGTATGCGATGTATTTTAAGTGTTAGTATTATAATTTAGTCTGATATTTCTGGATCCAAATGTGACATTGATGTTATTTAAAAAAAAGGAAATAAAAAGGAAAAATGTATGTGAATAAATTATTATACCACAGATATTATAATACTATCAATTTGGTAAGAGGTAGCGTTTGCTGTAACTTTATAATACCATATTTTAGCTTATACGTACATAAAGCTTCCATCATTTACAATAATAAGGAACATAACCATAACCTCAGCCGTCAGCCGTGTGGTCTCCGGCAGAGTAGAATAGGCCACCCTCACTCTTACCGAGGTGTCGTAAAAGGCGACTAAGGTAAAGCTGCTAGCATGATCATCAGCACCCAGAGAAGGAAAACTCTGCATTTATATCAAAACCCCAAAATGGGCTGATGATGATGATGATGAACCATAACCTCACATTGGATTACCCTCAATTGATATTGAACCATATGTGTTTGACATTAATGTGAGCATCAGATGAAGAATTTGAATTTAAAATTGTACTTCTATATAATGTTGTAACAATGATTCTTACATGTGCATACATGTAGTGCTTGCTATACATATAGGTACTACTTCCAGTAAGTGTTATAAACTCGTCATACTTTATCTAAAGTATTTCTAGTTGTTGATTGTTTCCCTTGAAAAAAGGTAACACCAACTTCGTAACCGACAGCCGACTCTACTAGGCCGCCTAAATGTTATGACACGACCCTTACTTAAAGCAGACGTAAGTAGCGAAAATACTTCGCCACTGAATAAGTATTTTGAGGGAATTATTTTTGTCCAAATAAAGTATACAATTTCGTATTATAAGTTCAAATTATGGTTCCACAAAATTTTCGTTTAGTATGATGAAACTTATTATCATAACAGTATAATAGTCCTGTTTTCATAATGGACTGAAACGCTTACCTAACCCAGAGCCCGCATTATACGGGTTTGGTCAATCTATTCACGTTTCCTTGTCACCCCCAAGCCCCAACGCACTCTCATGCCATTAACTTTCGCACTAACATTACCCCATTAAACTAACGACTATTAATGCCTTCAAATCTACCTTTACAAACACGAAATAAAGTACCTCAGAATTGGAAAGGAAACAATTTCCTCGGACAGAGAAGAAAACTTACTAAGACGTACGACAAATTCCGAGTGTAATTATGTCGAAGTCATAACTGGAGTTGCGTAAAATAACTTCGTCGCCTCAGTTCGCGTTGTTGGCGATTAGTTGTTGTTAAGTGTTGCTACTTACTTATGTTTGCTTAACCACGGGGCGCTTATGATCACATAAGCTTATCAAAGTTTTCCTCCTATATTCTTAATTGAGTTGTATACGTCTATTGGGTAATTTTTGTAATAAAAGGAACGTTAAGTCTTGATTAGAAGGAAAATCCGAGCTCAATTTTCCGTTTTTCTTTTACGAGAGCGCAGTCGACATTAATAGTCACTTAACCCAATTACAAGTAGCTGTGGATTACAACAGCGAGCTAGTAGATTGTTCGGTTTTTATTTTTCATTATCACACATTTTCCTTCTAAAAGATTATTCTACATTCGTAGTGTTCATTTATATGTTTGAATGTTTTTTATGGCTACATTGTTCTTATTAACCCCAACCAGACACAACCAAATTGAGGGGGCATGTTAAGGGGTATGTGTGTGTGTAATTATTTCTATGGCATCGTGACTACTAAACGCATGAACCCATAATAAACTATTGTTTATGGTTTGATAGATGACGGTAGCGAAAGTGTTTTTACCGGTAGTTTGCCTCTCAAAACAAGTCATCTTTTCAGAGTAAAATTTTTGTATTTGAAGGTAATGAAAAGAGCTAAATCCATTTTCTTTTCAGTTTAGATGTCTATGTATACAAATTGTGTGTAAAAAAATTAGGTAAACTGTAATTTATTATTAAAAAACCATAAATATTCGTTTTAAATATAATTGAATCATTTACATAAACTTGAGTTTTTGTGACATAAACCGGTTATCATCGATTCGATGTTTTATGAATAACATCAAATAAGTTATAGTATAACGATATTTTTTCAAAACATCGGAACAATTCGATGTATCGCATTGTAAATATCGCTGTTTTCAATACATCGATGTATATCTCTGGCGATAGAAGGGGTGCTACTTTTGTTGGTCAGGTCGATTGAAAAAACCATAGCCGGTATCTGTAGTCGTGACATTACTGTACATTAAATGGTACCCTGACTAAATGTTGAATGGTATTTGAAACAAAATTTTACTAATAAATCTACCTTACGAAGCGTCTGCTTTAACCCCATTAAATACCTAACAATTTAACGTTCAGTAAGCAATAAGTACCAGTGAAAGTGATGTTACCTTTTGGGTTCGGATTAGAGTGTCATTTTCGTTTGCGAAATGGCTCAACCATTTCTGTTTTATAATGGATGACCTCATTTCGGCGTATTTATCCGGTGCCACAAATAGCTGTGCTCGCAGACTCTATTCATCTTTGTGAATGAACGCTTAGCCATGGCCAATGGGCTTTGGTAAATTTCAGTTATTTTGGATCTTGGGATTTGGATTTCAACCTCTAAAAAGTCTTTAGACGGTACTACATCCTACGACTATACCTACCCTGGTAGGTAGTTTCGACTAGGATTACCTAAAAATGTATTTAAAGAAAAATAATATTAATAATACTTATATTATCACAATGTGGAATTTTCACCAATATTTCAATTTGTACCCTGATGCATTCTAGTTAATAATTAATTTTGTATTCGTAAAATAAATAGAAGCATATGGCATTTCAAAGCATATTAGCCCGATCAAGATTTAAGTTGTTGTTGTAATAAATGGTTTTGAACTTAGTCAATTTAATAATGTTTAATCTTGTTTGCGAATGTTGGGAGAGCGAATTGTGTGGGTGATTTATTTGGAGCAGAGTTGGAAGGTTGCCCGCAACCCGCAGCGACCGCGCGGTCCGCCCGGCGTCCTTGCTCAAACGCTCGTCGCCTCGCGCCTATTCTGTCGGAATCGCTCCCTATTCCGGCTCAAATGAAACGTATAATGAATAGCTACTGTCATACACGGAGATCCTGTCCCTGTCGCGCCGAGGTGGAGCGTGTAATGTATCCTCGGTGACAAGTCGCGTAATTATTGTGCATGACAAATATGGGAGATCTTCCTACCTATGCTAGGAATGTGGAAAATTACAGTAACGGTGCTACGAGCTGGAATATACGCAATTAATTATTACATTCTACGCATACTTATAATAATTATATCATATCATGAAAGTTATGGCAGTTTTACAAAAGTATCTATTAACTAACTAAAGTAGGTATACTCACAGACCAGTAGGTGAACAAGTTGGTATACTTTTAAATATTTCTACTGTTTGCCGAAGTTCCTAGTAGACCTTATTTTGTAGGTCGACTTAATTTAGTCCGTTGTAACCCCTCCCAGACACAAGTGTGCGTGAATCGCTAAACGACGTCCCTCTGTAGTGCCAATCAGTTTTCAAGGCACTCCCCTTGATCTCAGAACAACAACTTCATAAAGCACAAGTTCGAGGCCATATGGAATACTTTTCTCATCTTTGGGCTGGAGGCTGGAGACCCTTAGTACCAATTTGTTTCTTTTGACAGCATTCAACGTAGAGCTACTGGGATTGTCACCAAAATTACTTTCTCCAGGTCGGTTTGATTCTCCAGCTCCGCGGCGGGATAGCTATAGCTTCCCTCAGCATTCCGAGGATCTGTTTTTTTATGTGATAGGTGGCAGACGAGCAGACAGATCACCTGATGGTAAGCGATTGCGGCCTATTTCCTGCAGTTGAAAACTGCTACCTTAATCGAACTACATGCATGTGATTATCATTCCATCCTCATCATCTTAATGGAGGGCGGTCTGGTATTGTGCGTTTCTCGCACAACTTTCTAACACCTAGGTAGCTACCTACCACGGTTTTGTGGAACAGTTTGGCTGCAGCAGCTATTCTCCACGTTTACGACAGAGAAGAGCGTAGGGAGTTAATCTATTCTAAAAGGCCGGCAACGCATCAACGACCTCTTTGATTTCGCAGCTATTCATGGGCGGTGGTGATTACTTTTCACCAGGTTACTCGATTGCTCGTTTGTCGCCTCTAGCACACGCTTTTAAATATGTTACGGTTGAAAGTTGAGCGTTTTCTAGAGTTTATGAACCTTATCTATAAAGACGTAGAGCTAAATTTGATTAGCAATTATATCCTTATACTCGACGGTTGGAACAACTTCTATATGAACATTTTTTTTGAAATTAGCTCAATAATGTTTTCCATTTGCGGTCGGCCGAAAATGGACGAGACGGACGGACTTGTACAAAAAGGTGTATTTTTCAGGAATTTAATTATTTTTTCGGAAATTTAACATTGTTTCCAATAATGAGGGTTTGGGAGGATGTCAGCCGTTTACCTAAAAACCCGTGTGTCATACTTGTGCGTGCCTGGCCTGGCTAACCGTAGAGTTTGGCCGGCGTTGTCGAAAAATCATCCGGACGACCAAAAATTCGGAAAGCTTTTTTGAATTGCAAATTACTTTAAAAATGTTTTATCTACTTGAATACCTAATGCCCCTTGAATCGCTGTTTTGATTTACTAGCCCTGTCGGGCTGTCTTCTTGTCGTGATCTTCGCTCCTTAATGGAACCGAGCTGCGTAAATGGTCGCAGTCAACATGAGGAAGGTTTTTTGCCTACTCTCGTAAATAAATCGAGGCGAATTAATCAAGAGGCTTGTTTTCCCGACAGCGGAGGAAATTCGGGATGAATGCAAACAAACACTCCCCTGGGACGGATTGTCTTTCGCCGAAAGGAATTTGAAACTTCTATGCTATACCAGTATCTATATTTGTGTAGGTGTTCTGTTATGTCAAATTGTTGCATTTGTTTACTATCAATATTTGCTTTAGATAGTTCAGCATCCATCCTATAAGCACACGTTTGTGTTAATTAATTTGTCTCTTTTTGGAAATATTATTTGTAATCTACTCATTTCTCAATGTAAGAGCTACACGTCAAAATTATTTCTTGTTTATATAAAACGTTTTTTGTTTGAACTCATAATTTACTAATAGAATACTGGTCGTATTTTCACCTAATTTTAAAAGGACTAATAACTACCCTCTTATTTTTGACTGCCTCGGTGGCGCAATGGTTAGTGGGTGCGACCCAAAGTGCGTGCTTTAAAGTGCGCTTAAAGCGACGGTTGCGCCTGGGGTCCCGGGTTCGACCCCCGGGTCGGGCCAAAATGTGTACCTGAGTTTTTCTGTTAAGAAATTCTCAGTGTTAGCCAGGAGTCTGGAAGTTGGCAGTCTTGTACCCCCGTGCCTCGGGAAGCACGATAAGCCGTTGGTCCTGCGCCTAATCTCTCTTCGGTTGTGTCACCATAGTGTCCCATCGAAATAAGAGGGAACGGGAATAGGGAGTGCACTTGTGTCTGCGCAAATACTTGTGCACTATAATATGTCCTGCGTCGAGGGCTGATCGCTGAAATTGGCCGCCATGACCGAAATATCGGTTTGGAGGACATTATTATTTTCGATTGCAATCTAAAATTGGTATAAGAGCGATAGTCTAGAACTGTGGATTAGAACGTGCGCCTTCTTAGTAGGAGTTCGTAGGTTCGAATTCAAGAATGCACCTTTATATTTTTCAAATCTATGGGGGTATTTAGCTTGGCGGTGGGGGAAAACATCATGAGGAAGCCTTGCACGTTTCGATAGTTACTCACACTGTGGAGACCCATCATTATTGAGATAATGATCCATTTTATGTAATTTTCCAAACTCGTATCCTGCATCATTGTCCTAGGGTACGCCGGGCTTCAAAGTCACAGCTTTGGAAGCGACTGGGCCAATAACACGCTGAGATGGGCTGAGAATCTGTAGTTGGTATTTAAAAAGTAAGTCATCGTGGGAGTAAAAAAACAATATCATATTTTTTGCTCAGTTAATACGCTTAGAGACTGCTGGCTAATAAGTTTGAACGAAAAGCTCCTTGACCGGGAAACTTGCCAAGCTAAAAAGTGGAAACTTCTAAACTCCAATACAGTATAGCACTTAGGTATGTAGTAGCAAGTAGGGCGAAAATATAATATCAGCTTTGCTACGGGAAATTCAGCTTAGTATGATGACAATGCTGTGCCCTACATTTACCTTAACCCTGGGTTTGCGAAACTAATGTGTTTGCTTTGCGGATTGGACCCTTTACCAAAATATTAGGCTCCTTTTACCATTTTTTCCGTTAGGACCAACCTAATACTACTTTTGCGTAAGCATAAACGTGGTCTGTTCTTTGCTTTGTTTGTTTAGGTATGTTACAAATGTTTATGTTGAAAACATCATATAGATTCTAAAACTATCTATACAAGAAAAAAATCGATAGGTGTACAGTTTGCAGATTCTACAAAATGTATAACTTATTTCATATAAAGGGAATTACCTGATCGGAAGTAGGAAAAAGCCCCTCTTCCTGTAATGTTTTGCAAGTAATGCCATATTTTATACGAACCAGAGTGAAAGAATAAAGAAAATATTTAGAGGAGGGACGGATAAAGACTAACGTCATTCACCATGAAAAGGTTGCTCCTTTTGAAATCTACTTCAATGGAAGGTTTGTGTTAATCTTAAGGAAGAACAGCTAATTAGGTTTGAAGTTTCAATAATTAATCATTATATTAACCATGATATTGAGAATATCATACCTAGTTAATTTACAGTTCCTCATTATCAGCCTTAAAATGATTCCACTTTTGCACTAATATTCTGATTTTTTGCATAGGTAAGATAGATATTCTTAAATATGTATTATTAGGGGTTTATTACAATCTGTGTATCATCATCATCTATTCAGCCAATAGACGCCCACTGCTAGACATAGGCGTACGTGGCCTCCACTCGAGGACCTTTCCACTCCAACGGCCGTCTGTTCTCCTCGCTTTGTGCATTGGAGCCCAATTCTCGTGCTCGTGACATTGTGCTTGTGCTTGTGACCTCCACTCGAGGACATTTCTGCCGTCTGTAAACTCCTCGCTATGTACCCTGCCCATTGCCACTTGAGGCATGCAATTCTTTGAACTCTGTGTGTGACCTAAGTTCTCCTGCGGATCTCATAATTTGTGATACTAAATTATATATTCTGATATTAAAATAGACATGGTACCTATACGAATACTGATCTGTCTTCATAATCTATCACTAAAGATATTGGTGCAGTTTATCAAATGTCTATCTCCACGAGGGATTTACCTTATTTTCCTACATATTACCAAAAATATTTGGTTAGATCGTAGTACTACCCGGCAAAGGGGTGACGAGAGAGTCGTTACGACCGCGAGGCATCACATAGGTACGTATGTGTACTAATATGAACTAAACAGCCAGATACAGTTAAGTAAACACGGTGCGTGCTAGAAATACCTATTGGTCCCTGTAGTTAATTCACACGACATTTCTATTTTCTTTAAAAGGCTCGATTAGAAAATATAATTACCCATCTGTGTGTTTGCCAAGACTGTTTCTATTAAAATACGAGTAAATAGGTAGGTACGTTTATAAGCGAAATATAATATAAGACCTCCTCGGTGGTGCAGTGGTTAGTGGGTCGCACTTCAAAGCGACGGGTGCGCAAGAGGTCCCGGGTTCGATCCCCGGGTCTGGCCAAAAATTTGTTCCTAAGTCTTCGGTAAGAAATTCTTAGCGTCAGCCCGGATTCTGGAAGTTAGCGGTCTTTTACCCCCGTGCCTCAGAAAGCACGTTAAGCCGTTGGTCCTGCGCCCGATCCCTCTCCGGTCATCTCACTCTGGTATCCCATCGGAATATGAGGGTATGGGAATAGAGAGTGCACTAGTGTTTGCACACACACTTGAGCACTATAATATTTCAATTTCAATATCAATTTTATTTTTCCAAAAACATGATGTTGAATCAGCTTATGATTGGAGCCTTCTTTTAAGCATAATAATGCCAGTGCCAGAAGACTCCGCTCTTCCATATCGTTCACACATTTTATATGATTAAAGAATACAGATTTTAAATAATTATATTCCCAATGTGTGAGACTGTGACTACTTATTTCATGTTTTTTTGAAAATATGAGACGTGAGAATGAAAGTGTGTGATGTCTGAATGAAATTGTGAGATGAGGGATTGAAAGTGTGGATATGTTAGTAGGTATAGTTTATATTGTGTGTATATCCTGCGTAGGTGGCCGTAATCGGTTGGAGGATATTATAATATAAATAAAGCACCACAAACCTTTGACACAGTAATCAACGCCTGGAATCAATGTTTAATTACTTCACACTATCAATTTTGAAGTGAATAAATAGTGCAGGAAACATCGTCAGGAAACCAGAACGTTTCGGATAGGTTCTCAAAAATGTTGAGATAATGATTCTCAGCATGTAACTGCGAGTACGATTCACTTCTTTCACGAATTTGATTGGACGTAGTGCAAAACCTCTGTCATGTTTTCAGGGTATACTGGGGAAAAATGTGAGATCGAGTACAACGAGTGCGAGTCGTCTCCGTGCGCGAATGGTGGCACGTGCATCGATCGCGTCGCGGGGTTCGCCTGCGTGTGCGGCCGGGGCTACTCGGGCCACCTGTGTCAGCTGAAGGTATGGCTCAATAGCGAAACACCACGGAGGAGGTTAGGACTAAAGCGCTCATTTGAAAGAAAATAAACATTTTTTGCAGCAAAAAAAAACAGCGGCCACTTAGAACGAACATAATATCCAACATGCTAACCAAAACAATTGCTCATATTAAGACGACGGGTTGCCTAACTAGCAACACCATTCGTTTTTAATTGTTAGCTACTAAACCGGATCTATTTTAAACAATATCGGGGTTACAACCTCTCGGCAAACACTTATACTATTTATTAATTAACCATGCGCAAATGTTGGGTCCGTTTTTGTACGCGAAAAATTGATTACCGCCAAAAGCAGCCACTTTAAGCGTGAATCATTTTTTCGCGTACCAATGTTGAGTCCGCATTTGTGCATGGTTATTTAATAAATAGTATAAGTGTTTGCCGAGAGGTTGTAGCCCCGAAATTGTTTAAAATAGATCCGGTTTAGTAGCTAACAATTAAAAGTTATTGGCGTCGCTAGTGTGCCGTACCCTCACCTAGCTAGTGTCACCTTAATGAAAATGCAAAGGTATGAAGCGAAAGCAAATTTAAAAAAGATATTTATTCGATAATTGGAATTGACGAAGGTTTTTTAGTGACTCCTGCAGCCCCATATTAATTCCTATAATATCCAAGTATTCATTCAATTGACTTAACTATAGTTAAATGTATTTAATTTATTTTACTTTAATTTTTTTGTTTAAAAAAAAACGATTATTGTAGTTTAGTGCCTCCATAATTTTTGTCTGAAGCCACATCACTAGAATATTTTCATGTCGACCTATCGCGTACGTGTCGGTTGCTATCTAATTCTAATAATTTAAGATAAAATTATCGAATCAAAAGTTTTCATTTTAAACACAAAATATGAATGACATATTCTAACATAAACAACGTGTACGTCGATATACTTGGACGTCCTTGATTCGATGAATATTTAATAAGAGTAACCGCAGGTGGACTCGTATCTGTTCCGATTGCAAGGTCCCCTGGAATAACACGGCACACATGACATGCTATAACTATGAATACTTGTCAATTCTATCTACTTTTCTACGCCAGGGGGAGGGTCTACTATGTACTTAATATAAATTAAGTATACAAATTCAAAAAGCAAAAAAAAGGGCCGAGCAAAAAAGAATGTTTCAAATTTTTCGAACATAGCTCGGGTTTGTGATCACCAATCCGCATTAAGGCAAGCGTGGTGATTAGCCTATTTCCATCATAGTAGCGATGACTTGATTTCTGTGATGGAAGGCCTTTGCCCTGGAGTGGGATAGTATATAGACTTGATACTATAGAAATTAGTTTTTGATAAATAAATCAGACTTACATATACTTAATTAAGATAGTATGTCATGAGTAATTTTTGAAGTGTGAACTGCACTAAATCATAGGTAAGTCAGATAAAGTAGAAATCTGTTAGCTAGGTAGGTATAAATTGACAAGGTAGGTACAGTCGCCTGCAATGAAATGTAAACACCTTGACTCTTAGGGCGGAACAATAAGGTTCATATTTAAGGTTGTATACTTATTAGGGCACGTGACTGTACATACTGAAGTGTTTATGTTGCAGTTTCATTTTGCAGTGACTGTACATACCGTACAAGATCAGAAGGCACTTCAGTGACTTTGACAGAGGGGTGTTGTAAAACGTTTTTTCTATGCGAAAAATGTGAAAACAGCATTATAGTTCCGACTTTTCCACATGCCAAATAACCGTGATCGGACTGTAGAAACTTATTATCAGAGACCTCAAAGAACATATAAAACAGTGCCATCTCTTCACTGGCTCTTCTAATTTCTTCTAATTTCAGTGATGCATTTTGCGCTTCCCTACTTCCAGGTGGACCTGTGCTCGCCGAACCCGTGTCCCCCGCGGCGGTACTGCATGGACCGCGGGAACAACTACGTGTGCGAGTGTCCCCGTGGGTTTGTCGGGGACGAGTGCCATATACCAACCAGATCGGTAAGTCATATTTTCATTAATATTCTGATCTTTTGAAATACCATGTTCTGGCGCCCCACGAACGTTCAAATTAAAGAGCTCCTCAAATCATTGCACAATGTTTAAATACTGGCGCGCCTATTATTTACTCATATCTATCATAGGCGCGCTAGATATAAATATGTCGCAGGGATAAAATAAAAACGATCAATTCCCTCACGTCGCTATTCTTGTAACACTTAATTAGGATCTTTTTTTTATTTATGTTATGAAATAAAATAAAAATAAAAATGTCTTTATTCTATTTAAGTCATATACAGAACATTTATGAATGTCAAATATTATGTAATCTACCGCTGATTTGGAATGTCAATTTTTACCGAGAAGAATCAGCAAGAAACTCAGTAGTTACCTTTTTCAAATAATACGGTAATTACGATTTTCATTCTTATACAAATTATATTAATTATGTCTTAAGTATAGGTGGCAGACGAGCAGACGGATCACCTGATGGTAAGTGATTGCCGCCGCCCATGGACACCCGTATAGTCACAAGTGCGCTGTCAACCTTTAAACCTCCCTGTATCTCTATTAATTAGTTGCTTTTATTATTGATTTTTTTATACGTAGTATGCACTTGGATTTCAAAGTAGTCCTGAGTTGGTGATAGATTCAAAGCGTCAACTTTGCAATCTGTTCTTTCAAACTAGTAATTACAATATAGCGACTGCCGTCTAACCTTAGCAACCCTTAGACAGGGCAACCAGACCAACTGGATTATGTTTACATGTTCAGAATTAATCTCAATTATTGTAGGTCCAGAATTTTGGAAAACTATCCGAGACGTGCAGGTTACCTCATGATGTTTTCCCTCACCGTTGAGCTAATGCTACCATTAGCTACAAATTTATTTCTACAAATATGCACACAGATTTGAGAAATCACTCTGGATTGCGATAGTACGACGGCAGTCGCTTAAACTCATTGAAAATACCAGACTTATCAAGTATCATGGTCCAAGCGTACCCGCGCTCCGAAGCGATAACTTTGAACGCAACTGGGGATTACACGCTAAGATTAGGAGGGCAGGATTAGTAGTTAGATTAGTATCTATACCCGAAACTGGAATTCAAGACCAAAAAAACTACGACAGATACGTCACTGTCAAATCTTTCAAAGTCACTTATGTCATTGTCAAATCAAGTTTTCAGGTTTTGCTAACCTTTTTGTTATATACCTACTTCTTTTCTTAGTATAAGTTGGCACAATTCATGAATTAGGTTTCCACCACTTCAGTAATTATTTCGTCCAGTTTTGTACATGTTTTAGATATTAGGCATTAATAAGTAAAATAACTCGTAAGGAAAATGGTCAAGTGATATTTTGACAACGTGGCTAGTCAACAGACGAAGTCACCCAATAAAACGGGGGTGTTTAGAGTTTTATCGATATATGGATTCGGCCGAGACTACGTTTAACAAATCGCAGGATTTAAGACTCTCTTAGGTCCTAGCAAGTTATTCAAGTGTCAACTCACACAATAGCAGTTTAAAAAAAAATCCTTTATTAATATCACTTGACGGCACCTCACTGCACGAAACAACAACATGTAAGTTCAAATGTTGTACCAAATGTTATTAACACCTGAAATGAGACAAACTCAATATCTGCCTCTCCACCAAACATTACGGATGATTTAGTTTTTATTAAGTATGTATGTAAAAATAAGTTAATAAAATTACTTCTTCAAATCATAGAATAAAAAATACCTATAAATAAATTACGTCAACGTATGTTATTAGAAAATAGGTATATACTATTGTACGATCATTTTATTACAGTGGCAACATTGTAGTAGCTTTTTTGGTCTTGAATTCCAGATTCGAGTATAGTTTTTCTTACAAATAAAATTTGGCTTTTGAACTACGAAGATTTTTCGTAGACATCGTAGCACGTAGCAGTCACTACGCAGCTACGAATAGTTATAGGAGTATTTTTTTATTTCTGTTAAAATTTGTGTTAAAATTATCCTTATAATTTCAGGCTTGTGACAATAACCCGTGCGCACATGGCGGTACCTGCTGGAGCGGCGTAGGACTCTTTCTACTGCTCCTGCCGGCCCGGCTACACGGGGAAGCTCTGCGAAGGTCAGAGACCCACAATCGGGTTTAGGCGCAGTAATTGTAATGGGTAGAAATAATAGTTCAATAGCACGGGGCACATGATCATTGTCAGAATACATATAGGTCAACTAGCTGTTTCAGAGCTAGGTTGTGGATAGGCTATGTATTAGAATGTACCGGTATCCTAAGGCTGCCTGTCCACCGAAGCGGAGCGAGGCTGCGGAGTGGTGCGAGGCTAAAACCCACCAATAGACGAACCTTGGTTGCTGAGGAGCGGAGTTTTTATGCAATACTATTGGTGGATTTTATCCCGCCGATCGCTCCTCAGCCCCGTTTCGCTTCCGGTGCACAGGCAGCCTAAGGCCTAAGTATATGAGATAGACTGACAAATAAACGAACACGTTCCTTGTAAAACACAAATATCGATGATTAAGGTCGATAGATAAACCAAAAAAGGTTTAAAGTATATTTATCTGGCAGCACAGACTATGTAGTAGATACGACAGGCAGTTGGACTCTTTAAAAAAAAAATTTAAAACAAATTTAGACATTAAATTTTTTCTCTAATTTTAAGGAATTAATGTTTTTTCCTGTCGTAACAGCCAGCCAATTTTCAGTTGGGTACAAGTATCCAAAAAGTTTGAAACAAGTACAATAAATAAGCTTTCTCTGCAATACAAATTACGTTATTTTGTTGCAATAATAACCAGCAAATATATAGACAACAAATTTTAGACTAGACCTATTTATTAACTGACGAATATTTGTGGAGTCTTTTTTTCATGTTATATGTATGTATGTTTTCTTATTATAGAGAAAAACAAATATGTACAAATTAAATAATTTGAAACTTTCGATTGCATAGGTATATTGTTAACATAAACTGATAATACGTAGATAATGCCTCTTGGCATTAAGTTTAACTACTGTCACATTTATGCAATAAAGTTTAGATAAATAGATAAAATATCCCTACAAACATTCTTTCTCTCCTATTTTTCTTTATTGAGTAAATGTTTATAAATTTGTATTTATCATGATTTTATACTTCTGTACAGAGGATTTCATACTGGAATCGGTAGTGAGTGACGAGACTAGCATGGGCAGCGAGTCCCGCGGCGGGGGCTCCGTGCGGGAGGTGCGCCTGCCTCTAGGCCTCTACCACGACCGCCTGCACAACGTCTACATCGCGGCTGGCACTCTCGGCGCTGCGATAGCCATCGTCGGAGTGGTGGTAAGTGCCACACTTATCGGTGGAACAGTAGCTCTCAAGTCCATTAGGTGCGCCTGCCACTCGGCCTCTACCACGACCGGCTGCACAAAGTCTACATCGCGGATGGCACCCTCGGGGCTGCAATAGCCATCGTCGGAGTGGTGTTAAGTGCCACACTTATCGGTGGAACAGAAGCTCTCAAGTCCATTAGGTGCGCCTGTCACTCGGCCTCTACCACGACCGCCTGCACAACGTCTACATCGCGGCTGACACCACCCTCAGGGCTGCGATAGCCATCGTCGGAGTGGTGGTAAGTACCACACTTATTGGTGGAACAAAATCTCACAAGTCCGCAAAGTACGCCTCTACCACGACCGGCTCGACTCTCGGGGCTGTGATAGCCGTCGCAAGTGCTAAATTATCAAGTAAGTAACAAATAAGTGACATAGTGCCTCTCAAAAAAAATCTGACTTTTTTACTGCTTCGTGTGACCAATGAGCCTCATCAATGATGACGAACCCTCAGATGCTAGTCTCCAGACCATCCACCACCGCAGACCTGTGGCAAGCCTCTCAGATTTATACTGAATTCATTTCGGAGAGTGTGCATAATCTGATCCCCCCAGCCCATTCCATCACCAAACGATTATAAATAATTTCATACATCTCATACATTGACCTGATCCTTACTAAGTAGTATGAAATATATATGTATATGTAAATAAATACAAACTTTTTAATTGGTTCATCGTCATCATCGTCAGCCCATTTAAGTCCCCACTGCTGGGGCACGGGCCTCCCTCAATCACATGAGGGGTAATTGCCATACTCACCACGCTTGGCAGACGGGTTGGCGAGGGTTTAGATATAAATGCAGAGTTTTCCTTCTCTGGGTGCTGATGATCATGCCAGCAGCTTTACCTTAGTCGCCTTTTACGACACCTCGGTAAGAGTGAGGGTGGCCTATTCTACTCTGCCGGGGACCACACGGCTATTTAATTGGTTACGTAAGCATTTAATAGTTATATATTTTATTTTAAAAAATGTGTAATGCGGTTTTTCAATAAATAAATATACTATCTACACCCGAAATACACACACAAATCACATGAATGTTGGTCCAGGGAGGGGATTGAACCCTCGACCTTATATGGCGGGGTCACTACCAAATGTGCCATTAGGTCAGTTAATTTTAACGCGCAGACTTTGAAAAAACCAACGCATCGATTTATCGCATGAATGTCGAGGGTAATTAAATAAATAAATATTTCACAACATCACATACATTATCCTGACTCCGAGATAGGTAGCTCAGAGCCAACAGCGGAATTACAACTATATACATTTGTTACTTTTCTTTTGTAAAAACATACTTAAAATACATAGAAAACACCCAGACCAATACAAACAGACATGTTCATGCACACAAATGTTTGTACTGTGCGGGGATCGAACCGGCTACAATTTCACCAGAGCCAGCGTTCACTACCACTGATCCAAACGGTCGTCATAGTAATTATAAACCATTTAAAGATAATGACAATCCATTAGCAAATTGTCACTTGGTATATCGGTGTTTCTTCCAGGTCACAGCGTGCCATTGCCGCGTAAACAAGACCTACTCCCGCCTGCTGTCCCGGCTGTCGCGCGTCACGGAGGCCGGCCCGCCACACCACTGGCTGCAGGACAAGCGCGCGCCGCCGCTGGCCGTGCCCTTCCCGCCGCCCTCCAACACGCTCGACACCACCGACATGTACTACACCCTCGACTTCAGCGACAGCCAGAGCTCCCCGCTAATACAATAGCAATCACTTCAGAACTGCTCCGAAGGGGAACGGTTCAAAATTCAAATCTAATACGAATGTCTACGTTATGCGCGGGTGTCGTTTGTTTTGCTACAGTATAGTACAGTTACAGTTTCAATATTTAGGTGTCGGAATGTTGCGCAATTCATTCTAGCTTCTTATCGAATACCTAGATAAGTTAAGAATATCCGACTTACCAGTAAAAGTATAAAAGCAAGTAAAATCGTAAAAACCCAAATTACCTATTGTGAGAGAAGAGATACCTTATCAATTCCATTATAATATCTTATTCTAAGACACCGTAATGGTTATGAGACAAATGTTCAACTAAATGAAAATCTATTCTGCTAAAAATTCGCGGCATGCCTCAAAATATTTTGTAAAATTTATGGTCTATAAAATTAGTGTGTCGGGAAATTTTTGTTTTTAAAATTATGTTTATCTTAATTTAAATATCTCTGGAAGAAAGGATTCATCAGTTTTAACTAGGGTACTTAACCTTTTGAATAATATTTTAAATCATAAAACTAAATATTCAGTTAGTCATATATGTGAGTCAGCAGAGATATCTATTTAAATATTTAATAATGGTTGCGGTCGTTTCAGATCTCTATATGGTGACATGTCACCGTGACTCATGTAGATAACGATTAAGTGGAAACGTATCTACTATTTTATGAAAATAAGTAAGGAAATGTAGTAGAGGCGTGTTAATGATCTAACGATGGTTTTATTAAAATTGCCAAACGCTACTGCATAGGTCATAATAAAAATACCTATCGGCATAAAAATGTTAATGTGGATGTTAGGTAGAGCTAGTGGAGTATAAAATGGGCATGTGAACGTTGATATTTATGGTTTTGTTTATGAATACTTGAGAACATAGACATGATCACGTTACGTGCTAATAGCGTGAACATTGCGTTAACTACTATGAGAACCAACGTCGGCCACTACTCATTAGCATATTTTATAATAGTGTCAATGTGATTTTGGTAACGCCAATGATCTATAGACATATTTAGCATTGCAATATGTTTGATTTTTACATGTAAAGGTTGTTAGAATTTTGTTAAGGCGACGGGTAGCCCTAACTAGCGACACCATTCGTTTTTAATTGTTAGCTACTAAATAGGATCTATTTTAAACAATTTCGGGGTTACAGCCTTTCGGTAAACACCAATACTATTTATTAAATAACCATGCACAAATGGTGGGTCCGTTTTTGTACGCGAAAAATTGATTACCGCCAAAAGCGGCCACTTTTAGCTTGGATCAATTTTTCGCGTACAAATGTTGGGTCCGCATTTGTGCATGGTGATTTAATAAATTGTATAAGTGTTTACCGAGAGGTTGTAACCCCGAAATTGTTTAAAATAGATCCGGTTTAGTAGCTATAAATTAAAATCGATTGGCGTCGCCAGTGTGCCATACTTGTCACCTTAAGAGTAGACGTATGTCAGTTGTTAATCTTGGAATGCCAAACAAAACTTTAGCTTAGATAGATTAAATTTAATTCTCTATCTCGTTGTTGTGTTAAGTTTAAATTAGATGTAGCGTCTCTTGTATCCAGTATTCCTACCTACATAGAACAGTATAGAGGAAGTAGTAATTTTATACTTGAAATTATGTTTTTTTCAGCAGAAATAGATTTATTTTAACACTAAGTGCCTGTTGATCAATGCTGGGAAAATAATTACATTTTACGACCGATTTCGATTTCGGCCCTCCTTAGATAGAGATACAAATTCTTAATAAATCTGCTATTTATTATTACTTTCTATTATAGGTATTATGTCAAAACCTATTTGACTGATCTTCAAGGTAGGTGATTTCCAAACTTCTAGCTCGCTATATGTCTATCAGTGAAAAAATGAAATAGAAATTATATTCCTAATCACAAGTATTTGATGATTCTAAGATGAGATAATTATGTCGAATACATTTGATCACCTTATTATAAAACCCGATCTAAAGTTATTACCGTACTAAAGCTCAAACCGTCCAGTGCCAATACGCAATGTTAAAAGGGGCGGTCATGAGTTTAGTTCCGAAACTTTTCTTAGACCGCGTTTTGAAATAAGGGGGGAGATGTTTTATAAAACGTAATAAAAGAACTATATTTGTCTTAATGCTTTCGCTATCTATTACGCTTCTGGGTGTGTAAATATGTGATCATTACTGTTACTGTAAGATTTCATTAAAATTAACAATAACAGTTAAGATATTGGTGTTTCATTTTATTTTACGTGATTGGTTTTTAAAGTACACCGCATTTTTTTCCTCTTCGCTGCAAAAAACTATACGTTTCTGGGTACCTACCTAATCAAAAAATATGTTGATAGGCAGGTAGTTATAGATGCGTAAAACAGAATGTAATGAGTCAGGTAAATGCCGATAAAATTTTATGGGTCTGTATTTAAGATGCTACTGATATTTGTACTTCCTTATTATAAAAAATATTATGTGACTCGCTTCGTGACTTAAAACTTTATTTAGACAAAAAACTTCCTGAGAAAATCACCAACTAAACAATATAATCAAAATTTGGACATGGTATGATTTTAATTGTGCCTCGTTTATGCTGCTTTTTGCACGTGTTTTTGTAATGTTGACATGATCAGGAACAGGAAACATTCAATCAAAACAAAAAACTAAATTGACGTTTTGAAGAAAAACATTTTTATTTAGATTATAAACTTTGATAAAAATAATTATATTAATAATATTTTATGACAACTTACAAATATTCATATAAAAGAATAACGTAACATCTATTCAATTTAAACTTAGTACTGATGATTCTAATAACGTAAAAGTGCTACCACTTTCTGAATGTGTTTAACTAGTGTGACTAATACCACTGCAGCCGCCGCCCGCGCCGCCGCTGCGCCCAACCTCGACCTCGGCGCCCTGCCGCGCTAGCGTCATTCCGTATCGACGGGCTCGTTTTTGCCCTCTTCTGCTCACATAGAGCAGGTGTCACAAACGTAAGAAATAATATTAGAAGAAGAAGTTAAGAAACGGAAAAAGGTTTTTCATTAAACCCTATAAGTAGTAAATAGATAGATCTGATTGGCTACGCTGGTAATGACGCTACTGCGGCGCGGCGCTCACAACCTGACACGGCTAACTCTGTAACATTGCACTCGGGAGGGCGCGCGGGCGGCGAGTCGCCACCATTAACTAGCTACTAACTGCTTCATTTTTATTGCTACTGACATTTGTGACTTATGACGAGATTCAGAATCACGATCTAACATCATTTTAAGTAAAATTAAAGCTGCACAATTTATAATAATATTAAAATAAGTACATAAATAAATATCGTAGTGAATAAAGTACTCGTAGTTAAAATAATAACAATATTGTTAGTCCATTACGAAAATTTCGCGGGGACCTTGAGCAAACTTGAAATTTTCACGTAATTTATAGAGACCATACAAATATAATACTTATAAGTAGTGGCGAGACATTAACGAGTGTAAGCCAAATGGAAGAAATAATCGACGGTGTAAACAGTCGGGACTCGCAGCTTAGTTACAAGAACGAAACAAAACAATACATTTCCAAAAAATATATGTAATATATCAATAACGTTACCTTAATATAATTCGCTGTCTACCTGCAAGTCATGGGACACTTTAAAACGAACTACAGTTACAACTACTTATAAAATCATTAAGTAATCTAAATTATGTCATAATATGGCAGTTAATCGAACCGTCCGCACTAGGCACATCTAACGTATCATTACAGGGCAACTCCGTCTACGATCACTTCGGGGACACAAACTTGGCAGAATTTAGAAGATTAATCGGTGAGATGATACTTAATTCACTGTGTTGCATAGAATTCTAATACCAATAATGACGTCAAGAAAACAGAGCAATATTTGATTCGGAGGCACGAATCAAATATTGTACTGCTTTTTTGGCGTTCCAAAGTTAAAATACCTAAAGAAATAATTACTTCCTAGAGATTTTCGTAGGAGTTAATAAATATTTAAAATCAGTATATATAGCTCATAAAATGATTAGGTGTAAAAAGATACTTTACAGATTGAATCTGGTAAAGAAAGATGTAGGTGTGTAATAAACTAGTAAGTCACCTATTCGCTTGTGGTAAAATTATTTTAAGTTCATTAAAATTCATGTTGATTAAAATTATATGCAACAACAGTTTTTTAATATTCAAAAATGGGTAATAAACAAAGAATTTTATACTTCTATTTAGCATGATACCTTAACATATAAATAAGTCTTGGACAAAAATACTTTCATTAACTAATCGTTGTCATGGCCCGATAACTAAACGTATCGATATTCAATTATAATAACAAAATGAATAATCTATTAAATCTTAAAATTAGGTATACACAAACCACTCCCATCGATGATAATGTTAATGTTGTTCCAATGGACGACTTTTGTGACTACGTTTAAATGACTATTATTTATCATACATTATGCAAAATTGCGACTCTGTCTCATTTGAAATTGTAATTTATTGTCCGTTGCTTCCATTTGGTGGTTTTAAGTATAACGTTATTTATGTTGACGATAACGGGCTGAGGCGAGCGCTGCAGCCGCCCGCAACACGCGCGGTCGGAAGCCGCGGACCGGCACCTACCGCCTACCTTTACTACGTGATCAATTGAGCGAGCTTACACCAAACTTATGTATATAAAACTTAACAAAGTGGATGGCATGTAAATTGACTTAACTCACTTAAAATAGAGATAACATTATGATGAAGGCACTTTATGAATTAGCATGTAGACAAATAACATCTACAGAATAAGTTTTGTGACAAGAATTTCTTACTTTATCATCATGGCAAGATTAAAAGGTACCTGTTGAAACGATAACTACATACAACTAGTATGATAACCAAGTGAATGGCACACGCGTTCATATTCAGCAACATTATCCATTTACATAAGACTCAAACGATACTCTCGTTACCAAACATAGAATAACATTGCCATCATAATACAGGTCGTTGCATCACCTACACTCTGTAATTTCATAAGGCACTTAATTAGATATATACAACAATGATCTTTAACGTCGTTCACCTAGCGACCAACGAATTTGTGACGTACAGTTTCATCGAAACAATGCTATGTGATGAATCGCTTAAAAGTAATTTCAATCTGAGATCGACACATTTAGAGACGTTATTTTATCTCATTTATAAATTAATATACATATATATTTTTAATGAGTGCATTAAGGTAATGTTAAAACGACAGTCCAAAAGTTTTAAAACGCCACATGTCGATAGTCCATCACAAGACAGAGGAGCGCAGTGAGTAACACAAACACCTAACCAGCAGTGGCTTAGAACACGCCGATGGGTGGCACTCGCGAATGTTTAACACGCATAGTCAGCTTCTAAGCGCCACTCGAGGTTCCGTTTTCGCTTTTGATTAAGGTGACACGAATCGGTTGGTACATGGGTCGGCAGAGTTGCGACCTGCCCGTCTGGCAGCGAGCGCACGCGCGCTCTAGGCGGGCGCTAGTGGTCTACCGACAGCTCCACGAACGTGATGTCGTAGAGCGGCTCGTCCTCATTCACGCCCGCCGGCCGCACCTCTAGTAGGAAAAGATCCTCGTTGCAGTAGTACGCCAGCATTTCATCGTCAATTTTGGCCGTAATCCTGGAAATAAATTAACAAGTTAGACACTTAAATCGTTGAATAAAATTAAATATGCGATTTACCATGACGTTCTCTAGTTATGCAAAAGGAAACTTAAAGTTACGCATTTAATTTAGCTTTTTCATTCTTTGATCAGATCGTAAATATATCTAGGTGTAGATTAATGTTGCTATGTTGCTATAAAGTGCACAATCTTAAAATATAGTGCGAGTGCCAGGTCAATATGCAAATTAAGTTTGTGGGTATTGATTAAGTGTCAGGTTTAGGAGGGGTGATTAAATGATACCTATAGCGCAGTTAAGTCATTACTGAGTCGTCAGGGGTTGTTGCAAACAAAGCGTTGCGGAGTTAGTGGCGCCCTCCGGACAAGCTCCTCCATTAACGCAAGGCGGCCGGCGTCTACACTAACTCAACTATTTGAGGCCAATGAAAACCACTTACCCTTTCTTGTTCTTTCGATAAAGATTATTAATTGCCGAACTTGAAATTTTGTACTTATTCTCAATCTGAAAATAAGCAGAAAATAAAAAAAATTACAATGAGCGCTAATTTTTTTACGAGACGTCTCGTCTACGGAACGTAACCGGTGTAGTGGTTTCGCAAGGACAAAATTTGTATCGCGCGCGATTCGGTCGGGAGGTCGGTGCAGCGAGCGGCCGCGGTGTTAATTACAACATGCAGTTATGATGATCATGTGTATTGTATTAGACGGGTTATGAAGCGCCACATATCGGTTACAATCGGACGAAGCGTCTCGATTCCTTTCCTTTAATAAGCTCAGCACACATTTTGCTTCCCGCAGTGAAATGCAAATACGAAATAAACATTTATGTTTATTTCAGATAGTTATTACGGTGACTGGTATCAATATTTAGTTATAGGTTCTGGTGGTTAAGCATTATGTGTTCTGGACTTGAGATCGGTAAAATGTTTGTTTTATTTGACGAGCGAAGGAGGGAATGACAGTCCCTCCCGCCGCCCGTGCTCTGCGGTTAGACACCACCGGGTTATTCCCGCTCCGCGCCGAGCGGGTGCGTCTTCATACGTTACGTTGACCGGGTTCGGTTACCAGCGGTCAATGTGACGTATCAAGGGTAGCATAAGGTTGGTTAATGTTTATTCAATAGCCTTACCATCTTATTCATTTCTGTGTGCGTAAAATAACTTTTTTTAAGCGTACAAAAACGTCTAACAAAAACATAAGTAATGACGCAGTTTACTTTTAAACTATCAAAGGAAACTAACGGTACATTGTGCCTTGTGGTATAAGAATGTGCTCTACTTCTAAGTATTACTACGTTAATTCATTAAATGAAAAATAATACAGGTAATTAAAGTAGAATGTATTGTCAAAAGTAAAGCTTCAAATATTATGCATACGATTTGGTCAAAAAACATTTTTACAGTGTACTTAATGATAAACTTAATAACAAAATATCGACAGATATGTTCATCTACAAACCAACGACAATGTATTTATTTTTCTTATCTGTGGTTTCATTAACATAACGTATTCTGAACTCTTACTTGAAACTGTACAGTCAGTGTTCTAATTAACCATTACATGTTGCTACATGTAACTTGCTAGTTACAATAGGCTATTTGAAGTGTAAAAGCCAGTGCTATAAGTGTTTACCACAATTATTGAACAGCCATTACCTTGACAACATTTAAATTATTTTTTATTTTTTTAGCTTTTAAGGGTTTTGAGGCTGAAAATCAGGACGTGGGGCATTTTGCTTGTTCACACGTCTTTACAAAGGGCGCAATTAAAATATTCGACGCACTGTTTTTTCGCACACGGCGTTTTTTCACTGCACCGTCGACGAATGTAAACGCAAACGGTATACAACCTGTGCGGATAAAGAATTGGATCAGAAATGGCGGCGCATCTATTCACTCCTCGCTCGCACATTATTTGCGTCTATACTCGCAGTCGTGGGGTGCGAGTATAGACGCAAATAGTGTGCGAGCGAGGGTGAATAGATGCGCCGCCATTTCTGATTCCGTTCTTTATCCGCACAGGTTGTACCTTTTATATAGTTACCTACAGCGCCGCATTCATGAAACGTTCGTTGTCGGCGCCGTAAAAAAACGCCGGGTGCAACTCCCTAAAGTGTAGTACTTACAGCGTGCAACAAGCCCTGTGTGGTGGGCGGCGCGACGTGCAGCGGCGTGTACACCTCGTCGGTGTCCTGGCGCACGTAGAGCATGACGCGCTCGCTGAGGGGGGGCGTGCTGGTGCGCGCGCGCTTGCCCAGCACGCCCTCCAGCTCCAGCGAGTCCTTGCGGTCGCTGTACGGTGATAAACTGCCTACGTCTGGCCGATACCTGTATTGACAAAAGGTCAACTTTTCAGTTCAGTTTTCAGTTATTCCAAAGTTGTTTGGAGCCCGGGATAGTATTTGGGAAGTCTTGAAATTCCAATGAAGCGACTGCCGTCTGACCTTCGCGACCATTTAACAGGGGAACCAGACCAAATGAATCATGGTTGCCCGGTCCAGAAACTATAGATGCCTACCACAACGATGGCAAATGCCTGATTGTAACCGATCATCGCAGCCTATGGACTTCTCCAACTCAACTGCAGTTCAACTCCAGAAGTCTCTTTGTTGGGTGCCGACCTTTGAAACTTTAGCACTCTTTTTATTTTAATTTATTCTTAATTTCCGCGTTACCTACCTCGTGAATATTTAGTGAGGTAAAGCAAAAACAAGAGCGTAGATAGATTCTTGCTTTATTAAGAAGTTGAATTTGTCAGATCAGCAATGTAAGTTAATATGCATTTAATTAACTAAACATAAATATTTGCTGATAGGAATACATTTTTATTAAACTACTGGCAACATTAAGTGAATTATATTTATAAAGGAGCTACAACAAATTCAAGTTACAAATTAAATTAATACTTTTGAAATTAAATGCAAATAAAAAAAATCGTAGCTAGAGAATGCTACGAGCTACGATGTCTACGAAAAATCTTCGTAGTTCAAAAGTATTGTGAGTTGTAAGTATAACTTGTATTTGTAAGATGTTTTTTATATGAAATTAAACTAAGTACTAATCTAACTACTAATCTTACATCTAGAAAATATAATAATTAAACTTTTTAAGTGATATTTGCCTACAAGAATAAAAATATTTATTAACTAGGTACTTTTTTAAGATTTGTATTTTTACCAAAATTGGTACAAAAAAAACAGTAGACTTTTTGGTTTAGCCGTTAGTATGGAAATAAGGTGTCATACTAAATTCATTTGAATACTGCATCGTGGAAACAATTAAAGACGATAATAGTGTAGTCAGCTTATCTTCTTAACTACTTTGCATATCCTAGCTTGAGACTATAAGGAAATCACAATGTCATTGTTCCGCTCAGGTACTACCTACAGTTGAATGATATATTCAAAATGTGATTCCAGAAGTTAGTGGTACTTACGCTGGTGCGTCAGGTGGGAAGTGATTGTGGAATTTCAACGCGGGAGCTTGGGGCTTAGCTGCGTGAAGTAGGAAGGGCGAGGCGCCTTTCAAGTGCGCTTCCGCTAGAGCCGCGTCGTCGTGCCCGTAGAAGCCCTGGATGTCCATCCCGGCCAGCTTGTCGATGTCCTCCGCCGGACTGAACAGCACTGGAGGCTTCGCCAAGTCCGCCATCGAGTAGAACTCGCTCCGCTCCGTCACTGGATGGTAGATCTCGTCTAGCTTCTTTCTATTTGTTGCAGACATTTTCCTTTTCGCTGCTCTTCTCTCCTCGTCTCTTGTCTTTCTCTCAGCGCCCTTCAATAGAACGAATAAACAGTCGATTTAAATCTTTATTTCTATACTTAAAAATAAATATAATTGGAACATTGGCTAAGATATTACAGTTAAAATAGATAAATACCTTGTCACAGAACACTTTGATTTGACAGTACCCCCGGTGATAGACTTGCTGATCTCGTGGGTCTTCAAATGTGTCGATTTGAATATGTAATGGTAATCCCTGTAACAAGCAGTCCTATTTTTAAAAACTGAGTTCGAGTTAATGTAGGCTTTTACCCAAATAAGTTTAAGTAATATAAAATTATATAAATTTTGAAAGAAAGATCAATGTTCTATAATTCTGCAAATTCTACAAATCGCCTCATGCATAGTTAATATAAACAAATCAACTAATTTTTGACTCAAGCAATTTCACACTTGAATTCTACGGTTGTCTAGGAATTAGAAAAAAAAACGGTTTTAATAAACGTTCATAAGGGATAATTGCGATAAATTTACGAATAAGGAAAAATATGCACGTGTCTGGATCGAATCGCGTTAAAACGTCTTAATTGCGTCGGCTCGAGGTCGGTGTCGGCGCTCCGGCGCTGCGTATTGAAGGTAATTGAGAGGCTGATAGCGGACTGGTTCGGTATCAAACGCGTGCGCGTGCCCCGAGTCATCGTCGGTAGCGGCGGAGTCAACATTAATTAACCCCTTAATAGGTACCTGAGCAAATTTCGCTTCGAATTTTTTTCATGGAATAGTTAAACTATTATTTGAAGTAATTATTTTTAATACAAACTACACATTGAAAAAAGTAAGTAGTCATAACATATTATTTGACTGGCCGGATTGGTAGTGACCCTACCTCATACGCCTTGTTACGGGTTCAATCCTCACCCTGGACAAACTGTCGTGTTGTGGTAAACACATAAATATGCCTATGCATTATAATTGTGATTCCTCTGTTGTCTGATATCCGTAACACAAGTTCTTAACTAATTTACTTAGTAGAAGTACACAATCAGGTCAATGTATATTGGATGAATATAAAAAAAAAATATAAAAAACAATTCTAAATTATTATTGACCATTCTATCTACTAAGTCGATGTCATCAACACATACGACAACTGTTAAAACTCTAGCCAAAGGATTTTAATATTTGCTCAGGTTTGAAGCTGAACTGAATTGAAACGCTTTGAGCATTTTCCGAAATCATCAGCTGCGCGGGCGCCGCGGCCGCTCGGCACTGGGCCGCGCACCTCGCGAGCGCCCTGCGTTATCGAACTGTCTCCAACTACGCGGTTACCGACCTCAAGTCTTGACGTCCACGCATCGCAACATTCATTTACATACTTTCAGTGTGGTAAACTTAATTAATGTTTCGCAGTACAAAATAAACTTAATGACACTCGTTGGTAGCTAGTTGCTAGGTACCCGTTTTCGATTTCCCACAATCATTAAAAATCCTATTAAAAAAACCTTGATATTCTCATTTAATCTTGTTCCAATACTATTTTTTATAATTTAATTGAGGTGCAATGAAGTACAATGTTAAAATACTTATGTTAATTATTGTCATCGATGTTTTCCTTATCAAGTTTTAACAGAACATTGCATTGGCTGGGTAGAACCGTACATACCTACGTATATATGTTGTTCATAAAATTTGCAATAACTCGATAATTGATCCGGCTTACACCTGCGCTATTAATTCGAAATTAGTATTCATTCATTTTATTATACCAACCTTTACGCCCTTTTGACTGCTGAAATCCGTACTCAGACACTGCACTGCGATATTGATCTGAAAAAAGAAATGTTCGATAAGTTATAAGGTTGACGTTGAGGTATTTTCCATTATGCCTTCCTATTAGGTACCTCAATGGAGACAATTTATAAAACTGGCCATGGAAATTACAAAATTATTACTGTATTAATATTCGCTATATCGTAGAGAACACACATCCTGACCACGGAGACAGGCGCCAGGGATGTCGGGAACACGGAGCGACACGGCGCGGCCGCATACTAGCGCCAGCGCCGATCCAGAAAGTGGTAAGCGACGGAGTGACTACAAATGCGAGTGTAAATGCAAGTGTATAATCTAGTAGGGTGGGTTTAGAGTGGCCGAGGGCGGCGGGGCGGCGATGGCGCGGTGGCGGTGGCACGGTGGCGGCCGCCCGCTCATTACCGCGGTCTATGCAAATGACCCCCTCGCGTTTTTACTCGCCGCCGACACCGCCACCGATCACTGTCCGAACGCATATTATCTGTCGCAAACAACTCGCATCCGCTACGGTTTTGCTGTCCAACAATAAATAATTATGGATATCGATAACTGCCTAGCCGCCACTAAGTAATTTGCACCAATAAAAGAAACCCTAGGAAAATACACACATTGTAGAGTCACTTAACGACGCGTGATTTCCATTCTCAGGCACTGAAATGCCTACTTAACCATTTCTAACCTCGGAGCTAAAGATTCTGATGTGATCAGATACAGAAGTCATTAAACGCTTATTACTACCTCCTTCGGTATTAGCATATTGCAATATAATAGAGGCGACTTAAGGTGGACCATTAATTGTTTGATGAATATTGAAGAGGCTATATTCTAGGTACATAATATTGTCAATGAATTCGAAGTGCATGTGTGTACTGTATACAGCTATAATATGTAAACAGTTTCAAAGCGTGCTTTTGTTATTATTCAATATTATAATGAGTTTACACATCACGAAGTTGGCGGGGCGCCGCGGGCGCAGGAAAAGTCAAGTTTTTGTGCTTCATTTGCCAAAGTAGCTTGACCAAATAAGTACGAAAAGTCTATTTAATTACGCCATAATAAGTGCAATGCAATCATGCCTCGAGTTTTAATTCTGTAAATAATGAGGATGATGGGTGGATACAAATTATTCTATATAAATATGCACATATCTTTGCATTTCTGTAGTCATTCGCACGGGCAACAAGAAGTATGATCGTATTTGCGACTCTGGTTTGTAAATATAAGGTATTTCATTATTCATCTGCGCACTTTAAGCATAACTTTGCTGTTATTTCTTCCCAGAGACATGTTATTATCATGAGGCAGGACCACACATACGAGTTCCACATACAAAACTCTTATAATGACACAATGTTTTTCTCAACCCTCACAAACAAATAGTTCTTATTTATTTTAATTTGTTTCCTTTGCAATGCTATAATAATAGGTGTTATGATGCTATATTCTTTTTTATATATTATTTTGAATATTAGTAAGGAGTGCTAATTGATAATGAAGTCAGGTTTGGTGAAACCGTCAAGCCCTGAGTGACACGCGTGGTTACCTTGGCGGCGCTCTCGAGCGGGTTCCAGTAGACGGCGATGGCGTTGTGGGCCACCTCCTCGATGCAGCCCGCGAGTCCGATGCTGTTTTTCGTGTCTGCAACAAAACAACCAATTGTCATTAATCTTGTCTTCAAGTAACTGTGCAGTAATGGCGGCGGAGATTTCGATTAAGATATCAACGCACAATACGTCATCGGTGACGGAAATTTATTTGCGGGGCGTGAATAATCACGTGATAGTATCGATTTATCAACGACTGCAATGTTTCTACTTCTGGCCCTACGAGCCTTCTAGCAATTAGTGCCCATTCAGACCCGGTAGCCTGAATGGGCAGTTAGCGTGAATGCGCTCCCGACAGCTCTCTTTACCGGGTAGGCAATTTGTTTTATATTACTTGTGCTGATTATACGAAAGTATAAAGATGGGTATTCATTCTTCGGCTTACTCACGTGTCTAATAAATAAAGATGTGCATCTCCAGAAGTACGCTGTGTAATAACATAACATGTTGATGATATGAATAGCGTGACTAACTGCGCGATTCACAGTTAAAACGTATAAAAAGCATAATTTGTCGGGTAAGTGAACACTAGGTATATTATGCAGGCGTAGGTGTCATAGTTATAAATAATTCAGTGTTTATTTCGTTACAGTTGTTTATTGCGTTTGGTGCAAAGGGGCTGCATTAGCGACAGGCGCGGGAGGTTAGTGAGTAATCGCCGCCGGGCTGCGTGGGCGCCGCGTATCGGCCCGGCCGCGATGCAAGGATACCAAATGTTCTATTCGAATTCCCTTAGTTTTATTTTAAATTATTTCCTTTATCATATTTATTTGGACAATCTTAACGCTTTCTTTTAAATTCATGCTACTAAGCATGAAATGTTTTCACTAGAAAACCGAATCTGAGGTGCTATCGCACACGCATAGATTTTATATTACTGTATTAACGCATAAAGATATTCGCCAATTTTGTATTAATAGAAACGAAAATAATAGGGTATTGTATCCTTTGTCTTTTTCTCAGTTTTAACCCTCAACTGAGTAGAAAAAGTTGGTTCCTTGCCGTTGTGAACCCTGCGCCCGCGCGTATCGGTCCGCCCGCAATCTGTGCGGGCGCCGCGAAGTGACGGCGACGTGTTTATGGGGCGCGGGAGGACGCCGCCCCGCCCGCCCTCCGGCTGCCTTATTGTTTTAACAGTCCGCAGCGATTTACGAGCGACGTCCTGTTGCGTGTCGCCTGGTATCTTGACGTGTAGCCCAATCGCAACGTTGCCCATTCAATACGATCAACTCAGGCGATAGATGATTTTTAGGCTTAAGTACAAGTTTCTATAGATTAAAATGATGCTTATTTGTATTGAGGTTTCATTGAGAAACTGGAAAGTATGAGAAAGTAGTATTAAATAGTAGTAGGATTACTAATAGTGTAGTTCCAAAGAGTCCTCGCAATTTGATCGTGAAATCAACGACTTAATAACAGAAAGTTAGTAATGTATGTGTAATTTGGTAAATAAATATCAATTTTATTAAACAACGATATTGTGATAAATATCTTTCTTAATACAGAATGTAATGTCAGTACGCATTTGTTGGTATCCAAACAAAGACTTACAGTAGATTAATCCGTGAAATCAGTGATGCGTGGTAATAAGCGAAAACTGTCAAAAGGAATAAGCGTGGAGGCAAAGAGGCTTTGGTACGACGAGCAGCGCCACGCGATGCGAGAAGACACGCGGTAATCGGAGAAGGCATTGTGCGGGCGCGCCGAGCGTCGCCGCGTCCGCGCCCCGCGCTTTCACACGCCTGCGCACAGGTGTCCGGTGTCGCCCTTGACGCTCCCAAGTTCGCTCCATACGTTTGTCCACCCATATTACAAATCTATCATAACCTGGCTAATACCCACCAATTAATCACAACTAAAGTAACCATGTCTTTTCCTTCACTTTTGATAAACTTCAGTTTTTACACTATCTCGTATAAAAAACATACATAACCAAAGACTGCAAACTTTGAGCAAAAAAGAGTTTATATCTATCTATTTATAATGCATGTTTGTCGGATTTAAATAAAATGAATTTTTAGTGTGCATTATTTAATCTAAATCGCTACAAATAAATGATAAGTCGAATCATAAGTCGCCTATAACGGAATACCAGTACCTAATACAAAAGATTTTTGGTTATAATATAACATTTTTTTTATTTATTTACCATATCTCTCATAAAAAACTGCAATTTTATTATTTGAAATTACGTTCTGTGATGATAAATACATTGTAAATAACATATTGTATCAATGTAAAGAATGCCAGGGCTTGTAAACGTAAATATTCACAGTATTTCCAAGATGTTAGGACAGAAATTCTTCTGTGTTAGAAGTTACTTCATTTTGAATAATAACGTCAACAAATAAAAATAAACTTAACTAACATCGAGATAAGCTAAAAAACCTTGACATTAAACTTGGCCCGGCCGCGCGAATTAATGGCTTCCATGTTTTTATTTTCCTTGAGATTTAATTTATAGGCATTGCTTGGGGCCGCGGCGTCACTCATTACAAATGCTACAGCCCTCGGTTAAGTAATGTTAGAATGTGTAAAGTGTCATATATCAGCGGTGTTTACTCCGCGCCAGCCAATTAATAAGTGGCCGTTCCGACGATGACGCAAACCGCGCTCGCTCGAAACCTCTGTCCCGCTATAAAAACCATTTTTCACCAACTTATAACCTTTAATAACTTACATTTCAATAAATAACAGGTGTTATAGCTATTAAAACCAAATAACGTAGTCAATCACTGGAAATCATGAGGCAGTGACGCGTTCATGTCTAATTAATGAAGCAACCATCGACGTCCCTGATCCCATTAAATATCTATGTTATTTGAAATCTTAATGAAAAATACATTTAAGCCGTATTTTATTCGAAGATAAGAGCATAACGACTCTGCAGAATTATCAAAAATAATATTTTCCTAAGTTTGTGTGTGAGATGCGGCGTTGCGCGGACGCACGCTGAGGCTCATCGCGCAATTACCATGCTAATGAGCGCGCTCCCCGATATCATCGCGGTAATTATGTCCGTACGCGACTATATTGTACCATTGCTTATATGTGCCCCGCGCTTTTTAGACAACTCGACACGCAGCGCGGCCCCGGCTACCTCGCTCATGCTCAAGCGCAGCGCGCATCCACGATGCAGGTGTTTGACTTTGGTACTAGAACGGAGATTTCTCACGAATTTTAACGATTTCCTGTTACTCAACGGCAGAGTTCATAGAGCTCATCTCGCCAGATATCTCTATAATGGTTTTATTTAGCCTCGTCTCTCGGAAACGCTGCACACTACGTTGTATCTTTAATCAGTTTACCGTCGGAATGTGTCATTATGAGTGACCATGTGTAATGTGAAGCTCGGAGCGATAGTCGGTGGTGTGTCGCTAGCCGGGCGGCGCCACAGAGACGGTCGGTGTGGGCCGGGGCCGGAGCCTGCGCGTTATTTATGCAAATGTCCTAACGAGATATAATGGTGGGTAGCGGGGTGCGCGGGAGCGTCTCCGCGTATCTGCCCGCAGCACAGTAATTAGGTCCTGCGTGCGGCGCCCGCGCGCCCTGGCCCCCTCCCCGCACGCAACTTGCGCCGTGTTACTGTGTCGCCTCGAGCACGACTATGTTTTTATGCAGTAAATATCGTGTCTCAAACGTTTGTAGCCGCTACCGGCCGATCGTCACTTCTATACAAAAAGCTGCCAGTCATTGTTTTCGTACCTATCATCTTAATTTACTCGTAATTACGAAATCACGCGAACGTGTACTACTCACACAGATATAAGACAGAAATATGGATGTTGTATGTTAGGGTTATATGATATAAAGCACTTACCGGCGTCTAATATTCTCTGCTTGACAGAATGTTGTCTCCCGTGCCAAAATTGCCACGCTTTGATTTCGTCCTCAGGTGATTTTTCTTCTCGGAACATTAACATCACGACACTCTGAAACAAAATAATATTGATAAATAACATGATAAATCATTGCCTATAAATTGGCAATACATATACTTATTTGATCGCACAGCTCTATAATTTAGATGTATCAATTACATAGACATACATAGGTAGGTCGTTAGAAACTAACTCCATGAAACTACGTCATGTTATTTATTGCTAACTTTTAATGGCGAAAGTACCAACGAGTGCCTTAAGCATTTTGCGAATACGCAAAACGCGATTACCGACGCGCGTTTCTCAGCTATTACGCTAAACGAGCGCGATTACGTCGTTACGGCGGGCATCTTAATATCCTACGCGCTTAAACGTTTTAAAAAATCACGTGAAATCTTTCGACGGTTTCCGTTCAGTTGAAAAAGTAAAATATGCTGTTAGGACGATTTCTATAGACAAGTTAGAAAATGAAGTGAAAAAGAAGTGGCTCGCGCGAGGCGTGGTGGCTGCGCGACCTTATAGGGCTAACGACGAGAAAGCACCTCCGATCGCGCGCGGATTGACGGATCGACGCGCTGCGTACGCGCAGCCGCGCCCTGTCCTGCGCCGACTCCAATCATTGCGATGCAATACTTTTAAATTAGATGCAAATACGCGTCGTATTGGACTTAGATGTCATTATAAAGTCATGAATATGCAGAAATGGTGATAAGCTGAACGAGATGAAGTATTCGGCGAGCAATTAAGCTCGCACTGCAATTAAATACAGTCAGAACTCTTGTTCTCAATGTTGTCAGGATGAGATAAAAGTAGTAAGTTATTTTCCTTCGATTTATTTTCTTGTATAGTTTACGTCCATGCGAGAGGGACATGGGCTTTCTCCGGAGAGCACGTAAAGCCAACGGAAACACGCATACTAATAGACGGCTAGAGTATTAAATAGTAACGGTGCATTCACTAACCGTCCGTCCCATCGCTAATAATAAATAAATACGAACATTTACTGCTTTATTAGAATTCCACTTTATATAGGTATTTGACGAAATACATGTGTAACTGTAAATTGAAATCGGTATAATATTATTATCTCAGCTATGGCATTTAAATTAGTGACAAGCTGGTAGGAATTAAATTGAGGTTTATTGGATGCTGATATTTTTATTATCTGTGTTAGAAGCCATTACCATTATTTACTTAGATACTTACTCAAGCCTTTGGCTTACTCTACTTTTATTTATTGTATTGAAATTAATGATTCATAAACACTTGCCAACGAATTTATTGTCTAACTACTACCTAATGGTTTACGTAATTTAGTACCTATTTTGAAGTCGCAATTGAACGGAACAATCTTAGCTATTGTTGCTTGACAAAGACACACTGTAGTTGCTGCTATCTTAAACGTTTGGATTACGCAATTTATCATAAATAAGCTTTATTTTGATTACATTCAGAGTTATCAGCTTAATAGGGATAAAGGCAATTGTTTGAGGTCGAGAGCTAGGTAGACACTCTCAAAGTGTCACAATAGTTTGGCATATTGATGGCTTTTAAAGGTAATTCACGTCACAATACGGTTCAAATTGGTAACAAATAAACAGATATTCTACTACTACAAACATTGTACTCGTATGTATCAACTTACTGAACGCAATCTGAACAGTCTATATTCGAATGACAGTTTCATTTCAAAGAAAAGAAAAAGAAAGAAAAATCATTTATTGACCATCACAACATTCACAGCAACATGATAGAACATAGAACAAGTTTACGTATTATAAGTACGATACACATGACACGACAAGGTTACAAGGAAGATAATTAGTAGATATACAAGAAGAGGTGTGAGTGTGTGTGGTCTATCAGGTCCCAACCTCAGCACTTGCTGCTACGGCATAGTCTGCGATGCGGCAGCAGCGCTGGTATTCTGATGATTATTTTTGTCGTGCATAAGGCACAGTCAGTAGAACTTTATACATTTTGATATAACCATGTGTGTTGGCCGTGTGGTCCCCGGCAGAGTAGAATAGGCCACCCTCACTCTTACCGAGGTGTCGTAAAAGGCGACTAAGGTAAAGCTGCTGGCATGATCATCAGCGCCCAGAGAAGGAAAACTCTGCATTTATATTAAAACCCTCGCCAACCCGTCTGCCAAGCGTGGTGAGTATGGCAATTAGCCCTCATGTGATTAAGGGAGGCCCGTGCCCCAGCAGTGGGGACTTAAATGGGCTGATGATGATGTGTATACCAAATACAATTGAATTTTTCTAGTATGAATGCAAATATGTAATCTTATAAAGTTATAAAGCTATTCAGATCCATGAACATTTCCAAAAGGTTATATTGTATCCAATATCCGTGGTTGTACCTAATTGTGTAAGATAAATCTGCCATGATTCTTGCTGCAGTCGCCCTGTATAAATATTGAATACATATAAGAACATGTAGATAGCACATATGTATTTATGAATTATTGGCAGATTGGCAGATGATTACTATGTAAATAAATGCAATAAATATCTACACTGACAGGGCACCGAGAAGTGGATAATACTTCCAAGCCATTTTCAATATTTATTTTTCCGCCAACATTACTGTTAAGGTGTATGTTTACCTAAATGTACACGTAAAATTTTGAAAATATTAAACCGGTACCCAGTGCATTTATTCACCGATGCAATAATTACGCCTGCCTTGTACAGAAAGCGGTTGTCGTGAGCGCTGAAATGAGTGCACATTTATTTTTTGATATAGTTTAAATATCGAAAGGTTTTTGTGCTCGAATTTAAACGTAGCATTTCACAAGAATGCCTACGTGTAGTTTTGCCTTCTCGGCCCAATTGGCTCCACGTTTTCGGACCGTCAATTAATTAATCGAGTGTATCGACATTCGACCCGATTTCAGGAGCTCGGTTGACAATCTCAGTTATCTGATTAAGCACGCTTTCTCTCGCGCCGCGTGTGACAAGCGGGCTCTGTTGTGCGCATGCGTCGCTCGCCGATTACGCTTTGACAGCCACTCCACATTAATTTCGTCACTCTATTTGAATAAATAAGCAATTGCATACATTTCACGTAGAACTGCGCAATCAGATGATCTGTATCTTATGCTCATGTGTGACAGCCAGCGATCATTAATCTATTTGGCTGATACTATGCTTATTTATTACGTAAAGCAAAAAACCGGCATTGTCTAACTTAATTATATTATTTTTAAAAAATGAGTGTAATTTTTACGAATTCAAAGAACAGGCAAGGAACAAATCTAAACAGTTTCAAACTAGCATTGTTTTACGTTTATATAAAATGATGTGTATTTTTCTTTCCCGAAGGCGGCAGAGATGCGTCGGATGCGTGATAAATGGTCTAATTAAGAGTGGTGCATGAACATGTATCCACTTTATTCCTATATTGAAGTCTATTTCTCATCAATGCTGCGTTGTCTACGACAATACGAGGATACTCGCTGAGTAGCTCGGCTACGCACCTGTCTTATTGTTACCCATAAATCGTAAGTTAATGACATCGTTAACGTATCAGCGAAACAATTACTTTAGATATTATCTGTTTGCGTTACGCTGTTGTGCATCCTTATGTAATCAGTTGGTGGTGGCGAGCGAGGGAGCGATGCGCGGCGAGGCGCTCGTCATCATGCATCATCAGCTCGCGCGCAGACAATGCATGCAATGGTTAGATAAGCCGCGTGAATGCAGCGCGGCCGCCTGCGCCGGAGCCTCCGCCGGGGGTTTTTGTCCCCGCGCGACGTTTCCTAGTTACTCGCAGGCCGGGCGCGGCGCTCATCCATCAGCCTCTATCTGTTTTATGACAATTATTTATGTTCACTGCGTGGCAAAACTATTTCGCTTACCGTTGAGCTTTATCGATAGAGCAAAAGTAATGTCCTGCAGTCTCGATACGCTGTATCTGATACGGATACGTCTGTTTGTTAAGTGCACCAGTTGTCTGTGCTAGTTGTTTTAACGCCTAGGTTATTTGCTGCGAATGTTCTCCGCAGTGAATGTCGGTTTCGACATAAATTCTGAACGGAACTGTGGGTGTAACTGCCGCGCGGTTGCCTACGATCTGCGTGTCGGTATTTATTTCACATCAAGTGAAATATATCAATGACATTTTTACTTCGCAAACAAAGGTTTATTAGTCTACACTCGGTGGTAACGTGAAGAAAAGATTATATCAAATAACAGCGTCTGGAAGTTAAATGCATATATTTATGCGCGGTGCAGTGTGCGTGCCGGGTCGTGGCGTGGGCAGTGGGTGCATAGCCGCGAGGCGCGGGAGATCGCTAGAGATGTGCAGCTTCCGTTCGCGCCCGACAAATTGCCCAGCGTTCTAATACGCATCCGCCAGTACACCAACCGCCCTCTAATTGAATCTTACGCACTATACTCTATAAGATAAATTTTCATAAAGCCTTCTCTGTCATCTAATGAAGTTACTTTAACTTCATTAGTCTTCATTCGTTGGTTAGTTTCAATGAATGAATTTCTTACAAAATCGAATACTCAAAGCAATTAGTTTATTTAGGAAGAAGCTAATTCTCTATTATGGCTAGGCTATTTGTGTGAATGCCTTACATATCTGCAGCGTACCTATACGCTCCCAGTGACTGCTAAATCTCGATTAAATCGGAGCAATTCCCGCAATCCGTCGAGCGTCGGATTAACATCCCAAGTCGCGCCGTAACACTAATCTGCTTAAATGTCGAAAGGAAATGTCAGATTGTAAAGTGCAGGGTTCTGGACGAGCGTGATGCGGCTTAACATGCCGTACCCACCGCTTAGAGAACAGCCTTCAATCACGCTTTGCTCAATCACACTACATACCGTACCTACTTGTACTGTATATATATCGTAGCCAACTGGCTTAAATGCAGTTCAATAAACAGCCTAGTCTGTTTACTAAACAGCACCGAAAACTGGCGGGCTAAATTATATTCAGCTGTAGCTTAGCTGCTTGAATGATTCAGCTGTACCACATTTAACGAACTGGCCGGCAATGCAATGCTTAGTAGGCGGTTTAGATTTTGATCGGAATCTAAAATTAAGTTTTTCGAGTCACTCACAGCTAAAATAAATAATAAGAAGTAAATTAACATGTCAAGTCTTGTAAAGGTTGGAAGCTCTACACTGGAAGTTGTAGACGAGTACATCTACCTCGGATAAAAAGGCCAGCTTGGTAAGTCCAACTTCCAGAAAGAGATCGATCGACGAATCCAACTCGGCTGGGCAGCGTTCGGGAAGCTACGAAGCATATTTTCGGCCCATCTACCGGAGTGTGTCAAGACGAAAGTCTTCAATGCGTGTGTGTTGCCCCAGTGATGACATACGGAACCGAAACGTGGCCGATTACAATGTGTCGATTGAGGAGGCTCACAGTCACCCAGAGAGCAATGGAGAGGGCTATGCTCGGAGTCTCCCTGCGTGATCGTTTCAAAAATGATGAGATCCGCAAGAGAACTAAGGTCCCAGACATAGCTCAAAGGATTGCATGCCTCAAGTGGCAATGGGTAGGGCACATAGCGAAGAGAACAGACGGCCGTTGGGGCGGAAAGGTCCTCGAGTGGAGGCCACGTACAGGAAGTCGCTGCCGTGGCAGGCCCCCCACAAGGTGGACCGACGATCTGGTGAAGATCGCGGTAATCTATTGGATGTGGGCGGCACAGGACCGATCTGTGTGGAGAATATTGGGGGAGGCCTATGTCCAGCAGTAGACGTCTATCGGCTCAAATGATGATGATAAAATTAACATGACAGCTTTGAACACAACGAGTAACGCTGAGATGAGATAATACTCCTCCTTTGTAATACTTTTCATCAAACTTTGTAAAAAGTCATAAATTATTTGCGCTATATAATTGACCATACAGATTTTTGAAAGTGTCGGCGGTATGCGGCAGATAGTGGGACTTAATTTAAATGTAATAAATAATGAACGTAACCAATACATCTCGTATGGCTATTTGATCAAATGGCTGAATATCATTCAGGGCGCTCGTCGAACGACGTTGATTAGTTAAGAGGCTAGACTATTGATTAATTGGTCAATAAGCTGGTTGGCTGGGCTGCGACATAATATGTAATTATACACCACGTTGTCATTGGAGTCATAACACCATGAAACTTGTCAAGAAGGTGGAGGAGTAACTATGGCAAAAAAACATGAATCATTTTTCAATAATTAAGCCAAGCATAATAATAACACACCATTTTTGCTAGATTAACAAAAGCTATTTATCTTTTCCATGTAAACAAGCAGATGTGCCTCGATTATTCCATAATATGTTACATTTACCCATGTTTGGAACGAAACACCAAATGTAATTAAATTTAAGCAAGAAACCGGTTACCGATATTCCAAATAAAGTTATCCATTAGCATATTAGGTTGACGAAATGATATGAGCATTGACGCTAGTACGGTTATGTGTCGCGTAGGGGTTGCATAATTGCGTGCTGGATCGGCTAACGTCGCTGGTCGTCGCGGCGCGACGCGGGCGCAGGCGATGCTATCACGAGTGACGCTAAATACGCGCGCCATGACAGCTCCAGTATCGAGACAATGACGCACCGTTGCGTAACGCGTTTGCGTCCGAACTTGTCACACCGGGAATTAAAACTATTAGTGAAAGTTGTTTTGTGATTCATTATAAAATTATTTGCTTATAATAAGAGTATTGACATTATGATTGTCCACTTGGCTTAAATATTACATAACAAAAACCGAACAAAACATCACAAAATAACCAAGATATACGTTTTTACGACTCTGTTTCGAAAACAGCTCAATAAAATCCTTAACTCCAATAAAAGACACATTTTGCGTACTCGGACGTTGGAAGGTATTACGGGATAATTAATTACAGACAGTTACGCAGTTTCAGGAGTTACGTGAATATTATCGAATAATACGTAATATTTCGAAAGTGTAACAGTTATCGAGTGGCGTTATGCGAACCTGAAACCGAACGTGGAAAATTCACGCTCGGTCGAGCGGCGCGCGCGCACCCGCCGTGCCCGAACCGAGCGCAATACTCCTTATACGCAAAAAAACTGATATTTTTTAGTACATGTCTTGGTTGGAGTATCCTTTGACTATAAATTGTTCTTTTTTCATCTATATTTTAACAAGTTTAATTAAATAAGCACGTAAAAGCAAAAAAACGTTTTGCCGTGGTAATTTAATTTTCATCGCTAACGGTAATGTGAATTTGCAGTAAGGTAATCGTCGTTTTTTTCGATCTGAACATGAAATTACAAGAAATGATATTTGGTTGAGGAACAAAAAGCTGGAATAAGCAATTGGGTACATTAAAATCACATAAATTACTCTTTTCAAAAATAAGGAAAGGCATAAAAAGTACATTAAATTAAGGTGCGACCGTGGTTGATAAATATCCTATGCAGTAGGTATGCCAAAAAGAAGGTATGCGCATTGAGTCCATACATTATATACGCAAAGAATTTTTTTTTTATTAAATTAACTTAATGAAATAATTTTACTCGTATTGATAAAACTTGAATGCTTAGGGACTTGCATTTATATTATAGCAATATAATTATAAAAGAAGTAATTAAAATCTATTTTAAATCCAATTAGTATAAACTTGACAACCTGCTTAATATAAAAAAAATGTTTTATTGTAAGTGTAAAGTATAAAATTATTTTAATAATGTCGTTACAGCGTACCTACAATTATTCCTTATCAAGCTTTTATTACTTTTTACGAATATTACGACCGAAGCTTACGGCAGCGGTGAATGTTTATAATAACTTAATAAACTAATGCTTGAACCTCCTATTTTAAGGATTATGCAGAAATACCGTTAGCGAGACGTTGCTATTATATGTATTTTGTATAATTTCGCAATGTATAATCATTAGCGTTTTGTGTCGCGGCGCAGGCGCGGGCAGGGGCGACGCCGGCGCAAGGGTGCCTTCAATTGAGACATCTCAGCACATGATTGATCGTAACCAAGATTGGCATCTTCCAAATGTAAACTTTCGCATGCAAATTACGGTACCATTTTTTGCAATGAACATTATCTTTTTTCGAGGTCTTCAACGAAAATTTCATTACACACGAGTGCTCTATGTGAGAAATATTCGATCTGTCTCATATGACAGCCCTTCACTCGCCGGCATAAAGGTGCGCGGCAGGAACAGAATGCGACCGTTATAATCCCTCATCAAGCGTAACATGTCGAGTGTAAAAAGCATCATTAACGATCGCCTTAAAAAGGCAAACGGGAGCAATCATTAAAATCGTAAAATATTATAAAAAGAAAATAAAAACAACGAGGTGTCTCGTTACGCGAGTTTCCGTTGCTACGAAAGTGAACACAATGATGTCAGTGTTGCGATAAAAACCCGAGTAAAAAATGCTTTGAATGAGTAGGTGCACTTCGTACACGCAAGATACGGTTTAATCGAAGTCAAGAATAAGTACATTAAGCGGAAGTTTATCAGCGCCGCTTAAATGGTATTAAATGGCATTGGTATTTAAATTACACCATTACCTATGTTTATTCATACTACATTAAATTTAATTATAGGTATATTCACGAAGTAATCTAATTTTAAATTTCCGATGGCAATTATGTAGTTGGACTTTGAGTAGTACCTCATCCGAAGTTGTTGTACCTTTTAGTTTCCTTCTTTAACATAAAGTGTAGGAAAAACGTAAAACAAGAAAAAAATATTCTTTTTAAAATATTCTTTTCATGAAACTGGTAAATATTTTACACACAAAGACACAATATAAACTATCTATTTCATGTAATACAGACATACATCATACTAAACATCACTAGGTGTACTCGTATTGATACGTAAGGCAAATATTGTTTTCGTTATGAGAAAGAAAATATGGCCCTGTGTCAGTATGGAGACCATGACATCTTTATTGGCACTAGTGACATTTATTAATGCGTTTATTAATGCACACTGTAACAGCAGTGATTAATGAAGAGTACTGTTGTTATTAAAAATACACCTCTACATTTCATTACGTTGCGCGACCTGCAACAACCCTTAAGTGTCGCAGAATATCAAATAAGGAGACGGTTTGCTAGCCAGATGATTAATTGCCCTGCTCTCAGTGATTGATCGATCCCATTTTTAACAAAATACTTACACAAAAGGTACCGGGCGATACTACTTAATATGTTTAACTTTCCTAACGTTTCTTTAGATAACACTTTAAAATGTTATTTGTCACTCGGTATGTAATATGCAAATAAGGGTTTTTATAGCGTGCGACCGTCGGTACCGACAATGAAAAATTGTGTCGATACTGTATATGGAACACGGCAGTGGTGTTTAATTAATTGCGAAATCTCGAATTCGGTTCGTATGTTACATGGTGACTCGGACGCGGGCGGATACGCGAGGCCGATGCTATCTCGCAGCAGCAAGGGCGGGCCGCGCGGTAATTACAATCCCGCCACGCACACCCTGCACATTCACCAAATCTCTGTGTTTACTATAATTTCTTATATCTCTTAACCGCCTTTTGACACGCGAAATGCATTCGCATCGCGTGTGAATTTAAAAATTTCAGGCACGTTTGATAAGGCTAAATTGTTTGTGAATTTTTGTTGAAGTGTTTAGCGATTTTTTGCAGTTTAATAAACAAATACACCATCTATTATTTAACGCAATAATAGCTCTCAAAGAAATGCTTTTACTATTCAAACAAATGGAGCGTGAGAAAACTACTTTATTATCATCATGTTAGTATTATAACGTAACGTTTAAGTGTATAATGTAATCTATATTGTCTTTAACCAAAATTGAATAGTATCGACTTCGAACCTTGTTTTGTTGCTACCAAGAGAAAAATGCTCATTAAAAGCTGGCTGTTTGGTGCATTTAAATTATTTTATCATAATGCAGAATGGTTATTGTTTTAAAGCAGCGATATTATCCGATCGGAGCGCAGACTCCCGGGGCGGTCATTGTATTCCTATATGGCGAATGTCAAAAGCGTCGTCTTAATTATCGGGCGCGGCTATACAATGCGGACTCGATTGCGGCGAGATAAGCCTCTATACCTAACCGAGCTGAATGCGATACGGCCCGGCCCGCACTCCCGCGCGCCCGGGCCGCGGCCCACTTACTGCTTTAATAATAACTTCAAACGAATGTCGCATTGTATCTCTGATTATTCCGATCTAAGCCCATTGAATCGAGATATAACGTGTTTGAATATGTTATTTGCGCACAAAAAAAGAAATTTGCCTATTGAAAATATCGAGCGCGTTTCATCCAACCACGATTACAACACAATGCCTAGACGTTTACGATTCTTTGAATACGAGTATGACTAAGTTGAATGTAAACTACCTGCCGCAATGAAATATATTTTACAGCATGAAATAAATAGATTTAATTGTGCGAAATTGATTTCTTACGAGGTCTTCAATTATCCGTACATGATAAACGAGATTACCGAAAGGGGATTTTCTGGTTTTTCAAGAATATCCAGCGCATTGTAAAAAATAATGCAGTTTAATTGTACGGATAGCATCATGTTGGGCATGTTATTTGTCTTGTTGTTTTCCAAGGAAGTGTCAGGAAACATAATGCAAGGGGATTTCCGATTTCCACGCGACACGTGGGTGTCAACGCGGCGTCCTCTTTTGTCTGGGATAAAATTTTCCCATGAGTTAACAGCCGATTGAAGTCACGCTATAATGTATCATTTACGATTCGCTAATTGGCCGCACGGTACCTAAAGCCCATAAACATTGGAAGTTTCGAGTCTTGATAACTATGCAAATGAATCAAATTTCACAATTCTCCATAGTAAATATTTGAACTTTGCCTGTCTTAACACAAATAACTTGGATTACCTACTCCGTTAGAAGGTATTGTGTTTCCATTAGTTACTCGTAATTTCGGATAGTTACACTTGCTTAGTAGAGCAATAATGTTTACTGCAAGCTTATCTGCCTACCGAACAACAAGTTTAATTATTTACAATTTACCTCTAAACAGAGGATATCTTCAATAAAATGGATAACTTAAGGTAAGTTGTAATAGATTTGGATTGAAAGTACTATTTATTATTATTACTTAAATAAACAGTACCGAAACGTGTACTTAACATGTTTCTCTTTTATCGATATCCGTGAATCGATAATGATGCAGTCGTCTGTGTTGTAATTTGAGAAGCCTAGTAAGGAGTTGAAAATAAATATAAAACAAAGAGTAATATGAAAGTGAACATGTGACAATGAAGTCGGGACAGTAACCGGGAGCAAGGTAAACTGACCGCTAGACTTGCGGTTGGAATATCCCAGCCACCGAAGGACGCCGGCGCACGACGACCCGCGCTCTAGACGCGCCTGCGCACGACACTTGGTCGTCAAGGGGCCGACGGACGTGGGTGCCCGTGGACCAACCAATAAAATTATACGCGTTACATTCAGCTCGTAAATATTGAACAAACATCGATTACATTTCCGCACAGAAGCAATAATTTTGTACGTTTTATTCTTACGGTTGCGGCTAGTTATAAATTGAGATGTTCGTAGAGAGACTGCCTCACGATCGTGTTTTACGATTGCCTATTCCTTTAAGGGCAGGCTATTGCCGTCCAGCGGCGTACAAAATTGTTCAAAATTGAAAAAAATTTTTAGGTTCAGCTTTAATTTCAATTTCATTTATGAAATACATTACTATATAATCCTCAGTCTACTTATTCCTTATACCTCGACTAAATTATTTTCCGTACCGATATTTGTATACAAATGGTTTTTTCATGCATTTATTGCTTTGAACAAGATTGTAAAAGCTAAAATTTTACACATTTACGATAATAATGATCGTAAAAGTTGATACCGACTGGAAGCTTAGGTATATACGTACTTATGCAAAAATATATTTGTATACTTGTTTATATTAGCATTTAATTTAGCAGACAAAAAATCAATTTTTATCTACATAAAATGTTTGAAACTTTGTCGTCGAAATAAAAATAGTGCATTTATAAGTCGGAGTAGGTACGTGTGGTAGTGGAATTTTATTATCTTGGCAATAAAAAAAAATGATTTCTAAACTTCTGTGACTTGAATAAATTTATCTAGGTATATACAAGTTTGTATATGTTGTGTATCCAAACATCTATTTAGAATGCAACCCAAGTGCAAGCATGTGTTTATTTAACTAGCTAGCTTTATTAAGTAAATTATACAGTCGAAGTCGGTAGATACATTTGCTAAAACGTTAGCAACGATAAAAAGATTATATTTTAAACATTTTACTGGGCAAATTTAGAAGGGTTTAAATTCGTTACGCTACCTCTTTCGACGTGAGATGCAGCCACAACGTTGAAAATTGATTTTATCGGTTGCAGATCATCGCGCCGAGTAAGCGCATCGAGGTTTTTATGTCAATCGCCCCTAGGGTCATAGTGCCAGAAGAGATTGTAATTATTTACTCGGCTACTATATTACTTATGTTTATTCATGCCGACGACATCTGCGTGCGTTCCGTTCAGCTGACCACTCGTTTTGTAAGATAATTACTACAATAAAGACTGGCATATTATGAAATAAACTAAGATCAAAACATGTCATGAAACCGTATATTAAGGAATTTCACGTTTTCGCGATCATACCAAAACCAAAATTGAACTGTCTACTTCATTTTAAAACGTAAAATTTTAAGGAAATCATGTTCAAGAGACTGTTATAGTGCAACCAAGTAGGTAGGTAGGTACTTTATTAAACTGGCACGAAAAAAATATTTAAAACTGAAGAAGTTCCCACGATGTGACTGCACAAAATGCTTGTAGTTGTAATTAATAGACGTTACATTGTAGCAAATGGCTGTCTGAATGTACAATCCCGTGTCAGATTAATTTCACATTAAAGCTAACATGAACGCGCGTATACTCACTCACGTCGATGTATTTATGTCATTAGGCATAAGGATTGCAATTAAGAAAAAGACACAATTTATATCAATGTGTTCGCAACGCTATTTAGCACTGGTACTAATGATAAATAGTACTTGTAGCTTTTAATTTAAGCCTTAGAGGCGATGCTTATCGAGTGAGTCATGACAACTTCGCAGAAGTGAATACGAAACATTTACGTACCTTTACAGTCTGATTCTTGAGGGGTTTGTCCGGGTCATGAACGTACTCTAGGGTGATGCCATAGAACTGTCCTTTGTTGATGTAGGTAATGCGGTCGTCTTCACGCCGCTGCGAACTGCTGCTCGCCGTTTCCAGGTGGTACTTGAACCCGTATGAGGTAAACCTGGTAAAACAAAACATGACTGAATAACATCTTTATTGGCCTTAGAAAACGACGGGTGAGCGGAACATGTCGAACACCTCGGACCGGGTTCAACATTAAGATAAACATCCAAAAAGTTGCGCATTGCGGAGTAGCGCAGTAGGCGAGCTGTTGTAAATGTCCGTTGGAAAATAAAACTCACATTAAAGCTGGTTTCTGAAACATTTAGAAAAAGTGCGATTTCTTCTTTGAGATACTTATCTACGAATACACGTTCTCCACAATAAAGTTTCCATGAAGTAAAGTAATAAAAGTGCGCAAAAAGTGGAAATCTTAATTGCACCGCCAGTAAAGCTTGTCAGCGGCGTCGTTACATAAAGGCGTGGAGATCCAGTTCGTAGTGCGCATTGAAAAAGTGTGTTTTCTCGCGATTTCCTGCGAGCGGGACGGCGGAAGGAAAACCCCGCTAAATTAGCGGCGATCGCGTGCCGAGGCTCGTTAGACGTGCGCCCGCGCCGTCGCCGCGGCCCACGCCGCGCCAGCCAGCTCACAAAGAGAAAATGCACTAGGAAGGGCCGATGTCATTATCAGCCAACTCTATTGTACCCGTTCTAACTTATGTAACATGATAAAAACCTATAAATCGTTATGAAATACTTTAATCCGCTAATGAAACCTCTCTGGAGGTATTTAGGTATGCCGGTTTGCGTAGGTACCTTTAGACGGCCGCGGCGGTTACACCATTACTTAAGCTTTATTGGAAACAATTTGGTAAACAGCCCCGCTGATGTTTGCGATTTAAACCGAGCTTGTTCAGATAAATGCCGTGTAATGCAAACGCAGGCCGACATTGACGGATCGGCCGCGGCGGCGCTCGGCTATCTGATGCTCTCTAAGTGATTCCAGCCGCAATTTACATTTGCGACGTTGCTCTCTACTGTCATTTCGACTATCCTTTGTTTGCTAAGATGATCTATCCAGATATACTAGGTAGCATTGTATAACTTTAATTTCGAAACAAAGAAAACCATCATAAGTGAATCTACGCTTGTCAACATAAGTATCACGAGAAAGTATTCAGATTGCCACAATCACCTGCTGCATTTTAATCAAAATGATTGGAACACATATGAAATATAAGGGAGAATCGCTAAGATTTAACTATGCTAAAATGGTGTATCATTTCACGTTTAAGGTGAAGGGTATACCCGACTAGCAACGCCAATTGATTCTAATTGTTAGCAACTAAACCAGATCTATTTTAAACAACTTCGGGGCTTCAGTCTCTCGGTAAACACCTATACTACTTATTTAATACTTATAGTTAGCTATTTGATCTGCTTTTGCACTCGAATTTTGGATTACCGCCGAAAGCGGTCACTTTTGGCGTGAATATTTTTTTTAGTACAAAAACAGACCCAACATTTGGGCATGGTTATTAAATAAATAGTATAGGTATTTGCCGAGAGACTAAAGCCCCGAAATTATTTAAAATACATTTGTTTTGGTAGCTAAAAATTAAAATCAATTGACGTCGCTAGTGTGCCCTACCCGTCGCCTTAAGTATTACGAAATCTATGTTTTCTACTTTAAAAACTCTCTTTCATCTTAGCATGTAATTCTCAGTTGCGTGCCAAGCTGTCGCTCTGGAGTCCGGGGTACGCTTGGACCATGATTCTTGATTTGGGGAGTCTAAAAATTTGGGGAGTAATTACAACGAAGGCCACTGCTGCCTGATCTTCATAGCCCATAACAGGGGAACCAGACCAAATGAATCATTGTTACACGTTTTCTATCTATCCGAAATAATTCTAATGGTAGAAATACGCACAATAATTTGAAAAATCGAGAGATTCAAACCCGGTCCCTCCATATGGAAAGCGCGTTCGGAACCACTGATTTACCATCAATCGCCATACCATTTTTACTTAAATGCACCTAAATGGTAGAGACACAGTTTTTATGATGTGCCAAACTCTCTTGATCTGTGGTTTTGAGAGATATATTCTTTCATTACAAAAATCGGTATCAATTCAAATCAGAATTGCCTCACGTCTTGAATGTATATAATAAGTATTAACCGAGAATACAATCCATTCTTATTCAGAAATAAATAACACATTGTTTTCGAATGAGCTTCATTACAAATTTCAGCGACGACGCAGCCGAAAAAAGGCACTTCCTGCGTGAAGACGAGGGCCTTTCATGAATAAATCAATCGACGAGGCGAGGAAATTGATGTGTGCGCAAAAAGTCTCAGAACGCAGCGACAACAAAGTGCTTGCAATAAAAACGCAAGCCGCGATAAGAGCAAGACCGCAGCCCGAAGCGCCGCGAGCGCGGGCTCGGGACAGAGCAGGGGAACCTACATTAAACCGTCTCATAACAAACGAGAATATACCTGTAGCATCCAACAAAACCGCGAGTATGGAGGTAAGGGCCGGGGATAAAGTTTCGGTCTTGAATTCTGTTTCGTTGTGGGCTCTCAAGCGCAGGCGCAACGCGGCCACTGCGCGCGCAGATCATCGGGAAAACGGACTAAATCAGATGTGCATTTCATTGTGCTTTGTTTTAACATAGCGCGAAAAACCTAATAAAGGATTAGCTATCTTAAAAAATACTGCAACTACATGGGTACAGTACAGATCTTCTCTAGATCTTCATAAGCTCCTTTAGTCCTCGGATTGATTTCTATAGGAGTAGGTAAATTGCAATAAAAACAAATGAATAAATACAACATATTTTGCCCATAGCGAGTCTACCTGTTCACGATGTTTAGTTTCATGTATTTGCAAAAGTTCTTAGTAACCATCACATAAATTTTACATAGCGAACCGTTAAACAAACACAGTTTGCTGTCGTATGATTTCGCTGATGGAAATTGAACGCCATTGTGTGTCAGAGACGAATGTCCTGTGTGACACAATGCTCCGAATGTGTATTTTCTTTGTTTCATTAAATCGATATATTTTAACATGTGAATATAAAGGTTGTGGTGGAACTGTTAGCATTGATCAGTACATGCGTGCAAAAACCGCTTGGCGTCTCTACCAAAGTTACGATAAGTACCTACTGACCATATTTATTTTAATAGTGTACGTTTTGATAAGTATAAAAAAATTATGCGGATTCAATTTAATTATGTACATAATCATATATTTTTTAAAATATCAGTGAAAAATTGGCAAGTATCAGTAATGAAACCTTAAAAATTAACAGACGACTTTTGTATGGTTGACTTACATGATAGGAATTCTTTTCCATGCTTCATTGAAATTAAAAGATAGTATCTGTTAATACATATGGGATGCGCTGATAACACGTTAGAGACAGGCAAGCGAGCGGCTGCGGTGGTAAATGAGAGCGCTTAGCCGGGTAATGGCGGCGCGCTGATTGCCGCCTGCGCCCGCGCACATAGCCCGGCACGCAGCGTCACAACCTCATCCTTGGTACACTGTAATTACTCACTGCTACTATCCTAGTAAACGATCCAAGAAAATCGCTGAGACCACCGGATAGGGTTACTACATTAGGGGTAAACGCCTCATCATGCGAGACGTGAAAAGAATTAGAACTTTATCAAAACACCGTCTATCCAGCGATTGATGAGAGTAAATGCAATTAGATAAAATTACAGGATGTAGGTACATATAAAATATGCATCTTATTACGGCATATGGAACTGTAATATAACTTTAACATACAAAACACCTTCCTTACCTACTTTAATAAGTTGACAGCAGTGTAATTGCAAATTCCAAGTAGTGTAAATGTAATTTTCATTTATCTTAATTAAATTACTTTTCAAATCTTTAAAGAAATTACCAATTAGAAGATCTCAATTTGTGATGGTAAAAAGTGGTCTAATGCGTTCACAAGTCATAATCTCATATGCATACATTAGTTGATTAAGATACAACCTACCTTTTAAAAGCTCATTCCAGTGAGTATTCGACAGGTAAATAAAGTGGCCATTGGATGCATCGAGGGCTTTTTGAGTGGCTAACTGGCTGGTAAGTAATAGTCCAAACATCGCGGGCTTCGGAGCGGCCGCGGTTCCGTAGTGCGCGAGGGCAGGTATCGGCCGGGACGAGCCCGTATCAACAGCGAGGTAATTTAAGACGGTAGAAGCGACCGACCTATTTGGGGCAAATGCAAGCAAGTAATTATCGAGATAGTAATGCTAATGCACTTATCATGTCGACGACTGCTTCCGCCGCGTCGCTCGCGCCGTTTCTTGACGATTTGATATTCTTAGTACTTATTCACCCTGCCTTATCTGGTTGGATTAGCGTTCAGGTACATTCTTATCGTTATGTATGCAAAAAAATATATTTCATATTTCGCTTAAAGACAAGGATGTAGGTAATGATAATTTATTTTTCTTAAAGATACGAGTAGCTACATTAGAATATTTTAGGAGAAAAAAAATACGTACAAAAAGTCTAATAATACTTACGATGTTTCATTTTTGTTCCGTAAGTTAGCATGAAAAACCAATAATGATAATATATTAATTAAAATAAATACTGTAAAATATTCTATAATACGTAAAATTAAGGCAATATATATTTGTTTTCCGTAACTTCCGTTCCGTAATTTCTAAAATATTGTTTTTACTAACTGTAGCATACATTCTGGCAATAAAGTTCCTCTAAAAACTCCCTGCCGAGGTCTGTTTTTCCCATAGACTTGAATGACGCCCTCTATAGTTTTTCCTGACCTCTATAATTTGGACATCTTTAAGGCAAGAGAAGAGGCATCTTTTAGGCAAACGCGTATCATCCGTCACTTTTCACTAGGTGCAATTGTAGTCAAGCGTTAGCCTATAGTCCAAAAAAAAATTCTGTCACCGGACTATGAGAACCAATTATTATTCATCTCATCAGTCAATGGATTTGCTAGTTCATGTGAAGCGTATTAGGAGTTTTTTTTAGATTAGTGAATAACATGTTGCATGAGCTTTGCCCCATTTTTGCACTACAATTGGAATTAAGACTTCCTAGTCGGTGACAATTAAACTTTCGGTGAATCAAATTGATCATAAAAGCATGTATGTGTCCTGTGTTTTATTGTAAATTGGATATTCCACAATAGTCTCTGAAATCTATTTGTTTATTTATTTATGTGATTTTTTCATTGCGGATAATAGGCCGACGAGTGGCCCATCTGATGGTAAATGGTAACCGCTGCTTATAAACATCAACAATGCCGGAGCACAGTCTTCCGTGAAAGAAGAACTCTCAGATCGGGGTACACCGCGGCTGGAAGTCGTATTTCAGAGTTGTCCGGTACTTTATTAAAACGGATTGAGTGAAAATTCATCATGCATGGATCTTCAAATTATCGTCAAATACAACTTAATTTTACGAGCCAAATGTGACAAGAAAGTGCGAAAATATAAAAAATAACGCATCAAAGTGACAACAGACTGGCAAAGCTAATAGATTTATTTGCTTTCATCGACGAGAGAAAATAAGGAAATGTTCAATTTACACACCCTTATTGTTATACTGTTATATTCAATGCTCACGAAACACCGTTTAGCACCATTTAGAAAAATGTCCCGCTAGAGCCTACAAACGCACACATTCTAACTTAGGAGTAGACATCTGCCAGTATCATTGTTGTTGTATGAATTGCAGGTTGTCAATGACCTTTTTAAGTAAGCAGATAAGATTACATGCCATTATTAAAAAAATCAAAGATGATAATATTATCTACATTCGTAAAAAAAATAATATCAAGAATTTTCCAAAGGTCGCCGCGCCGGTACGACTTCTTCGCAAGTTACTGTCTGTCTGTCTATATATTTTTGTGGACAGATTTTCTAAGCTCTAGGCGATATAATCAGTTCGGTATTTTTTATGAAATGTGATACTCGTACGTGTCTATCCTCCTCTGGGACGTAATTTTCTTAAAAAAGGTTTACAATATAAGTACCTAACATGCGAAGAGGTGCGAAGTGGTCGGTCAATAAAAGCTTGTGTATTGATTGTGCTTGCCTAGCCTACTCACACTTACAAAACGCATTTATATCCACTTTAGTGCCCTATACCCAGAAAAACATCTAACTTTTTCATGTTTGCTACGAATATAATAAAAAGATCTGCAGAATGATTTAGGAAACTAATTTGACTTTAGTTTTTACTACGGAAGCGAAACAAATAAAAATAAAACCAAGAGTGAGACAAAAAATAACTGCTAAATTATGCAAATCGAATTTGAGTTTCAAATTCCAAGATTTTCCGCATGCTGGGCGCTATTAAAAAGTTATAACTACTGCAATTCCTACTAAATGTTAATATAGGTACGAGTATATGTAACCTATATTTACATTTATTAATATGTACTCGTGGACACATAGGTATTATTTCCGCATAGCATTCAAGGGATAATCAATGGAACGAATAGGACAACTTAATAACTTTGAGATTAATCACATGGTCACTTCGGACGGATTATCTAGCTAAATAGTTAACTTAACCCAAATCGTAGACATTTTTGCTTTCATTAGAAAAAGCTTTCTTTTTCATATTGTAGCAAAAAAGATTTGACGATTTTTTCTTCACAAGACTCTAGGAGTTTTATAGATATAAAAACAATAAAATTGTTTCACGTAGGTACTTAGGAGGCGTTAAATTTTATGTTTGCAATTTTGTAAGCCTCAAAATGACTTCCAATATCTTTCAACGAAGTATTTCCCGGGCACCTTACGATTAAGAGGTGTGTATTTGTTTGTGCGGCGCATTAACACGCAGTCTGCCGTCACGTGCAAGAGCTGCTAATATAATGCATTATGCTTGTGCGGTGGAGTAGCGCACATTTCACGCATGTATGACTATTATATCAAAAAGAAAGAACTCGTAAGTTAACTGTAATCTATGTGAAATAACTGATTATGACCACTTTTAACCAATAAAAGTATTTTTGGTAGTTATTTTAACACCATTTTATGTATGTTCCTGTTTCTTATATCGTTTTATATGAATTTTGATTTTAATTTCTGTATGTCTACTCTGTATATTTTTGGCATTGAATAAATGGCTTTATTTGTTTACATATCCAAAAATGGCATTTATGTCAGGTTCATGACCTGTTTAGACCAAATAGTATAGTAGTGAACATAGTGTAAATAAGAAAAGTAAAGATGGAGGAAATAGGCGTTGAGAATATATAGAGCAGTAGGTACACGATAAAAGGTGTAAATGAGTTTACTTACAGTTTAGCAATTTGTATCTTGTCGGCGTCGTTTTGCCTGCCGAAGTCGTGCCAGGGCCTGGTGCGGGGCGGCTGCACGGGCGAGTGGTGCGCCGACGGCGTGCCGCGGCCGTCCTCCACTCCGGGCTGCTGGCATATTACCGTGTAGTCGAACGACTGCGCGGACAATAAGCACCCTTTACTCTCAACAATCATCCCACAATACACAGACGATCCCCACAACAAACGTATTCATCAAATTCGATAGGTGTGCAGAGCGTCTTATTACAATTCTAATTCTGCACTCATCTACGATATTAGAAACGAAAATTTCGCTAACACAAATCAAACTGTCATTTTTCTTTTTTAGGTCTCTAATACAGTAGATGCTGCTCAAAGTTCCAGATCTCTCAAAGTTAGGTGCTAACTACATTTTATCAAAATCAATCAGCATTTTCCAAGTCCCTAGAATTTAAAACAAGCTAGTTCACCTCACCTAATTTTATTTTATAGAGCTGATTGATGTTGACATAATGTAGTCTGACACAATACACTTAATGATGACTTTACACTCGCGGCAGATTGTTTAGTGTTCATACGTCTTTTGATTTAATGAAGATTTTATTGTTATTGGACGTGCAATAAATTATACGTCCAATAAAACTGGAAATTATTGACGTTAAAATAAAAAGTCAAGTAGCCAATGGACTATAAAATACCCAATGCAAAATAAAGTGTCAGTAGTTATTATAAAACACATACTCCTATACTTTGCAAAGAAGATATTTCTTACAATTGAAGATGATCGAGCAATAAGCCATCAAGTCATTGTTTTCACCTAAAAAACAACAAAGACATACATAGCTCGAATGAAAATATACATTAGCTACCTATTAAAGTGATTTAGCACAATAAACTTTACGTGTTAAGCATTTGTTTGAATTATTTTTGGTTTCACACCTTTCTGATGATGTTTCTTATCATAAGTTGTCATTATTTTGACACCCAGTTTCTGATATTGTACTCTTTTTTATGAGTATGATTATCATGTCGGGTATTAAATCGTGGAAATGTAGAGCCGATTTATTTTTATTATATGAGTACCTAATGTATAAAAATAAACCATTTCCATTTACGTCTATACTAGGTAAATAAAACTGGCATTAGGTTTATAAATTTTATAATAGATAAACATTTTTAGCATATAATAGATTACTCTTAAAATCGTTCACATATTAACATTGTTTGTTTTGTGGATATATTTCCTGGCATGCTCACCAATTAAGTCTCGGTCGAGGTATATACCTACACGGTTCCTAGCTACTATTTATTTCCCAGGTATAGAATCAGTTATTTAAGTGTTGATTCAGTTAATTAATAGATGTTGATACGTTTCTCACAGAAAAAATCCTAACAATGAAATAACTAATGTAATTATGTTCATTCAACAGCTATGTTTGCATATCTAAATTATGACAATGTTATTAAGTTTGGCCGACTAAGATGCTTATTAAAGCTTGTGTCGAGTAGAGAAGGTACAAAAATATAAGCCAATATAAAATACACCACAGTCTGAGGTGATTTTTTATGACACAATTTTCCATAAATTAAGCCTAATTAGTTCTAATTTATTATAATGGTTTCACATTAAAATAACATTGCTAATACGTAATCTTAATGGGTATCCGCAATTATGGATTAGATTGCACAAAAAGAACCAATTATTGACTGGATCTATAGCCATTTTAATAACCATTATAAGAGAACGGGTCATGGTGTTTTAGTAATAACAGTGCATTTACGATAATCCAAGTAGGAAATAGAATAGTAGCGCAACAAGACACCTCGAGAACCGAGAAATATGTTCGTGTCAATTATTTAGATTGATTCGTACGTCTTGTAACAAAAGGCTAATTTAATAAATTCTCAATCTAGATCTCTGGTGAATTGCTCGTGATTGCCACACCCTGGCACCACGGCGTCCTTCAGACGAGCCAAGCCACTTAATCTGCAGCTCGATTGAAGTCATGGCAATTTGTTATTTTAATGTGTAAACACATAAATTCCAAGTCGAGGCGGGGTGTTGCGGCTCTACCTGAACGAAGGCCTCGCGTGGCGCGAAGTCTATTGTCTGTGCATCAACGGAGCTGTAATTAATGGGACCTGCTAATTGTTATGCCCATTCTTCAACCTACTCATAGGTTATTAGACGCAGCCGTTAATATTCTAATAAGATTCTATTCTGCTATGTATGTCTTATGACGATCTATTCATAATAGAGTCTTATTTGAACGGGAATATAGCAATCATGGAAACATGCATTCGTAAATTAACTATGTAAACATAATAATAACTGTTAACTGAGCGCGGGTGGGCTTCAGCGCTAATGAAATCTCATAAGAGATAATGAGACTGTCTTGGTGCATGCTCATAAACATTGTTATGTAAAGGGTATAAATGTTCGTATGATTTGTCCTATATAAGTATTGCATAAAGAAAATGGCAAACATCGCAAAACTAAGAAATTATAAGTCATGTAGTCCGCAATTGGAAGCTTTGACTGGTGTGGATCTGTGGTGTGGTGTGTAGGTAGTGTATGAAGCCCGCCCGCCCGCGCCCAAGTCTCGTAGCACCGACCTGCTGAACGGCGGTGTGGTCGCGAGGAGTGACGGCGTCCGCGCCGATGCCGCTGTCCGGCGAGGGCAGGTCCACGGTCAAGCCAGCGGCCGCGATCACACTTTTGCTGTGGTAGCGAGGGGCTGCGTACCGCTCCCCGAAGGCGGACGCTGGAACCGACTCCGCGTCCGCGTAGGGTGGAGCCGCCCTCTGCTGATAACTATCACTGACGAAGTAATCTCTAGTATAGTAAGGCTCCCCAGCAAAGGTCGTCGGCTGGCGCGGGTACTGCTCCCCATAGGGCGTGGGGCTGGGGGTGCCTGGCGGCGCGAACATCTGTGCGGCGTACATGGTGGCGTCGGGCAGCAGGGAGCCGGCCGAGGACGCTCGGGACGGCACCGGCGATGGCGACGCCGCTTCGCCAGGCTCGCCGACCGCCACCTGCGGACACACGCGCCTGTTACACGCGTTCTCCCACGACAACTGTCCGCTACGCAACGTCGACGCGTACATGCCGCGTCTAAACACAGTTCACAGGTTCACGTACACTATCGGTTCGCTAGAACACGTTCACGTAAATAATGAGTAAAATCCCGGATAGTCCTCAGGGGTCGGCAGCGCCGGCGGCTGGGCGGGCAGCGCTGACCGGCCGGTGTGGGGCGCGGGCGGGCGCGGCTAGTGCGTCGCGAGCGCGCTGCTCGGCGCATCGTACGCTAACCGCGATAAATAATACATGAGTGACCGGTAAGGAAAGTGTGTGAGTGCGTGCGCGCGCGACGGCGGCGTGCGGACGTGTGACGCACCTTGTGTCGCGGCGGCTTGAGCGCGTGCGGCTCGGGCTCCTCGACCACCTTGCGGCTGAGGTCCTCGGGCTCGCGCTTCACGAGCCCCGCGTGCAGCAGGCCCGAGAGCTCGCTCAGCTCCGCCCCGTGCGCGCCATTGGCCGCCTTCAGCGCTCCGCCGGCCCTGCGGAGGGGAGACAGGCGTGATTGGCGACAATGCGCGCGCGCAACTATTTCTACGCCCGATCTCGATGTGCGCGCGCAAAAGTCGTCACACTATCATTCTCACTCTTCCTGCCATGCACTATTTTATTTAATCACAAACTGCATCGCATACTTATCATTAGCTATATGACACTTTCTAACAAAATAGGTACCTAGCAAGTGTGCTTATGAATTTTTAATTCAATTAAATCTTATTTTTATTTTATTTTTGGTAATCCTCATAAAACTTTTAAGAATTTATTAATCTAACATAATATTTACTTACGGGTAATAAGATTAGAACAAAAATAAGTTAACATTTATGGAAGATTAAGAGTATAATTTTCTAATAATTTAATCAATTGAATCAATTTAAAAAAATACTATTTTGTTTAAAACAGAAGCAACAAAGGATCAACATCTTTATACCATGTGATATGCAAATAAAGAAATATGAAATCCATCTACCAGAACAACAAAATTAACTCACGGTGAAAAAAATGTCTTTTGAGGCGTCACTTATTTATTAGACTAATAGTAATTTTATAGCAAAGTTAATACTATAAAGTATAATCATAAATTTTAAAATCATAAGTTGGTCTAGTGGTTTAAGTACCGGGCCGTGATCTCAGGGACCTGGGTTCGATTCGCGGGTTCGATTCCCGGGTCGACCGAAAAGTATGTTTCTAATTTTTCGGACATAGCTCAGGTTTGTGATCACCAATCCGCATTTGCGGCGTGGTGATTAATCCCATCATAGTAGCGATAACTTGATTTCTATGATGGAGGCCTTCGCCCTGCAGCGGGACAGTTTATACCTATGCTCTTCCTTTTTTTTATAAAATCATAAGATATTTTGTAATTATTACTCAACGAAAATGTTGTGATTTTCCAAAAAAAATAATAGTCGAAATAAATACTCCCGTGCAAGCCTCAATCCTCATCTCTAAAGAACCGAAGACGTACAGTCACCACAATTTAAATAAACAAGTTACGAAGTTAATAAGCAACGTTACTCGTAAAGTTATAAATTGACTACAGAGATTACAAATTAATCTTTAGGTAAAAATATGATAAACTACGTATAGGTAGCTACCTAGGTACTATATTTTTCCCAAACCTATTGTCTCACTTAATTATATACCCTGGTAGGGTAAGTAGTTGAAAGATTTGGGCCATAAATAGATTAGGACCCGAATCTATCATCTATGCTCAGTAGCAGATAAGCCAAATGTTCCGCAAAATTTTGTATAAATTTAGGATTTAAAATATCCAAGAATTAACTTTTACAAACCAGTCAGATGTTTTCTGTCAAACACATTTTTGGTTCAATATCAATTTACAAAATTGGGTACATTGAGAAACCCAAGATATAGCTATCTACAATAACTTACGAGAAGCCTAATCTTTCTGGTAATCTCATCCATCACCGAGAATTAAATGCAGGTGTCTAAAGTTCTTTCATATGAGAAAAGTGTTAAAGATCCTGAAAATATGTATGTTTTTTCTATTATTATACTGAACAGCTCCTCCGAGCACTCTAAATGAAAAGGCTATGGAAGATGCAAAGAGAATCTCTTCGCGTCTCTAATGACTCCAATTTGTCCGTGAAATCGGGATCCCCTACAAGCCGGACAGCTCGTCTCTACATGGCTGACGCCTTGAAAGTGACTCCTACTTGACTAGTGGGAGATGGTATTTAGATGATATAATTAGATGATGGTTTATTCACTAAAAAAACGGAATACCCCCTCTTTCTCTTTTGTTTACCTACCTAATGAAGTAGAACCGCCCTGTATCACAATCCGGTTGGTGCGCATTGAGGTAAAAGTAGAGACGAAGCCAACATATTAACACTGCGATAAAACTGTAACGGATGTAGTAAGCTCTATATCGCTTAATGACAATAATTGGTTGTGTATAGCCATATTATTGTCCTACTTTTATTACCACTCATAAAAAACCTGGCATTAGGAATTTAAAGCTTTTTCAAAATAGAAAAAGTCTACCTTCTTTTACTGTCTTTCTTTGTTTATAGAAAGATGTACACAACTTCCTAAAACTATGATTTAAATTGATATGCAAAGATCAGGAGCAATCTCTCGCTACGGGTATCAAAAGTGATCGTCAATAAAAACTAAATGTGGACACATTTTGGTTGCCAGACACATAAATTACAAGGCACAAATTGGCAGAACTACTAAATCTTTATCTTTGAAACACCTACTAAAGTTTTAAGGGAAAGTAGCTATTTCAACATCATTAAAAAAGTTATTCAGCGACCGCCATTGCTCTACATCGTATTTAGTCTTGTATCTACAATTCAACATCTTACCTACATCACTATAATTAAATTATGACTTCCAGATGCTGTTTTCATAAATTGGATGTTAGCAATATTGAGCACTTATAGATTAGTTAGCTAAACAGTAGAGTGAGCGTTGCATGTGAGTGAAGGCGTGTAAGCGAGCACATTAAAGTGATGTGATTTGTTTGCATGCGAGTGCAGGCGGAGTGCGGAGAGCGGCGCGGCGCGGGCGCGGCTTTCGTCGGCCGTTGTCAGTGCGCGCCGATTTATGATAATTGAAGACATGTTTCATTGGCGCTCAGATGTTTATTTTAGATAAGCGAGTCGCGCGGCACTATTTCATGCGTCCGAATTGGCCGGACGCGCGACCTCCCGCAAGCTGGACGCTCCATTGCCCGTGTCCGATTGCAATTCTCGCACCGCTCATTCTTCACGATTTATGCATGCGATTTGTGAGAGAGACACGGCGAGTGTGAAATCGCTCATCCGATAAGATAAAAGTTGGACGAAATATTTTGTATGGTTAAGTGTTTTCGGTAAACTGTGATCCTGAGACGTCTTATCTCGAAAACTGAATCCAGAATAATCCGTTGCATTAAGGTTTAATATCTGGCGAAGTTAGTCGTAGAGTAAGTGACGTCTAGAAGGGTTGAATTCGATTCGTTTTTGCGTAGCATGCAAATTGAATCGGTGGTACCCGGGCGCGGCGCGACGCCGGCGGCGAGCGGCATCGTTATTCATGTTGCGCGCACAATGTCGTGTTTGCTTGTCGCTCATTGTTGGCGCCTACAAAAACGCGAGACAAAGCTCCGGCTGACAGCTGAGAGCGCTCGCTAATCGCGCTCGCGGCTACCCAGGGCTAGGTTTCCGTTCACCTACCGACTTTAGGTGTATAATTTAGTGCAAGCTGATATCAATCGCTAAATTCATAAATAGCGTCAGACTCGTTATGATAGTCGATAATATGCAATTAGCTTAATATGATGCAATAACTCAACATTCAATATTCTATGTTTATTTTTAATTTGTAACATTTGGAGAACCAACTATAAACTAAGACTTTCGAATGTATCGACGGGTTGTCCTGCAAGCGTTATAAAGGTTTTCAGCCCATAAAACCTATATTATCACACTTACATAGTTCGTTCGTTTTAATATTATAACATATTATCCTAAAATAAATTGCAATTTATGTATAGGGAGATTAAAAGTAAACGCAGGTAGCCAGCTCGAGATTCCCAAACATTTAATCTGATATCAGTGTCATGTTGCAGCCGGATTACCATAACAGTTGCGAAGTAATAAAGGAGGCGAGTGAGCTCCTTATCTAACGACTCAGCGCCACATTTTACATGCAAATATAAATTTTCTTATCAAAGCGAGATCGGCGAAGCAGTCGGATGCAATTGCTATTATAATTATTTGCAATGTTTACTTAACACCCTTTCACACATGACGAGATCTCGACAAAGCGATGCTTAGGGTGCAGGCGACCCCTGCGCTACCTACTCGAGCATTTGACGAAATACCTCTTATGAATAACAAAGATCATCAATAAACAGATAGATACATTTGATATTGGATTGGATCTGGATTCTGTACAAAGTGTGAAATGAATGTATTTTCCGAGATCTAGTCTCCGGGAGCACATACATATGCCGTGGGAGTACCGAATTGCCGCAGTTTTTTTTCTTTTAAACTGGTTGTAGTTTTTTTTTTCAGTAAATATATTCCTATTCTGCAGTACAGGGTCGGCAACGCGTATACGGCTATTTTTTGCTACCAGGTGTATCGCACGCTTGTTTGCCACCAACGTTGTATTAAAATATAAGTATAAGTATATAGGTACATAGTGTTATTGTCATTCATTTTTCTTTCTGCAAGCATTTTTATTAACTTGGTTAGCCAAGTACTCATACTTGATTCGAAATATTTTTCTTATTATTAATTTCAACGGGAGCACAGCTTTACGTAGCTGTATGAGCAATTAAAACCCATTACACTGCGTTTGCTGTAAGGAGATATATAACATGTAATGTGTTCGCAAGATCAAATACCTAGATTTACAATTGCGAATTTCTAATGCCTCGCCGCGAACCGGTCTATAGGGGCTAGGGGTACATGATCAAATGGAACGACAAAACTTATCCCAAGACAATTTTTGGACATTAACTTGAACGTATTCACATATATAACGTCAATTAAAGCAACATTTAATAAGATTTATTTTATGGCATCAAAAATCAAATTGTCTTATTGTATGTTAATATACTCGTATCTAGTAGAAGTATAGATTTCGATATAGATTTTATTATTTGAACAGCTAACACTTATAGTTCTTAGGTAACATAACCTTTTGGTATCTACCTACAGAACCCTTATCGATATAATTATTCATCACTGTAGCATAAACGGATAATATTATCGCAATCAAAATCGGAGGCGACGACAGTTTATCCATCGCTTGACGAATAGATTAGAATCTATCGGGCGATAAAATGAGTCGAAGGAGGCGCTTGCAGCGGATGCGAGCAACGTAATTCCATTCTATTTGAATATATCATTCGACTAAATGTAGGTTTATTGCTACTTTTCTCACGGAACTAATACATTATCGAAAACTTTAATTGAAAAAGATTTCGCCATTTGTCTATGTCATTAAAATGAACGTTTGATTACGTATAGTAACTATTTGTAGGTAGGCAATTAATTTCCCGTTAGAGTTTTCCTAAGCCCAATTAAGTCTAAACTCTGTTAGTTAGTGCAGAAATGTAATAATAATAAGTAACTGTCAAGCAGTTAATAATACTTCACATGTGCACGGCGATTATGCGATTATTGAAATCTTTGGAGGGCCCGTTTGAAATTCGCATGTAAAAAGATGGTCAGTAATGAATGGTCAAGCCCCGAATTCATATTTCCCTACGCGTTGACCATCACCGCTGGGGACATAACGATGTTACTATCTTTTTTATTTATTATCTTCGTAAGAGGGTTGGGTGTATTCGAAGGAATTGAATGGTATTAACTGCTGTGCTCTTAACAATACGACGTGTCTTCAAGAGGAAACCGGTTCTGGCTCTAAATGGGTCACACGGTTCCAGCTCCATGAAGTCCTTTGTTAGCCCACCGCGACGCTGATGCGCGCAGATCCGACCTTTGCCAAATAGATTACTTTACCGCCATTTTTAAAACAATTTCCCAAAGTGAATATATACAACTGATAATCAAATTTCTCAACTTTATATTAAATTATTTTCTAATCTCATTGAGACGAAAAGCTTTTCTCGGATTTTCCTTACGAATGTTTAATTTCCCAGATGCTATCTTTTGATGAATATGCCGTAAATATGGCATGGATATTAATTTACGTGGGTTGTTGTTCATTAATTATGTATATAGGTATTTTCTATCATTACCTCGTAGTATAGGTTAAGTGCGGAGAAACTAATTTCCCGTTAGGACTGTAAGTGCGAACAGTGACAGGGTCAAGAGGGCGGCCCCTCCCCGAGGCATCCCGCGGCGCGTTTCTATGCTAATCTCAGCGTTAGCATTCGACAGCCTCCGACAACTATTAATGATTATTGCTGCTATTCCCACTTAATACGCGCAATATCCGAGTCCTAGAGGAGGCGAACTGCGCCCGCGCACCACGCAATGCTTTTACGTAACGCCTCACGCCTACGACGGATCTAGAAGGGATCCTATACAGGCGGAACTAGTTCATTTCTACATCTATTGGGCATTCAATTCAAATAATACGAGCGATTTAGACAACAAATACAGTGCTCCAAACCTGACGATGCACTGGCGCTGAACGATTAGCATACAAACGCATTCGGAGACACAGCGCTCCGATGGGCGCGGGCGACGCGGAGTGTTCGTTATAATTTTGAATGTATGAATGAGCAATAGCCGCGCGTTGAACCGGCGCGTGGGACGCGTGCCGACAATGAGACAAGTCCTGGGCGTCCTTGTCAATGTGAGCCGCTTCCAGCCACATCCGTCTATTGTCATTATTTGTGTTTATGCACTCCCGTAAGCGGTGACGAGGATGACAGATCGAAAATGAGCTGCCTGCCCGCATTCCGGGACGGCCGTGATTGCAGCCCAGCTCGCAGAGCGCTGCCCGTGCGCGACGTGTGCGGCGCTACGTAGGAGGACTATATTTACCACTCCGCTCGTTATCTAAATAGGTGACGCATAGCGCCCACCCTATGCAACAGTTTCTGTTATAAATACCATTTAGATATGTGCCTGCATCTTAACAAAAAACATTCAAAAATGTCACCTATTCATAAAATTAACATTTTCATGGATTTAAACGACTTTTTCTTTTATAAAGTCAATGTTTATGGAATATAATAAAACTTTTATAAAAGTGTAAATGGTTTGTATAGGGTCAAGTTAACATTATGCACTACTCGTATAAGAATGTCACACGGCGTTTGCTCATTTCTGCGCCGCCATTCAAAAGATGCTGTTAACAACCTCTTTCAAAGAGCGAGCATAATTTGATCGGGGTCGCATTTCTATGGGAAGACTAAGAATGCTTTCCTGCCACTTTTATTCATATTTTATAGTCTTTTGTTTATCTACCAAAAAATGAGAAAAGTAAAAAATCCATTAGTTCAGGGTTTGGAAAACTGTATAGAAATTAAGTTTAGAGATGATCGGACTCTGCCTTAAATTATAAGAGTTTTATAATTGAAATGTCGCTATTAAGTCAGTGATGATAAACCTATCATTTCATTCAGACGGAAGAGTTACCTCTTAGGTTTTGATTAATAGAACAAAAAACTGCAAGGTATCCTATAACAGAATTATGCAAATATTGAAATGGCATATGCGGGTAGGTGAGCAGGTACGAGGGCCCCGCAGTTGCGAACTCTTATTTCGTTAATCCCGCCATAGGTATTCAAATGAGCGTCTATGATTTATTGAGTGGAACATTAACATTTTTATTATTTGTTATTCTTACACCTTTCGTTGGGGCCGGAAGCCACGCGGCGTCTTGTCTCAGTGTACTCGTCCGTGAGACTCTGCCAACACATACGACCCTGGCTACAATTTAACACACACAAAAAGCTCAATACAAAAAAATTGCATATTATCATAGTTTACATATAAATTTTACGCAAATTCATTCCGTATTCACCGCGCCACGAAGTTTGGCGATTATAATGATAATTGTTCCGATACACGAATGTTCGAATTGATCTACGGCCGTGAGAATCGAAGATCGATTTTTCCGCAATCGATCCCTTATTTGCCTCGACTGTTGTCGATAACTCGAGGCTCCATTTGCATATTCAAATATGTTTTAAAGCCAGCTTAATGTTCGTTCATAATATTATCATTATGTCATTAATTACGCTTACTGTCCGTCTTTACCTGGTATATTTCAGTTTCTAATATTGCATTTAATTTTATTTGATCGATTCAAGGACACAGCCTTACCTTATGAAGAGTTCTGAGGAAATGGCATAAATAAGCGTCTTTAATTTAAAGTCAACGTTACCTGATATTAATTTTTATTATTTTATTCATTGAGATCTACTTTATATAAAGGCTTTTTCAAAAGAGTATTAGGTAAGGGGGATTTGTTGATATGTAGTAAGTACAATCACTTGCCTTGTACTGATATGTACTTATACAATTTTATTTAGTTGGAACCTAAAATGGTTTGGCATAAGAGTTAAGGTGTGACTATGTTATTACATTACGATACTGAAAGCAAGCCACTGCAGGGGTCTACTTCTATATATTAGGAATACACTACCACTACGAGATAGATTTTGGATCACCTTTATCACCTACCTACCCAAAATTAATGAGCTTTAAATTCATTATTTTATAGTATCAAACTTTTTATTACTTAGGTACTAACAGTACGTTGGGTTATCTAAATGCGTCAAATTTCTTCACCAACCCGCAATTTAATGTCAAACACATTTGCTTCAGTATCAATTGAGATGTACATATGATAACTAATATATTCTTCAGCTTATGTACTACATCTTAAGTGATAGATTGAAATTGTACAATTAAGTTTCTGTAATGCCTAGTTTTTTTAAGTTGTGTTTTTTTGTGCAATAAAGTATATCTATCTATAGCTGGTGGAAGACCAGCCGCCATTTACCATTCGTACTGTAACATGTTGCAATAAAGGACCATGACTGCTGATGCTCTTCTAGGAGCGAAGAGTAAACTTACTGCCAGACATCAACGAGTTTGGCCTCCTTGGGTATGTGGAGGTGCGTTTCCTGCGCAAGTGGTGGCAGGCGGTAGTAGTCCAGGGGCTGCGCCTGCGGCTCATCTGCAACGTCGAGCACGGCTGACGTGGCGGCGCTCAGAGGGTGCTCCGCCCCGCTCGGGTAGTACGCGCGCCACTGCTCGCCGCCTACTTCCATCACCTCCTTGCGTCTTCTGGGGACAAACAATACAATTGTGTTAATCATAAGGTTTAACCAATGAATATACTTATCATTAATCGATCTAGCCTCCAAGTAAATACATAGACCAATTACACCTGATTCCGAACACAATGGATCACACGAATGTTCGTCTAGATTTGGGATCAGATCTATTACCTTTGGAGCGATAGTCATGGTCACTACCGCACTGTCATCGTGCCAGTCAACTATTACCATAGGTTTTCTATAAGATGTGGTATTTTTACCCGACTACGGTGAAGCAAAAAGGAGGGTTATGATTTTGACCTGTATGTATGTATGTTCATCTGTTCCCTCATAACTTTTAAACTAGTTATCATATTTGAATAAATGAGGTGTCCTTAGAAGTGTCTTGATTGTTTTCTGGTTATAGGATACATGACGTTACGTTAAATGGACTGCAGCGCCCTCTAGGGGACTTAGAGTAAGAAACTAAAAAAAAATTGTGTGGGGTATCAAATGAAAGAACTTTTTTAGCACATCTGATATATGTAATTTTATTTACAAAACTAAAATATGTTAAATAAAAATAAAGTTTAAAAACTAAAACCCGACTACCAAAATAACACGCTCTAAAAAGTACGAAAAAAGAAAATTTTCTGTATTATGTCGTATTGCCGTTGTTGTATGCCACCTACTGTAGCAAAACAGATTCATTATAATAATAAAATAAAATCAATGTGGCATATGACCACGGCAATACGGCATAATAATTTCAGCACAGACAATTTTCTTGTTTCGTACTTTTTAGAGCGTGTTTTTTTGGCAGTCGGGTTTTAGTTTTTACACTTTATTTTTATATCATCATCATCTTAGTGTTTTGACTCGGATGCACCCCAAGCTACTTCAACACCTCCACTTGGCACGGTAAGACGTGGTATACTATATGAAAAACCAGTGAAAAAATAGGCATTTGACGATCATAATTCATAATATGTCTCGTATAAGTATCAACCCGGACTCCGTGACAAATTAGTACGTAAGCCTGGAACGCTACGCCGCGGCTACAACTACGGCTTTGCTACGGCCTATCTACGGTTTGACTACGACTTAGCTATAGCTCAGTTACGGTAAACTATAAAAATACGTTCCGCTTTTCAAGAATATTATAACACTTGCTTGAAATATAGCGAATAATAAACCTATATTATTAAGGGTGTCTCCGTTATGATATCAATAGGAAATAGGTTAAAATGTAATATGTAGTATCTTCTTGCATGTAGTATCTTCTATTATTATCTAAGCATTTTTTTTTCGAATGAAAAAAAACATACCAAAACATAAGTGATATACTACTCAGATTTAATTGTAATGAACACTATAATTCTGCTTCAATAGATTTGTGTTCAATGGCCCTCGTTAAATTCCATGACCCCAAATCTATTATGACGTCCGCAGTCCATCAAGATAAATCTGTGTTAGACAAACAGCTCGAAGCAACGCAAATAGATGCAAGATCATTTTCATTCACTCTATCGAATCAATCGAGTAAACATAACGTAAAATACTGGTATCCCAAGCCTGTAGTTTTACGACTGGGTCGACTACAACTTACGAACCAGTTATTAGGCGTGACCATTTTGGTACGGATACTGACCTTTGATGGTACCGAGCGGTCGTCGGCGCATAATGCGACGCTACGTTTGCTAATTGTTGCGCACACAGTGGCGTGAGTCAGCAGAGCCGGTGGCCGGTTTGAGAGTGAAATGAGGAGTATCGGCGTGGAAGTGTCATGTGCGGGGGCGGCCGACCCGCTCTAATTCTGGTAGTTCGCGAGTGCGCTGCGACCATACGTCACGCCGCGGGTCGACCGGCACCGGCAACCTGATGTAGAACAGGTCCGAACCACTCGCAGAACCGGAAGGATACGAGGCAAATCCCTGCTCCCTCGCTAACCAGTTTAGGTCGTCTGACGTCACACCCAGCGGTATCCGACGATGCAGACAAATAAATAAAAAATGTTGGAAGCACGCGTCGGACGGGTTTGACCGGATCGTAGTTCTACCTGATTCCTGTTCCTGGTGGTGTGTTGATATCTCGGGAGGTCATTATTTCCATTGTACAAAAAATCCATTCGGTATTAACGGGAGAGATACCCGTAGGCGCAGTTATCAGTCACCAGTAAGGTTAATTATTTCTCAGATCTTCTAATTTACCAGATATATTCTATTTCTGGCGAATCTTATATTGTAGAGGACTGTTGTAATAACAAACATTGTTATACATTTGTTTTTTATCTTACACTAAGCAAAGCATTTCCACAAGAGTAGATACCTAATACGCCGCTTATTCCTGACACTAGATTAACATGAGGGAATTATGCCAGAAATTATGTAACTCTAAAAATACACTTTCTTTCACAAAGTTGTGAGTTTAAAGGAAAAATAAGAGCCTTATTGTACTGTCTGTTGTTGCTGTATCATGCTTCTATTTTGTTTTTGTGCAATAAAGAATATCTATCTATCTACATAAAATCTATAGGTATTGACATTTGTTACTCCCAATGAAAGTAAGAGTTATCAACTGTAGCTCAATGAAGCTCTTCGCTGCACTAACAAGGACCGGCGGAATCCCTCCTGAAACGTGTTTCAATTACTTAATCGATGAACTAACGTAGACGGCAGAACATCGTGTTAGTGTCAAGCAAGAGCACAAAGTGCGAATTGGATCGAGAACTGGAAAAGCGAGCTTCTGGCATTTAACCAGCCGAAGCGTGAGTCATTTGACGAGTTAACTGGCAGCCGGTGGCGCAGCGCAGGGGCCGGGCCGGCGCGGGTGCACCACGTGAATGAGATTCCGGTAGGTGCGCACGTAAAAATCGTGCAACGAATCTAACAGGTTTACTGGGTCCTTGCGAGGCCACCGGGACTGGTCTAACCTGCCCTGCGCGGCTGAACCTCGAAATTCCGTCCGTTTCCTATCACGTTTGCCTTCGACACAGGTAAACATACACATTGCAAACATTCAAGTCGTCTTTTACGTAATCGTGCCAAAACATTGTATTTATTCCCACATATACGTCTATACGAGGTTGTATTTGTATGTGTTAGGTAGCAGACGAGCAGACGGATCACCTGATGGTCGCGATAGCCGCCGCTCATACACTCCCGCAACACAAGTGCGCGGCCAACCTTTAAACCCCCCTTGCATTCAACTGGTTCTCAACACATATTACTAGACTAGAAACTATAAATAGGTTTTCTTTCTCCTTTTACTTAGATTTAACATCATTTACTTTTTACATTCCATAACGTACTAAACTTACGCCCAATAAAATTATAATATACTTAATATAAAATTAATAATAATAAGCATTTAAGTATTACAATCAATATGGATCATATTACACAGTATAAACATTCATTCAATTCAAATTACAGACATTAAATTCACATAAAATGAAATAAAAATAAGATCTACTTAACTTCAATGTTCTTTGAAAATGCTCTACCTAAGCAGTAAGCAGGTACCTATATAGATTAAGTTAAAGCCACGTACCTACATAGATTAAGTTTAAACTTATGTAGCCAATACTTGATGAGAATTATGTTTTTATGGTAAATAACTTAATTACTTATTTCCTGTTGATGTTTACGAGTAAAGTAACGGGATCTATATTTCATCAATGACAAGGAAAAACACTTCGCTACCAAGTTGCAAATTAAGATACGAGTACAATAAAATGTTATTGCTGTGGCGTAAAACGATGTGGTAAATTACCTCCATGAAACAAATAAATAAAGGCACCTACTTTGCGCCCGTGTGTAAGATTATGCATCTGGAGCATCGCTTCGAGCTTTGCGCAATGAATGACAATGCTTTTGTCGACTGGCACCTCAATAAATAAATTAATTGATTACTCTTTTCTTTGCTGTCAATTGTTCAAGGCATTTTAAATTTCGCAAGTTACCTACTCCTTGTCTGTTTGTTTGGCGTTGTCTATTGAATGAAGCGATTAGAAAGTAACGCGCACAGCTGTCACGACGCGACGTGACGTATGCTAGAGCGGAACGGATGAATCCGCGCAAGGGTTGAAGACGTCTCGCTGCACAAACAAAGCATTCGACGCGGCCGTTCAGCGCACGACCGTTTCTCAGACAACTTACGTGCGCATAAACCCTTGAATAAATGCCACTACAAACCGATGATACCGATAGCGACAAAAGTGAAACTGCCTTTTTTTAAATCAGGAGAGAGGCAAAATTGAGTAAGTGTTTTATTTCATCGCAATTAATGTCACGGGTTTGAAATAAACGAAATTTTATTTTACGAAATGCCAAACCTTCAAAGGAATTTTAACCGACATTATAAAGCTTTTACTTGCGGTCAAAATAATACGATCGGATCAGACATACTTAAGATTTTGATATGATGTAATTTGTATAATTAATGTGTTTTAAAATAAAAGAAAATAAATCTCTCGATAAGTGAAGATATGTTTGGCGCTACTTAGCATGTAACGAGAATTAGTTTTGAGGTCGATTGATCGTGGGGTCAATTTATTGGAGGTCCAGAGCGGTACACGAGGCGGCGGCGAGTTTCGAAAGGCGACGCGTCCACGTCTACGTCCGGTGACGCGTCCAACTATCGATCATTCGGTTCGTTAATAAATAACACGTTGGCGTCGCTCGCCGCTTATCTGCTGCTCGGGCATGTGGAAAAATTTGGTGTAGGTGTCGTAACGAAGCGGCACGCATGTCTCGTAGGGCTGCTCGCCCGCCTGCGCGCTAGCCCGGGTCGTTGCCTTCGTAACCACCTCTTAATTAAACCCTAAACAAGCCCAACAGATAAATTAACACTCAATCGATCCTAATATGCACTCGCTCTCTAAAGTATGTACGTATTCGAGGTATCGATGAACATTTACCTATTTTGACATGTAAGGGAAACTTTCTCGTGGGGCTATTTAACCCGTCTTATATGCAATAACCTCACGTACAAGTACATATATCCATAAATGTTAGCTGGGCTGTGCAATATATTGAACCACGCGTTAGTGGCGGAACAGGCCGCGCAGCTTCACCTCGCTCACCCGGCAGGTGCAGCCGGGGAAAGTGCAGGGTGTGGCTCAAATCTACGCATGTTTTATCATCGGTGATAAGAGAAACTAGTATCGATCGCAACTAACGACTCATTACCTGAGATAATTCGAAAATAACAGTTGGCTTGATGCGATATTTTTTCTTGTCAGATATAACTCGCTCCACCTACGAAGGTTTGAAAATTAGCCCCATTACTCTTAGCTACAACGCAAATATGAAATGGATTAAGCCATACTTACTACTCTTTGTCATATAAAGTATCCCTTTCCAAAGTTTGTAAACCAAAAAATTGGTTTTATAAGACTTATCTATTGGACAGGTATCTAATACCTTAACCTATTGATTAATTTACAATACAAACATATTTTCCAACTTTGATCTCATTTCACTTAGCTTTTACAGGAATTTTATCCATCACTTTATATAAAAGGAGAACCCTAGTAACTTGAAATTTGGGCAGGGAGTTCCTTTAATAGTGAAAGTGAGCACTAAGAAGAAATTTTCAAAAATTCAACCCTTAAGATTAGAAGTTTGTATGAAAGTCCGCCATCTTTGATGTTAGGGGTAGTTGCGCGGGTTTGAAGTTTGAATGAAGACTTTTGTAATAAATTGTAATAAAAACTAAAACTGCGTGAGTAACGCCGCGGGCTTAAATAAAAAAAACATAAACTTAGTTTGAAATATAGGTCTACTTTAATTATAGGACATTAAACCTTATTTTTAAACCTAATTTAAAGATGAGTTATATCTAATTAGAAGTAATATGATAAATTATTAACAAATGCGTATTTAGCTAACAATAAGTAATGAGTAATTGCGTTTATTTTGCAACAGTGAAAATGTGTCATTATTAATCCATTTCGTATTCCCACATTAAAGCTAACGATCCGAGAAGGAATGTGGTGTTGCTACATTTCGTCAATTAAAGAATTCACTGTCTTGGTTTGTAGCAGCGCAGGACGCACGCTGTTATGGGCCACAAAAACGGTACATTCTTCATACATTCCTCATACCATAAATAAATAAGGGATGAGTACAGGCAGAGCCAGCGGGCACCGAGCCGCGCACTGAGCACACTAAACGAGAGGCATTTTCGACAAACCTCTTTTTGCAGACAGACGAGGAACGCATATGCGATGATTCATTTACGGACTTCTTCGCCATACAAGTATGGCTAACATTATTACTTCTGTTTTCTTGGCAGCATTATGTACGGTCAACAAGAAATGTTTTCTCAGAAATATGCGCCCACGCAGATTAAAGATGGAAACGCAACATGGGCACTAAATAAGTCATGTCTCCTGTCTGGGTAACTAACTAGTAGCGCTCGAGTAATCTGAAAATTTAATAGCGGCAAATAATTATACGTCGAAGGTTTCAATTATTCGCACTAAACGAGTGCCGATGAACCGTAATAACTTCGTACCAGTATACCGATACGGTAACAAAATTGTATGACTAAGGACTATTAAAAGCCAGCAACTGTATCCCGCAACCGTGTATTTAACAATACTTTTTGAAACGCTCGTTCATAAATAAAGGGGTGTTACTGATACTTGTACGTTCGATTACGCGCCTGTTTGAAGCAATCTCCTTTATTATCTTTAACACTTTAAGCTATAAACATTGCAGAGCTTTTTTGTTTACTGCTCGTAAAAATGCCATGTTTAAACAATAACGCATAACGGTCGCCAGGCCCCGCGGCTCGGTGTGAACAGTTCGATGTATTCATGGATTCACAATAAGAATTGATTCCTTGACTTCCAAAGATTTACCTAATTTTGATTGACAAGGTGCTCACCGCGTATGAACTCGATTGACCAAATGTATTCTGAAATAGATATTTGACATGGATGTAAAATTTAATAAAAGACGGCAAGAATCCCTTTAATTTTTTTTAAATAAAACCGTTGGTTGACCGTTGAGTGACATCACAAGGTTGACACGGTCTGAATGAGTGCCTATTTAAGCTCGCGAGCCCGCGTGTGTATGAAGTGGTCTCGCCATTGTGATGCTTCCTTCGGGCGCGATGCTGTCTATTCGTTTTGAGAAAATAGGGTCATACCAAAGCTTTTGCAAATCATCTTATCGATTTTTACTTATTGAATATGTTAAGTATGAAATTGCTTTCTTGAAAAAAAGAAAAGTTTTCATGTCGTTAACTATGTTTTTTACCTTTGTACTAGGGGTTAAAGAAATTTAACCCCTAGTATAAACTAGGGGGTATGAAATTGCCGATTTGTATAGAGATTTTTTGAGATGCTGTGTTTTCCTTACAAATTTTTTTTATAATTTTCAAAGAAAGTAAATATTAATGGTACTATTTTATATTTAACTGTGCTTTAATGGATAACGTGTAGATATATTTAGAATAGGTTTTTGGAAAAACATTTCTTATTTTGAGGACACGATTGGAACAGTGGTAGTGCACGCTGCCTCTGATACAAGGGTTGCGGGTTCGATCCCCGCACAGAACAAACATTTGTGTGCATGAACATGTTTGTTTGTATTGGTTGGTGTTTGATATGTATTATAAGTATGTATTTACAAAAGAAAAGTATTATATGTATTGTATATTTGTAATCCCACTGTTGATACTGATATCCGCAACACAGGTGCTTGAGCTACCTAACTCGGAGTCAGATCAATGTATGTGATGTTGTGAAATATTTATATTTTTATTATATTTATTTAAAAAGTTATAAATGCTGAAAGCGTAAATTCTGCCTAACAAAAAAAGTCGCTTTCAAGATTTTTTTTTCTGCATCATGAATACAATTTTATCTGATGTGAACATCACACACCTTAGAAATATGGTCTTCAATCAAAATAAAAATATATCACATATAACTTTTTGGGTTTTTATAGGAATTATAAATCTTGTAGTGTCTAGACAAAAACCGGCAATTTCATACTTTGCCCCTTATTCTTATAGAGAGACAATGGCTCTGCCATTCCCTGCTCTGAATATTTCATCTTCTGCAGTCTGGATAAGCAACCAGTGGAATTAATTAAAAGTGCCTACCCAATTTCAAATTCAGTTTCTGTAAGTACACAAAAAAACTGAATACATTAAAGGACTGTAAAATGTTATAGACCTATTCAAATTATGTAAAGATAATGCCTAGTACTGACTAACATTACCGTTATACAAGAGAACTACCGATCTCAACACCTAGACGTACTAAGTTAAGTTGGCCCACATCTTACCAATTGAAATAAGCAGGTAGATAAATAGATACTTTTGTCTTTGTCAATGGTGATTCTTGTCAAAATGTTAACTTGCATGAAAATAAAACATCGGAAAACAATAAAAAAGGATTTTATGACAACGATATAACAGCTCAAGCCAATATTTTTCTTTAGTGCGATCGTAAATATAATATTAACACAACAGTACCTAATTGTTAAGGTTAAGTGGGCCACTTTAATATAAGATATGTGAAAGAACAAAATTATTTTCGAACAATATGTTTTCGTACAGGGTCGTACGTGGAAGTACGGAAATGGAGACGGGCCCCGAAGGTCGGGCCGTCCGCGAAGTCGTGCGCCGGCACAAGTGCTACACCACTCGCCTGCCATTCATCGCATTGGAATTAAATGACAGTAAAGAATCCACGCTCGAAATTAAAAACTGTATTTATTGATTGTGAATAAGATAGTGTCCTAACTGCATAATAACAACATTCCCACGTCATTTAGTACAAGCTGCCAACCTGCCTACAAACCATAGATATTATATTATGATTCTGTAGTGAGCATAAACAAACTAATTTACTGTTGCCCTTACTTTACTGTGTATTATAGGTATGTGCCATTACTACTCCAACGAACATACCCGATAAAAAACAACTGGTCAATTATCGTTGATTATTTTAACGAATTATCTTCATCTACCGTTTAAGCATAATAAATAAACGACTACGAATAACATATAAGGAAATTCATAATACAAGATAAACACCGAAAGTAACATGATTTCGAATAAGTCTAAAATAAAATTGGGACCTTTTGAATAGTAAACAGAACGACTAAAAATTATTACACTAATCGTCTTAACGGGCGAAACTCGAAACCGACAACTGTTTTGGTCTCACCACAAATCAAAATGATATATTTAATCGAAGTTGCACGCATTAAGCCCTAGTTAAGCTCGCGTAAAGTGTCTTATTAGAAGAGTTACGAGCTTAGAAAGAAGGAACGCCCGCGGCGCTTGCTACACAGTAAAACCATAATAAATGCATCATTTCCGTTTTGTCGGGCTTTTCTAATTCGAATGCCCGTGTGTGGTCCCTGGCCCCGCGAAGGCGTTACCCAATAACTCGCATCCTTAGTATAAATCAATAGTTGCATCGTACTTACGTGTTTAAACAAATTACTATCACAAAATTTAATGTGGCAGGTAATCGGTAACTTAACTTATGTATGCAAAACAACAATTGTGGGAACGGCAAAAATTACCTCAAAACAAAATGACTTAGCACTCTTTTCTCCATCCCATTTAATTTTCTTCGATTTTATTATCCTATTTAGTTTTTAAAACGACAGTTAAATTTTTCATTACCTTTACCTACTTCAGACAATTTTAAAACATCTTCATTATTCTTTTTCTCTACAACCATAATCTGTTTTTGTGATGCAAATACGTAAGCCCGTATAGGTCTTGTAAATTGGTACAAACAGTTTTATTGGAGTTGTTAAACCTACTTGGGTTTCCATAGACAAAGTCTGCACTCTGGTTTTAAGAAGACATCCTGTATGTCAGTATGTCGGTGTTCACTTGTCTGCTTACCAAAATATATGTCGTATGTAAATACAAATATGCCTGTATACTTTGCCCCTCAACCGATATAAACAAATGGAGTTAAACTGTATCTGTATTTTTTTGGATGAATGCCATTACCTATTAAGGCGGTGGCGATGCATACAACAACAAGACTATACGTATACCTATGATGAACACAAAACAAGCAGTGGCGCATAATACCTAGGTAAGGTTTTGTGCCTCAAACCCGGCTGAATCTTAAAATAAGAAAACATGAAGATTCCGTTTACGACCATCATTCCAACAAAAAAATCCGACATTTGAAGTTAAGAATGTCACTTGATGCATAGAATACTAACTGCACTAAGAATACTTACACACACATCACACATACCGTCATACAGATGACGGTATTTTGAGCACATACACTATAAATACAGCACTCGAGCTTGTTTGTTTCACAGTTTCATAGATTGGAAGAACTACACGTTTATTGGATTTCATTCTAAACAGAATACTATGTTGCATTCCATTAAAAATCCAAATGTATTTGGAGATGGAAGATCAAGATGTTTCTGCGGTAAATTTTAATATAACAAGAAATCATCCAATTGAAGTCAATTTTGCTGTGCGACATTGTCAACAGGTCGCTTTAGGATCGGCCTGAGCGACTCGGCTCCGCGGTAAAGGACGCGCGCTCAATGGAAATGTTAATGCTCCCGATTGTGTGCTAAACTGGATACTTATTTACAAAACGGAGATCGAACAAAGAGATGATACCCTATAAATCTCATATAACTCAAATAAAATACTCTTAAATGACACCATAAATGAATTTGCAATTCTTTTCAGTGGAAATAGTAAAAACTTTGATACGTTACATTCGGTCGTATTCGGCGGCTGTGTGTAAATAAGCATGAAGGTATAAATTAGGAGCGATGTCGCCTGCGCGCACAATGCGTGCGCGGCCGGCGCGGTGCATTGTGCGCGCGAATTGAAACAGGTTGCGCTGGCAGGTATCTATACACGTGATTTATGCCCGATTATGTTATTCCCGCGCAACTATAATTAAATCGCGAAGCTATTATACCCGAAAGATCTGCGACACTGCCCACGGACAATCTGTTGATTTAATGCGTTCAGCTGTGATATCGCATTGTCTAATCTAAGTATTTCATCGATTAAGGAACTATTGTTCCATTGAATTTAAGACTTCGAGGACGCATAACAAATTACTCGTAATTGGAATTTATCAAAGGAAACGTATCACCGTGCTCGTTCTTCGTTCTTGATTGGTCTTATTACAAATTCCTTACTTTGGAATGCTTTACCGCTATACAAACAACATCATTCGCCAGTTGTACAAAAAACCGTATTGACAGCATTAAATGTAAAAACCGATTAAGAAATATCTATAAAAGATAGACGAGTCAATACGCTTTGTGAAAACGTAAATATTTGTCGTATTAAGATAATTTATCTGGAATCGTGTTAAATAAAAATAACCGCAAAAAAATAATTTCGTTTGCAAACAAGTGCTTAAGTGCTGTTATGTGGACAGACGTCGGCGCCACGGCAACGCAACTCTTAAAAAATCGCAAACAACTCGTCAGCGACCTGACAATTGTGAGAACCCGATCAATTATCCTGTGCAAATAGTAATTGTCAACATCAAATAAAGTATTAAGGTATTAAAATGCTGAAGGAACGTTTTCATTATCGGACCGCTGTTAAAATAGCACGTCAATCATTTTACGGGGCAATCAGCGAGGCGCGATGGCAGGGCGCGAGATAAGCTTTTAATTACCTCGGACGCCTATTTACATACTGCAGGAGATACCAGGGATACCTTGCAATCAGGGCGTAGGTATATCTTCCTCCTTTTTTATGTTTCCATGTTAGGTTTGCTAATCTGGATAACATCTATTTGATTTTATAATTTGACCACACATAAGTACAAGATTTTATGAGAATTTCATATTGCGTTCCCAATAGCGCACTTATTTTTTCAACAAGTTCGATTAGGTACTACATTTTCGTGATCTCCGAAAAGCGCTTGAAATATGTAAACAACAGGGTCCTTTTCCTTTTTCTATACTTTATTATTATTCTGATTGAAGACCTTTTGCTACTTTATTTATTTGATAATGATAGATTAAGAAGTCCGAGTTTGTGCAGCAGTGTGATTGTGCAGCAGCAAAATAGAAGAGACATTAAAATTTGTAGGAGGCTACTACAAAATTTAAAGACTTAAACTACGGATTAATGAGCTCTCTAATACATTTCCACGTCATAAAATTTAGAGCAAAATTAGATGCCTCCGTTGTAATATCTGCACAGTAATATAATATCTATTCCGCTGCACGTAGACGCGATAATGGCGATAACTATAGGTCGTCGTAGACATTCGTTGGGCACCCGAAGGAAACGCATAATGCGCCAAATCGGCGCCGCTAATTGCCTTAGCGTGTAATTTACGACAAGTATGAATAACTGCGCGCCAGCCTTCCGTTAGCGCTACGTAACCGCCCTACACGAATTGCCGTGTCACAGCCTAGACAGGCGCTGCGATTGAGCTCGTACTGCCGACAGCTGCCCACCTACAATAAATAAAGTCTGTTCAACTTGCACAGAAAACACAAAAAAAATCTATTCGTTTTAGAACTGTAATCAGCATTTTCGCGGAAAACTCTATTAAATCCTTTATGCATTTGAAGCCATTGTTGAATACATAAGCACTGTGTATACAGTTCGCAATTATTATTTTTGTGTCTCGCACGACCATTTGTAAGGCCAGGTATTCCATCTTCTCTCCAGACTACCGTCACTCCGAACATGATTATGGTGGTTACGGACACTTACTGTGTGTGTATGGTGTGTGACTTTTTCATCTTTGTAACCATTAATTATATGTATATGTACCTACCTACTACTACCTACCTACCTACCTTACATATTCAAATCTGTAACGCTCTTATTCATTACCATGAAAATAACAAGATTATCACATTAAAAATCCCCACTGCAGAATGCAGTTGATACATCAATATTATTAATTCTGAACTAATCAAACCGTTTTATCGGCCCGCTCCGCAATTTTTCTTCAGAAAACATGGAGACACAGGATGATTGGACGATAAAATCTCTCGTTATTGGGATTGGTCGGTTGGTTTTTTTTGCGCGGACATAATTTTATAGTTAATTTACGTGCGATAGAGTAAAATGGTGGTAGGATCGTCCGTCCCGCCTGCCGTCGTCTCCGGCGCGCTATCTAAATGCAAATCGGATAGGTTCGGTGGATGTCCGCGATAAATCAGCCTCGCGCCGCACCGTTATGCGCGAGGCCCGCGGCGCGCTGCACCATGCGTCGCGCCCGTCGCATGACCACGACACGCCACCACACACCTATGCACTCCACCACCCCACACAACACAACATATTGTACGTAATGCAAACACCAAAAATTATGAAATAAACACATTTCACGCTAAAAGTCATCAACTTTATCATAAGACACCAACCTTATGTGTCATATATGTATGTCACATAAGGTGGTTGGTAACTTGCAACATCACTGAATTTGATATACAAACGACAGCAGATAGAAATGTTTATTTATGCCTAAAGCTATCTGTTATTAGCTAAACTAATGGCGACAAGTGAATTATGTCTATTCATTCGAACCTTGAAGTGAACCTAAATGCAAAAGGCATTTAAGGAAACGCAATCCCTGGAATCATTTATCATCTAGAGTTCTACAAGCTCTAGCTAACTGAGACCTAGAATCGAAGTGCATAAATACACATTACTGTAACCACACAAAATAAATTGGAAGGATAGTCTAGGCATATTTGGTTTGAGATTAGAATCTAATATTCCTATAAGTCACAATAAAAAACTAATAAGAGAGTTATAAAATTTAAGTTTACTGTATCACGCTTATTAGATTTATTTTCATTGATCTGTTCTTATTAGTCATTAGTAGATTTATGGTAACAAAATAGAAACCAATTTAAGTTTTGAAACCGAAATGAAATCAACATCTATAATTCTAAAGTGGGCGGGCCAAGGCCACAGGCTAAACACAATAAAAGTTTTTTGTAATTTACAATTACTTACTCCTAGAAGCAGTAGTTTCTTTAAAAAGATTGTGTCCAACCTTGAGTAATAAGGTGTTCAGGAGTGCATATTAAGCTTCGTGTATAATAAAAGCTGTGTGTTGGCGCAGCGCACAGTGCACAGTGGCAATCAGGCAGCGACACGTAATTGTCGCGATCGCCGCCTTCGCTCCAACTTCATAACAGTTTTTATGGACTAGTCTTACAAGTCGGAATCTAATTGGATTAGTAGTGCTCAGGTCTTTATTTTAAAAAATATCTCGAATCGAATTGAACGGAAATGTCTCTGTAATAAAATTGTTTTCTGTTATACTTTTTTCTGTCTTCCGTTCTCGTTTAGTAACTGTTGTTTTATGATAGCATTGAATATATTAATATCATTTTAGATAGGTACTATCTTAATCGTGGGATTCAAAATATTTGTTAGTTCATCGTAAACAAATGTTGATAGTCCCAACATTTTTAATAATTTCTGTAACCTTCAACCCCTTAACGATTTAAGCAACTCAATAAATTAATCTTCGCATTATGGCGTATTTATATAAATTATTTAATGTTTTATCAAAATGCGTACAGAATGACACCTCTACAAATTCCATGCACCTCTGGGCAAAACAGACTAAGTGTTCGTTAATGGATCTATACATTTATTTACATCTCAATCCAGCAAATTATAAATATTCATTGGCAGCTTTATCATTGTAGCAATAACGGTGTAAATCGATACGCATATAAAGTAAAATAACTTTTAAATATGAACATTTTTTCCTTATCATTTCCGACCCTTAATCTCCAGCCATAAATATAAACATCCATATATGTACGTGCGTACGGTGCCGGCTGGACGTATCTGTAATATCTAGTACGATTTATAATGTCAAACTGGATCAGCTTATCAAGATTAAATTGTATTTCAAATTTACTTTGCTAGATGCCTAATAAATTGATCTCAATTAAGTCACGAAATTTTATGTAAGAAAAAATTGATTCTAGTGTTTTCATGCTGGTTAAATATAGAGGACTCATGAAAAAGACGCAATTTTATGCAGATACCGACACTTAGTGGGTACAATTATGCAAATACAGGCAACGTCGATTATTGCTTAGTAACCACCGACTAGTTACGAGAATTTATAGCTTTGGTGTAACCACCGCTAGGAACTTCACAGGGTCTGCTAATTGCCTTGGCCAAGCTTCCATAAACTAATAACTATTTTAGAAAATCATGAAATTCTTGATATCGCTAAACATAACTGATCACTAACCTTACAACTGATACTATTTGATTGCGACAAAAATACCTACGACGATTATACTAGGGACTGTTAGAAAAACTCTCAGTAAATCAAACATCATTAGCGTGGACTAATGATTTACAAATTGAGTCTTCAATTTGTTTCTTAGTTGATAAACTTTAAGCAAGCTTAAAGATTTTACCAACTGCTGCTAGAACTGTATTTTAAACTCTGTATAAAATTGGTAAATTAAAGGCGGCAGGTAGTTAAAGGATTGTAAAATATTTTGAGCCCATTTGATCATACCAAGAGTGCACTAAACGTTTCCTTCCCTGTGTCCCGTGAGAGAACACCATAAGACCATATACATGATAATTTTTCACCAAAACTCTTTGTATAAGCAATTATAAGTGCATTTTGTCGGTGTGTCTGTCATTAAGTTAAACGTACGATGTTATTTTAAGGGCCGTAATCGCCGTTCGAGCGAGCCTCTGCGCGTTTTTGCAAACGCTCACGGAAAGCTATGCATTTAAACGCTTGAATTATGAAATTACGGTATTGAGTGTAAACAAGAGACGCTGGGAGGCGAACTCTGTGTGCAAAAAGTTTAAGTCGTACGATTACGTCCCGTATAATAGTCTCAAATAAAATACCGATCTGCTGTATCGGTATTCCGTCGACAGAAGATTATTTTGTATTTATTGTTAAATGTTTATTTATTTATTATAAGAGCCGTTTTACCAATGTTTTAATTCTTCAAAATAAGAAATCAAACTAAAACACATAGTTTATTTGGCAGTATTGTGATTAAACTTGTCATTACATAAATACTTTAAAAAAATAATGAGGTAGGTACTTAAAGTGAGACTGCACATAACTTGGTATTATAACGCTAGCGTATGCTATGAGAAAACTCGTCTAGGCTCCTTTTTTAAATATCGCTCATTGTTTAGTATATTATGTGACAGTCACATAAACTACTATTACTGATTAAGACAACTGAAAGCAGCCACTTATTAAACTCTGTTAACGGCTATATCCTACTAAACGTAATTTACATACCCAACACCTAGAAACAAAAGCAAACTATAGGTGAAATCACTTTATTGATTCACAATGCGTAAATTCATTCTGTTATGACAGGCGAGCATAAATTCTCGGCAGGACCCTCGGATGCTGCGAAACAATAGCTATCTCCCCAGCGGCCGATTGTCAAAACTGTGAGACATTATTTTAGCTCCTCTCCGCGAACACGGACTTATGGCTAAGAAAGGGGTGCAGAAGCAACAAAAGGTGGGTTGCAATTTTCGGTTAATGATAGGGAGACAATGGTCAGCGCATCGCTCACCGTGTGAAATGATCGTGGCGATCCCGACGCAAGCGACAGCTAAGAGAATAAATTACGGCGTCAATTTCTCATGCGAGATGCCTCTACTTAGAGCCAATAAATAACGGTATTTAATTCTTACAACGTCTCAAATATGTAAGTTTATTAACTGTCTAATCAAAGCATCCTGTCAACTGCGCTGTAATGTAAAACGCACGTTCGTTGCCCTAATGTAATAAACACCTGCAAGTTCAACCGCAAAATTATAGTCTCTGGTCCCAGCGGGCTAGCGCGCTCTACGCGCCACAATGGCTCTGGAGCTGGGCGTATGCGCTTGATTGCCAAATTACAGGTTAAAGTGTCATAAGTACCGGTTGCAGCGGCGCCAGGGAGATTGTTTATTATTCCTTATTGTCCTTTACCGCACCAAAGCGATATCTAACGCGAAGAAAAACATCACGTGGGAATGCTAGATCGCAAACAGCGGTAATTATCGCAAAGCTTTATATGCAATACTCGGCCAATATTTATCTAATACGCACCTGGAGCTATGGAGCTATCTTAATAGGTAGTCTCCAGAAAAGAGAAATTATTACAGACCTATTAATATATTAACAACTTAGCCTTAACTGAAGTCATCTTAATTGATTGTGATGTAGTTTATAAAAAAATGTGTACGTTGATACAAATTTAAGCAAAATCTAGAAATAGCAATTTATTACTTTAAAAATATAATTACTGCAAATACTTATACTAGTCAAAAAGTTACAATTGCATTACAAAATTAATGACAACATACGGCACAAAAAGCCCTAAAGCGTTACGAACCCTAATAAAGGGTAGCGTTATAAGAAAGAGGCAAAAAATTAAGAATCGCCCCGATAAGCCATTATCTTCGAATGTTAAAAATAATATGGTCATAGGGTAATGTACATTCATGCGAGCCACGTCCAGGAGCGCATTTGAATATGTTTTGTGCGCCTCACCCCCTGCCTGCACCGGACTTCACACGCTCCGGCCCGGCAGGTACCCGCGACCCTGCCAGCACCCTTCGGCTATCATTTAATTCCAACGACAGAGATAGCGCATTTGCGGTGTCTTGATATTAGCGTAACAACTCACTATGCGCCAATTTATATACCAAAAATGGCGCATGACTTGTAATACGTTAATAAACCAAGTAAACTTAGAGACCTTCAATAGAAGAGCGAACTCCTTTATAAAAAGCCCGGCAACACATTAGTGATCTATCTGATTTCGCGGATATTTATGGGCGGCGATGATTACTTTCCATCAGGTGACTTGCTTACTCATTTGTCGCCTCTAGCATTAACAAAAAACTTAAAAAAATTAACGTTCTTATTAGTTTTTCCGTCATGTGACAATTGTCGTTAACGTGACACGTTCCGTGACATTATGTCATTTTGTTTGTCTCAATTACGAGCCATGCCACATTATCACAAAATATCAAAACTAGTATGTTCGTCAACTGCCAACTACTTCACGTCCCAATTCGTATACATAATATTTTAAGAAAAATCGCTTATTAATAAACGATTAACCAAGTTGACTTTTGAATTACCTGTCCCCAGTAACGTTCATTACTTACCAAATTCATAGGTATTTAAAACGAATTAGGTTAGATAGTAATTGCATCTACGTAATAATCGTTTTAACTAACTACGTAGAACTAGTATTTCTATGTTAATTAACCGTCACATCGTACTTGATTTACGATTTTTGTCATAAGATAAAAAAGGTAAGCATGTATCTTGATTAAATCACCACGGAATGTCAAACTCACATACCTAATATGCATAATTCGATAGATTCTATTAAATAAATTGACGTAGCTTCCCGACGTTGTAATTAATGCGGTGTTATTGCGTTTCAATAAATTTGGCATGACGTAAATAGGCAGTGTTTTTTTGTTCTTACACACTATAAAAATAATGTATCTCTTACATCTACTTTTACCTCTATTTCATATTTTGTGTGTATTTATACTTAAATAGATTTTAACCACCAAGTACCAAACGATTGCATTCGCCCTAGACGATGGACGTTCAGTCTCAAACGCAGTATTGTTTCGAATGGGATATAATTGTTAATAATACAATCATTATTAAAACCATTGCTATTGTGTACTTTCAAAATCTAATTATATAAAAAAAAATATAGTAATGTGTTAACATTTTTCAATATTTATCAAATGTTTCTTTAAGCTCTACCAGGTACATATAAAACATAAATCATACAGAATAGCTTTTGTCTTTTAGATCTATTCGAAGTCATGAAGCAACTTATCATATTAATTTTACGAAAATGTCATTGTAATAGAGGGGTCAATATTTATAATAATATGAAGAATATTAACTTTGTATTTACAGAGAAATATCCATAAATTGCGCAAGAATCAGAGCATTGAAAATGAAACAAAAATTTTACAGAAAAAAGTCAACTTGTTGGCATCTTGTTTTTTTTTCGGCAGGGCAGCAAACTAAGCATAATTAGAGACGATTTATTGTTAGGTTTTTGTAATTATCTGGTATTTTAGGAGAACTTTCTTGCATTTGATTCTGTTACGATTCGTTATTTGCATGCTTTATATATGTATTTTCTATGTTTATGTCTCATGCCAAATGTGTCTTGTTGTGTGTTGCAAATCATATTGTCTGATTTTATTTATTACAGTTTAAAAAAAACCTAAAAATTACGATATTTTTACGTTTCTCAAAATTCCAAAATATGTTACTAAGATGATTTTATACTACTTCCAATCACGACTTTTCCATAGTCCTCGCAGTTGGCCAAAAATACGTCTCACACTTCGCATAAATTTGATAACCATTTTCAATGGAAAAGCATCAGGTGCGATTGTGGTCTAGTGTTAACCTATAGTCTTATAAAATAGACATACATACAGACGAACAGAATAGAATCTCCTCCTTTCTTGAAATCGGTTAAAAACATATTGGAGGCACTATTTTAAGAAAAACTTTATCTCTAATATGCTTTATATTCTAATCATAAACTGCGTTAGTCACATTTGCGAGGTTTCATCATGCTCGTATAACGAATTACAGCGAAGTAATAAAAAATCAATTAATATAAACTTCCTAATTTTATGGCTGCCGTCTATGTATTTTCTAACGTTAATTACCACAAGCAATTCAATGACGCTGGACTGTTCATACGTAGAATCAGAGCAGATAAAACTTTTTATAACGTTAACGCCGCATGTACGTTTAGGGGCTTTGCTCTAAGCCGACATGTCGTGTTTTTGGATTGAAAGTCATTTAGAAAAGAACGCAATAAATTTAACATTCCGATTCGTTACACAAGACGTTTCATCTACGATTAAGATTAAAATTAGTTGTTGCTTTTATATAAAACTGTCTAAGTAATAGTTCTGTAAATGCAAGTAGAGGTGTCCGAAGGTGTGTATAACACTTATTGTAATTATCATGTTACGGTAACTGTTTATAAACATCAACATTTTTTTTTATTTTACAAGCAAAACAATATTTCTAAGGTTAGGAATCATCATATCATTAATCATAATCAAATATTTAAAATTTAACTCTAATTTGCATAACATTAAATAGTATTAATACTTGCCGTGTCTAAAAAGACATTAGTAGTATAAATTCCGATAATATCAACGATTTAGAGAGTCAATATAATGTATGTTGGCGCGTAACATCGCATGTCAGTTGACATTCGTGGGCATTCAGCTTTAGCGTCGCGGGCGCAGCGCTTTAGAAAGCGCGCTCACCAATAAATACTCGTCCGATTATGATCTACGGCGCGTAGCCCGTAGCCACGCTGCATTCAGTGCTTGCATACCGGCCGCTACGTATTATCATCGGTAGGTACATCCTAACCGTGCAAATCTAACATTATGAGCCTTTATATGAATTTATGTAGACGTTATCGCAGACCAGTATAATAGATACTCCCAGATTTCTCTACTGCATTTTTTCTTTAAGCTTATCCCCGTTTCGTAGAGGCTGGGCAAGAGACAGCGCAGAGTCGTAGGCCGCATTCCGAGCTGCACTCACGCATCATACCTAGAAAAACTTACACGGCGTGCGTGGGATTCTCGGGAAGACGCATATAAGACAAAAAATGTGGTTCTACGTTAGGATACAATGAACACCAAACATAATTACAACTTCGAGGTTTTTATGTGCGTAAGAAAAACAACTGTTTTACATTAATGACGATGGACAATTTGTTTCACATGTATGCACTTAAAGAGAGATCCGGAATTTTTACGTCATTGATGTTGAAGGTGCAATATTGACATAAATAAAATATGATATGTATCGGTTACTTTAACAAAATATACAAAGTAACAAAAGCTCCGTACTCTTTGGTTACGAGATGGTGCGCGCGCGCCGGTCCCGTCCACTGCGATGCCTCAGGCTCCTATTAGCATAAATCAGGGTTATCAGTTTTCATGATGATAACCCCTAAAATGAATTCGTTAAAATTTCAAATGACAAGACAACATTTTGTCATGTCATCTCACTTCATTGCAAAAGTACAATTCATTGTTTCCTCAAACTCGTTGTTCTGATATAGGTGACATATATCGAGAAAATGTTTTACCGAAGTCGGCGCCTCATCCCTATTGAATAAATTGACTGTTGTATTAAATTACAAGATAGTAGTTGGCGCCGACTTCGTTCTCGAGTGTACTTTTATAAAATGTTATTTGAAGTGTATAAAGTGTTACACTTTTTAGATCGTGGTTTTTGAAGGCGGTTATTTTTCACAGATTTTTTTTATAAATTTAGCGTTGCCTGGATGACAAACATAATCTACACACCTAATCAACCATACCAAACCAAGCATTCGCAAGTTTTTCTTCTTATTAGTTGGTACACTCCTGACAAAGTGGTCGTGATTGTCATTGCGTATCACGCGGTGAGTAACAATTTAGTTGATACAGCGTCATTCGTCGCGGACTGCAGCTTTCCGGGTACCTACACTCGTAATAATAATATACATAATAGTATCTGCCTTTTAATCTTTGTACCTAATTATCAGTTAACAAACGATTTCTTTACTGGATCTGACTTACTGATCTGCGATGGCGAGATGTCACTCTGTTCTGACCACCGGTCCATATATGCTGACTAAGTGAACAAGGCTAATCTTGGTTGATTTTCCACCACAGAAGCATATGTCCGTCCATAATACAATCGACTATTTATATTAAATCAGATTTTGTCAGCCCTAAGCACACATGAGGCGTTCAGCTCTATAGTTTGTAGAGGCCGTATTCAAATCTTACGTATGCCAATTTCGATATGTCGTCCATTATGCGTAGGAGGTTCTATCGCAAAATGTTTCCAATGTAGGTCAACCGAATATCAGTTCAGTTTCAAATAATTGAACGTAGGTAATTGCACACCTATGAAGCGTTTATATTCTACCACACCCTATGATTATGATACCCCGTTCATGATTTATTCTTTATTAGCTGCAATTCAGAAAGATAAATGTTCTCCGTCGAATACTTCGAGGATATGCCTATTACGTTAAAAACCTACTCAACTTTCATAAGGGATGAGTAACTGCTTATAGCAATAAGATCGTATGATTATTTACGAACTCTATACAAGTAAGTGGAAAGATAATATCGGCTTCCGAAAACATGACATTTGTTTTAAGCGAGACGCTCGGTTACCAGCTTGTATTTTGGTATCGTCGTGACAGGTAGCAAGCTATTATCATTTTTCAGTCATGACTCGAGTATTTGGCCAAAAAGGTGGGTTTAGTGCAGATTTCACCATATGCAAGTGATCCTGTAATTATTTGCAACATGTTAATATTTTTAATCAATTTCTGTGAGTGCCCAATAATTTAGTCTACACCCGTAGTTTGTGTGTGCTACAGATGGTTGTAATTACACAACAGCTTTGGCAACTCAGGAAGAGCAAGTAATAAAAAATCGGGTCTTTAAATTTTCTAAACGACTTCTATAACAAGTTGCAAAATATGTGAATGTACTTGTAGTTGCGATGTTTATTAGCAAGCAGCCACACATGAGCGGCTGGTCGTCCGCACATGTGGTCCACCTCTGCTACTTTCACGCGAGACGGGCGCGCCCATATTAATTGCTCCCGTTCTTCGGCGAAGCTTTATTTATTGCCCTCGTCGGTGATTGTGAAAAGCTTCGAGTGTACATTAGTTTTAATGTTATCTGGTATATTTGATCTGACGGGTGACACTCGAGTGAGCCGCGAGCCTGCGACGCCCGGTCGCCGCGAGCGCCTGACACGCGGTCGCGACGTTGCATTCAATAGGTTTTTCGTAAGAAAAGTGTAACGGGCGACGATGTCGTGATCCGCGTTCCGTGAGAAATATGTCCCTAGCGCTATTTGTCGTTGTCTTCGTGCGGACACACGAGGAGTAAATAAAAAATCAATCATTAGCTAAACAAAAATGTGAGCGCTCGCGCGCCGATGTTTTTAGAGAAATAAACATTAATTGTTTGCACAACGACCGCCGCCAAAACCAATATTTGATATTCGAAAATACTATTCTAATGTATGTCGTGGTACATGGGTACCACTCGAGCCATCTGGCACTTTAGCGGCTCTTTTGGTCTCTGTCCATATTACGTGACATCCAAACGTTATTAGAATTTTAGAAACTATGCTCTTTTCTTAGTACCTACAATAAATATTATAGTTAGGTACTATGTGCTTATTTTGCCGTTGTGAAATTAAAGTTAGGTAGCTGGTCATATTTATTGCATAAATTAATATGTAATTGGACTCTATTAAAACGCAATACTTCGTACACCCTTAATAAATTTGTAAATATCGTAATACAGAATAATTTTATTTTATCACCAATATGAATTTGTTCAGGCTGCTTGTACGTGTAATGAATTTAAGATTTTAAGTATTAAAAATAATCTTCTGAGGTAAACTCAGAGAAGACATTTTAATATCTTTAAGATCAGTTTTGTGTATTTAGCTCAGTAGATAGTAATTACATGTTTATACTTAAAGAAGATTACGTTTATAAAATAAATCTCAAATATAACTAATAATTTTCTCCGGTAGATAGATAGATATACTTTATTACACAAAATACACAACTTAAGTACTAGGCATTACAGAAATGTTGTGTACAACTTCGGCGGTCTTATCGCTGAAAGCAATTTCTTCCAGACAACCTTCTGGTAAAAGTACACTATAAAGAGATTTATTCTTTCACCTTATTATTACAAAATCTAAAGTTAGTATCGTAAAAACCCATGCCATCTCGTTCGGACACGCAAGGTTAAAGAGGGGTGGCGCGAGTTTAGCTCCAGAACTTCAATCGCATTTTATAATAAGGGGTCAATGATTTAAATTCATCACAATTAATAAAATTAAATAGCGCGCTTCTGGACCTAACAAGCTCTCTTAGGGCTGACTTTTTTATCCGTAGTTACCTAAGAACAAAGGCAAGACAGGAGTATTATAATAAATTCAAATAGGACAGGTATTATGTCGATTTTTTAGTATTTTATACTCGATACTTGGTTACTTATTTTCCAGAAATTATTAAAGATTTTGTAAAATCAAAATCAAAAATGTCTTTATTCAATTTAAGTCCATACAGAACATTTATGAATGTCAAATATTATGTAATCTACCGCTGATTAATCGACCGGAATGTCAATTTCTACCGAGAAGATTCAGCAAGAAACTCAGTAGTTACTCTTTTCAAATAATATGATAATTACAATATTCATTCTTATACAAATTATGATTACAGTGACAGTATGATATACAATGCTTATAATCAATATCGTTTAGATAAATCGTCAAAGAAAAATTATGAAATGAATTATACATTAGAGGACAGGCGAAGAGATCAACATGTCCAGGAATCCTTATCATTCAAATAATCATCTACTTCATAGTAGCCTTTCTGCATTAGGCAGTTTTTTACATGCAACTTAAACGTATGTACAGGTAAATCAATGATATTTTGAGGTAACTTATTAAACATTCTAATGCTCAATCCTACAAATGAGTTTCCAGTTTTATCAAGTCTTAGATTTGGGACGGCAAGTCTATGTTTATTTCGCGTGTTAAAGCTATGAAAATCTGATTTTTGCGAGTAAAGGTGCAAGTTTTTGCGTACAAACAAAATACAATCAAAAATGTATTAGAGATGATACGGTTAAAATATGAATACTTCTCTGAGTGAGTCACGTGATCTAAGACCGTAGATGGCACGGATGGCCCTCTTCTACAAAATGAAGATGGCTTGTAAGTCAGCACCGGATCCCCACAGTAGTAGACCATATGACAGCAGACTATGAAAATAGCTAAAATAAACCAGTCTCGCTGTCTCGATATCAGTCAGATTCCTTATCTTTCTATCTATGTATGCAGCTGAACTAAGTCTTCCTGCCAAGACAGCAATATGAGGGCTCTATTGCAATTTTGTATCCAGAGTAATACCTAGAAACACTGTGGAGTTTATGATTTCGATAGGTTCGTTATTCATGATAATATTCATTTTGACCTGCCTTACATTAGGCATTGTGAACTTAACACATTTAGTTTTCTTTGAATTAAGAACCAACTTATTATAAGTGAACCACTGTAGTACTCGAGAGAGTGTGTTATTTACTTCGTCATCATTTTTTTTTTGTCTATCAACCTCAAAAATCAAGGATGTATCGTCAGCAAATAACACTATCTCACATAGATCTTTGGTATAGTAAGGAAGGTCATTTATACAGATTAAAAAGAGCAAGGGCCCCAATATAGAGCCCTGGGGCACACCCATGGTTAGAGAACACATGTAGAACTTTTGATCTTCAAAATAAATATTAAGTTTTATTTTCATTTAATACTGTAACAATACCAATAACTAAGTGCTCTCTCCACTCTATTCCACCTCTTCATTATTTCTTTAATTTCAACTTAACGTTAATCACGTCTGTTAAAAACGTCATGTCAATGCGTGCCATTGTAAGCCGTTGCCTATGGTCGAAGCCATAGAATTACAGGGCGGCATCCTAAGTAAAGATAAAAGATAAAAAAAATCTTTATTCAATTTAGGTCCATACAGAACACTTACGAATGTCAAAATAAGTACCTACATATATTATCATCTACCGCTGGTTCAGAATGCTGGTTCAATTGAGAAGAGAAAAAAATACAACTATCAAAGTTAACAGACTACTATGAATAACAACTTAAAAGACTAATGGATTAACATGACCAAGAATACTTATCATTTAAATAGTCTTGTACATTACAACCCTACTTATCACACTTACACTTGTAACCTTTGTCATTACGGCAGGTTTTAATATGAGACTTAAACTTATCAAACTGATAGGTAAATGACATTCTGTGGTAGCTTATTAAATAGTATTAATACTTAAGCCAACAAATCAGTTACCGATTTTATGAAGTCTAAGGACCGGGATGGCAAGTCTATGTTTATTTCTGGTGTTAAGACTATGACTATCGGACTTTTTTTGGAAAAGTGTGCAAGTTCTTACGTACATACATAATGCAGTCGAGGATAAATTTGGGAAGCTACGGTTAAAATATTTATTACTTTAAATATTTCCCGAAGTGAGTCACGTGATCTGAGGCTGTATATAGCGCGGATGGCTCTTTTTTGCAATACAAAAATAGTTTGTATGTCAGCAGCAGACCCCCACAACAGTAGACCATATGACATCACACTGTGGAAATAGATGAAATAGACCAGTCTTGCCGTCTCGATATCAGTCAGACGCCTAATTTTTCTTACTGCATATGCAGCGTAACTTAGACTTCCTGCCAGGGCAGCAGTATGGGGACCCCATTGCAATTTTATATCAATAGTGATACCAAGAAAAACTGTGGAATTAATGATTTTAATAGATTCGTTATTCATCTTAATACTAGTATTGACCTGCCTTACATTCGGCATGGTGAATTTTACACATTTAGTTTTCTTTGAGTTAAGAAGTAGTCATAGTGACGGCTTATTTCTTATAATATAACTATGGGTTAAGCTGACTATTGCTCGAAAAACACATACCTATTGGAGTTATTTGACAATTGGTTACTTTTTTAAACCATTAGTGCAGTTTAACTACGGATTAAAAAATCTGCCCGTAGTTGAATATAAACAGTTTTTAACTTGGCTAGAAACATGCGCCAACACTTTTATTTTTTGCTAATTTTTTTTATATGATAGGTGGCAGACGAGCAGGCGGATCACCTGATGGTAAGCAATTGTCGCCGCCCATGGACACGCGCGACACCAGTGGAGTCACAAGTCCGCTGCCAATCTCTAAACCACAGTGGACCATCTCCCACGGTCCACGGTTTACTTCAAAGTTTCATCGCATTGAATCTTCTGAGTCTATCCTAAGCGATCTCATTACGGACCGTTTCGGGGTCGTCAGTATCTAAGCAGACTGCGGTAAGAATGAGAAAAGGAAGTTAACTAACTTATGTTTACGAGTAGATACGTCTCTACATAAGGATATATAAGAATTTATAAACCGTAATATGTGAGTATGATGTGACGTGCGTGTGCCTTTCTAGTTAGGTACATAAACCCTCAACTAAATGAGCGGGTAGTCTTCGATCCGTTTAATTTTAGGTGACTATTATCACTCTCCATGCGCAACAGCGCATCTCGCTGGAAAAGGCAATGACGAGCACTCACCAACCCACATTGGACACGCGTTAACTGTTTAGTCCCCTACCCTAATGAGGAGAAAGGGTAAAGAGGTTTTTGCCCAGCAGTGGGACTCGATAGACTCTTAATTAGTAATAATTATCACTAGCCACCAGTTATTATTACTGGGATGTTAGTCAAGTGTAGTAAATCAAATGATTTCTTCATTTTAATTGAGAGTTTAATAATGTCTAATGTTTTCTTCAGATAACGACCTAATTCGTAAGCTCTCCACCAAGGCACAAGTAAACTATTAATTAATAAGCTTGTCTTAGATAATTAGTTAGATTGAGGTCTCCTGATATGAATAAGCAAATAGATATCTCGATACATATTCATTAACGTAGCTAATAGACGCTGGTATTTATGTGTTATGCTAAGAGTTTTGACAACACACCAGCTTATAGATAAACTTCGGTTGTTTTATTATCAAATTTTCATAAATAACACATTAGGCAAAAAATGGCCACGCTTCAGGTCTCACGGTCAAACCCGCAATAAAATCTGTTGACGCGCTGACTGTACACGCGGAAGCGCTCGGTACGTACACTCGGACGTTACCGCTCAATTATCCACTTAATAACTACGCACTGTGGCTATAAACAGGGGAGCCCTGACTTGTAGTTTTGTGGCTAATGTACTGTTTTCGAAAGCCTTTACTAAAGTTTTATCATATTTTTTGGCCTTGGTTACCCACACGCGTTGGTTTAGATGTGCAATGCAACAGGCAGATTGTACTCGTAAGAAGTATCTACCAGTATCATTTAAATACTTAAAAGAACCTGCATCTAGACTAATTTATTGTGTTCAATGAACAGTTTGGGTTTGTTAATTATTAGTTCTTGCAAAATATGAGAGTATGATCGTTTTGTGTATATGTTGATTGAGGGAGCACCCTCAATCATCGTTGTAAAATGATAATACCCAAGAAAAACCGTGAAATATAGGCTCACTCGATTGGCAGGGAGGGACTGCTGGATCTTCAAATATAACAAATTTGCAAATATCATTCGTTTACTAGGCTTTTGTGACAATGTGTATGTACATACAAGAGCTTGATAACATACTCGTCAGCATTCCTAAAATGGATAAACTGTCATAACTACTCTTAGTGGTTATTTAAATCTTCTATATAGGTAAATCATTAGTTTTACAAATAAATCGATGTTTTAAAATATAAGTATCTAAGACACTTAAATAAGTTATGTAAATAATGTGATGCATTACGAAAAGATCAACTTTTTTGCAAGCTTCATCTGCTAAAGTAATCCGTATGATTCAATATGTTTTTGAGTGTGGTCAAGAACAGGTCATAAGAATAATCAAAATACCTGCAGAACGGGTCGGGATTTAAGAACTGGAGGGGACAGCTGGGCAACCCCGCATCAGCGTCCGAGGGCGTTTTGCATGACTCGGCCAGGTACCGGTCAGATGGGAGGCGTGTCCGGTGTCCGGCAGGGGTCACTTGTGCACAATGGGATGTCCGTCCGGTGGCCGGGGGTATCCGCGAGCGCCGCGACGTCAGTGCGCGGCTGGCGACGGTGCGGTTCGGGTGCGGATTCGCTCGCTACTGCTGGGCGCGCGGCCCCACGCGCTGCGGCTCTCTCTCGGCCACGGAGAAGGGTGACATATCGTGGCTCTTCTTCTTTGTTCACGGCCATAAGGGTTGCCGACCGTTATACGTGGGGCCCATTGTCCTACCTTTTATTTTTCATGTGCATAGTTACGAATCATTTGAATTGTCTTGGCCATACAATTCGGGGTCCGCACAAAGTTTGATAGTTCCTTTATGTTAATAATACCAATACTTACGTACACCTGCATTCTACAATCTTTATATTAAACGCTACTACACCCGTACTTCATACAAATAGTACCTACTTATCATAACAGTTACCTACGTGTTTATTCTCAACTAAAAATTTAATTAAAATTGGTTGAATACCATTGCTTTGATTTATTGACACATCATTTCGATTTAAGTCACTATACTGTCATAATAGTAAGACGCAAATTCAATCAGATCATTTTAGGTATTTAAACAATATAGTACTTAGATATGAACTCTACGTGCTGCTTAAGTAGAATTAACAAGAAATAGGTTAAATAGATAATAGCTAAGACAAAGCCATGATTATTGTATCATAATTGGAACAACAAGCCACTCTACCGATACGATATTACCATTATCATGTCCTTGAAACAATATCAGTGTACGTAATTAAAATTCCACGCTTATCTAGGCTTTGAACTTACAAAACCTTTTTTAAAATATATCAAAATCAATTGTACTTTCTTAGCAGTACAGCAGATTCAAAGTTTCTAATAGCATGTCAAATATACCTACCTGCTACATAGTTTAAAAAATACCAAATTTTACAATACCTAATCGCGATACCGACCGCGTGAGAAAAACTTACACGACATAGGAATTAATTAAAATAATGGGCTAAGGAAACATAAATGTCGGCAGTGGTGAGGTAATTAGAAGTCAAATTTGAGCGAGCCCGTAGAGGCGTGGAGGCTCCGCGCCGCGCGAGGCGGAAGGCGCCCGCGAGAGGCTATCGATGGCTCTGGCTTCTGTCTACTAAATTTCCTGACCATCTTTTTACTCGCCGATAATTTATTTAATTACACACGACTAAGTCTCTAAACGACGCAAAAAAACATTAAAAACATTCATCTATGCAATTCTTTCTCAACAGTCGCCAACCCAAATTAAAGTTACATACAATCATAATAAACTTTTTACTGCCAGTCAACGTATTAGTAATTGAAACCACCTTGATTAATATTCACTCCATCAAAAATTTCCTTACGATCCTCGACGTACCTAAACTTCTATGTAACATCTATTTCGTCTAGGTTTAATTGAATGATAAAAGTGGAACACTTACGTCAATTGATTGGAACCAAAAACAGCTTTAAACATTTGCCGTCTCCGATTTTTATTATAACAGCCATTAATTTATATTGCGTTACAGATAGCAAACGATTTAGACTTGGTTTTTTTACCGTTTTACATAATTACAAAATTATGCCTTATATTTACGAGTATGTATACCGGTCGGCGCGCCCACTCACAGCGGCTAATAAGAGAATTAGAGGAGCGCACTCGACCGAGATGGATTGCTGTAGATAATGTGTCATGTTCGTTTCTAAGTAGCCAAAAGCTAACTAGTCAAGCGAAACGCTAATGGGCCGTCCAATATGACTCTTAATAGATTCAATTCTAACTGGAACAATACATTCAACTACTTTCGAAGCTTTAGTCAATGGATTTGTTAAAAATTTAATCTATCTAAAACATAAATATTGAAATGCAAGTGGACTAGACATTCAGAATAATAAGTTTGGCTTTCGAGACTGCAAAGAATTATAAAGAAGATACGTTTATCGAAACATGTTATCAATAAAACGTCTTCGATTACGCCCGTCGTTTCCAGAGATATGAACGCAAATTAACCGTTTGAGTGGCAAGGCTGCCTCTATATACCCTGTAGGTAAGTATGTATATACCTACCGCAGGTAGGTCTCAGTGTATGATTGGCGTAACGAGCACAGGTACCGATTTTGGTCAATAATCGCCATAAGTATAGTGAGTACTTTCGCGTACCGAATGCAATAATAATTGGAGGGTCCGATTTATCACATTGCTGTTCTCCGAAACGGTGAACAGTTCTTGAGCAAGCCCTTCACGTCGTGCGCACGAAAATATCTCGAGGAGTCCAAGCCGAGGAAGCGTAATTATAGGTAGAAAAATACATGCATGGGAAGTTTGTTCGTGGATATTATCTTTTTTTTTACCTAACCATAAGCTTGGCAAAAAATAAACAATCGCACCGCTGAATTTCCTTTCTTCGAACTGACCCTTTCTTTGAGAATATGAAAGATAGCCTTTAGCGACACAAAGAAGGGGTCAAGCTTGCACAAAGCAACAACGGACCTTCCCACACTGGTCATTCGTGAGTACTGGTCATCGGTGGCCATCGAAGCTTTGTTTAAAAGTTCCCTTAGAAATAACAACCCTTTTCTCTTTTATGTTTGGAAGACATCATTTAGGTGCACGACACCCTTTGAAAGCCGCACTATTCAACGTTACTATACTATTATCAAAGGTTTTTTGTAGCCTAACTACTTTGAATGCTATTTTTATAATTTATAAACGTTTGTAATGAAAGAAGAGTTAAAAATAAGAAAAAAGTTTAAAAATAAATTAGCAATAATGATTTGATCCATTCCTTCGATTAAGTAGTACTGACAACCTATCAATTTGCACACATTGACTTAAATTTTATGAGGACATTTAATTAAAAAGTTAAACAAAATAATACGAGTAGTTGATCGTGTCCGCTCCGGGGGGTGTCTACCGTGCGCGCTCGGGAGGTATATTGACACTGGGAGAAAGTCGACGTGATCATGATAAGCGCTCGCCAGCGATAAATTTATGCGCCCTTTGTTTCTTTTCGACGATTTATCAAAAATACTCTTTGTTCGCGCGGTAATATGAACGAAGCCGAAGGCTGGGTCGCGCGGTCATGTCATAACAATGTTGTAGTTTCGCGATCTATTAGATAAGTATTCTGTACACACAAGTACTCTTGCTATTTGTACTAAATACTGTTAATAATTCAGGCATATTTAGACAAATATGCAGGATCCTTGCCTATATACGAGTAAATTATATGATGCTTTTGCATAGGTACGTCACACGGTATTTTATACAAATATTTTCGATGTTTGTAACATCGAAATTGACTCGTAATATATTTCATGAACATTAATACATCCATCCGAGTGCAGAGTAGTTTAGAAGCTTAATAAAGCCATCTGCACAATACGAAGAAGATAGTTATAAAGAAACCAAGCCTTTGCTCACGATAAGCTCTAATAGATAAATGTATGGACAATAAAGTTAGTCGTGTGTGTCAATCGTCGTCGTTGTAAAAACGTAGCGCGCTACACATAAATGTAGCGTAGCGGGCAAGACGGGCCCAGCCCGCACTGTTATTACTGCGAGAAACCCGCTGTAACAAGATAAGCAACAGAGTAGAATAATAATAAAAACCGTAATGTATCGAGTGCCGTAAATTGCTTGTTTTGTTCACATAGGCCGCGGGCGGGTCAATTTGACCCTTATCGAGAAAATAACCGACGAAAGCGCAGTCCTATTAACCGCGCCGAGAAAAAATTAATTGTTTGTGATTATGGATTGTGGATAATTGATTGTCGGCGAAGACGGGATGTGTCGCGGCAGTCATCCCGTGTAAATTGCGCCAGGTTCTCGCATTTACATCTAGCAGCGCCGAGCCTGCGTGCGGCACCCATGAACCCTCGCTAATGCATGGACGGTGTCCAGTTACCGAGTAAGCGCCATCAATATAGCTTGTTAGGTGCATTCAAAATTATTAAACTGTATAAATAAGTTCTGCCTATTAGGTAGCTTGATAATGACTAAAATGTATGTGGAAAAACTTCAACTTCATATGAAAAAGAGCATCTGAGAAATATATTTACAGTATTTAAAGTATGTACTACTTATGATTTTTAATCACACGTACATTTAATGTTTACTACTGAAATAGATAATACTACGAATTAGATACATTTGTATTCACATTTTATATTATTATACTATACTAAATATGCATAGGCAGTTCGTAACGATAAACAAGTATACTTATTTAACTACGATTGTATCTATTTTTATTCATTACTATGGTTCCTTTTTAAAGTAGGTGGATACGTTTTATTTAAATATCTTGTACCGCGAATATTCCCCTAACTGATGTTATAATCTTCTAGAACAGTTAAAATCTGATATAAGTCCAATCCAGGTGATCCAAACACGAATTTGCATAACTTATTCATATGTTGCCCCTCTGGCCCCAAACAAGTTCATGGATAGACGGCAGTAAAATTCCTAGCTTATCCTGGGATTGCCTAGACCTTTATGGTAATGTCTTCTAGCATAGAAGAATAAGATCATATTCAATTCTATGTCCGCATCATAATCCTCTATATACAAATTCCATACCTACTTGTACATACATAGCAATAAAAAATTAGGTAAATTTAGGTAAGCATAGAGCAAAACATTTCACAAAATTAAAAAAAAATTAAATGCAATTTTTACATACGATAAGATACGTAAGTACTTAAAACTGTAATAACGTCATGTATCAAAAATGACCACATTAACAACATCATATTATACAAGGTAGTACATCAATGACAGGACTGATAAATCGTTTTAAAGTTACATAGAGAAAATCACACATATCCACATTTATTATAAGTCCATAATAACTGATGAATTATTAATAACACAGTTAGGACTAGTGGTCTTATCACTTTTCATTATAGCTTTTTCATACATGTAGGTATAACGCTTACCGTATTACTTTGTATCGTTAATAGCGCCTACTACGTTGTAAGATAAAATTTGATTGCCATTTTACATGGACACTAGTAATGCCTTTATACATAGCTAAGTAGGCGCTTACGCAGTATTAAGGGCGATACATGTAATGGAAAGAGTAATATCTTTCTCGTAAACAATATGAGTTATTTAATTACCAACGTCCTCAATATTCACAGAAATCCTAAATGTAATTCAAGACTAATAGTGTCTTGGGTACTTAACTATATTCCTAACGGGGAACATAAATGGATACACGTGCATTTATGACAAAGTAATCGAAGTCCGATTGTTAATTGCGTACGTCGCATGAATTTAAAAATGCATGGCATTTAAATGCCAACTCGGTCGCCATTTTAGTTCGACACGAGAGTATCACCTTGAACACGACTTAAATCTGACAGCCTCGAATGTCACTCTCGCTCGAACCAATTAAATTAAAATTAAAGTATCGATGTTTTTGTCTCGTTCGTAGTCATTTGCTTTGGACATTTTTTATCTCATTTTGTTCCTTTTTTATGTGATACTAGCGCCATGTATACCTTATCGAAATTGTTACACAAAAACGTTGTTTATACTCAAGTATTTTGAGCGGAGACGTCTGATGAAAATAAGTTAAAGTATTGCATATAGAAACCCGAAAGCTACGGGTTGCGAAATTTTATATGCCCAAAACAAGGAGGGCAGATCCAAAAAGTATGTCCATAACATAGTTACTGACATGCGCGATTGAGAGATAAGTTTCCAGAACACCTTAACCAGAAAAAATGTGTGACGGAGCACTAACACTGCTTCATTCATCTGAAGATAGCCATCGTTTCTTTCTCAGTACCGCTAAATTACATTTCTAGTAGCTGTGTAGCGCGTTTACGAGGTACTTTGAAGATGCTACGGTGTGTCCGTAATGGCTATTGCAATATTATACGGTCAGATGCTCGAGTGATATCAACATACTCTCTACCATATAATTTTTGTCCATGTTAGATAGTGCATCCAGGGTCAAAGAAAATTGTAGGGGTACGCGGTATGATGCCTAACGACTGCCGCGTATCAGATTTTAAAGTTTTCTTAGAAAATGAACCGGTATGTATCTTGTTTTAAGAAATTGACACTTAAGCTTGCTAGATGATCACAGATTGTCCGTATTAAATATAAAAAGAGGGTACAATTGTACAATTTCTTTTTAACAAAGTAAAGTAAATCTAAAGGCCTAAAGTGGTTTTACTGTCACTAAAGTTAAAGTTAATTTTGTTATTGGTAAACTTAGTGATATCAAAGCCAGCAGCTGTTAGACAGTCCCGCTAAAGGAGACATATTTAATCTCACACAACGTAGATACGTTTTTACAGTCTTTGCATTCTCGACCTCAAACTGTTTAAGATTATTACTTGGATAGTAAGTGCGATCAAATATTTATGACTTCGCCACTCATTATGGCAATTGCATTAAGAAGTAAAAAAATGAGTAATAAGAAATATGTAAGTACTTGTGTAAATTACTCAGATACGATTTCAACTCAACATGGTTATTGTGACTGTCTCCGCTACTAAATGCGTTTATTTACCCAACACTATCATGTCTAAAACGTAACTAGTTATGTATTTCCATCCGTTTTAGGGTCCCGTTAGCCAAAGGCAAAAAACAGAACCCTTATAGATTCGTTATGTCTGTCTGTCTGCCCGTCTGTCCGTCCGTTCGTATGTCACAGCCAGTTTTTTCCGAAACTATTAGAAGTATACTATTGGAACTTGATAAATAGTAGTATTTTGTTAACCGCATTACGATTTTTACACAAAAATAGGGAAATAAAAAAAATTGGGTGGTCCCCATACTTAGAACTGAAACTAGGTCTTTAAAAATGATGTTTACATATTTTTTTCTAAACTTAATACTCTGCGAAAGAGACGCCCCCCTCCCCCTAACTTCTATAATAAAATAATTATAAAATTAACAAAATATATGATATACATTACCATGATAACTAACAACGAAAATTGGTTTGAACTAGATCTAGTACGAGTAAGTAGTTTTTTTTAATACGTTATAAACCGTAAATCGCAATTTACCTTGCATACATCTTACTTGCTGCTACGGAACCCTTCAAGGGCGAGTCCAACTCGCACTTGCCCGGTTTTAAGACCACTTATGACTGGGCAACCCGTTTAGCGCAGGGGTTTGAGCGCGCCGATAGAGTCGCAATGGTCACGGGTTCGACTTCACGAAAATGTATGTTGGTGATACAGATGTTTGTGTTGAGTTTAGGTGTTTGTTCTTATTTCTAGTTTCCATAGTACATAGCAATACCTAAGTTTAGAGACCAGAACAAAATTGTAGAAATAAGAAAAGACACATCACGAGGACGGAAGATTGCTATTTGGATTATATAACTACCAAGAATGTTTAATTAATAGTTACGTAATTGGGTAATTTAAACCTTTTTATGCTTAACTACGTCAATAGTTATAAAATTATTTATTACCTTTAAACGCGTTCTTAATTTTGAGACACCCATGAATTAATAGTTGACAGTCGTAGAATGTGAATCCCAAAGTGTGTTTTGCAATCATAAAAATAAGTGCGGAAGCGGTCGGGCCGGGCTTCGGTGATTAATCAATCATAGACGTTGTCGTAAAGTTTTAATCCGAAATGAGCCGGCGGCGACCGCGGCCACCACACGGCCACGCCACGCTTCACCTCTACCTTGCTATAAAATTTATAGAGGCACTATTTTTAAAGCTAATTAAAAATGGTGATGGCCGTTAGAAACGTTCGACCGTGAGAGAGTGATAAAACCTCCAGAGATGTAATTTAGGTAGCATGTATTAAAAACCATAATTAGCATTAAACTTTACCTGCCTATACACAGTAATATGGGATTCCTATTTTAAACATCTTCTTGACCAGCTTTCTAGTTTAGACGAGTATATAGAACATTTACCCTGATAACACAATTTCGTATTATTAGTAGCCCGTTTATTGCTTAAGGTAGAGTCAAGCATCTCCACTGTGCCTATGTATGGGCGGCAGTGATCACTTTCCATCAGGTGTGCCGTCTGCTCGTTTGTCCGCTATAATGTAAAAAATAAAACTACCATAAAAACTATAAAAGTCAAAAGTGAATCTTATTTTTATTGCTCTATTTAGGCATATTTACACAAACATGACAAGTATCTAGCATGGATTAAATATATATTTCATTCTACATATTTTCAATCACATCTTTCTTCGACAAAATACTTAGATCGAGAACACGACTAGAACTAACATGTTATTAGTGCCTCCCAAAATCAATATTTCAAATAAACACTCCAATTATGAAGTACTTCAATTGAGACAACATTAGATAAAAGGTCCTCGTCAGAAACTAAAGTTTTCGCTCGTATTTGACGCCCTTACCCAACTCAAATATCAGTTTCATTAACAAATATCGAACCCGTTCAAATTCAAGCCCTCTAAACTAAACTCGTTTTGATGATAACCTGGTGGCCCGGTTTATTTTTAACCCAAAATGTAGTTACAATATTCTTAATCTGAGAAATGGAACTCGTTGCCGGCGCATGTATTTCCTTCCTGCAATATGGATTCCATCAAACGAAGCGTGAAGAAACATCTCGCAGGCCAGTTTGATAGTCCCAACAACAACAACAAGAGGTGATTCCTGATATCGCTTCCGATGTAAGTGCAACGTGGGCTCTTCTCTTGCTTACCATCAGGCTGAGGAGAGCCAATATAATGTGTCACAATATAAAAAAAATTACGAGTACCTACATTATCTAATTAAACAATTAAATTAATTCCATAACTTTTAATTATGTACGTATCAACTATCTAGGGACTAGAAAACTAAGATTTACATCGAGAATTGTGCGTAGCGACCCCAAACGAATTTGTTTCTAATATATATCGTCTCATTAATTACAAAGTCGCCCCGACGCGAATGAATTGCGAACCCGATACAGCGCCCGCGCCGGGATTTAGTCACGCAATTATTCCGGGCGGGCTGCAGCGACGACGATGATCGACTTCTTCGATTTCTATTACAATCAAAAATAATTTGCATATAATCCACCGCCGCCCACGTGATACTCCTTGAAAGCACGCATGTACTCTGAAAATCAACACGATTGCCATTAATCAAAAATTGCCCTGGGTTTGACATTGCAATCGTATCGAATCGGTATCGAATAGAATGAATTTACTTAATGAGCCATCTAAGTGGTTCGTTTAGTGCTTTGTGATAAGCAAATCACGTTCGTTTTTGAGTTCGGGGCCGCGAGACGTGACGGATGGCGACGAGGCGCAGGCGCAGCCGGGCTCCTCGGAGATTTATGCCCGGAGTGAGTTAGCGCGAAGGGCGGAACGAGGATTGAGCAAACTGCGCTCGCAAGCGCTCGCGTGCAACACCTGACAAATAGCTATGTGTACCATGTTGATAGCAACTTTCATTCAATTCTTTACTAAGCTTTATTATTTAACTCGCCTTTTCCAACCAAGGTGAACATTATCTTGAGTAAGAAATCTCATCTAATCTCAGCGTGTTATTTCCGATAGCGTCCAAAGCAAATGCTTTGTAGCTTGAAGTAAGTTCGGACCATGATCCAAAATTAATTACAATAAAGCGACTGCTATCTAATCTGCGCAATCCAGAACCAAGAACCAGACATTTTGAATTATGATTACAGGTTCAGAATCATTATTAACAAATTGTAGGTGTCCTCAGTTTGAGAACTTATCCTTAATGTGCTAGAGGGGCATACTCGGATTCCACGATCTACAGTTTAGAAGGATCACCTCCTTTCCATTGGGCTACCATCGCTTGTGTAATAAGAAAACTAATAGAAAAAAATCAAGTTTTCATTAAAGCTTGCTTAGCGAAACTTTCCATGCTTTATAGACCCATAACGAAAAATATGGAATTACAAAGATGCAATATCTACCCATTGCAAAAAAAAGTAATCGAAGCTTATGAAACAATATATCTAGCTCTCAACAATCGTAGAAATTATTTTATGTAACAAGTCGATATAAACATGTTACGTACATATGTATCGATCTGTTCATATAAACCATAGAACATACCGATATGATTTAATACATGTTAATATGGATAAAAATAAACGTGTTTATGATGAATTATAAACTAACACAAGGCTAATAAACGAAATCATAGTCGTTGAAAAATAATTAAAAGTATTAGAAATATTAGTTTATTTGGATAACTTTCGTACGACATTGTACTATCTTTTGCCTTTATCTAGGCTTAGATAACAATCTAAATCATTATCTCTTATAACGGTATAAAGGCTAATCCGATATTCGTAAACACGTAAAAGAGTCGCGTGGTCTGGCGCAATCTGCGCGATCAGCTCTGCGCGGGCGCACGGGTGCGCGCGACATCACGAGTGCCACCTCCCACAACGCACACAATTGCACTCAACCCATTGTCAGATAGCAATCAGTATCGTGCTTACATATTGAGCCTACGTCAATTGTTTTGCCAGTACTGAGCTACAAACAAAACAATCAGGAATATGGAAGATTTTCTAATTAAATAATATCCTCCAACCGATTACGGCTACGGCGGCCAATCTGAACGATCAGCCACGTGCGCAGGATATATGATAGTGCTCAAGTTTGGGGGAAACACGTGCACTCTCTGTTCCCTTTTCCTCATATTCCGATGGGACACCAGTGTGACAAGACCGGAGAGCGATCGGTCGCAGTACCAATGGCTTAACGTGCTTTCCGATGGACGGGGTTAAAAGACCGCCAACTTCCTGACTCCGGGTTGACACTAAGAATTTCTTACCGAAAATACAAAGTTTTCGCCTGACCCAATTATCGAAGCAGTTTCCAATAATTGAAATAATAAATCCCGTCTAGAATATCGCAATAAGAATAACTCTACGAGCCATAAAAATAAGGAATAATACTGCACAATCAGTTATACATTATTGTATTTTTGGCTACTTATATTTTTATTTATGTAATTCTAAATTATTGAAAGTAATTTCAGGTATTTATTTTTATTTGATTATATTTTATTTATTTTGTATTGATTTATATTGAAATGTCATTATGTGTCGAACAAGTCTTCTGAAATAAATTATTAGGTATTATTCCAACAACCAACCAACCACCTGGATCATATTCCCATAACTAGGTATCCCATATCTAACATAGGGAGCAGTGGAAGTTATTAAGGGATATCCTTACCCTGCAATAGGAGAATTTTACCAAAAAATATTTTTTTTACTGTTATAGCTTGATGTAATTTTGTCTTTATTTATGGCTTTACTGTATTATTGGTTTTATGAAGAAAATTGGGCACGTAAGTATGTTTTATTTCTGGGCATTTGTAAGCAATATGACGACGTCAAAACTTCAATTTGATTTGAGTAGATACATACTCGTACATGCAACACGGAGTTCTGATTTTTATTGGCCTACGGTAAGAGCATATAAAAGACATTATCACAATATAATTAAATTCTGTACTACTCGTATCTCCATATATACTATTTATATCTTTAATCAGTTCTTTAACCTTTAAGGGAATATCTACTACACTTGTACTTCCACATGATTATAAGCATAAAGATGATCGGTGTAACTGTACCTAATGCGATAGCATCTCCACTAGAGATGAGAATAAGATTAAACAATTATAGCTATTTAATAGTTATTGAGCATTAGTATCTGGCTATTCAGTGGTTGGCAAGGCAGTAAATTAAAGTTTAAAAGTAATTAACTGTAAATGTGAACGAGCGTAAAGGCCGTGAGGAGAGCCGGGAATCAAACCAACTCTTAGGTTGGGATATTTAGATGTGGTTTGTTGAATACACCAAGCCTCACAATTTTTATCATCATCATCTTAAAAAAAACTTCTAACAGCATCTCATACAATGACCTGATTTTGTACTAAATAGCTTATAACAGTTGTGACTCCACTGATGTTGCGAGTATCCATAGACGGCTGCAACGCTTACCATCAGGTGGTCCGTTTGCTTGACCGCCCCTTATCAGTTAAAAAAACATACAACAGAGAATTTACAAATATATGTTACACTCAGGCATTGAACAAACTTAGTTGATCACACGAATGTTTGTCTAGAGTGGTAGGTAATCGAACCTGCAACCTTTTTGTATGAGGCACGCACACTATACCAAATGGGCCATCAGGCCTGTTAGAAAATAATTCACGTTACGATTTATGTATTTTTTACATATGATTCAGCTGTGTATCATTAGTTTGATTTAAGAAACATTTGAAGAGCGACGATAACTCAGCGGTTCAGAAAGCTCCATCCATACGGGGTGTTGTGGTTTGAATCTGAGCATGCATCTCAGGATTTTTTAAATCTATGTGCGTATTTCTACCATTAGCTCGGTGGTGAGGCAAAACATCGTGAGAAAACCTGCACGTTTCGAATAGTTTCTGAAACATGATTAACTATGATTAAATTGGTCTGGATAAAAGGGTTGCGAAGGTCAGACGGCAGTCCCCAAATGCTGAATCATGGTCCAAGCGCACCTCGGTCTCCACAGCGAGAACTTTGGACGCAACCGGGAATTACCCGCTAAGATGAGGACTCTAGGAAACAACATTGCGGTATGTTTTAAAAAATCTCAGGTTTATATTTTGATCTGACCCGGGAATGGAGCGTGGACTCTTAGCATAGTCACTGAACCTGAACTGAACCACGGAGGCAGTCAAAAGGTTGTAGGTGCAACGGGCAAAGCCACAGTAGCAAAGGTAGGTAACCTACCCATCGAAAAAAATACTCAGTAAAATGAAAATGAAAAATTTGGCGAGCGACACGAATAAATCTACATATTATCACACTTTATCAAATATTTTATTACATTTTTAAATTTATGCAGAATAAAAACTACCAGTAATATTAATGATGATGAAAACTCGATGACTTTGATATCTAATACAGGAGCAAAGTACAAAATCGTTAATATCGAACTTCAAAATAGCCGGAAACTATTTGTTCTTATGCTAGAGGTGACAAACGATTAAGCGGGTCACCTTATAGTGGAACAGTAATCAAGTTGCCCAAGAATATCCGCGGATTAAGGGAGGTCGCTAATGAGTTGCCGGTCTTTTAAAAAAGAGTACGTTCTTCTCTTGAAGGTCCCTAAGTCGTAGGCGCCTGGTTTTGTGACATGGAATACGACACAATGCGCGTAGGAAGGTTTAAGTTTTGTATTTAGTAATTTATATAGTATCAAGTTGTATTACACAAAAAAAACATATTAGATATATATCCAAATTAATGAGTTTTATTTAAACTAATGAATTTGTTAAACTAATGAATTCAAATTTATTTCTGCACAATATACCTAAACATTTATTATACCAATAAATAATTTGAGTCTGTCTTGATCCCCAAATAAGGTGTGCCATATTTATGGAAACCAGAAACAACGAAGGCACCACAACCACCCAGGCCCAACACAGTATTTTTTTCATCAACAAACATGTGTTGCGGGATTAGAACCCGTGACCCTTGCGATTCAACCAACGCTCTAACCACAGAGCTTAACGGGTCACTGTCCATAATTTTATATTTGTATCGTAAAAACAAACTGTCCTTTAATTACTAATTATCTACATAATGATTGCGAGGCAACCCTATTAAAATGCATAGAGAGTTATTTTATGAGTGCTAATTAAGCTTCTTGTTTCGCGAGTCCATTCTCGATTCTGAAACTAATTATTAGTTCTCTGTGAACTTTTTATCTACCGCCCTGGAACAATGGAAACGTGACTGCACTGGCGATCTGGCTCTGTTATTGCTCGTCCTCGCCCCGTGAGCCTGCGCCTGCGCATTTGCAAGGAAAAATCGCATAAGGACCTTTCAATGTGATAAGGAAACGCTAAAATTACAGTTGTCTTTTAATTAACTTCAAGTTTTATTAATTAGACTCCTGCGATCACATTCCTTCACCGGACAGCGCAGTTGCTAGAGACACTAAAACAATATCAAACTATAGCTACGTTATCTCTGGTACAACAGTAATTACTTCGGCGCCAATTGTATTTCGTAACGTTTCTAATAACACTTCGTTATCTCCACGAAATGTAGATTTATACACGCTATTGTAATAAGAATTCAACATTTATAAATAAGAGGTATACTGCAAAAGATAGGACTTGATAGAGTCTTAAATAAGGTGACGGGTAGGGCACACTAGTGACGCCAATCGATTTTAATTTATAGCTACTACTACTAAACCGGATCTATTTTAAACAATTTCTGGGTTACAATCTCTCGGAAAACACTTATACTATTTATTAAATAACCATGCACAAATGTTGAGTCCGTTTTTGTACGCGAAAAATTGATTCACGCCACTCCACACATCACACAAAAGCGGCCGTTTTGGCGGTAATCCAAAATTCGAGTGCAAAAGCAGACCAAATATTTAACTATAAGTATTAATAAATAGGTGTTTCCCGAGAGATTGTTTAAACCCCGAAATTGTTTAAAATAGATCCGGCTTAGTAACTAAAAATTAAAATCGATTGGCGTTGCTAATGTGCCCTACCCGTCACCTTAAGTAGAGTCGATATTTTTCGCCGACAAGAGTTTTTATTTCAATAGCATTTATCAAATCACATAAAGAGTTGAAAGGAAAATTTTAAACGTGCGTAAATTAAAATCTGATATGACGCAACTGCCGCGGTTTATATTTCCTCGAGACTTTATTACGGAATTTGGTATACGAACGTGCGAATTTGTGTACGAGGGCCTCTTTACCCGTGCAAATAAAATAACGTACAGCAAATTGCAATAAAACCGTCTTATCCACGGGTTCAAATAACGACTGTCAATAAAACGTTTATGGTAGTGTACTGAATGACCATAAATTGTAAAGATTAAGGTCAATAACGCGATGGATATGATAACTGCTAAGAAAACGTAGAGTAGTACTCGTAGACTTTCAATTTACCCTCAATAATAGATAATATATGAGATTTCTATCTTGCACTTGGGATAGTGTATCTATGTATATGTGCCCATACACGACAAATATTTAATATGATTATCGAAATTGCTATTATTATCTAAGTATTTTGGGGCATTTCATGCAATGTCAAACTACTTACCTACTCATTCTTTATGGAAACGTCCATTTTAATTAAATAAATTGACTACCATGAGTATTTTAACTAACTGAATGTGAAATAATCCAGTAGGTTTATAATGAATGCTAATCTCCGAGGCAATAAATAACTTAAGACATTTACGACTTACTATAATCACTTTACGTATACAGATTTACTTTATACTGAGCACGAATACATAACGACATTACTCGTGCATGTTATATTATTTTAATTCCACTAATTCAGACATAAGCCTGTATCGACGATACTCGTAGCGTCATCTCATGGCGGTTAGTGAAACTACAACAACATCCGTAGTCGCGACCGCAGAGTCACCTAGTAACTTCATACGGAAACTACAGACATAATATTTAAAATACTATAGGAGAATTTTGAAAGCGGATGATGAATTTGTAATTAATTTTAAAGTAAATGAACGGTTTTTGTTGATTGTAACCGACGTGTATCAGTCTCCATAACTCAATCCTAAAGAAGCGAGCATTAAAAAGAGTGGCTGGCTAAAATAAAGCTTAAAAAGAATTTATAGAGAAGAGAACCATTGATTGGCAGAAGACGATTGTCACAGTGAAGCCGCCGCTTATTCAGCGCACGTCCACTATTGTTTTAAATAAATGTGGTGCGTTTTAAAAGCTTTCTGAGTTTGAACGTCTCGCTTAAATCCTTAACTTACCTAAATAGGGGCTCATATTAAACTTATGATCTAAGGACATTAATACATTTAGTGCTGATTCGACCAATCTTTATCCGTGGATAAATCTATGGTAAAACGTCTGATTTGTGTAGAATGACAGGCGCTATACCATAGATTAATAATAGATAGATAGAATAAGAATAAGATTGGTTTAAGATTAAAACCGAATAATAAAGAAACCTAGAATACAGAAAACACAACCTGACACAAAACTTCCCGTAATTTCATACCATAAATCATACCTACCTCATTGTTTTAAATATACTCAGAATGATATGATACTGACTTGATTTTTGTAATAAAGCTTGTTATTTTAAATATTTTACACGCAACTCTTGAATTATTGACAAGACGCAGCTCAATATTTACAAGTATAAAAAAATATGTATTTAGGCTTACAGTATATTTTTTGTGAAAGGCTCATTACTTGATAGTAACTTAATACGTTTAATGAAGGTCCAATACATTATTAATGGATTGCCGTAGCGGTCCCGGCTAAATAAAAGCACCTTGCGAAACGTTCGGGGAGCTCCTGGAATACGAACTGGGCATCTTACGAGTTCCTTGAGTAAATTGCGATCACGTACCCGGTCTACTTCCGTAATAATGGGCTTTTGTGAGAAAAATCTTGCTGCAAAAATAATCATAAACCATTCCATCGCTCATTTATGTTTTATTTCTATCAACTTACATAATTTATGAAGGTAGATAAAACACAGGATGAGAATGTATTTTACACTAGCTTTAATCTACTGTATACATTTACCCCTTCCCTTTTTTATCCGAAAATTATGAAACATATACAATAGCTGTGTGAAAAATGAAACTTCAGTATTATTTAAATAAATAAATTCCCCAGAATATTTTACGCCGATCACCTAATCTCAGAGTAGAGAATTTTCTGTAGTTTAATAAAAGTACTAGCTAACGATAGCCGGGGACGTCTCCTTATTAAGCGTTTAAAATGTTCATTTTCTGTTCGTAATATATTATACAAGTAGTTCTTACTTATATCAAAAACTTTCTTAAAGATTACCTATATAACCTAACATAATCCATTGATATTATAACTGTCTGAGATTTGATTTCTGATTTCAGATTCGTTTTGCTTAAGTGGATTTAACTACATGTTCATTAAGTTACTGTCAATGAAAAATGTAGCCATAGATGGAGCTTATTTATGGCGGGGTCGCGAGAGCAGCGGCCGGACGCCGGGACCCGAGAGCATGACGCAACCGGGCGCAGATCTCCATGTCATTCGATTACTATTGCCTCGCTGGAGAAATGCGTTTCGAAATACTTTTGAGATAATATTATCAAGAAAACAGTCAATGTGCGTTTGACTCTTTTCTGTGTTCTTCAAGAGTTCTTAAAGCGCAGCTTATTCGTCTAGCTATGTAACAAATTGGTGCTGAAACTAAATTACTTTTCTTATGTTGCTCTATCAAACAACGTTATTTGTGCCTACATACGTTATTTAATAATCATATGATATTATTACACGTTACGATGATTTATGAAAAATTTCACAAATTTTGCGTCACCATTCACACAGTACAAGAGAAGGAAATGTCGAGCATGTTTGCTGTTCAATGCAATTAATCATCAGGCTTTTGGGAAAGTTGAAGTTGAGTCATCGTTATTAAATTCAAAATATTTTCGCAACGTTACTAAGAATTACCATCGTAATTCATATTTTAATCCCAGTTAGGAAATCTTATATCTGAAAAATATTCACACCAACTCATCCGGAAAAGTCGAATAACAACATTTAAGTTAATCGCATAATGTACACCTCATGTATCGTAATTATACACTGTTTCAAAACTTCTGTCTCAGGGAGTTAAACATTCTGAGTACGCGTGCGTTGCAAAAGTCGCCTATTATACGTAATTATGCGGCCGCATAAACCGAGCACTTTGCTGCTCAAGTCCCAATTACACTTAGCGGGGCCTTAATATTGTTCATTATGCTAAGGAAATGACAAGATTTTGCTAGAATCCATTATCCTTATAAAGTTGTGAGGGCATAAAGACGTCACGCTATCAGGCAGCGGGAACGCGTTCAATCAATCAGTGTTCCCATATTCATAGATATTCTCTAGATCCCTCACTCCGACCAACATGCCTGATTCGACATACACATACACTTATGAATTTAAAGTAAACACTGACTAGGTACATCAAATCCAAAATGTTACCTACATATTTACCATACCATTTTTAACCACTTTTTTTTTCGAAATTATTTTGTAAGCTCTGGTTTTTATCATAATAAATATTTTTCTACGTCAAAAATACCTATTATACAAACTTCAGAATAGTTCCAATGATAATATTAATATAAATGAAATAATATGTGTTATATAATTTTAATAAAAAATAACGATCGCCTCAGAAAGGAAACAAAGTTTTACTTTTTACACGATCACATTTTAATCCATTTACATAAGTAAGTAATTATAATATTCGCTTAAATTAATGAAATAGTCAATACTTTACGTATTATGTATATTCTACATTAATAAATAAGTAGGTAAATATTTAAAGGTAGGTTATTATCATCTATTACGAATTCTTAAAGCCATTTTTTTCTGTTTCACTTATAAAATATGTTATTGTTAGGGAATTTTGTAAAAATTTAATATCCTCACATTCTTCTATAATCTACCATGCATCAAGAAAATACATTATATGTATTCATTGCACATGTTATAGCAACATAATGGTCTCAATCAATATATACTATATAAAGCTAAATAAAAAAACCGCTGGTAACGCGAGGACGTATCTTGTTGGCATAGAAGACGACTCAACCCCTTACTGCAAGGGGTCCCATATTTGCGCATATGTTTTGTTGATGTTTTTTTTGGATTAGTATTATATTATATATTTTATTTTTTTGTTACGCATAAAACACTATTGTTTATTTATTTATAGAATACTCTCAAATATCACTCACAATGCTATATAGCACTTGATTAGTCAGTTTTATGAACAAACTTAATAATGAACAAGATCGTTACCGACAGCCACAGTCGTGTTGTTTTAATGAATCAGTGCACATATTAACGGTAAACTTTTTGTACATCACATCCATTCAGTAATTCAATATATCAAAGTCGTGTGATATAATTATACTTGAAATATGGTGTCGCTTACAAATAAGTGTTAAAATTGATGACAGAAATTATTTGGTCTCTCTGCTTTTTACCATAATAAATATTTTTCTACGTCAAATACCTATTATACAAACTTCAGAATAGTTCCAATGATAGATATTAATATAAATGAAATAATATGCTTACAAACATGTGCTATTATTATAAATTAATGGCAGAGTTTTTAATATGAATTCAATTCGTATTTTCTACTGAAGTTTTTAATAGACTTCATAAAGTATGCAGTCCGAGTCTTCCGCAGATTTATTGGGAGATTATTACGAGTAACTAGGCCATTTGAAACATTATTGTTTGTTTAGTTTTTTATGATCTATTATAGGCCAACGCTTTGACCATAATCTCCTGATGGAAAGTGACGATGAGGTCTAAGTTGTAACGCGTTTGCCTAAAAGATTCACTCTTTTCTTAAAGATGTCCAGATTGTAGTGGTCCGGAAAAACAGACCTCAGACGAGAGGTGGAAGAATAGGATGTATAAAGGCTATTTGTACATCCTTTTCTTACATTATAAATATATGCACGCACATAAGGTGCATACTACGAATTGGAGGTAGGTATATTCTTCGTACGACAGAAATGATCTATAAGATGAAAGCTAATACCTAAATATTCAAAGAACATTTATTAGGTTGTGTACCTAACAGTTTGACATCGTACAGGGTACATCATACAAATTCAGGGTTAATGAACTTTGTGTAAGCTGTTTTTCAAAACAAATCGTTGTAATCTATACTAATATCCGAGAATAAATCTTGGTATAACTCTACGAATCGTAAGGAATGACTGCGTTATCCATAGGTTTTTAGGGTCCCGTAGCCAAATGGCAAAAAGCGAAACCCTTATAGATTCATCAGGTCTGTCTGTCCGTCCGTCCATATGTCACAGCCACTTTTTTCCGAAACTATAAGAACTATACTATTGAAACTTGGTAAATAGATGTATTTTGTTAACCGCATTACGATTTTTACACAAAAATAAGAAAAAACCGCAATTTACCTTTCATTTAGTCAACTCAATTGTTTTACAATTAAGTAATATCCTACTTGCTGCTACGGAACCCTTCATGGGCTAGTCCGGCACGCTTTCTCGGATAAATATTGGTCGAATCGGGCCTGTGAAATTAGGGTCATTACCGATACTAATATATGATACTCTTTCAAAATAGAAATTGAATCTAAATTAAACGGTGTTTTTCAAATGAAATTATCATCTCTTCATCTTCAGCTGGGGACATATTACCTGATTCCTAACACAATAAAACTTTTGGAAGCTCATCTAAGCCTGGTTGCATAGACGTACCTATGTTAATCTGTGGGATCATATAAAATGATTCAATCGCTTCACTAAAATTGTATGGTATATAAGAATATTATTTTGGCATAAAATAATAAGTTGACATTCCTGTTCACAGGTTAACGGAACCTGTTCCACGACCGGAATTCACTGTCCATGCGCGGGAGTGCATCTACATTGGAAAAATTTGCAACTTTATTACACTGATCGCTGAGAAACTTGTTTAAATAACTCTAAGATTATAGGCACACGAGCTTAATAAGCGCGTAACTAAACTCGTAACATGGAACTCCAAGTCCCATGTATAGATAATATGCACATGTATACTCGTATACTGGTCACTTTTCATGACTTATAGCATATTGCCAACTAATACATAGTTCGTATTTGCTACGGTGGTAGGTACGTGCTATTGGTGGAAGAAACATAAGTACATTTTAGATCTAGATACTTATCCAATTAGGAAAAAGTTACGAACAATAGAGTTTTCGTAGCTATGGCAAGATGTAAAAAATAATAAAATTCAAACAAGGTATAGTCTATATCACATGCAATTTAATTGTTAGGTTCTCTGCTGTAAAATCCTTCCAGAATGGATACACACCTTTCCGCGGTTTGAGGAGGATGAAGGAAAGGGCACAGCTTTACTGAGACCTATGTCTCTTTGTCTATGCTCAGTATGGTATATATGCCCACCAGCACAAATGTTTGTTGATGAAACAGATATTTGTGTTGGGTCTGGGTGGATGTGGTACCGTCGTTATTTCTGGTTTTCATATTACAAGAGAAAATCTTATTTGGGAGCAGGTATAGACAATGTATGTGATGTTATTTCAATTTATTTATAAATATTAATTTTAGTTAGCTAGGTTTTAATCTTGAATGCACCTACGAGTAAATGCCAAATAATAACAGATATTAAATCCGTGTGGTCCCGGCAGAGTAGAATTGGCCACCCTCACTCTTACCGAGGTGTTGTAAAAGGCGACTAAGGTAAAGCTGCTGGCATGATCATCAGCACCCAGAGAAGGAAAACTCTGCATTTATATCAAAACCCTCGCCAACCCGTCTGCCAAGCGTGGTGAGTATGGCAATTACCCTCATGCGATTGAGGGAGGCCCGTGCCCCAGCAGTGGGGACTTAAATGGGCTGACGATGACGATGACGAATGAAATAGTCAATACTTTACGTATTATGTATATTCTATATTAATAAATAAGTAGGTAAATATTTAAAGGTAGGTTATTAGAAACAGATATTTGTGTTGGGTCTGGGTGGTTGTGGTACCGTCGTTATTTCTGGTTTTCATATTACAAGAGAAAATCTTAGTTTGGGACCAGAACAATGTATGTGATGTTATCTCAATTTATTTATAGATATTAATTTTAGTTAGCTAGGTTTTAATCTTGAATGCACCTACGAGTAAATGCCAAATAATAACAGATATTAAAACACTTATTTTAAAACTAGACAGCGCCCACGGCGTTACTCACGCAGTTTTAGTCTTTATTACAAAAGTCTTCATTCAAACTTCAAACCCGCGCAACTACCCCTAAGGGGTTGAAAGTTCAAAAGTAACGTTTTTATTTCAAATTATTAGTCTGAATACAAAATTTCACATTTCTAACATCAAAGATGGCAGACCTTTTATACAAACTTTTACCCCCCTTAAGGGTTGAATTTTCAAAAATCTCTACTTAGTGCTCACTTTCACTATTAAAGGAACCACTTTCCCAAATTTCAGGTTTCTAGGGTCAGTAGTTTGGGCTGTGGGTGCATTCCTAGTCACTTAATACCTTAGTCACTCAGGTTCTCCTTTTATATATATAGATAGCACAGTCATAACTACAACCAAACGAAATCCTGCTAGTTTTATTCTTGCTTCTTAAGTAATTAACATAGAAATTTTAAAGAAATTAACGTTTTATAAATGAGTGCTTATTATTGCGTTTGCCTACAAAATGATACTGGTCGACAAAAATCGATACTCTTAAATAGTTTTTCTACGTATTGCAGATACAAATTGATGTTCGAGTATTTAACGAGGAACATTAAGCGAACCGCGGCCGAGCCCTACACGCGCCATTCTTGGCGCTCATTACAGCTTTTGCCCAACTATGGTGGTAACGGTGATGGCATTTCTTCAACATTTACTCTGTTCATTTGCAAAAATCTCCAATACATTTTTTATGTTTCGTAGTAATTACTTAAAATTTTAGCGATATTTTAAAGGCAGCCTTAATAATAAGTATATTGAAGTACCAAATATGTACAATCTACAATACTACTATTAAATAACTCAACTGATTTATCGAAACGTGTTTTAAATACCACAATGGAAGAACGGTTGGCTTAAATGGTTATTCCATACCAAATTTTAAGTTTTCGGCTGTATCCACGGGAAGCCACAGCCGGAAGTATAAACATTTTGGAAAATATACATAAACTTTCACTTGTTAGCACTAAGATAGGCCTCTATCTTCATGTAATCTATATATTAATCATTATCATAAATCAATTATTTGCACAAAACATGGTATACCTACAGTTATAAAAGTAGTAAAATGTGCTCATGTTTCGCTAATATTTGTTTGTGCAACATTTGTGCATGGTTATTTAATAAATAGTATAAGTATGTCGAGAGGTTGTAACCCCAAAATTGTTTAAAATACATCCGGTTTAGTAGCTAAAAATAAAAATCGATTCGCGTCGCTAGTGTGCCCTACCCTTCACCTTAATGATTTCTTACAAAATTAGTTATACTTATGAAATAAAGTATATATCGGGGTCGCGAAATTAATGAATTAAATTTATCGTTTATTCATGAAGTTAAAAAAAATAAACATAAAAGGATAAACATGTAAATTTTCCTTAGAATTCGAATACGGATGTGTGAAATGCGTACATTTACTGTCAAGCTTCAAAGTTCAAGGTTCATATATTAGGTTAATTTTCGATTTTATAACATCATCCATCTCTGGACATTAATTATGTAGACGGCATTAGATCATTTATAAAAATAGGGATTTTATTTAATAGGTTACCATCAAGATAATTATTTAGAATTATTTAATTACTCGTACTTTATTTTATTTGCGTTTTATGAAAGAATTTCATTTCAACCTTGATTAGTAGGTAAGGTCCTAGAGTGCAGGCCACATACCTACACAAGGTGGACCGACGATCTGGTGAAGGTTGCGGGAATCCACACAGGACCGATCTTTGTGGAGAACATTGAGGGAGGCCTATGTCCAGCAGTGGACGTCTATTGGCTGAAAATGATGATGATTAGAGACACTGAACAATTTACAAAACAAAGTCATATTTGTGTACCTACAAAACCTGCCACTTATAACTTGGAACTATTTGACTTGATTTATTGGATGCCAAATGCATACTAATATCATAAATGTAAAAGTGTGTGTGTCTGTCTGTTTGTCCGTTTTTCACGGCAAAACGAAGCGACGGATTGATGTGATTTTTTAAGTGGAGATTACCATCTCCACTTAAAAAATCATGAAGGGATGGAGAGTGACATAGGCTACTTTGTGGCAAACCAAATTTCACGCGAGCGAAGCTGCGGGTAACTGCTAGTATAATATAAAAAGGCAAAAACCACATGTAGGCGGTACGAAGATCCATAAAAGCCACTAGTAATATATCAACTTATTTACAGAATACCTACGGATTTAGCGTATTCCCAAAATGTACTTATGGTGTCAATTCCGAAATGTATTAACATACTTTAACTATATACACATTTAAATAATACATGAGATAGAAGAAACCATGATTTGGAAAGTGCACTACCCTTTTTCTTTAGTCCGTCGTAGCACCGTAGTCGGGATTAAAAGACACTTCATGCGACGAATACGGAAAAACAGCTATTCTATGTCTGTTTGTTTATACGGAGACAGACTACGAGGGCTAACACGAGGTTTTTGTAATATAATTAAATTTATAGATTATCTTATAGTGGGTAGGTTAATTTAATGCCTATCATTTACAAACCTTAAAAAATCTACGATTTAAAACTTTCGCTTTGCATTATACTAAAATTTATATCTGGGCTAAACGCGACGAAAATAAACATCTACTTGACGTTTCGACCACGTTACAATGGTCGTGGTTACAGTCCGCTTGTGAATATGAATTTCTGAAAAAATCTATTACCTGCTCATGTGCATTTTCCTCAATTCAAAATGAAATGATCCTTTTGATATTGTAAATTGGAAAGCCTATCGCTAGTAATAATATTGAACTAATTAAGTTAAAGAGGGACGCCTATATAAGATATTGAAGGACCTTGACGAACTATAGGGCAAATGCCTCCCATTTACCCAACAGCGGTCAGTGTACCTATTGAGAGAGCCGTACGTTTTCTTAATATAAAAAATGAAAACCCATTCCAAGCTAAGTACATAATAAATAATAGATTTTCATGGAACAGAAAAATTACCAAAAATTTGGTTTCCTTCTTCCTCAACTTCTTCAACAAATAAGTATGTTTTGTAATTTCAATAATTGAATAATGAGCCCTTTGGAGCTCAAAAATATAAATTTAAAACTCTATGTGGGACGCACCATTTTTTAGACGTGCAAAATCGCTATTAGGAGTATCGTTAATACAACAGGCACGTTCAGTGAGCTCACAAACTTAGAATTTACCTGGTGAATATTTTATCGTTATTTCCTTAGGTCGAGGAACACGAGCAAACTTGTACCTTGATTCAAACCAAATTCTATAAATCTTGCCGTTTTCGCAATTACAAAGTCGCTAATTTACAGATTATCGATAGCAAAATTGCGTTGGCCGGAACAAAAATCATTCAAATTGTTGGCACAGTTGCGCTCGCTCTGCAGGCTTTGAACAGTCACCGTGAACAAGATAAGCATTAGTTAATCCATTTGTAGTATCAGGACTCAGATAAACTAGGTACTCTTTACCTACTATAATTATTATAGCAATAAGAACCTTTGACAAAAAACGTAAAGTGGAATTAAACAAGACACCTAGGCTTCAGTTGTTGCCTAATAATTGTAATGAATGTGATTGGTGGTGATGGCATAATAAAAAATAATAAGCTAGCACATTATTTATTAGCACATCAATTGGTTTACGAATACAAAAGAAACCCCTGAGTATTAACTGGCTTTTGGGAAATGTGCTGGATACTAATAGGCTGAGGTACGCCTACATAACTACATTAAATCTAAACTTTAAAATATATATTATTTTATAATAACTGACATGAAATGAACCACAAATAATAATAATCTTATCAATTTGTTTGTTTCTACGTATCCTAACCATCATGACCCATAGAGAATTTAAAAAATCTTGACGCCAGAGCGAACGACTCGTCCGATAGGTTTGACTTGAAGCAGTTAAAATTAAAACACAAGACGCTTGATTGGAAATAAAAGGCTTGTATCAACTCACGAGTGTATACAGCCAACCCTAGCCCGGGCTGAGTGAGAGCCACCACTGGAGAAAGTCTATAACGCCCTGTTATGGCTGCATTTCTCATTCCTTCGAGCCTTTTCTCCTCTATTATCCATGTAAATCTGTCTCTTGGGCTTTATAAGTACAACCGCTATTAATCATTTCATAACTGAAATTGTTAACGCTACTCCTTAGTAATTGAAATAAACAAACAATAAGAATTTCTAACCATTTCTCTAAGTGTAGATAAAACTACGCAAATTCACAAGTGGAATATTATTTAACACAAAATGTGAAGCTTTTCTAAGTTCTCTTGCGTGGCGTACAAAACTGTCGCTTTGGAGCTCAGGGAACGCATATACCTCGTCGAGAAGACCTGTTCTTATCCATTGAGCTAACATACCAAGCTTGTAGCTTTTCTAAGTACTTTTTAGCGTATAATTGTAAGCGTTTAATATAAATGTAAACATTTCAAGATTATGTTAAAAGTTTAAACATATTTATACTTCTCCTTAACTATTTGTGGAATCTTTTAATTGGCCGCCATTAAAATGTATGAAATGAAATCTAAATGAGGTAATATTAATTAATTAACAGAGATATGAGTTTTCTTAAAATTAAAATAATAAAACAATTAAATAATCATAGAACCAATGTTCAACAAATCAAACAAAGAGACTTGTAAAAACAAAAACACAAGAACACAAGGTCTCTCTAAAAATCAATGGCAAACAACTTGACTCTGATGCTAATCTATACTAATATCCGAGAATAAATCTTGGTATAACTCTACGAATCGTAAGGAATGACTGCGTTATCCATAGATTTTTAGGGTCCCGTAGCCAAATGGCAAAAAGCGAAACCCTTATAGATTCATCAGGTCTGTCTGTCCGTCCGTCCATATGTCACAGCCACTTTTTTCCGAAACTATAAGAACTATACTATTGAAACTTGGAAAATAGATGTATTTTGTTAACCGCATTACGATTTTTACACAAAAATAGGAAAAAACCGCAATTTACCTTTCATTTAGTCAACTCAATTGTTTTACAATTAAGTAATATCCTACTTGCTGCTACGGAACCCTTCATGGGCGTGTCCGGCACGCTTTCTCGGATAAATATTGGTCGAATCGGGCCTGTGAAATTAGGGTCATTACCGATACTAATATATGATACTCTTTCAAAATAGAAATTGAATCTAAATTAAACGGTGTTTTTGAAATGAAATTATCATCTCTTCATCTTGAGCTGGGGACATATTACCTGATTCCTAACACAATAAAACTTTTGGAAGCTCATCTAAGCCTGGTTGCATAGACGTACCTATGTTAATCTGTGGGATCATATAAAATGATTCAATCGCTTCACTAAAATTGTATGGTATATAAGAATATTATTTTGGCATAAAATAATAAGTTGACATTCCTGTTCACAGGTTAACGGAACCTGTTCCACGACCGGAATTCACTGTCCATGCGCGGGAGTGCATCTACATTGGAAAAATTTGCAACTTTATTACACTGATCGCTGAGAAACTTGTTTAAATAACTCTAAGATTATAGGCACACGAGCTTAATAAGCGCGTAACTAAACTCGTAACATGGAACTCCAAGTCCCATGTAGAGATAATATGCACATGTATACTCGTATACTGGTCACTTTTCACGACTTATAGCATATTGCCAACTAATACATAGTTCGTATTTGCTACGGTGATAGGTACGTGCTATTGATGGAAGAAACATAAGTACATTTTAGACTAGATACTTATCCAATTAGGAACAAGTTACGAACAATAGAGTTTTCGTAGCTATGGCAAGATGTAAAAAATAATAAAATTCAAAAAAGGTATAGTCTATATCACATGCAATTTAATTGTTAGGTTCTCTGCTGTAAAGTCCTTCCAGAATGGATACACACCTTTCCGCGGTTTGAGGAGGATGAAGGAAAGGGCACAGCTTTACTGAGACCTATGACTCTTTGTCTATGCTCAGTATGGTATATATGTCCACCAGCACAAATGTTTGTTGATGAAACAGATATTTGTGTTGGGTCTGGGTGGCTGTGGTACCGTCGTTATTTCTGGTTTTCATATTACAAGAGAAAATCTTAGTTTGGGACCAGGAAAATGTATGTGATGTTATCTCAATTTATTTATACATATTAATTTTAGTTCGCTAGGTTTTAATCTTGAATGCACCTACGAGTAAATGCCAAATAATAACAGATATTAAAACACTTATTTTAAAACTAGACAGCGCCCACGGCGTTACTCACTCAGTTTTAGTCTTTATTACATAAGTCTTCATTCAAACTTCAAACCCGTGCAACTACCTCTAAGGGGTTGAAAGTTCAAAAGTAACGTTTTTATTTCAAATTATTAATCTGAATACAAAATTTCACATTTCTAACATCAAAGATGGCAGACCTTTTATACAGACTTTTAACCCCCTTAAGGGTTGAATTTTCAAAAATCTCTTCTTAGTGCTCACTTTCACTATTAAAGGAACCACTTTCCCAAATTTCAGGTTTCTAGGGTCAGTAGTTTGGGCTGTGGGTGCATTCCTAGTCACTTAATACCTTAGTCACTCAGGTTCTCCTTTTATATATATAGATAGCACAGTTATAACTACAACCAAACGAAATCCTGCTAGTTTTATTCTTGCTTCTTAAGTAATTAACATAGAAGTTTTAAAGAAATTATCGTTTTTTAAATGAGTGCTTATTATTGCGTTTGCCTACAAAATGATGCTGGTCGACAAAAATCGATAGTCTTAAATAGTTTTTCTACGTATTGCAGATACAAATTGATGTTCGAGTATTTAACGAGGAACATTAAGCGAACCGCGGCCGAGCCCTACACGCGCCATTCTTGGCGCTCATTACAGCTTTTGCCCAACTATGGTGATAACGGTGATGGCATTTCTTCAACATTTACTCTGTTCATTTGCAAAAATCTCCAATACATTTTTTATGTTTCGTAGTAATTACTTAAAATTTTAGCGATATTTTAAAGGCAGTCTTAATAATAAGTATATTGAAGTACCAAATATGTACAATCTACAATCCTACTATTAAATAACTCAACTGATTTAACGAAACGTGTTTTAAATACCACAATGGAAGAACGGTTGGCTTAAATGGTTATTCCATACCAAATTTTAAGTTTTCGGCTGTATCCATGGGAAGCCACAGCCGAAAGTATAAACATTTTGGAAAATATACATAAACTTCCACTTGTTAGCACTATGACAGGCCTCTATCTTCATGTAATCTATATATTAATAATTATCTTAAATCAATTATTTGCACAAAACAAGGTATACAGTTATAAAAGTAGTAAAATGTGCTCATCATCATCGTCAGCCCATTTAAGTCTCCACTGCTGGGGCGCGGGCCTCCCTCAATCACATGATGGGTAATTGCCATACTCACCACGCTTGGCAGACGGGTTGGCGAGGGTTGTGCTCATGTTTCGCTAATCTGATAGCATGCAAGTAATTATAATGTCAGTTATTTAATAAAATTACATAGATTCAAAATTACATGGTTTTGATTTTAAGTAAAATGGCTGAATATAATCATCATCATTTCAGCCAATAGACGTCCACTGCTGGACATGGGCCTCCCCCAATGTTCTCCACAGAGATCGGTCCTGTGCCGCCCGCATCCAATGGATTCTCGCGATCTTCTCCAGATCGTCAGTCCACCTTGTAGCTGCGACTTCCTGTACGTAGCCTCTACTCGAGGACCTTTCCGCCCCAACGGCCGTCTGTTCTCCTCGCTATATGCCCTGCCCATTGCCACATGAGGCATGCAATCCTTTGGGCTATGTCTGTGACCTTAGTTCTCCTGCGGATCTAATCATTTCTGATACGATCACGCAGGGAGACTCCGAGCATAGCACTCTCCATTGCTCTCTGGGTGACTTTTATTATATCCAGTTTTAGTAAGACTGAATATAATAAATAATAAAAATGACAGTAAACTCTAGTTGTCAAAAATCTTTCTATAAACATTTTTGTCACTAAGCCATTTAGATACCCTTTTTAAATTAAAAAAATATTCTTCGTTAATTTTCAATTAAGGTGACGAGTATGGCACACTAGCGACGCCAATCGATTTTATTTTTTACCTACTAAACCGGATCAATTTTAAACAATTTCGGGGTCACAACCTCTCGGCTAACACCTATACTATTTATTAAATAACCTTGCAAAAATATTGGGTCCGTTTTTGTACGCGAAAAATTGATTCATCATAAAAGTGGCCGCTTTTGCCGGTGATAAATTTTTCGCGTACGCGTTGGACCCAACATTTGTGCATGGTTATTTAATAAATAGTATAAGTGTATGTCGAGAGGTTGATACCCCAAAATTGTTTAAAATACATCCGGTTTAGAAGCTAAAAATTAAAATCGATTCGCGTCCCTAGTGTGCCCTACCCTTCACCTTAATGATTTCTTAGAAAATTAGTTATACTTATGAAATAAAGTATATATATCGGGGTCGCGAAATTAATGAATTAAATTTATCGTTTATTCATGAAGTTAAAAAAAATAAACATAAAAGGATAAACATGTAAATTTTCCTTAGAATTCGAATACGGATGTGTGAAATGCGTACATTTACTGTCAAGCTTCAAAGTTCAAGGTTCATATATTAGGTTAATTTTCGATTGTATAACATCATCCATCTCTGGACATTAATTATGTAGATGGCATTAGATCATTTATAAAAATAGGGATTTTATTTAATAGGTTACCATCAATGTAATTATTTAGAATTATTTAATTACTCGTACTTTATTTTATTTGCGTTTTATGAAAGAATTACATTTCAACCTTGATTAGTAGGTAAGGTCCTAGAGTGCAGGCCACATGCCTACACAAGGTGGACCGACGATCTGGTGAAGGTTGCGGATATCCACACAGGACCGATCTTTGTGGAGAACATTGAGGGAGGCCTATGTCCAGCAGTGGACGTCTATTGGCTGAAAATGATGATGATTAGAGACACTGAATAATTTACAAAACAAAGTCATATTTGTGTACCTACAAAACCTGCCGCTGATAACTTGAAACTATTTGACTTAATTTATTGGATACCAAATGCATACTAATATCATAAATGTAAAAGTGTGTGTGTCTGTCTGTTTCTCCGTTTTTCACGGAAAAACGAAGGATTGATGTGAAGGGATGGAGAGTGACATAGGCTACTTTGTGGCAAACCAAATTGCACGCGGGCGAAGCTGCGGGTGACTGCTAGTATTATATAAAAAGGCAAAAACCACATGTAGCCGGTACGAAGATCCATAAAAGACACTAGTAATATATCAACTTATTTACAGAATACCTACGGATTTAGCGTATTCCCAAAATGTACTTACGGTGTCAATTCCGAAATGTATTAACATACTTTAACTATATACACATTTAAATAATACATGAGGAAAGTGCACTACCCTTTTTCTTTAGTCCGTCGTAGCACCGTAGTCGGGATAAAAGACACTTCATGCGACGAATACGGAAAAACAGCTATTCTATGTCTGTTTGTTTATACGGAGACAGACTACGAGGGCTAACACGAAGTTTTTGTAATATAATTAAATTTATAGATTATTTTATAGTGGGTAGGTTAATTTAATGCCTATCATTTAAAACCTTAAAAAATCTACGATTTAAAACTTTCGCTTTGCATTATACTAAAATTTATATCTGGGCTAAACGCGACGAAAATAAACATCTACTTGACGTTTCGACCACGTTACAATGGTCTTGGTTACAGTCCGCTTGTGAATATGAATTTCTGAAAAAATCTATTACATGCTCATGTGCATTTTCCTCAATTCAAAATGAAATGATCCTTTTGATATTGTTAATTGGAAAGCCTATCGCTAGTAATAATATTGAACTAATTAAGTTAAAGAGCGACGTCTGTATAAGATATTGAAGGACCTTGAACTATAGGGCAAATGCCTCCCATTTACCCAACAGCGGTCAGTGTACCTATTGAGAGAGCCGTACGTTTTCTTAATATAAAAAATGAAAACCCATTCCAAGCTAAGTACATAATAAATAATAGATTTTCATGGAACAGAAAAATTACCAAAAATTTGGTTTCCTTCTTCCTCAACTTCTTCAACAAATAAGTATGTTTTGTAATTTAATAATATGCCTATGAATAATGAGCCCTTTAAAGCCCAAAAATATAAATTTAAAACTCTATGTGGGACGCACCATTTTTTAGACGTGCAAAATCGCTATTAGGACTATCGTTAATACAACAGGCACGTTCAGTGAGCTCACAAACTTAGAATTTGCCTGGTGAATATTTTATGGTTATTTCCTTAGGTCGAGGAACACGAGCAAACTTGTACCTTGATTCAAACCAAATTCTATAAATCTTGCCGTTTTCGCAATTACAAAGTCGCTAATTTACAGATTATCGATAGCAAAATTGCGTTGGCCGGAACAAAAATCATTCAAATTGTTGGCACAGTTGCGCTCGCTCTGCAGGCTTTGAACAGTCACCGTGAACAAGATAAGCATTAGTTAATCCATTTGTAGTATCAGGACTCAGATAAACTAGGTACTCCTTACCTACTATAATTATTATAGCAATAAGAACCTTTGACAAAAAACGTAAAGTGGAATTAAACAAGACACCTAGGCTTCAGTTGTGGCCTAATAATTGTAATGAATGTGATTTGTGGTGATGGCATAATAAAAAATAATAAGCTAGCACATTATTTATTAGCACATCAATTGGTTTACGAATACAAATGAAACCCCTGAGTATTAACTGGCTTTTGGGAAATGTGCTGGATACTAATAGGCTGAGGTACGCCTACATAACTACATTAAATCTAAACTTTAAAATATATATTATTTTATAATAACTGACATGAAATGAACCACAAATAATAATAATCTTATCAATTTGTTTGTTTCTACGTATCCTAACCATCATGACCCATAGAGAATTTAAAAAATCTTGACGCCAGAGCGAACGACTCGTCCGATAGGTTTGACTTGAAGCAGTTAAAATTAAAACACAAGACGCTTGATTGGAAATAAAAGGCTTGTTTCAACTCACGAGTGTATACAGCCAACCCTAGCCCGGGCTGAGTGAGAGCCACCACTGGAGAAAGTCTATAACGCCCTGTTATGGCTGCATTTCTCATTCCTTCGAGCCTTTTCTCCTCTATTATCCATGTAAATCTGTCTCTTGGGCTTTATAAGTACAACCGCTATTATTCATTTCATAACTGAAATTGTTAACGCTACTCCTTAGTAATTGAAATAAACAAACAATAAGAATTTCTAACCATTTCTCTAAGTGTATTATACCACGCAAATTCACAAGTGGAATATTTTTTGACACAAAATGTGAAGCTTTTCTAAGTTCTCTTGCGTGGCGTACAAAACTGTCGCTTTGGAGCTCAGGGAACGCATATACCTCGTCGAGAAGACCCGTTCTTATCCATTGAGCTACCATCGCTCACCAAGCTTGTAGCTTTTCTAAGTACTTTTTAGCGTATAATTGTAACCGTTTAATATAAATGTAAACATTTCAAGATTATGTTAAAAGTTTAAACATATTTATACTTCTCTTTAACTATTTGTGGAATCTTTTAATTGGCCGCCATTAAAATGTATGAAATGAAATCTAAATGAGGTAATATTAATTAATTAACAGAGATATGAGTTTTCTTAAAATTAAAATAATAAAACAATTAAATAATCATAGAACCAATGTTCAACAAATCAAACAAAGAGACTTGTAAAAACAAAACACAAGAACACAAGGTCTCTCTAAAATCAATGGCAAACAACTTGACTCTGATGCTGATGTGGCAAATGCATTTGAGTCTTTTTTCACTAATATACCAGTGACAACGACAAGTACATTAAACTCAAGTTCACATCTTGCTGTCTCCTTGCTAAAGGCAAAAGTTGACGAATGTAAAACACCTTTCAGATTTACCCATGTAACACCTGAGATAATAGTAAAAACTTTTAAAGATCTGAATATAAAAAAAACTGAAGATCTTTGGGGAATATCCGTAGACATTTTAAATCTGATTGTCATGGTTTTAACACTAGAAATAAACACAAGCTCGCGATTTCAAATTAGTAACTTCAAAAAATTAATAATTCATTTGTTGGTCTAAGTATTAAAATGTACAATAAGTTGCCACAAAATGTTATTGAGTTACCAACGCATAAATTTAAATCTCACGTGAAAGCATGTTTAATGAGTAAAGGATACTATAAAATTGTAGACTACTTAAATGATAAGGATTCATGGACATAATGACCTCCATGCCTGCACACTTGTATCATTTTCATATATATTAACGGAAATAATTAATATTATATAATCCCTGAATTTGAATAAATTAGGCTTAGCAGCATTTATTACTGTATAAAATGGATTTATATTGATTATTCAATAATTGACAAGATGCTAACCTACTATTGTACACCTCGTCCTGCAGTTTATTAGTATTGGATTAAGTAACTACCTACTACTCTTTGTGACCTATGAGGGGAACCTAAGTAGTCATGCTCACTCAAATGTCTCTGAGGTGGTGGCGCTATGCGACGGGTCATTACATTCCCTCTAATATGGTTGAGTGAAATGATGGCTGACACATACGTCATACTTGTGAACAGGTGCCACCTTTGGGGACTGATCTGGTTCGGTTTACCTCATAATATTTATTTTATTATTATTTCTTTTATTTTATTTTGTGTAACAATTAAACTGGCTTGGTATAATGATGACACACCATTGTATGAAAGTTTGGCGATTAAAAAGAGTAACTGGCGAGTTTCTTGCCGGATCTTCTCGACCAGAAACAACTTTTCGAGCCGGTGGTAGAATCGCATTATGTTTATTTATTTCTTTAGTATATTTTATGTATCAACGTATATATGTATTAACATGTAAATTATACATAAGTACTTATAAATAGTTTTAAGTCATTCAAATGTATGACGATTTGTAAGTGCTGTGTACAAGGCTATGCAAATTAAGAATATTTGACTATTGATTATTGTTAATAATCATAATCAACTAAAGGAATCATTGTTTGCCATCCTGTAAATAATGTCTGATTAAAGAAAAGCGTAAAGCTTTGTTTTCAACAGAATTTATTTATTTTTGAAAGACACATTTAGTGAAATATTTTCCATATTCATTAACTCACGATTGTTTACTTAATTATGGTTCGTGGCATAACTCTCTCGTCGTAAACTGTAGTGCATAGAAGCTGTTAGTGGTGAAGTGCGCGCAGACCTCAACACTGACTCTCCGTGGCGGCCGTGGTCGCCCGTGGAAAGCGTGGTGTGGTGCGGCGCGGCGCATCAACACAGGAGTGTGACCTCTGCGAGGCGCGCGCGGCAAGGTCACGAACGCGCGTGCGCGGCAGTCGTGACCCGCTCCGCTCCGCCGGCACAGCTACAATGCTATACTCACACTACACACGATACACCTAAAGTCCCATATCATTTGTAGCCCGAACTTTGCCATTCCGTCTCACTATGTCTAATACTAGCGACCGCGGCGGTATTCAAGACCGCGACTAGAGCATATCTCGCGTGATTTGATGCTAGACAAATATTTACAGTGTAAATTGTGTTATCAACAAATAAATTCGCCTACTACTAGTAGGTAATTAGAAGCACTATAAATTCAGATTTAGGATAACTCATTCTCCGTAACATGTTATGGTGAATTTGCATACGATGTTTATTCATTGCGGATGTGATGTGCATATTTATCCTAAAATGGAATGAATGTGATGCAAGTCAAAGCACTTTTTCAGTTCATTTGCTTGATCAAAAATGAGTCAGAGCAAAGTTAGATATAATCGCCAACACCGAATAGCGACACGCTGAGATCATTGGGTTAGTTCGCAACAACACAACAATTTAATAACTGAGCCTTATAAGCCTAAGAATAAGTAACATCGATTCCATTAGGTACTTGAACTGAGAGACATTAATTTATAAACGACATTTAATCTGTGCCTGGCATAATTAGATTTCCATTTATGTATTAATTCCACAGTAACACAATTTTAAACGTGATCGATGTTAACTGTACTTAATTCCCTGCGCTCGAATGCGTCTCGCTGTCGTCGTTTTAATGATTCATGCAGTTATTGTTTATTTCATAGAAAAACTATTAAAGAAGAAGCTTTTTTAATACATGAAAGATACCAATCAGTAAGAGGTTACCCGTATCTAATGCACGCTTGCACTAGCAGGACCTCTCATTCATTGATTAGTGCTGTAGTTAGTATGCATCAAGTATTTGAATGTATTTAAGACCTATTTTATTTAACAAAGTGGACATAACAAACTTCGATATTTCCAGAAAAGTTTAGATGAAATTATAAACCGCAGGTTCAAAACGAGGTAAGTATATCTTTCGTTAGAGACCTCAGTTTGGTTATGGCCAGTGTGTACTATGTAGGCTTCAGAAAGCACTTTAGACAATAACACTAAACGGTTGTAAAAATGTATCGAAAATCTCAGATAAACAAACATAATCTCAGTTTACAAATTGGTTCGGGCTGCTACGAAAAGTCACTTAAATAGTGTCAGTTTTTCATGTTGTGATGGAGCCAGTTACTTTTTCCACGCAGAGTTAGTTAGAGTCCGGGCCACCAAAGTCCTTTGATGGGCGCCACTTCTGTCACCGTCAACATTCGAGCATTGTTAATATAGACACGAAGAATCTAAAACTTAAGTTGCATGTTTTGCCGCATGACTTTTTTTGAGGCGTGGACTCTACAGAAAAAAATCTTTTTATCGTATTTAGGCCAAGTGCAATTTAGATAAATTAAAAAGCTACGCAAGTAGCTACACTGAGTTATTACCTTACTCTAAGAGCTAAACCGATTACGGCGTAGCATGAATACTCGTACTTTTTACTTACTATTACTATTTACTTAGCTTGGGTTTGAAAGTCAAATTATTAATTATGTATCAAACAAGGTATTTTGAAACGGGAAAAAAAAAGAATTCAGATAACTATAAAATATTATTTTGAAAATAAATAAATCCTCCTAATCATGAGATTTGCGATTCCTCGCGACTATCGTCATAAATTTTATTAGTTTAAAAATCACACCTACCTTATAATGGATTTGACAATTTGCGGGTTTCGTTATAAGTTTACATAGTGGAAAAGCAGTTAGAAGTAACGGTTGATTGTCGTGTGCCTTATACGCTGGTGGAGGAGAGAGCCGAGAATGGGATACATTATTCAAGGGGATCATTTACATCGCGGCGCGGCGGACGCGGCGTGCGCGACTCCATCTACGTACTGCAGACTCGCTCGGCACTCTGACTACCACAAAAAACCAGCCATATTGATCCTTGGAAGCTATCTTTTTTTAAATCCACCCGCGGAATTCACTTAATGATCGAACATAACGTACATACTCGTAGATTGAATTAAAAAGATAAACTATTTAAACATTTATTTAACAGGAGAATTATGTAGGATACAGCGCCGGGCCGGTAACGCGGAGTAAAAAATTTAAACGTACCTCACTAATTGTCAGCAGAAACAATCTGTATAGTCAATTAAGACTGTCTTTAATAGTTCAGATAGCTAAATAGGTATATTAATTAGTGATATATAAGCCCGTGTGTCATATTTACGATAAAATGTGATGCTAGTGCAGAAGTAAAAAGTGCAATGAAAATATCGAGGACAGGTATTTTTGTGATTCCAGTAGCTAGCAGTTATGTAGTGTAATTATATTGGCATCCGAAAGCAGCGAGTGAGAGGCGCGCCCTTGTGCTGGGTCCTTGCCACAATGTCGTAGAAGTTCGGCCCTGTCCGCGGCACCCGCGCACCCCGAGCTCGCTGCGTGCGAGAGAATGTATAGCCTTTAGGACGTACAAATAATACCTAATTGATTTTTTAATATAATAAAATGCTCTGCGATAATTATGTAAGAAATTACTGTAATGTTTTTGGAGCATGCACAATTATAGTTACTTCACTTCAGACTGATATTTTTTGCACAAATTTTAGCATGGTGTTCACTCATAATTATAACAATTGAACAAATTTTCTAATGGGACTTATGGTGAACGATATTTAAACTAGTAAAAATATCAGATAACATCAAATAACGTCAACCTAATCCCAAAATAAGCGGCTTATGCGCATGTTTCGGTACACGTATCAGAACCTATGAAGATACTACAAACATAAACTTAAATAGTATTATATCACCCCGACACTGAACAGTCTTTGTGAGTTTTAGTCAATAATGGTAATCCAACCCACAACTTTTGGAGCTTGTGGCATCGGACCAGTTAATCTGCCCATCGATTATTTGATATATTTCTATGTAAAATTGACAGATTTCTCTATGTTTTAACTATCTACCGTTATTAACATATTTGAAGGGGTTGTTCATAAATCAAATTAAGATCTTGTGATAAGTGGATAAATTTAAAATTAAAAACAACTTCCGATTACCATCTTTCTATCTAGTCTCTATTACTAGTTGATTTACAAATATCAGTGTCACCATTGTATATATAAGGCTCTTTACAACATTGCAAATTGATCCGAAAAATAAGAGTGGCTTCACTCCTTATTGTGAATATGAAAAAATACTATTTATAGCTCACTTTAACTGACATGATCCCAATCTATCTATGAGTATAATGTACAAGTTTTTGTTGTGATATGTGCCAGATGAGCAGACGGAATCACCTGATGGTAAGCGATTTCCGCTGCCCATGACACCCGCGACACCAGTGGAGTCACAAGCGCGCTGCCAACCTTTAAACCTCCCTTTCCCTTGAGTTGGGCCTCCGGTACCAAAGCACAGGCTGCTTCACGCTAGTTTTCTGTAAGGCTGTGATATCACTCCATTCAAGCCGGCCCATTTTAGCCGGATTGTGGCTCTCCTACGGTTGATTTCTACCACTAGCTTGGCAATGAGGGAAAACATCGTGAGGAAACCTGCACATACGTATCGGATAGTTTCTCAAACTGTGAACATTTTATTTTTTTAAATAGATAATGGATCTTAATATATACAACTAGTGTGGTTAGTCTGGCTCCCGTAAATAAGGGTTGCGAAGGTCAGACAGTCAGTCGCTTTATTTATTGTAATTACCAGACTTTCCAAATCCTGGATCCTGTAAATCATGATGAATATTACTCCATCCAGAGCAAGCGAGTCACCTGATGGAAAATAATCAACGCCGACTATGAACATCTGCAAAATCAGAGAGATCGCTAATGTGTTGCCAGCCTTTTTAAAAAGAAGAAGTGAGAAGTTTACTTTTACAACTCTCGTTGAACAAACCCAATATATTTCAAATGTTATAATAAGTTTAAAATTATTAGGCTAGAACAGTAGTAAATGTACTTACATTTTAGTGTAATTTTATTGCTACATATCATTATTGAATTTGATTTTTGTCTGTAAAATAATCTCAAAACCTTCACTCTCTCTCCCTGTAATTCCGAGTTGCGTCCAAAGCTGTCGCTCTGGAGCCCGGGCTACGCTTGGACCATGATTATTCGTTTAGGGAGTCTGCTAATTATAACGAAGTGCCTGCCGTCTGACCTTCGCAGCACTTTAACAGGGAAACCAGACCAACTGAACTAACTTCAAGTTTCAGAAACTAGTCGATACGTGTAGATTTCCTCACGATGATTTCACTCACCGCCGAGCAAGTAGTATAAATACGCGCATAGCTTTGAAAAATCCAGAGGTGCATCCTCGCATTTGAACCCGGTACTAAGTTGAGATATATTGATTTAAAAATCTTGTAGAAAACTCTATACAACGACGCGCTCAAACAAAGTATGGAAAAAAATACAAGATTATAAATCTTTGGTATCTTTAAAATTATGATTTATTTGTATTTTACAGGTAAGGGTTAGTAGTTTGATGAAATAGTATAAAATGTAAAAAAATGTTTGGTGGGTAGTTTTTCTTGCCGTGTGGTCCCCGCCAGAGTAGAATAGGCCACCCTCACTCTTACCGAGGTGTCGTAAAAGGCGACTAAGGTAAAGCTGCTGGCATAATCATCAGCACCCAGAGAAGGAAAACTCTGCATTCATATCAAAACCCTCGCCAACCCGTCTGCCAAGCGTGGTGAGTATGGCAATTACCCCTCATGTGATTGAGGGAGGCCCGTGCCCAGCAGTGGGGACTTAAATGGGCTGATGATGATGATGGTTAGTTTTTCAATGGGCCATATATTTACCATATTTTTTGTATTTTGTCTGTGAATAACTTAAAAACTAGAGCTGATATGGAAATTCTGGAAATGTAGTTTAATTTAGTTTTAAAAAATAATATTACTGTATACATCAAGAAAAAGGTTGAATTATGTTGCCCAGTGTTATCTACTGTATTAAGGCCCGATTCGACCAATCATTATCCGTCGATAAATCTATGGTATAACGTAGATTTGTTAGTAAATAATGCACATAAAACATTTTTGACAGTCTTCGGGTGAGACTCGAAGCCACGATCTTTTGCTAACCGGGCAACTGCTTTACCGACTAAGCTACCGGAGACCTTGGTATGTCGACGAATCATGTACATAGTGCGTGTATAGTGCATTATTTACTTAAGAATAAATTGCAAAAGATTGCTATAACCAAAATTTTCAACGTAGATTTGTATTGAATGACACGCTATACCATAGATTTAGTATATGAATAAGTTTGGTCGATTCCGCTCTTACTGTCTTAAATTTGAAGGACCTAGTTACTAACATCAGTGTTTTAGCTGTAAGATTCCCGAAAACTGTAAAATAAAAAAATTCTGAGTGTTGACCAAAATCCATTTAAGCTATTATTAAAATATAGAAACATGATGGTATAAGTATACCATCATGTTAAGTTAAGAGTACTTAAAACACCACTAATAACTTCATAGCCACTTTGGCTATCATAATTTCAACAACTTTTGTTTTCTACTAATTGTAAAAAAATACGACTTTCATTACATAGAGTTAACATTCATAAACGCGTAGAGGTATTAAATTGAAATTCATACCAAATACTCAAGTCTATAATACCTTTAAGCTGTAACAAAATCAAACTTCTATGTCAACGCAATCAAAAGAAACAGCAATTTAAGCTGCATATTTTGAAACTCGCAAGTACTCGCAAGGGAATCAAAACCTAAAGGGTACTTCCAGTCGACCTAGAATCTTGAAATTTGGCATGAAGCAATAACATTACTCGTATGGCTTTTTTGTATACCTACCTAAAAAGTAATTGCAGTTAATTTCCAAAAATCTACCTCTCTTATTTCAAAACGCGGTCTAAGAAAAGTTCCGAAACTAAACTCGTTTCTGCCCCTTTAAAATTGCGTATTAGAACGGAACAGCATGAGCTAATAAGGAAATAACTTCAACCCGCGATTCATAATAAGATGGTTAAAATAAAAATCGTTTGAGTTGTACCGTTTTACATTAAACTGTACCATCCTAAAATTTACCTTGACTGTAATGGAGTAGTCAACCGTTTGGTACACACAGCCACACATTAGGGCAGTACATTTCATTCCATAAACATTTCGTCCAACATCAAGAACAGTTCGATTTTGAACTGTAGGTACTCGTAGTTTAGAAAGATGTTCCTAAGGAAAATGTAGATCTGGAGATGCATATGTAAATAAAGATGACTTAGGCATGGTATTTTAAACACTAATTCCAGGTACCATTAAGGTTCAGTTTTCAAGATCAAACTGAACGGTCAGGTTTAACCAAAAACAATAAAAATACTTGAAGCAGTAGATATTGAGTAGTCCAGTTTATTCGTATCCCCTTCATTTTTACTTCAAGTAAACAAGTGCTTACTAACTTGTTATATCATGAAGTAATGCAATAATAACATAGCGACATTAAAATTATGTTTTTGTTTCTTTAAAAACTTGTAGCCGAGTGTTATCTTAAAATTGGTCTGAATTGTGATCATATGTACCCATATATTATTATAATGGCCGACCGTATAACGAATCAAGTTAATAAAAACGTACATTCATATACTTATAAGGTAAAGCTAGCCTTGTTGACGTCTGCCCCTCTCACTCGTACAGGCATGCATGGCATTTTCCGTCCCGGTCACACTAATAAGCAACGGATAGCTGAGGCTGTGTGCGTTACACACATAGGCTGCATGCATGTGCGCGCGATGTCAATGTGATGTGATGAATAAACAGTTTCTCCGATTTTACGATTCAATGATTATAGATACCTATCTATGCAAAGTTCTTAATGATTTTGAAACATTTAAGTGGTATTGTGAAAGCCTTAACTTATAGAGGAAAATTTTGACTGTTTCATTCGTCAAGGAAAATGTTTACAATTTAATTATAACGCAATAGTTTTTGTTGAAAAACTCATATTTAGAAATATGTATTTGCGTCCGTTATTATTGATGTTGAAGTCACTAGAGGTATGTAACACTATCTAACTCTAATCGCCTAGAGGTATGTAACTCTTAACTGAAACGACTCAGTGATCCGATTCAACCAAATGATACACTGTTCCGACACTCTAATGTTTGTTCGGAATGTATCATTCGACTGAAATGGATCTCGGTACGCGGTAGTGATCTCGCTCACTGATATGGATGAGCCGAATTATTCGAGTGAGCCGAATGAGCTGTATGATCCGAGTTAGCCGAATAATCCGAACGAGCGGAATGATCCGAGTGAGACGAATGAGCGGAAAAATGTATGTTCCAAATGATGCGTTTTGCTGTTCCGCTTACACTGATCCAGATGCAAATATTCCAATTTTTTGATAGAGCCTTTATCAGGTCTAGAAGTCACAGAAAAAGGTGTCTATAATCAAGCAAAGTCATCGATGTAAGAGCAAGAAAGCAGATCCTGCCCTAAGACGGTAGACAGTGGGAAAAAATATATACGGTTTAATTAATCGTACATTTGTTAATACAAAAAGGCTTTTACATTGTATTATAAATTAAGTTTTGGTAGACTTGTAATTATTACGACATGTTATGACATCAGTGCTAGCTGGTGGTTTACGAAGATTCTGCTTTCTTAAGTTTTCTCTACCGTCATAAAAGACAATGGCTAAGTAAACATTTTGGTACCTAAAACAAGTTCCTAAATTTTTTAACGGCTGTACAATATTCGGTCAAATTCTCCAATTGAATCTCACCTTAATGTTAAGCACGTTTGGTTCAATATCAATCATTAAAACAAGATTTGTGACTGTTTATACCTATCAATGTTCCGCTAAATAGATGATACAAATTGCAGCTAATAATATTTTTTATCACCCTATCGTATTCGTAGCTAATTGGAAAAATAAATAAAACCTACCACTTCAAATTGGAAGAATTCATGCACTAAAATATATTTTATTGTTCAGAACACTAGTGTTCTAATAAGATATGCAAATGTTTTTTGTGACCTATGCTGTTTTTATATCAGAAACTGCTCTTTGCAGATAATAACCAATGCATAAGCGGCTCTGCAGAAGACATGGTGAATCACACCCTCGCGTATTGTCCATCGTGGGATCAACAGCGTCAGGCACCAGTGGCAAAAGTCGGCCCAAGTTTTTTACTTGTTAATACAGTAATAAGCCTTGCTAATCTGAACCCGATGGTTCAGATTGCTTGTCCGAATTACAGTGCACCGAAGTAACGATTTACTTCGGTGCACTGTAATTCGGACAAGCGAATGGTCGCAATATGTCAATATTTTATCACTTGTAAGTCATTCGACAGACTTTTAACTATCATCTCGCAATTCACACAGTTAGTTTAGCGCGCGATTAATTTGTGAAGTAAGCAATTTTTTAATAAATAAAATTTGAAGTAAAAATTAAAATTATTTATTGCTAGCATTTGGTTTACAGGTGCTATGAAACAGACAATTCAGACAATTACTAACGCCCCGATAATTCGAAAGGAGTCTCGTTTTCCTCTATCCGGATTAGGAAGGCTCTACTGTATAGTGCAAAAGGATAAACTAAAGAACATCACATTTTGTGTACGATGTATGGCTCAGCTAAAGCGTCAAAACATGTTTTCACGTAACTCTTGGTATGACACGAGTACAGAGCGCTCGCATGGGTACGCTGTTTTCAATCAAGATAATTGATAATTACTAGCTCGACCACAAACAAAGGGCAAACAACGGGACCCGAATCTCTGGCGTCCGTCTTAAAAAGATTTCAACCGCAGCAGACTCCTGAACGAAAAACAAAACTGCGCAGGAGTACATAACTTCCTTGTGCCGCACCGCTGCACTTTCAATTTCACTCGTATTCCTGATCAAATAGAAATTGTTTTCAATCGGCAGCGCGCCGAACCGCGATAACCGTCGATGCCTTACGATTCCAAACCTTGATGTGAGATAATAAAACTCTTTAATGCATTCACTCTCGTACGATTATGGGTGCAAGACAAAAAAGAACCGAAGATTTACCCACTTCTGGTTGTGGCTATGACCTTTTTCTTTTAAAATTGACCATTCAAGGAATATAATAAATAAGAGAAACATGAATACTCTGGGTTATTCGCCTGTTTTTTCATTAAAAGTTGATCACCATTTTTGCAAAATGGATTCGTCAAACAAAGAAAAATATTCCATATGCACATTTTTAGCTAAGTATTAGTATTACTCTGTTACTTTTCATATTTCCATACTTGCTATACTTCCTCCCACAAAAGTGAAGGAATTTTTAACATTTAGTATATTAAATACACCAGGTTTAATATACTAAATGTTGATGATGACGATGACGGAGTGCGTAAAGTTTTACTACTTATTATATATTATGTACTTTTATTTTAATTAACTCCTTACACCACGAATTCTATCACGCTATTGAGTATCTAACTTCTAAGTATTCAAATACACGTTAATCTAGATGTGGAAAATGTTGTTTACTTCGTATAAAATAAGCTTGCTAAATTTCATTCGACAGCTTTGCTTTACGTTTTAGTTAAAAGTTGATTTTGATGTGCAACTCAAAATCTATAAGGTAAATTTACACGAAATGTTTATCAAAGAAGTCATCCGACATACAAAATAAGACGCCGCAGTCCGCAACGTTCTTACGATCGTAAGAAATTTTATCCCCCGCCGAGATTTGTGTCGGACGCGGACGCCCGGACGGCCTGAGGCACAGTGTAGCTGGGAGATCACTGAGGTAACTAACTGCCTGCATGTGTTGAGAAAGATTTAACATGACGGCGGCGTTGTGTGCAATTTACAGATTTTTTAGACACTCGCAATTCAGCCAAGTTCTTTTATCCATCGTTAACGGCCCAATATAGGTGTTTGTATTTATAATTTAAGAAAGAACTATGGCGCTTCACTGTAAATTAGTTTGTACCAAAACAACCAGGCAGTACGGTTGTGTGCGTGCGCTGAGGCTGTGCGCTCTACCTCCATGTGATGGGAAGTGAACCCTTTACGCGGGGAAACCGTTTTTTATTTGCACTCGGACAGCAGCGTCAGGTAGAAAGGATGATCGTTAATTTTTAGAGGACACACTGAACTTTGTGTTTATACGACCGTTCGCTATTGACTCTTTGACATCCAAATGTGATGTGATCTTTCGTGGTTTCGACAACACTCTCCATGTTAAATGCCATCACAATTCTAGAGAAAAATATCTTAGCGGATGCGATTAATATAACTCGCTAGTTCACCGAAGGTTTATAAATACATAATTTGAATATTAGCGCAGGAATGTGCGTGTAATAAATGACGTCACCAACGGATTAACTCCCACGGCGCGCTACGGGAGTAGCGAGAGCTCGTTGATGTCTTTTCCTAAGGGCTTTTAAAGCCTCGCGCTTTCATGGGTTTATTGACCTTGTCTCTGGTAATTTGCAATATCTTTTAGCTTTTTAGATGATATTACCATTAAAAAATATACATCAACATTATTTCATGTCATAAAATTATTTTTATTTTTAATCATATTAAATATGTTGAAAACACTAAATGATACGCAAATGATACGACGCACCACAAGGAATCCACTAAAGTTCGGTTCCGACCGATAAAAAATATACGTAACTGTTATGATTTCCAAAAAAAAGCAAGATAGCGACCAAATAATTACATTAAATAATGATTGGGGCGAGAACCGAAGCGATGGTAAACTCATCTCGAGGGCTCGCAGCGAGCGCGAAGCAATAAAATAAGGCTGCGGAGGGTGCGGGGGGAGCGGGGGGCGCGGGAGGGGGGGGGGAGGCGCGGGCCGCGGGACGGGCGGCGGCGGAGACCCCGCGCCCGCGCCTCTATCACTCTCAATAACTCTGAATACTCGCGCATCATTAGATGATCTCGTGGTGCTCAAATAAATGTTTTGTCAGGTGAAAAGCTAAGGTCGATTATGCTTTACCCAACTACAAAGCTATTCTTTTAAATTTTTCCTCCTAAGGATTTATTTTTCTTATTTTTTAATGTCATAAGAAAGAAAGAAAGAAAATACATTTATTGACCATCACAATACACAGGAAACAAAGTTATGACAGATTGGTACACGGTTTAAAAAACATAAATTTTACACAGAAGAGGGACAAAGAAATGTGGATAGTGTGGTCAACCAGGTCCCGACCTCAGCATTAGCTGCTACTACAATATCTGCATTGCCGCAGCAGCGCTGGTATTCTGGCGGGACCTGTTTGCGAGCGAGTGTGATCGTGTGGTGTAGATAAATTAATAAAAATATATACTTATACACGTACATTTAATAGATAATGTGGTAGATATAATAATATTCGTATTTGCACCATCCAATCGAACAGATTGCATTCCTACCAAAATAATAATAATAATAATAACAGTGATTTGCAATCTGTTCTGATCGCACAATGATAAATAACACAGCTAGCTATTGAATAAACAGCCAAGGCAATAAAAAAATAATCATAGGTGGCAGACGAGCAGACGGAACACCTGATGGTAAGCGATTGCCTCCGCCCATGGATACCCGTGACACCATTGGAGTCACAAGTGCGCTGCCACCTTTTAAAGCCCCCTTTCCCCCGGATTGGGCCACTCACGCAGAGAAACACAGATTTTATGCTAGAGGCGGACAAACGAGCAAGCGAGTCACCTGATGGAAAGTAATCAACGCCGCCCATGAACATCATGAACAAAAAGAGTACGCTCTTCTCTTGAAGGATCTTCTCTTGGTTTCCATAACGGTATGTAGTATTTATGTTCAGAATACTTATTTTACCCTTATCTACTAACTAAATAACACAGAATTACATACACAAAAAATAATAACATGTAGGTATGTTATACTCGTATGTGTGCTTGCTCACCTCGCAATGAGATGCTGATCAGAGTATTATTACCTTACTCTATGATGCTGATTATGAACTCTTTTAACAAGATCAATTAATTGATAAGCAGCTTATAGCATCTGTATTATACACAACCATTTATGTATATCACATTACCTTGAAATGGTGCACCCATTCCCAAGATTTACATCTTTTAATCTCAGAAACTTATTCACTGTATGAGTAATCTTACAAAGTATTTAGGTGAATTAATTTTTTTTTTCACTTTTAAAGATGTCCTTCTTGAAATATACTTGTACTTTTAATTATTTTATACAGCGATAGATTTCATTGAACATTTATAACGGTTTCACCAAAACTGAGTAAAGATTTTTTTCTATTTATATTTTACTCTACAAACTATCTTATCAAAAAAATATATTAACTTTATTATATAAACATGCCCATTATTCCAAATTGAACATAGTCTTTCATGATAATTATGTATGTCATTAGAATAGTCATTTACGGGATTTCTACGATATACCTTATTTTAATGTTACTGACCATGAAAGTTTAAAACAATATGTAATTATGTATATCATTTGAAAAATTAGAATGTACTTACATAATTGCTAAATGTACGAAAACAAGTACCAAAACACAATGAGTGATTTATTAATAAAAAAAATCCATGTTAATATGTCAGTCACATACACAATCATTGATATTTATAATATAAAATATCATATTTATGAGCCGTCGAAATACCACCAAATGCCTGAATAGGCCCGATAATGATCAGCGCCGATCATCAGAACCAATCATGCAAAAACTACATTATCATCCATCATGCTAACTCTTTATCGAAGGTATTTTGTTTCAAGAAATATTGGGTCTTGGGTAGGTAAATGATTTAACTTATGTTTAGTAAGTATGTAAAATTATTCAAATGTATAAAAAAGTTCTTTATTGATTATTCAATTTATTAACAAAATTATTGTTTGTGTGCGTATTTAAAAAACGTAATTTCTAATCTTATAATACTTGGTACTATTTAAAAATAAAAATATGGTCGTAAAATATTAGAAAATCTAATTGCATAGTCTTCACATAGAGCAACAGTCACGTCATGACTCACGGGTCTCATGCCCATTGTATCTTTTTTAGCGATGACGTTGGCAAATTCAGATGTAATACGAGGAATAAATTATCTGGGATACATCCGATTTCATTGTTGAACTTAAACTACCAAAGGTTCTGAAGTTTCTCTTGCTCATTAAGGAATTGCATATGAACTTGCATGGTGCAGAAACATGGCTTGATAAAACTTTATATACAATGTCTAAACATTGTATAGTTATAATAGGGCGTTATCGTAGTCGCAGTACGGTACGTTTACTAATGCTACGAAATATTTTGCGTGTAACTTGTAGCAGAGTATAGGAGTATAGTGTGAAGTTGCGATGAAGGTGGGTATCGGAGCGAAGTCGCGGCCGCCGATGGCTTGCACCGCAGTGCAACAAAAAGTCATCATTAAAGTGTTGGAGGCGCGGCGGGTGAGACCGCGGCCGCAGCCTCCACGCACTCCTAAACGATACGCCTGAGTTTTTATCTCTTACACGCACAACCTTATGAGAATTTATTCATTCAATTTACTAAGAACTCCCCTTGATCCTTGTAAATAAACATTTTCATTTGTAAATTAAGAAGTTTCTATAAACTATATACCTAGTAAGACACACACAATATTACAATATCATCCCTGGTTGATATAGTATCTGCCAGTAGGTACACGTCTGTGTTTAGATGTACCTAAATACATTAATACCAGTATTGATATTTATCAAACCAAGAAATCAAGCATTTTATTAAGATTGTATAATGAATCAGTAATTTAATAAAAAAATATAGAGATTATTATATTTTTTGTTAAAAAACCAAAAAAAAATTTATTCGAGATTATTGGTAGTGGTGGAAAAAGGGTAGGGAGGCCTTTACCCTGCAGTGGGACACTATGGGCCAGTAATAAAAATATATTAGGACAAGGAAAATATCTATAATGTTAATTTGTTTTCGGAAAACGTAGTCTGTTGAAAAATTTAGTTCAATTCAAATAGTGTAAGAAAAAATTAAATGACCTCCATGTATGCACGTATTTTCAACTTGTTCCTTATAATGCTTCTACTCATCGAAGAAGTTCTACATATTGAATGTCTGTTATCAAATCTACATTCTGACAAGAAGATATCTTTTAAAATGGCCCTCACCTTTTTTTAAAAAATAACTTTTAATATATTCAGAAACTGGTCGTAGAATGAAGATAACATATCTATAATTTATAGATTAGCTAGTGTAAAGAACGCATCACAGGTAATTCAACGTTGAAAATAAAAGATGCTATTTTAGCTCAACCAAATCGGCTTCACTGTAAATGTACAATGTCGTATTCAAATTTTAATACATCTTAAGTAATTATATATGTTACTACACAGAATTAAAAACAAACTATGTAATATATAACGGTTTTATTCATTTATATTTCTAAATATAAAAGTTAGATTAAAATGACGTTAAAAGTTTGTAATTGCAATTCACTACGCAGAATATATTATAAAGTCTAACAATAACCGTATGAACGAGCGCAGTGCACGTCGACTTGAATAGAAGCTACTTGCAGAACTCGTCTGGGCCGGTAAACAGACGTAACTAATTTTACTACACTCTACGTAGACGTAGAACATATCAGCGTCATGCTATTTGAATGACAGGCACGTGGTTAGTTTTTGCGACACAACAGATTTACGAGCTCGTATATTACCGCACACAAACGTCTTGTAATATACACCTTTACTCATTATAGCCTGCTAGCTATATTATAAACTCTGGCTAGCGCTTTTACCAAGGTCCTAAAATTATAAATGGAGGTATTAATCTCCTAGAGGACCGAACGAGAAAGCTGACAGTGACCGCACGACCCCTAGACAGCATTGTGCCTCAACAATGTACCGATACAAGTTTATAATGGCATACATTCTGGAAAGTGCGGAATTTGCGCTGTGGAAATTAGACTATTGTGGACTACGTAGGTATATTTATAAATTATTTCTTGTTCATCTGTACAACATTCCTTGTGATAATCTCATTACATTGATGTTCACAAAACCAGACACTTAACTCTTTTTACGTTCAAAAACCTGATACCCGGACGTATCACAAAACTGTCTAAATAGAAAACAATTTATAGTGGAGAACGAATGGCTAGATACAATGTATATTGGCAGTTGACTACATCATAGCTTCGAAATGTGATCGGATGGTGCGAGAGGTGTCCGGCGCGGACCTAGCGTTAACCACGCATAGCACTGATTTTTTCAGGACATGTTTGTTAAAACATACCAAAATGCGATATTTACGTTAGTTAAGTATGAAATGGTTTCGTGAGTAGGTAAGTCAGGATTTTCATTGTTGGTGTTCACTGAATAGTGACTTGGAATAAAAAGAGATACAGAATAGTCTCTTGCCTGAGTCTGGACCCGTTTTTAATATAATCATAGTGAAATATCGAAAAGTCGACACATCAAATCATATCATGAGTGCATATGTACAATATTCCATTTACAAGCATCGATATATCATTTCTTCACACACTCTCTTGATAAAAAGATTTAGCATCCAAATTATACTGAAATAGGAAAATTCGTAAGTTTTGCTTGAGGTCTGAGATTAAAAAGTAGTTTTGAAGACGTCCAGTGAGACAATCCTAGAATCCTAGAAGAGGTGGCAACCGCCGGCAGACGCGGGCGCAGCTCTCGCGGCAAGTTCAAGGTGAGCGCGTCGCTCCGCCCACGCCGCCGCTCCCAGCACAACCGTTACACTACTGGACCCGACTCAAACACCTCATTCCTCAAACTACATGAGCACACAACACTCGCTAGCGCAAACAATGCCTTGTTACTACTCCACCTCACGAGGTGCCAAAGCGCTGACATATTCATTTGAAGTAATTAAGTGCGAGTTTGTGAGTAATCAAAAACTAATTAATTTTAGTCTGCACTAGATTAATGACATGAATAACGCGTACTTGTGTGGAAATAATTTATTAAAACAGAAATTACTGATTCATTATAATAATATTACACATTAACAGATAAGGTAGCATTTTTTCTGTCTATAAGGAAAATAATGCAACAAAACATTTGTTATATTATAGTATCTAATTATGATATTATAATAGCTATGATACTCACCGACAGGCCAAACACACTGATTGACCGTTAATAAAATTTCAAATTAAAAACGTCTTCCATACCAATACTCTTAACAGTTTTGCTAGATATGATACGAAACTTTGTATTATAACATAAATACAATAAATGTCGAGCTTTATTCTTATATTGGAGATGGAATTTTCCACTAATAAATCGAAGCCACCTGGCAACGGAATATATTAAAATTCATCCTCTTAAATAACAAGCCAATAAAATTCGATAGCTATACGCTGTATTTTTGTTTTGTCTTAATAAAATAAAATAAATTCAAAGCTATAAAATGATTTATAGCTAAATAGACAGGCTTTTCAAAGCAATATTCTTTAAGATTTTAGAATGACGTACGGACAATCACACGGGTTACTACAATTTCTTTAGGTTCTGTCGGTTGTCAACTTAACCACATTTGGTATTAAGGCTGAGAATCGGATGAATAAATTTGACAAACTCAACCTTTTGACCGTGAACAAAAAGCTTGTTCACAGAACTTCGACAGGTAGTTCTTTGTATTTATTTATTTGACAGGTGGCAGATGAACAGATGGATCACCAGATAGTGGCGATTGCCATCACCCATTGACATAAGTGGAGTCACAAGCGCGTTGCCAACATTTTCCCTTTCCCCACGAATTGGCCTACTGTACTCACTCGGCAAAATACAGCGCAGGCGCTGCTTCTCGCCAGTTTTCTGTGTATCACTTCAGTCGAGCCGGCCCACTCATGCTGAAGCGTGGAAGAACCTTCCAAGATAAAAAAGGAGTAACAAATAAAAGGAAATTACCTGGGAATTGCGATGACTTGTCCAAGTTCGTCGACCATGTGATCAGCGATGACGAGCACCGTCTGCCCCTGGCCGGGTGGGCCCACCACCACGGACACGCCGCCGTCCACCAGCTGGCCACCCCCGCCCACTAACTGCCCGTCGTCCAGCTGGCCGCTGATGATCTCGACGCGCTTCTGGTCCGGCGTCGTCGTATATATCACTGTTTGCTTATCGTCTTCGTATATGAGATCAATGGGCGTCTTCTCGTCTATCGACTCCATGCCCTGGTCGTAGACGTCGGGTTGTACGGGGACTTTGTTGTCGGGCGCGTACGCAGCGAGCTCGTGGGGGGAGTGCCGGTAGGAGTGGGCCTCGGGGGGATAGCCGTCGTCGGAGTCAATCTCCACCTTGTGGGGGTAGTAGTCGTGCGCGGGCTGCACGGGCGTCATGGTGGCGAGCACGGCGTGCGCAGGCGCAGGCGAACGCGGCGCGGAGGGCGGCGACGCGCCGGCTCGCGGCGTGCGTGCGCGCTCGTCGCACGGCGGCGGCGACGCAGACATGACGCCGTGTCGAGGCGCTATCGGCGACGTCTTTGTGCGGGCGGAGGCTCCGGTTAGGAGCACCCCGCTCAACACTCGACTCCCCCGAATATGAATATCTGAAAATAAGTTATAGATTACCTAATATCAAATAGTTTGATCGTATCTATCTACTTGTATTTTTTTATAATAATTGTGAATGACGAGCTCGTTCTATTTTTAATAGGTTTCTATTTAGTTAAATCTTAGTTATTTAAAATAATGACCGTCCAACATCTAGAATTAAAGATTTGCAATGCCGATGACCTTTTTCTTTTTTTATGTAATAGCGCCCAGACGAGATCATCCGATGGGATGCGATTACTAACGCCGCCCATAGGCCCCCGCAACATCAGAGTAGTCACAATTGCACCACCAGTCTTTTAAAAGGGAATACATTCTTTTTTTATGGCCGCAACTGTCCAGAAATACCGCGAACGATAGTCTGTACATTCCATAGCATAGTACTGGTATAGTCGTGGTGATTTATGCCTATTGAGCCACAAGGAGCCATCATGCACGCCAACCTGGAGGAATGAATACGATGAGAGTCTTTGGAAAAGGAATTTAAAAATAAAGAACCGGAACACAAACTTTTTGCCGTTGCTCATCAGCACAAAGGTGATGACAGGTCCATAAAACCTATTCCAAAACCGAAACAAAAGGAAACAAAGAGGATGCGCTTCAAGAATCGCCAAAGGCAATCTACCACCCGTTAGATCTTGTATGACAGTATCAGAAATTGATTATCAAATTAAACTCAAGATATTCTGGTCCAATATAAAAACCCGTGTTACGCAAGGATGTGAGACGTGGAAGGTCACTAAAGACATTTCACATCAGTTCCAGGACTTTATAACTGTTGTCTTTGCGGTATTCTTAGTATACCTATACTGGCTCTAGAAAAATCTCCATATAGATCTATGGTATTCTGCAGTGAGACTGCGATCGACCAGCCAGCCAGATCAAACGCTGGAACGAGGCAAGCTTTAGATTGGAATGGAAACAGAAACGTGGTCATCCTTACAACCTGGCGGTGGACTATCACTGTAGGCTCTAGGCGTGGCCTGGAGCAAAATAAAGCGCAAAGCGATCGTTCAGTTCGCAGACCACCCTATATAAGGATTATAGGACACTAGTGACTCGCCCTCACTTGATTTCAAGACTTCACTGTGATATGAAATGTCACAACGAATTGTTCGGTGAAACTCCTGGTTATCCAGTCGACCAGCCTATCTATCCGATCTAATTCTCATTAATTTGATGACCGAGGATATAAGATAGTTCTTTAGACAAACACTGACAGACATTCCTGAGCGATAGTTGCTTAGTGGATAAAAACGAGCGCCTGAGACCGGGAGGTCATAGAGTCAATTCAGAGCATGAACATTTGGATTTTTCAAAACTATGTGAGTATTTCTACTATCAGCTCGGCGGTGATGGAAACATCGTGAGGAAACCAGCACGTTTCGAATAGCTTCTCAAACAGTGGATACCCACAATTGTTGAAATAATTATTCTCAACGTGTTACCATGATCCAGTTTGTCTGGATTTTATTTCTTAGGGTTGCGCAAGTCAGACAGCCGTCGCTTCATTGTAATTACCTATCAGGATCACTAAATCTTGGATCCAGAAGGACAGCTTTAGACGCAAACATGAATTATACGCCGGAATGATGACAGAGATCTACAAGTACCTGATTATAAACATGTTAGAAATATCAAGTAAACAATATGTTATACTTATTATTTAACGTAAGTCTTAATCTAAAATTTTATGCTGGTTTTAATATAAAAAAGGAAAAATATTCTATTAAACGGATCCACATACATTTCATGGTAGTGAGTCATAGGTGCCTACTAGGTACCAACCAAGTAGATAGACTTCCGAGAGATTACTTTTAATATGTTCGTATTGGAAAAATAGGGTATTCAGTTTTTTTTATGACATAGGTGGCAGACGAGCAGACGGGTCGCCTGATGGTAAGCAATTACCGTCCGTACCGCCGGGTATCCGGCGGCGGTAACCAGCAACACCTTTATTATAAAGAACTTACATACTCTAATATTTTAAATATCTGGAATGATTACTGACTAGTTGGTTTAATTCATAAAACCTTTGACTGTTCCTGTGAAACGCTGAAACCAATAAAGTACAGACAGGCCCACATTTATATAACATGAAAGAGTTACGTTTAAAGCCAAGGACGTCGAACTAACAGCTGATTTAAATCCAGTTAGAAAAGAACAAGTATCGAGTGGCACCTGATCGGCGAGAAGCGCCCGAACTCGTTCAGAAGCCACCCTGCGCCGGCGACGGCGAGCAGCGCACCACTCGGAAACTGGTACCAGCGACCCACGTGCCTGCCAAACTTGTCGCAAACCATATCATAACAGGACTACTCACCATCGTTCATTTGTATTCAAAGAGTTCAAGTTAAGTTACACAATCATGCATGATACTTGATGTTCATGTTTAGCGCCACACAAAATTTCTACTATAGACACTCGATATTCCAATAACAAATTTAAATTAATTGCTTCTCCATAAAACTAATTAGAAACCACGATCACGTGATAGTCATCAAAATGTTGTTTTCTTGAAATACTCGATTGCAGAGCGAGCCTTCGTTCTCATTCCATAAAAATAAAAAAACAAAATGAACTTGCATTATTGCTTCAGAAGCCATACAGAGACACTGCCTTCGATGCCTTGCTGCGGAGGCTGAGGTTCACGCGAACGCGTAACAAAGACAGACATACCGTACAGCACTAGAGTGAGGGAGAGATACATCAGTTACTCGAGACCAGTATTAAATCCCGTGTATTCAGGAATTTCACGATTTAAAAATCTTCTTTGTCTGTATTGAATTCAACAAACAAGACATGGAAATATTTTAGCAATTTGTAAGCTGCTTGACTTATCTTTAGTAATGATGCCATTCTACCTATGCTCTTTATAGAAGTGAACTATTTAAAGCTACATTTGATCCTATTGAGCTTCTATGATGATTAATCACACTTTGAAAGGTATCTAAGATATCAAAGTGTACATATATGAATTATATAATCCGAGTACATGTGCATATAAATAAAACAGCCGATAAACACGATATGTAAGTATACCCACAACACAAGGACCTTAAACATTCATGATTCTATCATCTTTAAGCCTAACGAGGATTCGTTAATACTCATAATATTATTTCGCTAGTACACAGCTTGTTTACAAATACATAAAATCAATACAAAATTATAATGAAGAATAGTTTTTACAATGAAAGCTTTCGAATCTAAACAGAATCCAATTTGATTTAAAAATTACAGATGACGTCTTTGTTGATTCCAAGCCTGTAGCACCATTCCCTCGCAGTAAGAGGAAAAACAAAATTACAAAAAGGCTTCGCCGCTGAGCCTGCCTGTCTGTGTGTGCGTCCGCAGCGCACACGCTCACGCGGCGAGCTTGCCCAACATACACACGGTGCACAAACACACGTCGGAACTGCCTATGTGTGCTGCTGTCCATGCGTCCGGATCAAGCTTCACACACCTTTATGTATCACATATTGGATCCAAGCCTTTTCTTAATTTGAATTCGAATGCCCCAGTTGGTTACTTTTGCTTCCATGCACTTAGTTACCAGTTTGACGGAATGAAAACTCCTTGTAACCGTTACAAAAACAATAACAACAATACATACGGACATGACATAACCTATAAAAGTATTTTAGCTATTTGTGTTGCACTCTAATAAACTTCTACTGGTTTAGAACGAGCACGTCATTCCACTAGCACTATGGTCGGGGGCGGCTGCACCGCTGGCATCCTGGGGCAGACCGTCACGCTCGCGCGTCAAACTAGTATCATGACGTCACGGCCCGCCCGGCGAAATTACAAAACCGGCCGGGCGCACGGTCGTGCGCGCCAGCAAGCGGCGCGGCGCAGTGGCGGACGCGCTGCCGGCCGACCCCGACGCGCCAGTGGCGTTTGACATACCGTGGGCGGCGTCGCGACGCGGTGACGGCGGTGCGCGGGCGCGGGTACTCGAGCGCGCGGCTAGCGGCGAGCGGCGCTACGGAGCGCGGGCGCAGGTGCTCTGAGCGCAGCAGCCTCCGCGCGCCGGCGCCGCCGCCCCCGCGCCCCCCGCGCTCCCGCCCGCCGCGCTCTCGCACGCACCAAAACGACGAATTTATCTTCCGTACATGCTGGCCCTCCTATCCGAGGACGTTGCCCAGGGTGCCTTAGCCGCTCGTCGTTATTGGAAAACTTTCAATTTGTAGTAAACACCATACACAAAGCGCATTGAGTTACAATCACTTTATTTTTAGGGTTTATTTCTTCTTAATGATGGATGATATTTATGTTATGCTAATAGTCCTTTTTAAATGCATTCAGTTGTATACTATGTAATTATAGCATTTTGGAAACAACACATACATATATGATAGCAAACGACACGAAGGTCAGATGTTCTTTATTTCGTGTCATGTCGTATGTGGAAACAGTCACATAGAGGCAGCCGCTGCGCTGGGCCCGGCAGCGGCGCCCGGGGCGGTGGCGAGTCTCCGGCGAGCCTGCGATGGCGAGACGTCGCTCCGAACAGCTGTTACAAAATCTGCGACCTGCGAAGTTGGAATTGCCCAACTTTACGCAACTTCCCTTATTGGACTTTCATGCAACGAGATATCAGCTTAAATATTATAATATCTTATGGACAAGCAATAAGCTACGGCGTGACCTTATTACGTTTTCAATGAACTACGGAACGGTAAATAAGCTCTGGAGAAGACAATAAACAAAGCTAATATATTATGTGCATTAGCGGCAACAATAGGGATTTTAAAGATCATTATTGTAACAAAGTTAAGTTGTATTATAATGTCATTTGCATTTCAAATTAAAAGGACACATAATTTCGGGTTGAATAGCTTGTCCTGTTGGCAACTGTACCTACCAAATAGAAGCTTTTGTTAAATGTACTTGCCGGTTATCCGAATATGTAAGTGAATCTACAAAAGCTTTCGCTATTTTTGTGCAAGTCCTTATTATGAATGAAAATCGACCGTTTGTGTCAGGTATATCGAGGTCATGAGTAAGTATTTAACTAACCATGACTCTTTTATTATAAAGATTTGAACAGATACTTCATTCATCTTTTAGTTTCCGCTGCTAACGCCCTGTGGTAGGGCTAAGTGGGCATATTCTATGAAGAAAATGTCCATAGGCAATGTAATTAATAATCTCCTGCCGCAAAGTTCAAGAAATTTTATAGACACTGGTTTTAAACAAGTAAAAAACTACAACATGTCTAGGATTGTATCTACGAGTATACATTTTCATAAGTACCTTAGGTAGGTGCCTATTTGCAACATGCACCTCTGGAATTTTCAAATCTATGTGCATATTTATACCACTAGCTCGGCGGAGCAGGCAAAACATCGTGAGGAAACCTGCACGTCTCGGATAATTTCTTAATTGTAGATATATACAATATTCAAAGAAATAATCAGAACGTGTGACCGAGATCCAGTTGGTCTGGTTTCACTGTCTAAGGGTTTTAGTGGCAGTCGCTTCATTGTTTTTACCAGACTTCCCATATTCAACCATGGTCCAAGAGTATGTACTCCGGGCTCTAAAGCGATACCTTTGGACGCAGTTGGGAATTTCACGCTTAGATGAGGAGGGGAACATATCGTTTAAACCAGCCTGCTTTATTTTTATTCAATTCGCAATGATAATTTTATTTAGACCGAGTCACTCGTCATTAGAGCCGAGTTACTCGACCGAGTACAGAGTATGAATGAAATAAGTACCGAGTAGTAACCGAGTACTCGGCCCACCTCTAGTATTTATATACATTAAAATACACTAAAGTCTATTTTTCCTATGCTATAGTTGAGTGAAAAACTTCAAAACTGAATTGACTTCTGAAATACAAGCCTACTTAACCTACCAACATAGTTGTCCAACTCATTTGCACGAAGTAAACTTCTGCTTCTGAATAATAGTGTTACTATGATCTCTGAAACACAAGCGAACCTACCGATATAGGAGATCAACTCATTCGCACGAGTGATTCAACCACTGACGCGTTGATGTTGTTTGTTTGCAGGAAGTGTTATAGTAAGATGTATAAGTAAAATTCTGCTTCTGAATAATAGTGTTACTATGAGCTCTGAAACACAAGTAAACCTACCGACATAGGGTATCAACTCATTCGCACGAGTGATTCAACCACTGACGCGTTGATGTTGTTTGTTTGCAGGAAGTGTTATAGTAAGATGTATACCTAAGTAAAATTCTGCTTCTGAATAATAGTGTTACTATGAGCTCTGAAACACAAGTAAACCTACCGACATAGGGTATCAACTCATTCGCACGAGTGATCCAGCCACTGACGCGTTGATGTTGTTTGTTTGCAGGAAGTGTTATAGTAAGATGTATAAGTAAACTTCTGCTTCTGAATAATAGTGTTACTATGAGCTCTGAAACACAAGTAAACCTACCGACATAGGAGATCAACTCATTCGCACGATTGATCCAGCCACTGACGCGTTGTTGATGTATGTTTGCAGCAGTAAGATATTTGTTTTTATTACAAAAACCACAGCTCTTAGTGCTATTTACAAGTTATATGAACTTAATTAAATTTAACCTACAGCCAATAATGGTTTTACATTTTATATGTTATATTTTATTTATCGGCAATCAAAAAAACATATCTAAAAATGAAAAGTGTGTGTGTGTGTGTGTGTAGATGTACTTAAGAGTGTGTATGCTGTACTGCTCATAAACCCAAACTTGGAAATTTATGTTACCTACCTACCTAGGTGGTTTTTACCTGTTCATTCTCTTTTAGAGCTTCAAAAATATCTTTTTTGAAGAGTTAAAAATGTTTATCATCATCATCATTTCAGCCAATAGACGTCCACTGCTGGACATAGGCCTCCCCCAATGTTCTCCACACAGATCGGTCCTGTGCCTCCCGCATCCAATGGATTCCCGCGATCTTCACCAGATCGTCGGTCCAATATCATTGAATTTATTATTAAAAGTTCTATGAATGCGTTTAATTATGGAATTCTGGGCGTAATTCGTTGCTGTATGTGAGACAGCGAATAACTTAGTTTGTCTCGTCCGTTTGATAGGTGCACAGAATCTTAGCAATTTAGTTGACAATTCAGAACAATCTATATAACCTGCACATATGCCGTGTAAGAAAGACATATCGGCTAAAATTCGCCGTTTCTCTAGACTTAGCAAATTATGATGATGACACGATATCTTATAATCTGCATTGGAATAATATTTCCGAAAGTTCAGATGCTTTATGAATTTCATCTGCAGCCTTTCCAAGCTTTGGATGTGCGTAAGATACTGAGGGTTCCAAATTGTGCTGCAGTATTCAAGAACACTCCTCACGTAAGCGCAATACAAAACTTTTAGGCAGCTTAAATCGGAGAATCGCCGACTGACCCTCAATATAAATCCCAGGTTTTTATAAGCTTTGTTAGTTATAATTTCGATATGTTCAGAGAAAGTTAATTTGCTGTCAATCTGAACTCCAAGATATATAATTAAACTTCTGCTTCTGAATAAAAATGTTGTTAAGAACGTGACTGAATTGAATGAGCCGGCTCGACCGGAGTGATACCACAGCCTTACAGAAAATCAGAGTGAAGCAGCACTGTGCTGTGTTTCGCTGCGTGAGTGAGGGTACCGGAGGCCCGATCCAGGGGTAAGGAGTGTTTAAAGGTTGACAGCGCACTTGTGACTCCACTGGTGTCGCGGGTGTCCATGGGCGGCGGCAACCGCTTACCATCAGGTGACCGTCTGCTCATCTGCTACCTATCACATAAAAAAATAACAGCTCTGAAACACAAGCGAACCTACCAACATAGTACATAGAACATAGTAGAGCCACTGACGCGTTGATGTTATTTGTTTGCAGGAAGTGAATGCACAGAGTGTAGTAAATGTTCTCGTATAAGTAAAGTTCTGCTTCCGAATAAAAGTTTTGTTAGGAGCTCGAAAATGTTATACTTACCATCTACCTTTCAAAATTATGGGAACAGCCGTGTCAATCCACTGAAGGGATTATTTAGGTACTGCGTGTCGCAAAAAAGTATCAAGTGGATGAGTTATGTCATATTATTATTACTAAGGATGATACTCGTACAATAAGGAATATGACTATGACTAACACCTTTATATGGACTCTGTGGCTCTGAAATAAAGTTCACTCAGTTACTCATAAAAGAGATTTAGGGGTAGGTACCCATATCATCCCCATGTATATTTTATGGTTTTAAATAGTTTTAGTTATGCTTGTTTTTATGTCGACATATAATAAAAAACTGAAAAAAAAGTCGATGTGTGTCGGCAGTGTAGGGTCCGTATGATCTGTGGATATCAGCTTTTATGTTACATGTTTTATAGTCCATTCAGCATCTGAAGGTGAATAGGACAGTTCAAATGTTTCGTATCATACATCCATCTTTCTATAAAAAAAAATATTAAGTTGTAAAAATCATAAACTTTTTGTGTTCTTATTCTTCAAAAATAACAAGTATTAAACTTTCTCAATTAATCTGAACAAGAACTTAAAATAGTTATTACTAATAAAATTTGTAAAAAATATCTTATGAATTGCAATAAATCAGTCATCAAGTATGGCGACCATCTTGCCATCGAATTGTTTTTCATTTAGTTATTTTTCAGATGAACAAGATGCATATTATTTAATTATTTGTAACCACAGGTGCTTGAGCTACCTATCTCGGAGTCAGATCAATGTATGTGATGATGTGAAATATTTATTATTTATTTATTTGTGATTTATTGCGTGTGTACCACTAAGAATATTTACATATTGTACTTTGTGTCTCTCCCGAAGATGTTTACATTATTACATGCAGCAGTACATGGTATGATGCTGTCCTAACCACACTTTTAAAGTTAAAACTTAAAAAAAAAAAAAATATATATTTTTTGATCTCTTCCGGTTCATACGCAGGCCGCCATATTGATCGCCCGAGCCAGTCATTACTTGTTTTGGTGTTGTCCGACCCACACAGTTTCGCTAATTTTGTTGCATTTTACGTGAATTTCGTTAAAAATGGGCAAAAGAAAACGCGCAGATAAGGATAAGGATAGTGATCTTGTTGAAAGTTTATTAAAAAAGGTGAAAAAATTGGTGCGTAAGCGTCGAAGACTTTCGTCATCAGATGAAGATTCCGAATACAATTCCCCCGTTGAATCTCCACAAATCGACTTAGTCAGTGATTTTGAAATACAAGGTAAGTAATTTCATAGTGTAACAAATAAGAATATTACCATACAAATTATTATCAATAAAACATATTTGTGAAATATTTTTTTTCTAAACTACCCCCCAAACCGAATGGAAAACACAGATTCATATTAAATTTAAAAGAACTTAATAAATTTATTCAGGTTGACCATTTTAAAATGGAAGATTACCGCACAGCACTTAAATTATTGGACACTGATTATTTTATGGCTACCCTAGACTTGAAGGATGCCTATTTCTTATTACCAGTGGCTGAAAGTGATAGGATTTGGCTTCGCTTCTATTGGAATTCAGAAACATTTAGCAATCAGCTATTTGAGTTTAACGTCCTTCCATTCGGTTTATGTACAGCACCCTACGTATTTACTAAATTATTAAAACCTGTTTTGTACTATTTGCGATCTTTAGGACATCTATCTGTTATATACCTAGATGATTTTTATGCATCGGAAATACATTCATAGACTGCTTAGAAAATGTTAATGTCACTAGAAAAACTCTGAACAAATTAGGGTTTATAATAAACAATGATAAAAGTCAGTTAAATCCAGCTCGGAAATGTACATTCCTAGGTTTTACTTTTAATACAATAAATATGACACTAACTTTACCTTTTGAAAAGAAACTTCGAATAAAAAACAATGCTAATAAATTGCTCATTACCAAGAAGCTTACGATAAGAGAATTTGCGAGGTTTTTAGGGTTACTTACATCCGCGTGCCCGGCCGTAGAGTATGGCTGGGTGTATACTAAGTTGATGGAACGAGAAAAATTTTTGGCACTAAATTATTCTATGGACTATATATAACAAACGTATGCATTTGCCAAATCACTTAAAAAATGACTTGGTATGGTGGAGAGATAACATTGAACAGTCATTTTCATCCTTCCAATTAAATGATTATTCCATTACAATATATAGTGATGCCTCAACTACTGGTTGGGGTGTGGTATGTAATAATCAAACTGCTAATGGTCATTGGAGCCGCTCACAGTTAACACTACACATAAATACCCTTGAGTTATTAGCGGCACTTTATGGTCTTAAGATTTTTGCACGTAATCTCACAAACTGCAATATATTACTAAGAATAGACAACACAACGGCCATTGCCTATATCAATAAAATGGGCGGCATCCAATTCACGCATTTAAATAAAATAGCACGTGAATTATGGCAGTGGTGCGAAAAACGTAATATTTATGTTTTCGCTTCCTACATCAAATCTAGTGATAACATTGCAGACTTTGAATCTCGTCAGTCAAATATAGATACAGAATGGGAGTTGGCAGATTATGCATATAAACAAATTACTTCATCGTTTGGTATCCCACAGTTTGATTTATTTGCCAGTTCCCAAAATTGTAAGTGCGCTAGGTACGCCTCTTGGAAATTAGACCCTCATTCAGAAATAATTGACGCATTTACGTTTAACTGGAAAACCTTAAATTTCTATGCCTTTCCACCATTTTGTCTCATCACTAATGTTTTAAATAAGATTAAAAATGATAAAGCGGAGGGTATCTTGGTAGCCCCATTTTGGCCTGCACAGCCATGGTACCCATTATGGTCCAAGTTACTTGTATCAGATGTCATATATTTCAAGCCTAACAAAAATCTTTTGGTGTCACCTTTCAGAATAGAACACCCTCTTCACGCGGACCTTACCCTGATGGCAGGCAAATTATCCGCCAGTCGCTGCTGAAGCGCGGTGTACCCGAGACTTCGCTCGACATACTAATGGCGTCCTTTGCTCCTAATACAATGAATCAATATAATTCCGCTATACAATCATGGTGCCAGTATTGTGATGAAAATTGTTTTGATTCTTTTAATGCTAATACTACACAATTAATAAAATATTTAACAGAAAAATTTAGTCACGGTGCCAGTTACAGCACACTTAATTGCCATCGTTCAGCGTTGTCTATATTACTAGGTCACGAGATTACAGTCAATGATTGCGTGAAAAGATTTTTCAAAGGTGTGTATCGCTTGAAGCCACCTGCACCCAAGTATAACACCACGTGGGACCCTAACATAGTGATAAACTATGTAGCTGATTTGTTCCCAAATGATTCGATTTCGTTAAAAGAACTGTCCTTTAAGACTGTCACACTCCTTGCTTTAGCCTCCGCACAAAGAATGCAAACATTGAGCTTAATTAAAATTAACAATATTTATTTTCACGAAGATAAAATTCAAATTAAGATAGAAGATTTAATTAAAACCTCCAGACCTGGATCATGTCAACCATTAATAACATTGCCATACATTAAAGAAAATCCAAAAGTCTGTCCAGCCTTAGTTCTTAAATCTTATATTAATCGAACTGATAGCATACGTAATGCAGAAGATTACCTTTTCATAAGTCATCAAAAACCTCATAAAAAAGTAGGTACTCAGACTTTGTCTCACTGGGTAAAATTTACTCTGGAAAAAAGCGGTATAGATATTACTGTATACGGTAGTCATAGCACGCGTCACGCGTCTACCTCTGCTGCGCATAGGACAGGCGTTAACTTAGAAGTTATTCGAAAAGCTGCGGGATGGACTGAGTCTTCCCGAGTTTTTCTAAAATATTATAAAAAAGATTTGGCTGATACAACAAATCACAGTTTCGTTAATTCTTTATTTGAATGTAATCAGTAGTTTAAAATAACAATTATGTTATACAAACCTAATCATTTATTTATTTTAATGTCAAAAAGTAATTATTATATTGAGTTAATAATAATAAATATTGAAATAATTCCATAACAATGTCTTTCCTGTTTTATTTATTTTCTCAATTCTCTAAACATCTGCATGTAATAATGTAAACATCTTCGGGAGAGACACAAAGTACAATTGAGAATCAAACGAACTTACCTAGTGAAGTTTGATGTCTAATTGTACGCGTGTCTTGACCGAAGATGTTTACAGTCCCACCTCTCCCTTATAGTGATTCCCTGATGACCGAAAATAAATAAATAAATTGCTCTAAAGTAATGACTGGCTCGGGCGATCAATATGGCGGCCTGCGTATGAACCGGAAGAGATCAAAAAATATATATTTTATTTTTTTTTAAGTTTTAACTTTAAAAGTGTGGTTAGGACAGCATCATACCATGTACTGCTGCATGTAATAATGTAAACATCTTCGGTCAAGACACGCGTACAATTAGACATCAAACTTCACTAGGTAAGTTCGTTTGATTCTCAATTGTATTACATATCTATATAAGTCAAATTCATAGATAAAATGTTGATTAAAATTTAAAATCAAACAAATAAAAAGTTAGTTAGATTTCTAAAGAAAATATTCTCGATTCTTAAAAATATCGGTTACGTTTAAAAGGACCGTCTCACTTTTAATGTCAAAATAGAACTGCTATTCACCTTCACATGCTGAATGGATGAATGAGGATGAATAATGTGGTGTAGAGCGATGGCAGTTCAGTGGATAAGAATACGTCTTCAATGCGATGGGTTGTGGGTCGAATTCGAGCATGCATCGCTGGATTTTTCAAATATAATTTCTACGATTAGCTCAGCGGTGATGGAAAACGTCGCGAGGAAGCCCGCAATTATGATTCAGTTATGTTTCCTTGTTAAACGGTTGCGAAGGTCAGACGGCAGTCGCTTTATTGTAATTACTAGACCACAAATCCTCCATCATGGTCCAAGCGTACCCCGGCCTCCAGAGCAAGAGCTTTGTATGCAACCGGGAATTACACGCTAATGCAATCGTAGTATGTATCTAAATGTATTTTCAACCTTATATGCTATCTATATTGATGTAAGTATAGTTTAATTTAGGTTTACATTTTCAGATTTTCATAAGTGAACTGAAACTTAAGATATTTAAAAAGTAATCTTAAATGAATCTTGAACGGCTAGCGAGCCAAGCTCGGATACTTATTTAACTTCCAAGAATTGTTTAAATGAGCGGTGAAAGCCACACAAAACAGGTGTGTAACACGTTATGGATATGGGTAGATGTGGTACCATTTTACGAAACACTTTTAAATTATGTTTAATGTGAGTATATTTTGAGTACCTTTTTAATGAAGAACAACACAAGTGGCTAGTTATAAGAAGCATACCTACCCACTTATTTACCGATGCTAAAATACAAATAAAATGATGGTAGAAGTACAAAGAAATTTCACAATGTCGAAAAAATCCATTACATTTTTTCCGAGTGTGTAGGTATTCTTTTTTTTTCAAGAATTTGTAGATGGTTTTTCAGGATTATAAGCTTTTGACCTAGTATAGGTTCCGATGGCTGCACCTCGCAATGCTGCAGGTCTAGAGGTACAAATATGAACGCGACCACTCCTCTAATGTCTTTAAAATAGCAGCAGTGTGATATATCTTGTGCTCTTTTGACCCTGAAGCGCTCCAACTTGTGGGTGAGCTTCTGTTTCTCAGATCATTCAAACTTTTTTTTCATGTGATAGGTGGCAGACGAATCACCTGATGGTAAGTGATTGCCGCCGCCCATGGACACCCGCGACACCAGTAGAGTCATAAGTGTGCTGCCAATCTTTGGATTCGAATTGGGCCTCCGGTACCCTCACTCACGCAGCGAAACACAGCACAGTGCTGCTTCACGCCGTTTTTCTGTGAGGCCATGGTATCACTCTGGTCGAGCCGGCCCATTCATGTCGAAGACTGGTTCTCCCACTGTCGTAGGACCTTATCCTAAAGCGGTCGCAAGTGTCTCGTATGCATCTGACTACAGCTCTCTTAAGGGCGCATTTGGCAGCTCTGTATGCATAGCGATCTTCAGAAGTTTTTTTCCCTTGCCATTTTTTAAAGAGGATTGTCTTTACCTTTGAAGAACCTTCCATTTGGACTCTGAATCCGGTTTGACATGATCTGATTCCCGATGTTACGGAAGCTGCTGTCTTTCCATCGAATCACGTGCAGGGACGCCAGGCCCATTCTCTGTTTGGAGAGTTACGTCAGCTAACTCTCTCATATACCTATTCCAAGTACAATTACTATAGCTGGAAGTTGGCGGTCTTGTACTCCCGTGCCTCGGAAAGCACGTTAAGCCGTTGGCCCTGCGCCCAATCATTCTCTGGTCGTGTCACAGTAGTGTCCCATCGGAATATGAGGGTAAGGGAATAGAGAGTGCACTTGTGTTTGCGCACACACTTGAGCACTATAATATATCCTGCGTACGTGGCTGATCGTTGAGATTGGCCGCCGTAGCCGTAATCGGTTGGAGGATATTATTATACCTATGGCGAAACGGAGTTTCCTGGCTGGGGCACGTCAGACCTAGCCCCCTTGACACAGGAGTCGGATAACATTCCTGCGCCCCGTTTTGTAGATAAGCCTTAACTGTAGCGGGTGCTTGTCTTGTCGGTACCATAAAGTGTATTGCCTAATTTGATTAATTATGGTAGTGACTACCATCTAATCTCCCAACCCCCTAGGAAAAACCTTGCGCCAGATCCCGGTCCATCCGTCAGCAAGATGCTAAAACTGACGGTTGGGGTATTAGGTATACTTGGATGTCGATGATGTCCTATTCTTATTTAACTTTCACCTAATGTTTACTTATATGAAACATGTGTTTGAACTTTGAAAGTCCAAAATAGTAATTATTTATTAATAATTTTCAGTTCCCATACATGGTGTGATTAGAATAGATAGCGGCAATTTGTTACCAATAGGTAAACAGTTTGCTCGTCTGCCGCCTATTACGTAAAAAGGTAAGTCTGCTTTACAAAGCTCAACTTCAGCGTTCTTGCACGAACAGGACGCAGCCGGCGTACAAGTTTATTAATAGTAAGTACTTACTAACTACGAACTACGTTAATAGTTAAGTATTCACTTAGGTATACCAGTTTCCAAGGCATCCCTGCGGTTCACACGGTTGCGTTTACGTTTTTTTACTTTATAAATATTAATCCTTTAATAAGGGCAAATTTATATAGTAAGTTAAAGTATTCATACGAGTAACGTCTCGAAGCCCATTAAAACTTTCATGGATCGTAGTCTAAATAATCCATTCTACCGGTTCAAAGTCGCTCAAAGAGCTATGGAAAGGGCTATGCTCAGAGTATCTCTGAAGGACCGCATCAGAAATTATGTAATCCGACAGAGAACCAGAGTCCCCGACATAGCAAACCGAATTAGCAAACTGAAGTGGCAGTGGGCTGGTCATATTAGCCGCAGAACTGACAGCCGTTGGAGCCGTAAAGTCCTTGAGTGGAGACCGCGACTCGGTACGCGTAATGTAGGACGCCCTGCGACAAGATGGAATGATGATATTCGATGGCTGGCTGGTGTGGGCTGGATTAGAGTGACCGAAAATTGGGAGCAGTGGCGTGCATTAGGGGAGACCAATGTCCAGCAGTGGACGAGTGTGGGTTCCCGATGATGACGATGATGAAGAGTCTAAATAAATTAACATCATCTAAATTTTATGTAACCTACACCCTATTATGTACCCTATTTATTAGCAAATAAAATTATTTTGTATTTTGTACATGCGCCAGAAACAATAAAAAGTATCTAGAAACTAGTATGAACATGGATTCAATCCTTTATTTCCCGTAGCACTACTAGGCTATTATAGTCACCGTAGCCCGTCACCGTGTTAATCGCGTTTGCTTGCAATAAATTGCATTGGTCTGAAATTTCGGTATGGTTGTAAGGATAGGTACCAACACTGTACAACCAATTTTGCAACCTCGAAAGACCGTTTTTTTTTAATGAAATGCCGCCGGTCTGGGGTACAATGGGCCGATGTCGTCGCCTTGAAGGCGGCGCTTTATGCTCACCCGCCGGCTGGGAGACCGACGGGTAGTGTTGGGCTCTCCTCTGGGAAAATCCCAGGGGCCTACCAACTAAAACACCTGGGGTGGTGAACATACCGCTGCATTGCGGTGCGGGCGTCGCTGGAAAGGAGGAAAATTGCCCCAGAAAACCGGCCTATGCGCCCAGTTCCGCTGGATTGTGAAGGCAGCCGATGGAAAGGGAAAAGCAGGGGTTGCAAGTCGTCGCCACATCACACTGGCTTGTGGGACACGACTCGACCCACTCGTTGACACAACGCCGGTGTGTCCTCAGGGCGGCCGCCGAGGATAGGAAGGCGGGCCATACAAGTGACAACACCCCTCTCCTTCTCTTCCTTGACGAAAGGCCCGAAAGGCTCCCACCTCCCAAGGGTCACTCTAGAGATGAGCTGCTGTCAGTTGCAGGGGCCCATGTCATGTTGCATTCACATGTCTGAGTGTAAGCCCAGGCGAAGTCGGACAGGACCCATTAGAGTTCCTCCAAGGTCAAAATAAGAAAAGGGTCCGCGGTGACTGCCCTTTCGGAGTGGGCCACACCACGTAACCGGCACGTAACCACTGCGGAAATACCGAAAAAAATCCATTACGTACATTTTTAAAAAAGACAAAATTACAGTGGAATATGCAGTCCCAACTGTCTTATACAGAGTGTATCTGTGAACATTTACATCCCTTTAACCATGTGTTCTAACAATGTTCTACTACTTATTTATTTTTCGGACTTCCCATCATCATTCATCAGTCATAGAACAAATGTTGCTCAAAATAGTAGGTAGAACGTGGTTTTTTTCAAAAAAAAATTGTTGAGTATGGGAGTTCGAACAAAATATGCACCACTTCCTGCCAGTGATCTGACAAGGATCCCTTCAATTACTTTTCAACTTCGTCTTAAGGTGAAAGCTCACGCAATCCTGCTAAACGATTGCTAAGAGATGGCTCTATTGTCAGTGAATCGAGAAAATAAATAATTACGACTTCTACAGGACAGTAATTTTAAGTGTTGAGTGATACGCGACATCTACGTAATAACTGCGATTTTTTGATGTATTTCAACAATTACCAACTAAACCATAATCATTTCATTGACAGCAGAAGAGTTATTTAGCTTTAATTTATGCATAAGCACAGCACACACACACATCTTGTTATCACGTCGAAAAAATAAAACAGACAACTGTTTGTTTGTTTCTCATTTTCATTTTAAGATCTTTGTTGGTATCTTAAAAATTAACTGTATTAGGTACCTGGAACAATTCCAGGCTTTTTATTTAATTTTATTTCGACTGCGTTTGTGTAGGTATATGACCCTTGTATAAAAATTACTCCTCCTCATCTAAGTCTGAAGTTCCCGGTTGCATCGAAAGCTGTTGCTTTGGAGCCCGGGGTACGCTTAAACCATTATTCAGGATTTGAGGAGTGTGGTAATTACAATGAGGCGAATGCTGTCTGACCTTGGCAACCCTTAGACAGAGGAACCGTACCAACTGAATTATTATTACACGTTTCAGAACCTGTAGAAAAACGCACGTAGATTTGAGAAATCCGGACGTGCACGCTCGGATTCGAACCACGACCCCGTGCATGGATTTTTTTACCGAATGTTCTTCATTAAAGGACCATGGGTAATTTTGTATGGACCCATAGGTACCCAATTTGAGACCTAATACCATTCGAAAGATCACTAAATATATGATTTTTTTTGTCTGGCGGTAACTTTGTAGCTTTATACTAAAACTTTTTTGGAATTACTTACTTAATTTTTGACATTATATTTAGGGCAAATCAATTAACACAAATAACAAAAAACTGGTATCCTTTCATTTGGCCAAATTATATTTCGCAAAATTTCACTTTGCAAATATATATCAATCTCTTAAATTTCATTTTGCAAATGAACCTTCAGCAACTTGGCAAATGGCAAGTTGGCACTTGGCAATTTTTTTTAAATTGGCAAGATTTTTTGGAAAAAATATTAGTTAAAACGAATGTTAACGAAAAAATATTTGCTCAAATTACTCACTTTGCTAGGTATGTACCTACTAAAAATCGAAGAGTATACGATTTCATAATTTTTCTAAGCAAATCTAGTGATTTGATTAAACTCCGTAGATAGTCAGGTATAGGTTTAGGATGGGTTAAAAATTAGTTAGGTTAAAATTCTAAACCCCACAGAACAAATAAGATGGTAAAATTTCCATTGGTCAACTCAAGCATCCACCCTCCGCGGCCATCGGCTACAAACACATGAATGAACATTGATGTCGTAGGTATTATGAGCACGCGAAGTAACTTAAATGAAATTTATGAAAATCGTAGTGTAAAGTGAACATTTTACGTCGTGGAAATTGCGACTTAACAATATTTGTGCATGGTTATTTAATAAATATTATAATATAATATGCTTTATTTAATAAATAACCATGCACAAATTTTGCCGTGTGGTTCCGGCAGAGTAGAATAGGCCACCCTCTCTCTTACCGAGGTGTCGTAAAAGGCGACTAAAGTAAAGCTGCTGGCATGATCGTCAGCACCCAGAGAAGGAAAACTCTGCATTTATATCAAAACCCTCGCCAACCCGTCTGCCAAGCGTGGTGAGTATGGCAATTACCCCTCATGTGATTGAGGGAGGCCCGTGCCCCAGTGGGGAGTTAAATGGGCTGATGATGATGATGATGATTTAATAAATAGTATAAGTGTTTGCCGAGAGATAGCCGAAATCGTTTAAAATAGATCCGATTAAGTAGCTAAAAATTAAAATCGTTTGGCATCGCTAGTGTGCTCTACCCGTCACCTTAAATTAAAGCGTCGGCAGAATATACTAGACGATGGCCTTCTAGAGAGGAGATATTAAAGAGTAAAATAGGTTTTTTTTTTAGTGATCAGAAGAGTTTCATTTGCCTACATAAATCATAATATGAAGTTTATTTTGAAATATTTCATTCTAGGCTAGTTCACGAGTATGGAATTATATGTAATTGTGACAGGAATTTCAATAAAAAAAACTAAAGCTGTGTGTAGGTACTTAATAATTTATTGACTGTATTCCGATTTTATTGCCACCTTTCCCTTACATAGGTACGCATCTTTAATTTTATAAAAAAATATGAATGAATAATTGTGGGACCCTGATTTGTAAGACCACCAATAATGTTGAAATATCATCGAAATAAGGAGCCATGGTATGGTAATGGTCCGCACAAAAGTTTATTTTGTCGTAATCTCTGCATTGTTCTCTCGAGGTGCACCCTTGTCCTTGTAATGTTTGCAGTGCGGATTGAATCTTCTATCGTCATCAGCTTTTTCTGGCCCTAAAAGGAGGCCTGATGAGCTAAAGCAGATACTGTAACAAGAATTACAAATAAACCTAGGTATAAGTACTAGGTATACAGAGTGGTCCTCACAAACCTTACAAACTCACTAGTTCAGGTGTGAGGAATCTAAAAAAAATATTGACGTCACTAGTTAGACCACCGTGTATAATATTATCCTTACAGTTTGGAAAATAGTTTGATCATTCTTAAAGCAGTCATCCATATAAATGTTTAACTTTATAATTTTGCCTTTTGAGAACTTATTCCCGAAGCTGCGTACGTATTACACTGAGGAACGTAACAATACTTCGTATTTCAGCTTTATTAGCATTTATATTGTTTCACCGTGAAACCATGAATAAATCAATTTTTTTTGCCAAACTTTACTACAAAATATAGCAGTGTCGTCCTTAGAGAGCTTCCAATTAGCGCCGCTAGTGGCGTGCGGATAAGCTAATAAGCTTTGCCTCGCGACCTTGCCAATAGGTAAGTACTTATTACTATGTTTGACGGCAAATAATCACATTATTCGGGAACGAACATATCGGATGCCTATTTTACACCTACAACGAAATCAATTTATGTGAAACCCCGAAACCTGTTTAACGTACCCATTCACGGGACTTCTTTGGTGGCGCGGACTCTATTCTATAAATTTTTACGGAGCCCAATTTCTCGGGACTTTCTGTATGGAAAATTATGGCGGACATCAGCATGAAACATGGAGGATATCCTGTATTCATGAGTATGATAGCCTGGAGCCCAGGAACCCAATTCTCGTGCTTGTGATATTTTGTGCTTAGCTTCTTAAAAAAACTCTTATTCACCACCTATGTTCGCCACAATCAATATAAATTACTTAGCCTTAACTCGTTGTCACTGCTTTCATAAGTACCTACATGGCGCATTCTACCCTTGATTCTACCATATATCTTTACAGCCTATAAATAAAGATCAAAAAATCATTTCAGGATTTACTTTCTCTGTTCAACTATTTATAAACTTATTAAAAATTTACTTTTCTAGAGAATGGAACGTTGGTACAGTGGCGGACTGGTTAGGTATTAACTCGCCCGCAAAAATTCTGGTCCGCGGACGAGTTAATAACATTGCCAGTTTGTTAGTAGTTAACTGGACCACGCTGAGTAGCGGACGCGGACCAGTTAACTATTTGCTCAAGTCATAAGGGTCAACTAGCCCAAAAGTTTGATATAGGTATCTAGTTATGTAAATTGGTACCTATGTACAAGGTTTCTGGACGTTAATAAAACTATCTAAGAATAGTAGGGCGCTTCTAATTAACATTTTACATATGATTATATATATTTTAAAAATATTATTGTATTTAAGCCGTGACCAATGGATATATATAATATCCATAGAAAAATATAAATATCTATATTAAGCACACATATAGAGATATTCGGTGGAATATTAATTTTACCCCATTTTATAGACACAAAAGCACTACCATTATCATCATTAGCCAATAGACGTCCACTGCTGGACATAGGCCTCCCCCAATGTTCTCCACACAGATCAGTCCTGTGCCGCCCGCATCCAATGGATTCCCGCGATCTTCACCAGATCGTCGGTCCACCTTGTAGGAGGCCTGCCACGGCTGCGACTTCCTGTACGTGGCCTCCACTCGAGGACCTTTCCGCCCCAACGGCAGTCTATTCTCCTCGCTATGTGCCATGCCCATTATAGTTACTCCCATTATTTTGACGACCCGTTTGGAACAGTGGTAGTGAACGCTACCTCTGATACAAGGGTTGCGGGTTCAAACCCCGCACAGTACAAACATTTGTGTGCATGAACATGTTTGTTTGTATTGGTCTGGGTGTTTGCTATGTATTATAAGTATGTATTTACAAAAGAAAAGTATTATATGTATATATTTGTAATCCCACTGTTGATTCTGATATCCGTAACACAGGTGCTTGAGCTAACTATCTCGGAGTCGGATCAATTTATGTGATGTTGTGAAATATTTATTATTTATTTATTTATTATATGTAGTTTTGATTAATTGCGCCACCCATGATTTTACATATAAGTAGATTATAGGTAAAATTTTATTATATTTCTATAAATAAAATTTACTCAGATATATCTTAAAAAAAAAATACTATAAAACAAAACTGGCAATACCATTACCAAAAATGTTGAAGGTACTAAAACTATCAAACAATAGTTAGGCGTTTTTAATTAACTTCGCCCCCTCTTTGAGACGATATTATTATTTTGTTATCTGCCATGTATATAAAAAGTAAAAACAAAAAAATACTAACCACTTTTTAAAGAAAACGAAACATAAAATTTTTAACAAATATAATGTTTTCTTACCCTTCTAGTTGTAACCCAATAATATCCAACTTTTTATATCTAAACACTGAGTTAAAATTATAAAATACCCACTGTATTCCAAAATGACTTACCTACTTACAAATAAATATTTATTTCAAAGTACCTTCAACGTTTTTGTTAATGGTATTGCCAGTTTTGTTTTATAGTAATATTTTTATAAGATATTATATATATCCATTGATCACGGCTTATATACAATAATATTTTTAAAATATATATCGATACCTTCAGGTTCAATTGTCGTAAAAACCAAAACCCTACTTTTCAGGAGAGCCAAAAAACGTTTTATTTAAAAAAAAATCATTATTTTCTTTATTTGAGAAGTTACACAAAAAGTACCAAGAGAAAAAATCCTTAAAATTTTGAGCTGAAGACGTTTATATATTCGAAACATGCCCATCTTCAGTAGTTTTAAAGTTAGCTTGGATTTACGAATTTAAAAAAGGCGTTCGGTGGTTTATACGACCCACTTTATTTTACCTAAAAATACCTTCTTACGTCGTATTTGAATTTTTGATAATATGAGATGGATATTAATGACGTAAATACCCTTAGATGTAGATTTTTGGTTTTAAAAACCATTGATATAGTGATTTATTTAAATTAATTATCAAATTATATTTAAATAGGTAATGCGTTGTTGCCTATTTGCACGCTTTTTTTGATTCGAGATGGTGTACAAAAATATTTGGCATTGTAGTACCAATATTTGTTTGAGGTAGATAAAATGAAATTGTTTATAGCTATACGAATAATAATTATTTTTATTGTTTTTACTTTACAATTTTGCACCAAATTATAGCAAAACAATAAGGAGTATTAATAATCCTGCGCAGAAATAATAAAGAAAAGAAACTTTAAATTAAGACGACAGTAGCCAAAAATTATAAATGCTTTCCAGTTCCAGTGACCTCGACTTAAAGAAGTTAAGTTATCATAATCAAAATCAAAAAAAGGAGACTGGAACTTCCGGAAATGTTAAGCAGAAAGACATCGTTTGGTATACGGATGGTTCCAGGAAGCAGGGCATATCTGGGGCGGGATTTTGCAATGATCGCTGCGGAATACGCAAATTCGCCAACCTGGGTCGCTATACCACAGTGTACCAAGCGGAAGTCTTCGCGATAATGGACAACATTTCAAAATTGCTACGCTCTGAAACAAAAAATACCAATTCTCTGTTTACTTTTCCGCTGCTCGAATATATATTTATTCATATTTTATATTGCTTATTTACTGAGAAAAAAATTAAAAACTAAAAAACGTAAGATGACGTCATCGGACGGCAGAATGTAAAATATTTCTTTGCTTAGCACATTATAGTTTTAAATTTACGAAATGCCAAACCCATGACATGTAACTGTCAAAAAAAAAGACAACTTGTCATCGTTGAATGTATGAATGACGTTGACAATGTTGACACTAGTATTATTAACCTTTGACAGTAGGACCTTTTTTTATTAAAACAATGATAAACAAAGGAATATCGCTGTATTCAGCCGTCCGATGACGTCATTTGGCGCTTACGTCTATTTAGAATAAAAAGAATTTAATAATTATTTTATGCATGAAAATGGACAAATTTTGAAAAAAGAAAAAATATGGGTCTGTTCATTTTATGTCTATTTTCAATATGGACATGTTAAAAATATGAAATGTTGTCCATTGGCTGTGTCCAAGAGAGTCTACAAATGAATCTCTAGAATAAGAAGATATTCATCTTCTCAGATAGTCAAGCTGCCCTCAAAGCGTTAACATCCTGTGAACTTGACTCTAAACTCACTAGCGAGTGTGTCCTGCTCCTAAACCAGCTTGGCAATGCCAACATCGTAAATCTGATTTGGGTACCGGGACACTGCAATATCAGAGGCAACGAAGTCGCTGACGTGCTAGCAAAGGCCGGGGCAGAGAGCCCACTACTCGGACCGGAATGTCGTTCCAGCCTGCATGGTCAGGTTCGAGTTAAAAGAGTGGGAGCATAAGCAAAGCACTGAATTCTGGAAAAAGCTACCTCGACTAGAACAGTCTAAGGCGTTGATACAGGCGGTCGATCAGAGACGAGCTGTAGAAATAATAAAACTGAGTAGAGGACATGTTAGGGCACTCACTCGGACCCTCACAGGGCACTGCACATTAAACAAGCACCTGCACAACATGGGCCTTTGAGATACCAAAATCTGCAGGTTCTGTCGCGAGGACGAGGAAACGATTATCCACGTCCTCGGCGAGTGCACCGCTGCAGAAGCCGGCACCTGGGAGCACACATGATCTCAGCTGACGAGATCAAGAGCTCCCCCATCAGATCCATTCTCGGGTTTATCCTGGAACTGGAGCTACATATGGTGCTGTAATAGGTTACGGGGCTGCCACAGGGCAGGGCAGGGCTCTGCCCATTTCTATCAAATAATAAAAAAAATCATAATCAAAACAGAAATAATCAACTTTATTATACTTAAAGATAATCAAGGTTAAGTATGCCATTTTACCAGATATATTTAAACGTACGTAAAACTAAAATATTAATGAAAAAGATAAGCCTAGGCTTATCATAATAATATTCCGATGGAGTTATAGCACCATAGACCATATTCACACAGTGAGACAGGTTATACAGAAGACCAAAGAGTATAACTAGCCCCTGTGCATGGCGTTTGTGGACTATGAAAAAGCTTTTGACTCCGTCGAGACCTAGTCTGTCCTAGAGGCCTTGCAAAGGTGCCAAGTCGATTGGTGATATATCGAGGTGTTGAGGTGTCTGTATGACGCTGCTAATATGTCCATAGTAATCCAAAATGGCCAAACCGAGCCTGTCTTGCTGCGACGTGGTATGAGACAGATGTTATATCTCCGAAACTTTTCTCCGCTGCGCTGCAGGACATGTTCGGAACGCTAAACTGGAAAGAGCGCGGAATCAATATTAATGGCGAGTACGATGTCACACCTACGATTCGCAGATGACACCGTCATCTTGGCGGAAACCCTCCAAGACCTACAGGAGATGGTGAGCAGCCTGGCTGAATCTTCCAAACACATCGGTCTTCGGATGCACTTGGATAAAACCAAGGTCATGTTCAACGAGCTCGTTGATCCGGGACGGGTCGCTGTTAATGGAGTATCTCTCGAGGTTGTTCAGGAATATGTCTATCTAGGACAGACACTTCAATTAGGCAGAAACAACTTCGAGAGAGAAGCCAACAGAAGAATTCAGTTAGGCTGAGCAGCATTTGGTAAACTTCGTCAAGTCTTCTCGTCACCCATCCCTCAAAGTCTTAAGTCGAAAGTCTTCGACCAGTGCGTCCTTCTGGTCATGACTTACGGTGCCGAGACGTGGACACTCACGGCTGGACTAGTCCACCGGCTCAAAGTCGCTCAAAGAGCTATGGAAAGGGCTATGCTCGGAGTTTCTCTGAAGGACCGCATCAGAAATGATGTAATCCGACAGAGAACCAGAGTCACCGACATAGCCCACCGAAGAACTGACAGCCGTTGGAGCCGTAAAGTCCTTGAGTGGAGACCGCGACTCGGTAAGCGTAGGTCGGACGCCCTGCGACAAGATGGGATGATGACATTCGAAGGCTGGCTGGTGTGGGCTGGATGAGAGTGGCCGAAAATCGGGAGCAGTGGCGTGCATTAGGGGAAACCTATGTCCAGTCTCAGTACCGATATTAAATGATGTTTAGTAACAATAAAATCAGTAACCGATGCACAATGCGGCCGTTTGAAACATAAACACAAGTCAATGTAAACAAACAATGATTATATTACCGGCTATCTACGAGCGAGAGTACGACGTTTGATGTGTTTGTGCATCTATTCGCATGCGACGCGCGGCGGTGTCAAACAATGGAACTTGAACCAACTGCAGACGATTATAAATGTCTCACTGCCAATCGCAGGTAGCGATGAAATGTTGATTGTAAAATACCTACACAGTGAACGTGGTTTACACGGCAATAATGGTATCAAAATTTACGACACCTTTGGTAAGAGTGAGGCTGGCCTATTCTACTCTGCCGGGGACCACACGGCGTACACGGCAATAATAGTATCAAATAAATAATGAATGTGGTTTATACGCCAATCTATGAAATCAGCAAACGAATGATCATGGTTTATACGAGTATATCGTATTGAGTACGTAGAGTTACAGCTTTGAATGCAAATCATCTGGACACAAAAGTCATAAATGCCTTTTAACGTAAAAACCATTATCAACTACCGTAGCTTTACGTCTTGGCTTAAAAAAATTTTTTGGTCATTACATCTTAACAAAAAATACCAAAACATCCATTTGGCTTTTACACTGTTTTTATGGTATTTGTTTATCTTTAAGGTAATAGTTTTTTGGGGCGTATAAGCATTTTTTAGCGAATTCCATATACAGATCGATAGAGAAAAAAAATCTAAACAAAATGGTACACATAACTCGATTTGGCCAAAATGGTTTATACGCCAATTGAACCTGAAGGTATCGATATGTAAAATGTTAATTAAAAACGCCTTACTATTGTTAGATAGTTTTATTAACGTCTAGAAACCTTGTAAATACCAATTTACATGACTAGAGATACCTATATCAAACTTTTGGGCCAGTTGACCCCTAAGACTTGAGCAAATAGTTAACTGGTCCTCACTGGAACTCAATGTGTGACAATATAAGGTTTATAATCGAATGAAGAAATTTGACAGTTTTGTATAGGTAGCTTGATGTGTCCGCCACTGTACAATGTTGTATCCACGAAGATAACCTTCTTGGTTGTATCTGTCGTCAACTCATTTTCTTTTTAAGCTCTAGTGATGTACCTACTTCAAATAATCGAATGAATACAATGTTAATCGTGTAGGAATATTCATCCATAAATGAAAAGCCACATTCTGATTAAAATAAAACGTATTATTATCTTGTTTAAAAATGGAAATACATTATTTACTTTGTAAAAAAAAAATTGGCACTCAATATAAAGCGCTTTGATTTCGGAGAAATAGAAATAAACTGGCCGGATATACTTTCCTCTTTCTTTTCAATAATTTTGAATCACATTTCTCCAAATAAAAGTACTTATATATACTTATATATCTTCTTTTCCATTAGTATAGTATTCGATTTACGTTTGTTTGAAGTACATACATATCGTTTATTCACTTTAATCGAACTTTTTTAGTAGGTCACTCTCTATGAAGCTAAAATTTAGAAACGTCAAATGTGGCTTATTAGTTTGGCTCCACTTTTGGTATATAAATTATAAATAGCGGAAAATAGGTATAATTTAAAGATCTGATAATAAAATATTAAGTTAATTACATACTTTTTTCTCTTATACTGGCCACACCAAAATGACAATGACGCCGTCGTCGTGGAGTTGTCGTGGAATATTTTCTATCTCACTCCCTCTTATTCGAAAACCGTCGAAAGTACGGTTCATTCTTAAAAACCAGGAAAGTTTAAACTTTCGTTTCTCGATATTTACGAGTTTCAGAGTTTTTTTTGTCTTACAAACATATCACTGGTCAATTAGGTAAGTTTCAAATACATTTTTACGAACACAAATGCTTTTAAAATAAATTTAGTTTCATAACCTCAACACGAAATTTCAAAAGTTGTACTTGGATTTTAAATAATCCAAGATCAAACTGTAAAATGAATCGACCTTACGGTTTCAGTATTAATGTAAATTGTATGTAACTTTCTAAGTTAATTTACCTTACATGTAACAACATTACACTCTGATTGACATTGAATAAGTATTGATAGAATCTATTTTTGTAAGTTTAGAGTATGTACTTACCTGCTCAAATTTTGGCTCTTCATTGTCAAATAAATGTTTATTTCAGAAAATGTCTGCTCTAGCATATGAAAAGGTTTGGCTGGACAAAACCGTCTACAATGATGCTGAGAGAGATTATTATGAATCCCTATCAAAGGTAACAAATGTAATGTTAAAAGGCTGAGTATGTATGTAGTTGATCTATACTATACTATACATTTCTTTATTGTTCAGTAACTCTTAGTAGTGATTTGTTTTGTTTTATTAGTGACAAAAGAGATAGGTTAGTCTTTCAGGTGTACATTGTATGTAGTGTTGTGTTAAAATTAAAATTATTTTAATTTAGCTTCATTAGATTACTTTTTAAATATGATTGTATTAAAAAAATAAACATAGATAAAACACTCTTGTAGGTTCGAGTCACTCCACTTGCGTTAACTCAGTCTTCTTTGGCCAATGAAGTGGCAAAAGCAAGACAGCACATCAAAAATTCTCTTGAATGTGTGAGTATTGCATTTATTCACACATAACTGTTATTAGTTTGTTATAGAACCAGGTACTATTCATGGATGTGCTTTTAAAAAGATGCCTTAATTGTTTTTTACATTAATATTATGGCCCACTTGCACCAATAATATGATTTAAATATTCTTGTTAGCCAAGAAAAAGGATAGATGTTTTAATAGAATATTCATGAATATTTATGATTGGTGCAAGTTATGCTAGATTAATAGGCAATAAATAAACCATTTCTACTCAACTGAGCTAAATTTCCCTATGTTTGATCATAATTAACATGCTTTCAGATGGATAGTGTGGCTGTCTTAGCTGGAGTGCCAAACACAGAATTAAACAACAAGGTCAATAACTTAGAAAAAGAAAACTCTGAACTCAAGAAAGCCATTGATGGTTTACGTAATCTGGTAATCAGCCTACAAGCCAGAGTAGATACTTTAGAATCAAACAGTGCCTCTAAAGTTGTAACACCTAAAGTGAGTCTAAAGATTATTTTGTACCAGTTTAATGAGCAGACAGTTTGATGCTGTTGGATTTCCATAGTCTATGAAATGTTTGTAACATTACATTTAAGGAAAACAGTCGTAGTAATCCAACATGTTAAAAGTACATATTTTTTTAGAATTTTCTAACAGTGTATTAAATTAACATAATAATTTTATTTTAGGCTGCCCCGGTTGTTGATACTCAAGATTCTGATGATGGTGTAGACCTCTTTGGATCAGATGATGAAGAAGAAAGTGCTGAGGCTGCTAAAATCAGAGAAGAGCGTTTAGCTGCATATAATGCTAAGAAAGCCAAAAGTATGTTGTTGCTTATTCTACATATCATAAGTCACATCTATCATATCTCATCATTCATGACCCACAACCGACAATGTTAATTTCTCTAGCCCTACAAATATTTATACAGATGGCATAGTACTTTGATCTCAAGATGTATGAAATAATTGTAATAGGGAATAAATTATTTTTTTTTCAGAACCAGTTCTCATTGCAAAATCGAACATTATCCTGGATGTAAAGCCATGGGATGATGAAACTGATATGGCAGCAATGGAGAAAGCTGTCAGAGAAATACATACTGATGGTCTACTGTGGGGAGCTGCTAAACTCGTGCCATTAGCTTATGGTATTCACAAGTTGCAAATATCTTGTGTTGTTGAAGATGATAAAGTATCTGTAGACTGGCTTACTGAAGAAATTGAGAAGCTTGAAGACTATGTAAGATTTTTTCAATTTCTATTTATCTGTATAACAAACCTTGTGCTGGTCCCTATAAATAGTTTATATGTTTAAGTAGTTTTCCCATTTCATTACAAAACAATTTTCCTTTCTTGCCAATCTTAAATTTCAACTAGTACTTATTTTAACTAAAATATATCTTTTCAGGTACAAAGCATCGATATAGCTGCCTTCAATAAAGTTTAAAATACTTATATTTTTCCTGTTAATAAAATAATGTACAAAAGATTTTTAGCCTTTTCTGTATAGCATGATAACCTCATACCGCTATTTGTAACAACTTTGTTTTTAATGCCCACCCTTTTTTCCATTTCGCATGAGTCCCATACAAGAATAACTCATACGGCTGAAGCTGAAGGGCTAGCACCAAAGAGTTTAAGAGTATTATAATATATTATAGAGGCCCGCCCTCGCTTCGCTTCGGTAATAATGTAATTTTAATGCAAAGCATTTAATAATTGTATTTTTCTACAACCTGTGCGGATAAAGAATGGGATCAGAAATGGCGGCGCATTTATTCACTTCTCTCTCGCACACTTTTTGCGTCTATACTCGCACCCCACGAGTGTGTATATATTAGAACTGAAGAGGGCTATCCGCTCCATATACAACCTTAGGCCTCGCGATTCGCTGAAAGATCAGGAGCCCAATTCTCGGGCTCGTGACATTTATTTTCATACGACATATATCACTAAAACAGTTTTTTTGTATGGTTTTCGGGTGATATCCGCCATGTTCTCAAAATGTCACAAACCCGAGAATTAGGCTCCTGGACCCCAATTCTCGGGCTCGTGACATTTATTTTCATACGACATATATCACTAAAACATAGTTTTTTTGTATGGTTTTCGGGGAAACCATGAGCCCAATTCTCGGGCTCGTGACATTTATCATCATACGACATATATCAACAAAACATGGCGGATATCGTATGAAAACGTTTTGCTTATTCTCACGATGTCGAATGGTGACATATGTCTCATATTTTCGTGCGACACGTATCGTATGGTCTTGACCATACGATATGAAGTATCACGGTAATTTTGGTGATATTTCTCCAATTCAACGTGACGTTTGAGTCGTTTCGCGTTTTGTTGTTTATTGACGTTTGGTTGTTCAAATCACATAACAAGTTTAAATTTACTGCACAAGCTAAGAAGATGATTGATTCTCTGTGTAAACGATTGTTTAGCTGAGATTTTGAAATTTTCTTATATTTTCTTTAATTTGTACAAATTTTCACCAGTATTACCTACATACCTTTAAATATTCAATCAATCAATCAATATACATATTTATTTCGTGCTACATTGGGTACACAGTAGCTTAAATAATAAATGTACGTACATAAGATGTTATTAATACAATGTAGCGCCCTGTAAGGGCATAGCAATGTTAATCAATCGTACTTTACATTATAATTACAAATTACTATCTTGAATGCAAAATTTTGCGTATTACTAGAATTTAAAGAAATATAAATATTATTGCACTATTTTTGTTGCTTATCTGTATTATTCGTCATTAAGCCTTTTTATCTCAGAAATAAAATCAGTGTAAAGAAAATTCTTTATTTAATTTTTTTTTCTTTTAACGCGTCTTTTTGCCACAGTTGCCATCTCTTTTTGCCACAGACTGATAAGAAATCTTTTGGCTTTCGGTCAGTGTAACGGAATTATAATTTAATAAAATCAATTTTCTTTTTCGTCTTTTTTATCGTATTTTAAAGCAGTTATGATAATTATGGTGTTATACAAACATAAAATTGACTGTTGATATAAAAAGGCTAGAAAATGTTGAACTAATACTTAAACAATTAACATTAAGATTTCTCGATTGTATATTTGTGTCAATCAACAAAATGGAACGTATTAGCGGAAATGATATGGGTCACATTCTCTATGGAAGTGACTTTTACTGTCGCATGGGCACGAGAATAAAGTTTTTTTTGCTTTTGTGACATTTTCGTACGACATTGGACAAGTGACATTACAGAAAATACGACATTTTATCGCACGTCCCGAGAATTGGGCTCCAGGAGCCCAATTCTCAGGCTCGTGACATTTATTTTCATACGACATATATCACTAAAACATAGAGCCATGGAGCCCAATTCTCGGGACGTGCGATAAAATGTCGTATTTTCTGTAATGTCACTTTTCCAATGTCGTACGAAAATGTCACAAAAGTAAAAAACTCTATTCTCGTGCCCATACGACAGTAAAAGTCACTTCCATAGAGAATGTGACCCATATCATTTCCGCTAATACGTTCCATTTTGTTGATTGACACAAATATACAATCGAGAAATCTTAATGTTTATTGTTTAAGTATTAGTTCAACATTTTCTAGCCTTTTTATATCAACAGTCAATTTTATGTTTGTATAACATCATAATTATCATAACTGCTTTAAAATACGATAAAAAGACGAAAAAGAAAATTGATTTTATGAAATTGTAATTCCGTTCACTGACCGAAAGCCAAAAGATTTCTTTTCAGTCTGTGGCAAAAAGAGATGGCAACTGTGGCAAAAAGACGCGTTAAAAGAAAAAAATTAAATAAAGAATTTTCTTTACAATGATTTTATTACTGAGATAAAAAGGCTTAATGACGAATAATACAGTTATGTAACAAAAATAGTGCAATAATATTTATATTTCTTTAAATTCTAGTAATAAGCAAAATTTAGCATTCAAGATAGTAACTTGTAGTTATAATGTGAAGTACCTATGACTGATTAACATTGATATGCCCTTACAGGGCGCTACATTGTATTTATAACATCTTATGTACGTACATTTATTATTTAAGATACTTTGTACCAATGTAGCTCGCAATAAATATATTGATTGATTGATTGAAATATTTAAAGGTATGTAGGTAATACTGGTGAAAATTTGTACCAATTAAAGAAATATAGAAAATTTAAAAATCTCAGCTAAACAATCGTTCACACAGATAATCAATCATCTTCTTAGCTTGGGCAATTAATTTAAACTTGTTATGTGATTAGAACAACTAAACGTCAATAAACAACAAAACGCGAAACGACTCAAACGTCACTTTGAATTGGAGAAATATCACCAAAATCACCGTGACACTTCATATCGTATGGTCAAGACCATACGATACGTGTCGCACGAAAATATGTGACATGTCACCATTCGACATCGCGAGAATAAGCAAAAACGTTTTCATACGATATCCGCCATGTTTTGTTGATATATGTCGTATGATGATAAATGTCACGAGCCCGAGAATTGGGCTCCAATTCTCGTGCTCGTGACATTTATTATCGTACGACTTATATCACTAAAAAATAGTTTTTTTTGTATGGTTTTCGGGTGATATCCGCCATGTTTTTTCATATCGACAATCCCGAGATTGGGCTCATAGTTTTTTTGTACAACCTGTGCGGATAAAGAATGGGATCAGAAATGGCGGCGCATCTATTCACTTCTCGCTATCACGCACACTATTTGCGTCTATACTCGTGTGTCGTGAGTGAATAGATGCGCCGCCATTTCGGATCCCATTCTTTATCCGCACCCGTAGTATAGTTTTCAGGTGATATCCGCCTTGTTTTTTTCATATCGAAATCCCGAGAATTGGGCTCCAGTATTACAAAGTACTCTGTGCATTGACAGTAGGGCGTTGTACAGCGATTTTTCTATGGCAAAATGTCAAAACAGCATTGGTTCCGACTTATGCCACGTGCCAAATAACCATAGGCTGCTGACCACTGCTGACTGACTTCGACTTCCCAGTGACAGTCCAATATAGTTATCTGTGTCCCAGTCCTCCTCTTCCTATACTATATCAGTTCAATTCAAAGAGTATTATAATCATAGAATAATAACAAGACTAGAAACCTAGTCTGTGCCCACTGTTTGACGCAAGTCAAACGGAGCCGTACGGTTCCAGACGCCCGCATCGCTCCGCAGTCGTCAATGTCAATGCTTGTCAAATGCATCTCGCGAAAATTAATTAACTATGACGATTTGTGCGGTCAAATTTTGTCACAATGATTCGGAAAACCATAAGAAGTGTAATAACATCACTTTTCACAGATAATCCTTCAATATTTCATAGTATGTTGTGTTTTATAAGCTAAAAATACAAACGATTTATTAAAATGCTCAGTGTTGCCTGATAATGAAAAAAATATTTTCCCCATTTCAACTTTTGCAAGATTTCATTGCTCCAACTAATTAATTTAATCGGTTGCTACTGATGTTTACAGCGTAAAGCAGTGTCTCTACTGTGTTTCGCTGCGTGAGTGCGGGTACGGGAAGCCCAATCCGGGAATGGGAGGTTTAAAAGGTTGGTAGCACTTGTGACTCCACCGAGTGTTACTGGACGGCGGCAATTTCTTACCATTAGGTTGTTCTGTCTGCTCGTCTGCCAACTATCACATAAAAATAAACTTTATTTCCACACAATGTGACATAACAACCCTCCTTTTTTTAACGTTTGCACTTGTGACTCCACCGAGTGTCACTGAACGGCGGCAATTTCTCACCATTAGGTGTTCTGTCTGCTCGTCTGCCAACTATCACATAAAAATAAACGTTATTTCCACACAGAGAGCCTCAAAGCCGGCCTCAAAGAGAAACTATTTGAAGAAACAGATACAGTGGCAAGGGCATTAAAATTGGAAATGCAAGGCTATAAAACTGTAAAAAATAACATATTAAAAATAAATACGTAAGGTACGTACAGTTATAAGTACTAAAAATTATTTCAAAGCTGTAATTGACGAAGTTAAAGTAGTTTCAAAGTTGAATCCTTGAAGTGCGGGAAAAACTATCGGTTTTTTTATCTGTATTTTTACTTGAAAACTTTGATTGTAAATATCTCTGTAAGTTTTTGGTATTTTTAGCGATTTAAATTTTTTTATTTATATGTGTTAAAAGTACTGCTATTGTCATCTGCTTGTCCATGAACATAAATTAGCTTGAGTAGAACTGAGAACTTTTATATGTTAATAAATAAATAAGCAAGAATATTATGCAATTGGTTTAATTATTTAATAATAATTTTAAGATTTATGTAAATTGATGTGTTTCTGACAGTGCAATACACGGATCCACATTTTACACGAATTAAAAACTCACCCTGATAACCATTAAAATAAGTAGGTAAGCTCTTTATTTATTTCTTATTCATTATTGTATTGTCAAGGCATCATAAATATCAAAACATAACTTGCCAACTAATTTTATAATCACAGTTAGGTAGATACTTGTAAGCGTTGTTCTAGGTTCTATTAAAAACAGTACAGTTACTGCAATAACCATTTCCATGTGTTAGGGAAATATGTTGTGACTGGTAACATTAATTAGCATTTTTATGTTGATACTACGTACGTAGTACCAACTTGAAAAACCAAATTTGTGCTTCAAATTTGAGGTGACAGCAGTAAGGAAACTATCCTTCTAGTCTTGTTATTATTCTATGATTATAATATTATCAGTTATCGGAATTTGTTTGACTATAATATAGGTATTTAATAATATAATTATTAATTACATATGTACATTTACAATACCAACCTGTGGAAACTCTCCTAACAATGGCTGCTTGCAAAAAATGTGAAAATCATGGATCCATTATGTTGAGAAAAAAAGATCTTTATTGCGAAGAGTGTTTTTTAGCCAATGTAAACCACAAATTTCGTGCATGTATTGGTAAAAACAAGATGTTGTCAGCTAATGAAAATGTTTTAATTTGTACATCTGAAGGCCCAGGTTCTGTGGCTTTATTGGATTTAATATACAATGGAATATCATTAAATAATCATAAAAGGTTATGGATAACCCCAAAACTACTTCATATTATTGGTAAGTGTTCTATCATTACAGGAGCATGTTGGATTGAAAGCAGAGAAATTTATTCTGATGGTCATTTGACCTATGCACATTTAACTAACAGATTGTTATGCCATCAGTTTGTCTTGTTATGTTAAGCCAGAGGCCTTTACAGAAAAGAGGCTGGCCTCCTATACTATACCAGGGTTTAGTTAGGGCCGAGCAAGCGGCCGGCGAAGCACCAGAAGAACAAAGAACTGAAAGAAAAGAAAAGATTTTTTAAACAAAGTTAGGTTAGGCCTTCTTACTCTAGAAAAAACTTAAAGCTCTAAAAACGGATTTGCTGTGGTGGTTCTATACGCTAGTAATAATATGTCAATATTTTTACATACATGTTATTAATCAGGTATAGAATGCCTAGGCAAAGTATGAAATAAATAATATTTCATACTTTGCCCAGATGTTTTAGGCTCTCTAGCTTCCACATGTGGTGTGGCTCGCATAGTATTTGTTTTGGTTTGTCCTACAGGAACCTAACATGTTTCCGGATAAAAAGTACCCTATGTCCATCTCCTGGTTCTATAACCATCTAAGCAACCTCTCCTACAATTATTCCAGCTATTCTTGAGTTTCAATCTCGGTTGGAAAGTATTCAAATAATTAAGTTTTTGATTGAAATTCAGTTTTTGTAAAATTTTCTACATTAAACATTAAACTGACCAAAGAAGGAATATCTTCATGCAATGACGATTCTACTTTTATTGTCTTTGTTGCGGCTGCATCTGCAGGAGAACCTTGTCCTCCTAAATGCTAACTAGGTTCTTCCTTGAGGGTCGAGTATGGTTCATTTTTGTATGTCTAATTATTTGTTATTATTATCAATAATATTGATAATTATCCATCTGTTATTTTATTATAACATTCTTTTGGATCCAGTTTTATTTAGTGTAACTAACACAACTTTCTTTTATATAGATATTGCAAAATTTATATAATGTGTAATATTAATATTTTTATTTTTAGAAAAGGGCAATAAAGTGGATGATTCCATAGCAAAATCTCATACAGAAAAATGTGATCAGTACAATTTTGACATTCACACTGTCCATATCTCAGAATATGTTTTAATGAATAATGAAAATAGAGAAGAAAACATTAATGCTGAAAATCAGTTTGAAGCTTTGATGAACAGTATGCCAGTTTCCTCACAGAATGATTTCAGGCGGAATGTTATGAGAAAATTATTTATAAGATATGCAAAAAAATTAAACTGTAAATTTATTTTTACGGCTGAAACATCTGGAACACTAGCAATTAATTTATTATCCAGCTTGTGCAATGGGCGTGGATCTCAAGTTCAACATAATATTGTAAGTATTGTAATATTTTTATTGAAAATATTACATTAATTTATTACCATTTAAAACTCTTTATAGTATTATACTTATTATTACATTACATAATACATTTATTTATTTGAATGAATTTTTTAATGAAATGTAAAAATGTAATGTAAAATGTAATGAATTATATATATTGCATGTCCAAAATGGACAGCCACTATGTACTACTTATAACAGCTTTTTGTAACACAGTTTATAGCAATAAATGTTATCTTATCTTATTGCAGGGGTTCTGCGATAATAGAGATGAAATCAAAATATTAAGACCTATGAGAGATATTACTCACGAGGAACTTGAACATTACATTAAGATCAAAGAATTAGTATACAACAATTCCAAAACAGAACCTGAAAATAGTTTACAGAATGTCATCAAAAGTTTTGTTGTTGATTTGCAAGATAACTATCAATCTACTATATCAACTATTTGTAAGACTGCAGATAAAATAGGAATTAATGATGGAGCTAAGAACGATAAAAAATGTTTATTATGTGAGGTAAATACACTTATTGTTTTTTAAGCTATCATTTTTGTTAAAAAAAAAATTATGCTAGGGGCGGACAAACGAGCAAGCGAGTCACCAGATGGAAAGTAATCAACGCCGCCCATGAACATCGCGAAATCAGAGAGATCGCTTATGTGTTGCTGGCCTTTTTAAAAAAGAGTACGAATATTTATACAATCTTCATTTTGGCGTGTAATACTCGGCTGCGCCCGAAGCTGTTGACCATAATTCAAGATCTGGGGAGTGTGGTAATTACAACACAGCGACTGTCGTCTCCTGACCTTGACAACCCTTTAACAGGGAAACCAGACCAACTGAATCATGGTTACTCATTTCAGAAACTATCCGAAACCTGCAGGTTTACTCACGATGTTTTCCCTCAGCGCCAAACTTATGGTAGAGATACGCACATAGATTTGAAAAACCAAAGATCCTTGGATTCGAACCACGACCCCCCATATGGAAGGCGCATTCTTATCCACTGAAGTAGCTCAGTGGATAAGAATGCCATTGATTGTGATAATACAATTTTTTTCTTTGTTGCAGACTGCTATTGGTGAGCAAGATCACAAATTTTCAGCATTACAAGCTACAGATTATTCTAGAAATGTTTCAACTGGTAACCTGCAATATAAATCAAATGGTAGCAATAACAATAATCCAAATGTATCGATGTTTCCTCATGTCAACAAGTTACTTTGTTACACTTGCAGTAGACATGTTTCAGAAATGGATCATGCCAAGCTTCCACTTGCAATTAGTAAGATGCTATGATAGTAAATAAGATACTTAGGTAATCTTTGATATTTTTATTTACTTTTAAATTAGACCTGCTGTTAAAAATGAATACAACTTCCGAATCCTAAATTTTGAGGGTTTTCGCGTTTGAAAAATCCGCTAGATGGAGTAGACGCTCCAAAGTCCCCCCGTCCCCGTCCTCGACAAGCCCCCCACCTCAGCCCCCGCCACCATCTCTTCCGCCCTATCCCATCCCGCCCACGCTCCCACTGTCCCCTCGGCAGAGATGCCAGAGAGGGCAATGGGTCCCACGCTGGCTCCGCCTGCCAACGACGCCATCGAGCGCGGCGAGGCTGCCGGCGAGCAGGCGCAGGCGACGCAGGCGCAACAACAACAAGACAAAGGCAGCGGAGCCAGTGGCCTCCGCCCCCACCTTCATCCCCGACCAGGCCGACATGCCCCGCGTGGCACGCCCAACACCACGGAGGAGACTTGAAATGGTCTATTTATTTTATCCATTTAAAAAAAACTAGCAATATTTTATGGCGGCTTTTTCAAATTTTAAGTAGCTCTGGTATCTAACTAATCATCAACATCATCGCCCATTTAAGTCCGCACTGCTGGGGCACGGGCCTCCCTCAATCACATGAGGGGTAAGTTCTAACTAATACGTCCGAGATAATATTCGAAGTTATATTCAGACGTCTCATGAAATAAACGACTTAGAATTCAATATTGCAGTATGACTCCATCTGGAGTCACAGGCGTACAAGGACGGCTCAAACGTGACTCCTTTGTAGTCATTAGACTTAGGGCACACTAGCGACGCCAACCGATTTTAATTTGTAGCTTACTAAACCGGATCTATTTTAAACAATTTCGAGGTTACAACCTCTCGGCAAACTTATACTTATATGTTACTGTTTATTAAATAACCATGCACAAATGCCGACCCAACACTTGTACGCGAAAAATTGATTCACGCTAAAAGTGGCCGCTTTTGGCGGTAATCAATTTTTCGCGTACAAAAACGGACCCAACATTTGTGCATGGTTGTTTAATAAATAGTATAAGTGTTAGCCTAGAGGTTATAACCCTGAAATTGTTTAAAATAGATCCGGTTTAGTAGCTAAAAATTAAAATCGATTGGCGTCGCTAGTGTGCCCTACCCGTCACCTTAAGGTGTGAATCGAATGAAAAAACAGTTTTGTCTAATATTAATGTGTGGTTTGCACTTATTATTAGTAATTCTATTTTGTGTGAGACTGATGCCTATGTAAATATATGTAAGTAGATACCTGAATTCATTATAATTCAGTGTTCCGGAATACACCTCATTTCATTTTAGCGTGTAATTCAGTCCGTCTGACCTTCTCAACTCTACCAGGGTAACCAGACCAACTGAATCATGGTTACACGTTTCAGAAACTATCCGAAACGTGCAGATTTCGTCACGATGTTTTCCCTCACCGCCGAGCTAAATGGTATAAATACGCATATAGATTTGAAAAATCCGAGGTGCATGCTCGGATTCGAACCACGACCCCCCCCATACGGAAGGCGCGTTCTTATCTACTGAGCTACCATAGTTATCTGTGTTCCTAATTATATGGGACGAAATATGTGAGAGGTAAATACTACAGATAGGTAGGTAAAAAAAACAGTTATACATCGTACCTGAGTTAACTATAGGTACAGAATGTATCTGTGAACATTTACATGCCTTTAACCACGTGTTCTATCAACCATTCTGTACCCTTACCATGAGTTTGAATAACTGTTCTCGCTATCTAAAACTATTGCTTTGTCCCTTTCATTGCGGTGCATGTGAAAGAAACAGAGCAATAGTTTTGGATAGCGAGGATAGTATTTCAAACTCATGGTAAGGTCTCTTAACAACATTTCTGTGACTTGGAAATTGACATAAAAAAATTTCAACTTCATACTAAGTCGATCACGCAACTTGATAATTTTTATGTAGAGACGAAAAAAAATTCGACGAATTTCGAAAAGTCGTAGATGTTGTTAATAGTCGGTAGAACACGTCGTGGTTAAAGGGATATATGTAAATGTTTACAGATATTACAGCTATGCTGCCGTGGTATAACAAAAATGCCGTTAAGTGACATTTAGTCGATTTTCAACTTTTGATGGCCCATGAATACGAAAAGAAATCTCTATTAACCTATATAAGCGGTTTTTTCATATATTGAATAGGTTCGAAAATAATTAATAAACATGCCGTTATTTACCATTTTTTGTGTATGTAATATGCATAAATGCCGTTAAGTCGTATTGTGAGTAAATATGGCTAAATTGACTCACAATATTGCCATTTAGTTTTAGCATATAGCTGAAGTTCAATAAGGTGACGGTTAGGGCACACTAGCGACGCCTATCGATTTTAATGTTTAACTACTAAACCGGATCTATTTTAAACAATTCCGGGTTACAACCTTTCGGCAAACACCTATACTTTGTATTAAATATCCGTACAAAAAAGTTGGATCCAACGCGTACCTACTTGAAAAATTGATTCACGCCAAAAGCGGCCACTTTTGGCGTGAATCAATTTTTCACGTACAAAAATGGACCCAAAATTTGTGCATGGTTATTTAATAAATAGTATAAAGTGTTTGCCGAGAGGTTGTAACAACGAATTTGTTTAAAATAGGTCCGGTTTAGTAGCTAAAAATCGATTGGCGTCGCTGGTGTGCCCTACCCGTCACCTTTAAAGAGTTTTAATATTATTATTTTACTACTTTCAAGTACATATTGCTAAGTAAACAATTCATATAAATAAACACCACAAGTTGTTTAAAATAGGTCCGGTTTAGAAGCTAAAAATTAAAATCGATTGGCGTCGCTAGTGTGCTCTACCCTTCACCTTAACTCGATTTTTTGTTGTATTTTTTTATTGTGATTGCTTCACTAAATTGCCGTTATACGTATTTTGGACACTATAAAGCGGTTAAAGCACTTTAACTATTTTATTGTTACTCTTTCTTTAATACAGGACTTCAGGTTTGCTAAAAATAATGCCGTAAAGTGAAAAAACTAGACTTAAATGTAACCAACGAATATTAACAGCATTATAGCTTAACATTTTGTTTACATATACAGGGTGTAACAAAAAGGGGGTATCAACCATAAGAGAATAGATTGTGTACCTTGTGTAGAGGCTATGTGCAAAGTATCAAATTAATATTATATAAGTCAAAATAAACGCTACCGGCCAGTAACGGCATTTATAAAGTAAAAAAAAAAACAATATCTTAAATGAAATATTAGATTTAATCTCACGATTATACACTATAATGCCGTTAACTAATCTCGCCTGGGGAGATCGTAGTTCCGCGGTCAGGGGTCGGGGGTGAAACCATTGCATTGCAGGAGCTTGTCGGCAATTTTTAAACGATGGCGGAGGGTAACTATCGGTAAGTTCGTTTCTTCACCAGCATTCAACTAACTTGCCCTGTTTGTTGTGGTTTTTTACCTTACTTTTTTGGGTCTACCCCTTTTGCCGGGACCCGGCGGTAGTGCCATGGTCAGAATTAGGTTTCCCACATAGCTGTCCGGTTTTCGTAGGACATGACCGTACCAAAGTAGGCGACTCTTCAGTCGTCTGCTATGTCACGGATATGAAGGCTCCCACGTATGCGTAAGTTTCTCACGCGATCTTTTTGTGTAATTCTACACATCCACCGCAGCATGTTCATCTCCGTGACATGCAACTCCTGCTTGTGTCGGACAAGTACAGGCCAAGTCTCGCTGCAGTACAAAAGTACCGATCTAATGATGGATTTATAGACCTATCCCTTCAACTTAACAGGCATTTTGGGGTCACAGATGGCGCCTGTCATCTCAAGCCATTTGATCCATACGGCGGCAATACGTGCCTTGACGTCGTAATCGATGTCGCCGGACGAATAGAGTACCGATCCCTGGTACTGAAACTGGTCCGTGCCGTGGACCTTATCATTGCCAATACGGACAGACGTGAGATCAGGAGAGCCGCTGACCATGTACTCTGTCTTCGCCACATTCAGTTTCAGGCTAACTTTCTCAAGCGACTCGATCCACCCATTAACTCGTCTCACCAACCTGCCTTTATCCGAATCTACCAGCGCCATATCATCAACATACATCAGCACCCAAAGAAGCTGCTCTCCTTGAGGTGCTGAGGATTTTTAATGCTGTCTACTGTGTAATGGGTAATAAACAGTAATGGGGAAAGGTTTGGTGTCGTCAACTGTAGTCGTAACTAGAGATCCGGAATCGCGGTGCATGTCTCGGATGATGTCGATATTAACCTCAGGAACTCCTTTGAAACTTAGAGCCCACCAGATCATCACTCGCAGAACACAATCGCAGGCCTTCTGCAGGCAAATAAAGAGGAAGTACAGAGGCGTTTTCTTCAACCTATACTTTTCCATGATGATCCTTAGGGCAAAAATAGGGTCCATGGTCCCTTTGCCGCGACAAAATCCGTACTGAGACGGTCCGAGACAGTACATAGGTACAGTACAGTGAGCTAAAAGTTGGTACAATTTGGTTGGTATGCCTATGTAATTTCGGTGACAATACAATAATAAGGTATCTATTACCTGGTGTTATGAGGAGTTGATAGGTGCCCATAGGAACACTAGTTCCAATGGACCGATTGAATTGAATTTCGGTATAACAACGTAATTTTGGTGACAATGCAATAAGAAGGTATCTTTGACCTGGTATCATGAGAAGTTGCAGGGTAGCTATAGGCATCAGATCCAGTAGAACGATTGAATAATGGAGAGCCATTGTGAACTAAACAAACTGACCCTACAATGGATCAAAGGACACAGCCGCAGCAGAGGAAACGACGCAGCCGATCTACTCGCAAGAAGAGGATCTGATATGGTCGCAGTGGGACCAGAACCGATCCTCTTTCTTCCTCATAACTGGTTGAAAGGTAAAATTCTAGATCATACTAAATCTCTACACAACAACTATTGGAGTAGTCTGGAGGCACGCAGACAGGCGAAACTAACTAAGACATAATTCGTACCTAGTTTTTACGGTTCCGTAGCCAAATGGCAAAAAACGCAAGCCTTATAGATTCGTCATGTCTGTCCGTCTGTCCGTCCGTATGTCAAAGCCTCTTTTTTCCGAAACTATAAGAACTATACTATTGAAACTTAGTAAAAAGATGTATTTTGTTAACCGCATTACGACTTTTACAAATAAAATAGAAACAAAAACAATGTTGGTGAGTCCGCATACTTACTTAGAACTGAACTGTTTTTTTATCAAACCCATGCGTGTGGGGATGTGGGAAATGGATAGGTCTTTAAAACTGATATTGAGGTTTCTTATATAATTTGCTTCTTACCTATCTGAATAATGTGATATTTGTATTATGTAAAGAGCCAACAAGTTTCAAACAAATTTAGTTGTAAGTAAAATTATCTTTCAAAGATGCTCTGTTTCAGTTATTACAAATACCTAATCTTTGTTGAAAATGGTTTAACTAAGAATTATTAAATATCACATTCCAATATTATTTGTATTTTTTTCGCTCAGTTTGTACAACGCGAATGAGAACCTGTTTATTTTTGTACATGCGATTCAACTGCCTCATGAAATAAATCTCCGTTTAATGGCATCGAAAACTGTTAGCATAGTTAGGTAATATTGGTTTTTAATTTATTAATTTAAGAGTTAAAAATTGCCCTGGTGACACTGTTTATCATGTCGTTGGCCTGTTAATTTTGGATCGTTATTCACCGCGGTGCATCCTACTAAATACCTACTCGTTCGCGCTATTAGGAGGATGCACAGCGATCAGATAAGGCTTTGGGACGAGAAGATGGTAGTTTGCCTCCTCATATCCCGATATCTTCCTCTTGGCTGAAATCAGAAGCTTCAAGCAAAATTTGCGAGGTCCTCTCCACCAAGAGCTTTTTGGTTCTAGTGTCCACTGCACCATCCCATTTAGATAGGGCCCACCTTACTTACACCAAAATTTCGAGCTGTCTGTACCTATATTATATATACACAAACAAAACATAATACAATATTTCTGTAACTATATACATATGTCAAATCATTCAAAACTTCTTTCACATCTTGGCTAGCTCTTAAATGTTTCTAAAATAAGGTATAAGGCATTAAGGAGATTGAAAATGATGATTCTTAAAAGCGTTATTGTTTTTAATACTCATAAATACCTAGGTAAATATTATATGTTGTAATAAAACGTGTTTTACTTATTTAGGTAACACTTTGACGACCCGTTTGGAACAGTGGTAGTGAACGCTGCCATTGGTCCAAGGGTTGCGGGTTCGATCCCCGCACAGTTCAAACATTTGTGTGCATGAGCATGTCTGTTTGTATTGGTCTGGGTGTTTCCTATGTATTATGCATGGCCGGATCTACCTCTGGGCTGATTGGGCTGCAGCCCAGGGCCCCGGGGTTACAAGGGGCCCCTAGATCCCTCTAAAAAGAAGGCCATAATTTGAAAAAGCAGATGGTCTTGCCACTATGATGCGAAAGCGATGTCAAAGCGTTAAAAAATAGTTATGATAACATCATGAAAATTTTAAAAAGTTTCAGCGAAAGTGAGGTGGAGAAAGTTGATTTCCGGAAAGAAGCACGAAATTTATACATGAAAATGGCGAAACTCGAGACTGCGATTTTGGTTATCTTTTGGGAAAAAGTTTTGGAGAGATTTAATTTAGTCAATAAAAAAATACAGAGCCCCAGTTTAGACATTTGTGAAGGCAACAAGTTAATTATGTCATTAAAAGACTTTGTGAACAACTTACGACACCAATCAGATCAGAAGCTAAAGGAATACGAAGAGAAAGCTAAAAAATTTAGTGCTAGTGTGGGAATAGACTACCTACAATGACATAAACAAGAGGCACATTACTCCAAAATTTCAGATAGGTCTACAGGTGAATTCTTAGTAAACGGCGCAGAAAGATTTAAAAGGGACACGTTAAATGTTGCGTTGGATAAGCTAATTATGGACTTAAATAAAAGGAGCTAAGTCTATGAGACATGTATAAAAAAAAATTAATGGATTTGCAAGACAAAAATATCAAAAACATAGATTTGGAAAGTGCACGTCATATTATTGATTACTATCCAGATGACGTAGACGAGCATTTAGTGAATGAGTGCATTCAATTAAAATCATACTTACTCCAATCTAAGGCAGAGTCTTACAACTCTTGCAGTGACATTTTTAAGATCATGTATGAAAATAAACTAATTGACGTGTTCCCTAATTGCTATACCATTTTAAAGATTTTTTTAACTTTACCAGTAACTAGCTGTGAAGCAGAACGCTCCTTTTCAAAGATGTCCTATATAGATAAAATTAAATTGAAAATTTAAAAACCCCCGACACAACTAAAGCTCTTGCATTTGATACCTATATTGAGGCAGTTGGAAAAACAAATAGGTAATTCGTCATTTTTTGACGGCGGCCATCTTGGATTTGAAATTTTTCACAATAATATATTCTGCTACTCAAGCCCTTTTATATGATACCCATATTGTGGGAGTTGTGTTAAAACATAAAATCCAAATCTTTGTGACGGCGGCCATCTTGGATCGATTTTTATCCAACATAGCTAAGAACACTCCCTCCTTCTTCATCTTTCAAACAAAAAAAACAATAAATCAAAATCGGTTCATTTGTTCGGGAGCTACGATGCCATAGACAGACAGACACAAACACACACACACAGACACGTCAAACTTATAAACACCCCGTCGTTTTTGCGTCGGGGGTTAAAAATAAATATAGGACAACAATGGCGAACTCTCGACTAAACCATTTATCACTTCTGTCTATAAATTGTGACAAAAGACTTGCAATGTGATGACCAAATAAAATAATTTGCAGCACAAAAATGTAGAAAGAATAATTTATAAATTATTATTTCTTTTAAGAATAAATGCATAATAAATAAATAAAATTATTTTGTTGTTTTTTATTTTCTTTTATACAATGTACATCTCTATTTCGGTTTCTCTCTCACCAAAAGGTTACCTGGAAGAGATTGCTACACAGCAATAAAGTCGCCTTTTGTACAACTAATACTTGCGTAGATTTAAGTAATATTTATGTTTTTTGTGCAATAAAAAATATATGTAAGTATAAAAATAATATATCATTATAGAAACAGTTTTTTGGCATGGCTATTAAGTAGTTGAGTACTAAGATAGGCCCCCAAGTAGTTTCAGCCCAGGGCCCCACAAATTCACGATCCGGCCATGGTAATATGAGTATGTACTTACAAAAGAAAAGTAGTATATGTATATATTTGTAATCCCACTGTTGATTCTGATATCCGTAACACAGGTGCTTAAGCTACCTATCTCGGAGTCAGATCAATATAAAATATGTGATGTTATGAAATATTTAAAAAATAGTGTACAATTTAGCGCGCCTGCTGGCAGGCTGGATACCATATCTAAGTATAAGATAGGTACTCGTGATCTGGGTTTGTACTACTATCATCTTGTATCAATGTGGTATTAAGGCAAATAAATGTTTATGACTGTTTGGTTCTTACTGGAGGAGCTGTACACGGTTCACAATCAGGTCGAAGGAGAAATCGATAATCCTCGCAGGATGAGGCATGCCCAAGAAGTCACTGAGCTGCTCAACTTCTCGTTTCCTCATCGTAGTGCCCCCTCTTGAACTTGTAGAGAACGGCTGGCTTTCGGATCTGTAATTCTAATAGGAGCAGCCCCGAGAGCCATATGGGCCAAGTGTAGGAATACATGACTTTACGATTTTCTAAGCTCCCTGGATGGTTGCCAGCTGATTCTTGGTGCCTATCTTTTCGGCAACTGGCGCCCCTGCACCCACCGTGTAGGTCACCATCAGCTCTAAGAGAGCTGCTCATAAAAGTTCGCTGCTTTTGTGCACACGCTACTGACGTGTAAGATAAAGGCGAGTTTCTTTTATTATGATGAGACCCACCAACACATTTCCTCACGGGAGTAGCTAATCGGCGGCGCCCGTACTTACATCCGGAAGTGCGGGGTATTGTGTTTCAGCTAATTTGTTAAGACGACCCGTTTGGAACAGTGATAGTGAACGCTGCCTTTGGTCCAAGGGTTGCGGGTTCGATCCCCGCACAGTACAAACATTTGTGTGCATGAACATGTTTTCTTTGTATGTATAAGTAGGTATGTATTTACAAAAGAAAAGTATTATGTAACTATATATTTGTAATCCCACTGTAGCGACGGCTGCGCTTGGGGTCCCGGGTTTCAACCCCGAGTCAGGCCAGAATTTGTACCTAAGTTTTTCTATTAAGAAATTAAATTAATTAATTTAATTAAGTGTGGAAATTGGCGGTCTTGTACCTCCGTGCCTCGTAAAGAAAGCTAAACATTTATTTAGGAGGCCATCAGGGGTAGCATCTACAGCCACTCTGTATATATTTATAAAATTGTGAGACCGTCGCCATCTGATGCCTTCTTGGGGTTGAAGGAAAGGGCAAGTCCTGAGCTCCGCCATTGTCATTGGGGGTTATCTAGTCCGGTCTGTGCCCTATCGTCGACTGTCTCGGCGGCCAGCCTTATTTCGAGGTGCTCAGGGTTCTTTCCAGGGTTTTTGTCAAATGCTCAGATATTTTTGGTACTGGTTTGAATCTAAGGTCACAGTGATAAGGCCGCTTTCGTTGTAAATCTCCTATAATACCTAGTTTCAAGTTTTCATGCTTTGTTTTCAGTGCAATAAAAGTAGATAATTTTCATTCATTCATCATTTAGATATGTGCTGTAACCTAAATTTTTATTTTTGTTCAGATTTATATCATAATCTTATTATGCAATAATAAACTTTTTCATACTTCGTATCACATTATATTATTTACAAATAGTTTATCTACTTGATGTTAGTACTATTATAAAATCGGTGGTGGTAGTATTTGTGCAAAATAATAAACACTATAAAAAAATAGGCAATTATTATGTAGGTATATATTTCGATTTCCCAACTTTAAGACTATTGCACAAACTTTTGCATTTAGTGCATATAAAATAAGTAACAAGTTTAGTTCCACGAAACTAATTTCCGGTATCTGAAGTTTTTTATGGGATTAATGGGAATCTATGGCGTTAGTGAGGAAATAATTAGGTATACAAGGTATTATGTTAATATTCGAAAATATATCAAAAAGTACAGTCAACGACAAAAGTATCTTATACTGCTTACTCGTGGGGTGGAGACTGTATTATTTAATTTCGTATGGGTAGTATTTAACGTTCCTTCAAAATAAATAATTATTGCTAACTTAACCTAACCTTTTTGTACACATAAAAAATACTAATTGCACACATAAGTCATAGTTTGATGTGCAATTAGTATTTTTGGTGTGCAAATAGATAATTTTTAGAGGTTACGTTTAATATATTCCAATTTTTATTTTATTTTCAGTGTTAATACGGAAGAAATAATATTTTTGTAAGAAATCTTACATACCGTCGCATTTCATATAGCTATGGCCCTAGGAATGCTTTAGATTGTACAGATTTTTTTTCCTGTGCTTTGAACTAAAAATTTTCATATTATTTTTTTATATTAAGAAATGCAATACCACCTTTTTATAAATTACTGTACTACCACTCATGTCGTCCCGTTCCCACACGCAATGTTAAAAGGGGCTGGCACGAATTTCGTTCCGAGACTATCCTTAGTTCGCGATTTGTAATATGGGGAATAGTGTCTTCGTTTTGAAATCATAGATGAAATAAGCAATTAATTTGTTTCCTCTTCCAGGACTGTCCACGAGTGAGGCAGGCATCAACATTTCCCATCATGGCCGTCACCATACAAAAAAGATGAAGGAACATATAATGTAGAAATTTTGTTTATTTTTACTAGGTGCATCAAAAATTATATGTTTATATTTCTCTCTTGCTCGAGTTAGAGAAATATTTGTGTAACATATGAAAAGGGATCTTTTAATGCAGTAGGTACTCCATTTAGAAGTACAAATAAGCGAAAAAATGTCCAGGCAAAAGTTAGTATTGTTTATTAAGAAAATTTTGATGCAACAACTTCAAGTTATCACACTAAAATAAATTATAATCAATGAGGCTCACGTTCATATCGAATTCTCGACAATGTTTGAATCCAGACTTACGACTTAGTTTTATATCACAAATATAAAACTAAGTCTAAGTTCCTTGTAAAGAACAGCTAACGTAACTTACTAAAATATACTAATAGAAACAATAATGCGACATTGTCTAATAATTAAAAGTTACTGGTCTTCTTTATAAAATACCTAAGTAATTAAAGAAAACGATTAATTTATCAAGTTAAAATTTTGTATTTATATCACACATATCTACATTTTACTTTCTATTACATAAATACAAAATTTTAAATACAATACCAACGAAAAGCCGCTAACCAGTACTTGCAAATGGTATGCAGATGTTATCAATATTATATTATACAAGTAATTACAATATCAATACCATATGTTAATAAATGCAAAAGATCAAGTGCAATCAAACTCGAAATGTTTTCTTTTATCTCAATAATAAATATTGATTTCATGTAAAAAAAATGACTTTGTATCACTTCAACAATTTTAAACCCACCCACCTCAGAATACTCTCATGAGTAACATATACATGATCACATTCATGGACTTGTTCAACCAGTTCATACCAGAGATAAACACTTTTAAAACAATGAATAACCAGATTTACTAATATTAAACACTAAATTATATTGTCTTTCCAAATTATATTTCCATTTATCAAACATTGGAATTACATTAAGAGTTGGTTTGAACAGAGATGATGTCTTCACTGTTTTCCTAGTGTAGGTATTTACACTGTCAGTGGCCTCTTTGCTGGTGTTTCTTAGTCAGTGACTTCATTTGGAATCTTGTACAAGTATATATTCAATACATAGCAATATAAGAGTTAACTGACTCTGTTAATTTACTCTGCTGCATTTATTGGTCCTTGCAATGCATTAGGAGTAGGAGAATTAGAAGACACCATTCGCCCTTGTTCCTTTACTATTGGATCTGAAAAATAAACAACAATTTTGCAAAATAGCCTTCAAATATTGTTCCACAGATGATTTTTCTATATCAAGATAATATCTTAATAATTTAAAAAATTTCAACAAACAAAGACAATAGTTTTTGAAATTTTCGCATTGTATTTTAACTATAATTAATTAAGACGGGTGCTTTTTGTTTGATGATGATCAGCTACATGGAATCGACGCCGAGCACCGCCAGTCCACTTGTGATTACGGCTGCTGTAATGTAGCCGAAATGTCAAGCATAAAATGTGAGTGTGTAAATGTGTGATAATGTACTTACCTACTGATAAACATTGCGTTAATGCCCATCTTAATTAATTATAGTACATATGAAGACTGACAATAAAAATATATACTTACAGAAGTAAGGATGATCCATTGCTTCACGAGCAGTGTAACGCTCATAATGATCATAGCGAAGTAGACGATCAAGGAAGTCTAAAGCTTCAGGTGACACCAAGTGCTGGTTTTCTGAATGGACAAATCTTTCCCACCGTTTACGGGAATGCCTGTAAAAGTAAATTTGTATTGGAACATGTTAAATACTGTCACCACATTGCAGTCTCTTGTAAGCATTATATTATCAATAACCTAGTCTAGTTTTATATCAGAAAGTGTTTTAATTATAATTGAAATGAAAAATAAAATTACAATACATGCCTTCCAAGAATATCATTAAACCGAGGATCCAATTCTATATGATATTTATCCAAATATTCAAACAATTCTTCAGTGCCCAGCACTTTCGCAATACGTACAAGCTGGTCATAATTATCATGACCATGGAAGAATGGCTCTTTGCGGAAAATCATGGATGCCAACATGCATCCTAGTGACCACATATCCAGTGAGTAGTCATACATTTGATAATCCACCAGCAACTCAGGGCCCTGTAATATTTAAAATGCCATTTTGGGTATGAACAGTATTTAAGATTTTAATATTAATCATTTTGATTGCTTAGCACCTTAAAATTTAATTCATAAAGTCTTACCTTAAAGTATCTAGATGCAACTCGAACATTGTACTCTTGACCTGGATGGTAGAACTCAGCTAATCCCCAATCAATGAGACGCAATTTTCTGTTATCATGATCAATCATCACATTATGTGGCTTCACATCTCTGTGCATGATACCCATACTGTGGCAATAATCTAATGCCTTCAGAAGTTCATACAAATAATACCTGAAATATAATCATAACATTAAAGACAAAGATTATTCTGTTAACCATGACTCAATATTTTTTTTGTAACATTATTTATCAAAGTATTTAAATATATTACCTTATATCATAATCTGATAAAGTTTGATACAGTTGTTTAAAATCGGTGTTGTTCACATGTTCAAAAATAAGTGCTGGAGTACGTGAAACAGGGTCTTTGACTACAGCTTGTAAAGTAATTATATTTGTGCCTCCTCTTAAGTTTTCTAATATTTTTATTTCTCTTTTAATCTTCTTCTTTTTAACAGGCTGAAATATAAACATTTGTTATGAACTGCTGTTGAATTTCTATAAATTAATGATATATTAACATCATACAGAAAAATATTACTTACTTTCAATATTTTTACTACACACTTCTCATTATTTGTGATATTTATTGCCTCGAATACTTCACTATATTTTCCACGCCCAAGTTTCCGAACCAACTGGTAATCCTCTTGGTTGCCCCAGTCAACTACATAGCTTTCATAGTCCCAATATTCTCTTGGCTTCTGTGAGTTGACATCGGCATATACCCTCGCTCTACTAGGTACTGCCATCGTACTATACCTCTGCCAACCTAGGGTTTTATCAGCGATACTCTTTCCGGAAATCGCATATGTCTTGAGTAATGATACTGTGAATAAAAATATTTTCCACGTCACTTTCCGACATTCACAATAGGCATACTTATTTAACTATTATAGAGTCTAATCATTCAACTTGTCGCACTGTATCGTTAGCGTTCATGATTGCGAGTGTTCAATTAAGAGTATTGTGGTATATAACCTAAAAAAGACATCCAGCTCAGTAGTTTCTCACTACGACTGATATCGCAGCTGCATGAACAGCTTTACTATTTAACATTTCTCCAACACAATGATATAACACTAGCACTTAATGTAACTATTCATAGGATCTGACGACATAAAATAAAATTTGAAAGTGTCTTCCGAGAGAAAAACGCACGCCATTACTCGTCAAATGATCGAATATTGCAGCACAAATTCATACCTAACACATTACTGTAGTTAATCCTAATCTAAATGACAAATAGTTTCAGCATACATTAAACTTCTTGAAAACTAACAAATAACGTGAAGTCAAAGCTAAAAAATTCACTTTTATCACAACTAAACCGGCTCAAATCCAACAAAATTCAAGATGGACGCCCACCCTTTTACTACTACTAATTCATTCAATTCGAATACGAAATCGATTATTTGTATTACTTGGTAATCGATGCTGACCCTGATTTTATAAATGTTTGATAAATAAAAATATGGATACTTGTAAACCCCTGTAAAACCGAATATTTGAATAAACAATGACTATGATATAAAATTTAAACAATTATTACAATTTCTCAATAAATAACTTTTAGAAAAGTTTTAGAAGATTATTGATAACCAGACCTACTCTATGAGAATAATTATATTTATAACAAATGCATATATAGTTCGAGCCCATTTCCATTTAAAAGTTAATGCAATATATAAGCAGAAGCAAATATTGATGAATTTTAATATATGTAATTATTTTAATTTTAAATTTCCGCTTAGTATCGCCGCAGACGTGGCCCGAGCCCTTCAATTCATCCGATAATCGATTTCATTGAACACTCGATTGTTCAAAACTTTTATATGAAATAATTTATTCCTACTGTCTTTGAAACGAAGACGAAAGTTAGAAGAAAATGTAATAATACATTGTTTACATATATTTTTCGGACATAATAAAACAAAACATGACTTTTTATTTTGGTTTTTAACAGTATAATTTAAAATATATCATACTTAGTTGGCAGCACTGAATTCAACGCGTTCACAGTTTACAAATTTATTTTTATTCTTTTTCTTATTTAAAAATTTGTTGTGCCTGCGGATAGAAGCATGCAGATGGATTGCTCACGGACCTAAAAAAGATCCATGGGATTGCTATTATTTTCTCTACAAATAATACTGACAAGGTGTTGCTAGCTTGCTACATATTATATTATAGTTATCTGTGCTTGCTAGTCAATACAAAGTGCTGCCACCTATAGTAACATCCCCGTAGACGACATTGCCAGTGGAGGAGCGGAGTGTGCTTGCCAGTTTTTCTATTAAAATTTACTGTGTGTTGCCAGTCCGCAATTTATCGTCATTACGGTATTGCAAAAATCATGTTTGGCCGAAAAAGGCCATTGACAGCGCACAGACCACACAGTATGTTTTTTGACCTCATTTTGGGTCAGCCTAATTTAATACCGGTACCTTCATTCGGATCGCATTTTCTCAAAAACTATATTAGCTAGGCTTATGGGAGTTTTACTCTTGCGTTAGTGATATGTTTCTCAATTTAATTGTTTGATAAAATTAGGCTGACCCAAAATGAGGCCAAAAACATACTGCGCAGCGTTGAAAAAAGCGTCATAAAATGTCATTCTCATTATGTTCACGACAAAAAAAAACCCTAACATTTTCATTATACATAATTTACCTAATAGTAAAACATTTATTATACCCTTCGTAATATCTTTTTAGTTTGTGCATCCTTTAAAAAGGTACTCTGTGCTAATCGCCACAATTAACACAAAATCTGTTGGCGGTGTTAATTTCGTCGATGAGCAAAATGACCTTCAAAATCTACTTTTCAATTTCATACAAAGTTAGTCACGTGACCTGGTCATTTCGTAGGGGCGTCGAAAATTAATACAAATTTACTGGCGGCGCTAGTTACTTCGATGCCAAAAGTCAATAAACAGAAAAACAATTTTGTTCAGAATGTTTGTTGTTATAACAAAGATGTGGTTGAAGGGATGTAAATGTGTACCGATTACACCCTGTATAAGTCGTTATCTCACCAATATAGTTACTTTACTTCACTGCCAATCTCCTTTCCTACGAGAGCATCCGGTTTTGCATTCGCCCAAGGCAGCCTTGTAACTTGTGCTTCATCAAAAAATCAACCTACCCAAATTTGTTAATTAATAAAAAAATATTGTGTGACAATCAAATCTTATTGCCTTGAACTGGGTACTTGTACGGAAATTCGATAATTTGGGTAGGGTGATGTGTAGGCAGTTTTCAGTTTGTACAAAAAAACACTTACCCAATAAAATTAAATATAATTTGAAGGCTTTAAAATGATGATGCCTCATCGTCAAATATATACGCCGGAAGAAATATGGTCTATACTGGTCCAGTAATATTGAAACTTAGCTTGCAGATATATTAGGTAGCTTTACACGAGTAATTAGACACGGAAAAACGGATTTTTGGTACTCGTGCAATATTCTGTATCCATGTTTTTCTACTGGACTACTTACTTATGTAAACTACACTGTTATGTCATCATTCGTAGGACTATGAACAAATTGCAATGATTAGGTGCCTGACAGGATGTATTGTGATTGCAGAATAAAATAAAAAATTTAACAATACATTTATTACCTACATATTTTACAGGGCAATAAACTATAAATAAATATCAGTTACAATCTCCATAAAATTTGCATTAAACATAACTTCGCTTTACTGCTTATACGAAAACATTTTATTCACATAAAATGACATGCGATGTAATATGGACATCGATAAACTATAAATTATTCCAGAGATAATTAGGACAAGCTAAGTAGAGATAATTTAATTTTATAAATAAAAATATTTTAAGCTATATATTTTATCCCTCGAATAGGTATATATTATGTTAAATATTAATATACTAGCCCGGGTTAGAAGTCAGACACGGGTCGATCGCAAGATTGTGATGTTTGTTCAAGCAGCCGCCTGCTGAACGACCAAGAGGGATGTATTGTTGGAGACGTGCGTGACGGGCTGCAGCGCGTCGCCGGCGAGCGGCTTGCGCGCGCACGCGGAAGGCGGCGCCCACGAGGTACGTGCCGGGCGCGGCGCACAGCGCGCGCAGGCGCAGCCGCCGCGCCTCGAAAGCGGACCCAGCTCCACGCGCAGCCCTGCCGAGCCCGCCGAGCCGCCCTCGCCCACCTCGCCGTCGCTTCCGTTACTTAGAGCCCCAGCCCATCCCAATTCTCCAAAAGACTCCCTGCGACGGAAACATGGCCTTTCATTATCAGTTAATTTAATATTTCAGTAAACGCCCTGTGGGTTTAGTGGTTTAAGTACCGGGCCGTAATATAAGGGTCCTGGGTTCGATTCCAGGGTCGGGCATAAGTATGTTTCGATTTTTTCGAACTTATTCGCATTTGGCAAGCGTGGTGATTAAGCCTAACCCTATCATAGTAGCGATAACTTGATTTCAATGATGGAGGCCTTTGCCCTGCAGTGGTACAGTATATTGTAGGCTGATAAATTACATTTTACAATATGTACGATCACAAAGGAAATAGATACAGAGGGTTGGCTTTAGATGACATTGATAATCGAAGAGTTCGTTGACTTACGGGCTAGGCAGTAACTTCAACGTATTGTATCGTGTCTCCTGCAAAGCGTTCAGTATTTGAACTACGCCGCAGTGCTTTCGAGCAAGATGAGATGAAGATGGGTATAAATATGTAGGAACAAAATAGAACGTAGGTACCACCCAATTCTCGGGATTTTCGATATAAAAAAACATGGCGGATATCGCATGAAAACCATAAAAAGCTACGTTTGGCGATATATATTGATTTTAACCGCACCTGATGGATTTCTGATATTTTATTTAAGGTGACGGGTACGGCACACTAGCGACGCCAATCGATATTAATTTTTAGCTACTAAACGTGATCTATTTTATAAACAATTTCGGAGTTACAACCTCTCGGAAATGGTATTGCCGAGAGGTTGTAACCCCGAAATGGTGTGCTGGTTATTTAATAAATAGTATAAGTGTTTACCGAGACGTTGTAAACCCCGAAATTGTTTAAAATAGATCCGGTTTAGTAGCTAAAAATTAAAATCGATCCGACCGTCACCTTAATCGACTCCCTGTTTTAGTCGGTTTCATCTAGATGGCGCTAGCATTGGCTAGCCAACTGATGCCTCTATCTCAGTATATAAGTTACTCTATTATTATAGGCACTTCAATCAGAGAGACAAGAGTGCAAAGGTTATGGAAGCAGGAAGGTACTAAAGATCCCATAGAGTAGTAGAGAGGTGTTCCATGAAACGAACAGATGCAATAAAATTGGAAGAAGTCTGATACAACTTTTCCCTAAAAACCCCAATAAGAAAAACAATGTCAATAAAAAGTAATAATGCTTTTCAATAATATACTAATGTGGGTTGCACATCGTGAGCAATCTTACTTTAGCTTGGCTCAGGACAGCTGGCGCAATTTATCATAGAAAATGTAAAACATAGCAAAGCGAGCTAAGGCAAAAAAATAATTCAAGGTTTGCCACCGACGTAAAATGTATAAGTAGGTATACATACCTGTTTTGATTTTTGGACATATCTATGAAGACCTTCACCGGTACGGAGTAACAGTTAACGACGTTTATTGTTATCGGCACTAAGCACAATTTTCTTTGTTTGAAGTCGTGTTGAATTGTGTTGTTGTGCTCCAAACGGAAAATCACATTATCTTTTCTATTGTTCTGTTTCGCGTCTTTTACATCTGCTTTGCTATCGTTGTCCTCGAGCTGCAAAGTGGGTAAATCTGGTGATACAATATCTTTACTTCTTGAAATCTTCTTTGTAAAGCAGTCTAACCATAGACAGTGCTGGCCAATCGTAGAAGTTCCTTTAGTTTTATTGATTGCCCTCCATCTTATGACAAACATTGACTGAATCAATCCCTGCTTTGTCGCTAGGGCGTCTTGGCTTCCGGCGTCAAGGAGATCAATAAAAGAGGGCTTGAAATCAGAGATAAAATTGTAATATGGCACAAGACTAGTATCGGAAAAACTCTTCATTACTTTTAAACAAGTATGCTCAACTTTTTCATCAGGAAGATTTTCGACGATTCTTCGAGCATTGAATATCAGATGAAGTCTTTCATGTGCAGCCAATGGATCCAGTCTAACAGCCATCGAAGTAAGACCCTTCAACCTCCATTGTCTACTTAGTAAAGAGGATTCAAGTACTTCTACACTGATGTCATCTCCTTTTTCGTCGCATATATTTTTCAATTCAACCGATAAAAACATGTTTTCGAGAACTTCACCCTGGATAGTTTTCAAACTGCGACGGGGCGTGACAGACACTTCGACAGCTTCCTGCAATTATTAAAAAAGTATTACATTTCCGGTTTGACTAGGACATAGTACAGTATGCCAAAAAAATCAAGAAAATTTTGCTGATTTCTGAAAAAAATACATAAAAATTACATTCTTTATACAACTTCATGATGTTTTTTTATTATTGCACCAGAAAACGAAGCCATTGTAAAGATATTGGATAGTGACAAAGGGTTGTAGGCACATCGACCAATTTTTTGAACAACTGGATCTGGACTAGCCAAGCCCCTACACAATTTTGATAAATTGCATCACACTTGTGTTATAAAAGCGAAATTTTAAAAGTAAATGATAAGTTTGTAACTTATTCACGCGAAAAAGGCTGAATCAATGTTGATAAATTTTGGTATGAAGGAAGCTGCCGCCCTGGTTTAACACATTGGCTATATGGTAAGGTACGAGGTACTCACAGTGACGTCGAAGCGAAAGACGTGTCGCAGCAGGCGGTGCGGGCGCGCGGCGTCGCCGGTGGGGTAGCAGGCGAGCAGGCGCAGCGCGGGCGCGGCGGCGCGCGGCCGCAGCTGCAGGCGCGCGCGCGCGCTCGCGCTGATGATGATGCTGTAGGTACTCACAGTGACGTCGAAGCGGAAGACGTGTCGCAGCAGGCGGTGCGGGCGCGCGGCGTCGCCGGTGGGGTAGCAGGCGAGCAGGCGCAGCGCGGGCGCGGCGGCGCGCGGCCGCAGCTGCAGGCGCGCGCGCGCGCTCGCGCTGATGATGATGCTGTAGGTACTCACAGTGACGTCGAAGCGGAAGACGTGTCGCAGCAGGCGGTGCGGGCGCGCGGCGTCGCCGGTGGGGTAGCAGGCGAGCAGGCGCAGCGCGGGCGCGGCGGCGCGCGGCCGCAGCTGCAGGCGCGCGCGCGCGCTCGCGCTGATGATGATGCTGTAGGTACTCACAGTGACGTCGAAGCGGAAGACGTGTCGCAGCAGGCGGTGCGGGCGCGCGGCGTCGCCGGTGGGGTAGCAGGCGAGCAGGCGCAGCGCGGGCGCGGCGGCGCGCGGCCGCAGCTGCAGGCGCGCGCGCGCGCTCGCGCTGATGATGATGCTGTAGGTACTCACAGTGACGTCGAAGCGGAAGACGTGTCGCAGCAGGCGGTGCGGGCGCGCGGCGTCGCCGGTGGGGTAGCAGGCGAGCAGGCGCAGCGCGGGCGCGGCGGCGCGCGGCCGCAGCTGCAGGCGCGCGCGCGCGCTCGCGCTGATGATGATGCTGTAGGTACTCACAGTGACGTCGAAGCGGAAGACGTGTCGCAGCAGGCGGTGCGGGCGCGCGGCGTCGCCGGTGGGGTAGCAGGCGAGCAGGCGCAGCGCGGGCGCGGCGGCGCGCGGCCGCAGCTGCAGGCGCGCGCGCGCGCTCGCGCTGATGATGATGCTGTAGGTACTCACAGTGACGTCGAAGCGGAAGACGTGTCGCAGCAGGCGGTGCGGGCGCGCGGCGTCGCCGGTGGGGTAGCAGGCGAGCAGGCGCAGCGCGGGCGCGGCGGCGCGCGGCCGCAGCTGCAGGCGCGCGCGCGCGCTCGCGCTGATGATGATGCTGTAGGTACTCACAGTGACGTCGAAGCGGAAGACGTGTCGCAGCAGGCGGTGCGGGCGCGCGGCGTCGCCGGTGGGGTAGCAGGCGAGCAGGCGCAGCGCGGGCGCGGCGGCGCGCGGCCGCAGCTGCAGGCGCGCGCGCGCGCTCGCGCTGATGATGATGCTGTAGGTACTCACAGTGACGTCGAAGCGGAAGACGTGTCGCAGCAGGCGGTGCGGGCGCGCGGCGTCGCCGGTGGGGTAGCAGGCGAGCAGGCGCAGCGCGGGCGCGGCGGCGCGCGGCCGCAGCTGCAGGCGCGCGCGCGCGCTCGCGCTGATGATGATGCTGTAGGTACTCACAGTGACGTCGAAGCGGAAGACGTGTCGCAGCAGGCGGTGCGGGCGCGCGGCGTCGCCGGTGGGGTAGCAGGCGAGCAGGCGCAGCGCGGGCGCGGCGGCGCGCGGCCGCAGCTGCAGGCGCGCGCGCGCGCTCGCGCTGATGATGATGCTGTAGGTACTCACAGTGACGTCGAAGCGGAAGACGTGTCGCAGCAGGCGGTGCGGGCGCGCGGCGTCGCCGGTGGGGTAGCAGGCGAGCAGGCGCAGCGCGGGCGCGGCGGCGCGCGGCCGCAGCTGCAGGCGCGCGCGCGCGCTCGCGCTGATGATGATGCTGTAGGTACTCACAGTGACGTCGAAGCGGAAGACGTGTCGCAGCAGGCGGTGCGGGCGCGCGGCGTCGCCGGTGGGGTAGCAGGCGAGCAGGCGCAGCGCGGGCGCGGCGGCGCGCGGCCGCAGCTGCAGGCGCGCGCGCGCGCTCGCCCCGCGCGCCACCGCGCCCGCCGCGCGCCGCACGTGCCGCGCGCACGCCGCCCGCCACGCACTCGCGCGCATGGCTCGCTCGTCTGCCGGACACATTCAGGTTAGGGTGAGGCCACACGGACGCGTTGCGTTGCGATGACGCAGCCCTAGCTTTGAACGGAATGGGTGCCACACATCCGATGCGTCGTCGTATGTTAATATTAGGTTTAGTTTGTGAACAACAATGGAACGCGTGTGACAGCCCTACTTAGATTGAGCCCGACTTTAAGATTGTGGTAGTGTACTGAATGAACCCTGTGTCATTTTACTATAAACATTTACACTTAGCTGTAAGCAAAATATTGTTTGAAAATAAGTTTAGTTTAATACAGAATTTTGACCTGAAAACACCTTTTCTTTAACCCCTTCTATTATCAGATGTGAGATCGCTCGCGATTTTTTTTAAATAAGAACAACTAAGTAAAATGAATAATAATAAGCGTATAAATAAGAGACAGATAAATAGTAATAGTGTGGAACGAATTGTGATTGTGAACAATAGTGACGCAAACTTTAGTGTAGAGACGAGCACTAGTAAGGCAATTGCTTTGCCTACGTTTGACCCGAGTGTTGGTGCGATTGAAGCCAGTGAATGGAGTGCAGAAGTAGATCTGTTGGCAACCAAAAACAGATCGCACCCTTCGGGCAAGAAATTTGGGTGGTGCGAGATGGGCTAGTGGTGAAATTATCGCAAGAAGGCCGGCATTGAATTTGTATAAAGAGTGGACGTCCAGTACAAAGAACGAAAAGAAGCATTATAGGAAGAGTTGCTTATCACATTCCCTAAGTGCCGCGATTTGTATCGTGACTTCAAAGCGGTTTCCAACATGACAAGTGATGAGTTTTCGTCAGTTTCCATATATGCCGCAAAGAAGAATAGCATATTGAAAACACTTAGACTACCATTTCGAGAGAGTGAAATTATTGTAGTATCACCGATCCACATGCCAAATCTACCGCCAGCAGTGCGGATAATTTGAGTGTTCTCTTTGAAAAAATATCTCTTTCCTGTTTCATTTAACCTTTTTTTTATTAGAATAGCCAGACATTTGTCCACAATCTCACCTGATGGTAAGTGATGATGTGGCCGAGGATGGATCCTTTCAGGCAAAATGTTAAATGTGTGTACTATATTATATAAGATTCATTGATCAAAAGTTGTATTAGACATAAGTAATTTGAAATAAATATTTTATTATTTATTATTTTATAGACATAAACCTCAAATTTGAATGTTGATTGCGAATGAAGCGCGCTTTTTACAGGACTTCTATGGTGGCGCGGACTCTAGCTCGTTCTATTTTTTTTTAAATATGAATGAAGTGAAAAACATCGGTCTTAATAGTACCTAAGATCAGTTTTTTTATATATGTAGACATTAAATAGTATACCAGAGTAAGCTGGAGTTTCTCGATATTTTTCTTCGAAGAGGGTTTTGAAGTTGTCTTCAGTGTTTTCCGTCACTAACGAGATGCAGTCCGGGTGAGATACTGCTATGTAAACGTTCTTCATGTCAACCGGACCCACGTTTGTCAGCTCCATATCTATAGTTCTCAGTTCATTACTTATTGCCTCGGGAGATGTTTCAGTGAATGTCATCTGCGGATTATTTAACAGGGATTAAAAAACACAATTTAGAAAGCTCTTATAAAAAAAGAATATTAACATTATTTTATTAAGGCGTATCCAAAATGGAAATGGTAATAAACTTTAGGATTTAACAAATTCTCAACCAATTCTCGTGCCTGTGATAATTATCGAAAATCGATATTACATCACAAAAACATAGTAGGTAATTTTGCACGGTTTACATGCGATATCTGCTATGTTTATTCATAGAAAATCCCGAGAATTGGGCTCCTGAGCTAATTACCCTGTCCAGGGGTTTCTAAAGTCAGACAGCAACATTGTATTTACCACACTCAACGAAGCCCTTTTATTTTTTAGTTTCGCAGGGGGAATGCCGCCGGCTCAAGCGATGAGCCGACTACCTTATGCATACCAGACCAGCGGCCGGGTAATGTGGGGCTCTCCTTTGGCGGGGGGCTTCTTTCAAAAAGAAGCCAGGCAAAGGCATACCCACTAAACCCCCTGCGGTTCTCCCTTATCGCCCATATTGGGGAATATCATGGTGATACAGCCGAAGCCTCCCTCCACGATATTCACCGGGCGGACGGTTGCTCCCCCGGACGTGCCGGGAGAGGGGATAGGGACAGCCGGGAGAACTGAGCCGTCCCTATCGGGCAGCAGAGGGAGCCTGTGCAATGGTGGTGCTGGTCCCCCCGTACCACGCACCAGCGGGCTCCCTCCGCGGAGAGGGGGGAGACGCGCATTCAGCTCGGCGTCTCCTCCCCCTCCTCACCCTTCGGAGCGCGCTAGCGAGGGGATCTCACCCTTCGCTCGCGCTCCGCCGCCTCCTTCGCTACCATGACGCGCTCGCAGAAGGCAGCGAAGGCCTTCCAGGCCCCATCGCTCGCTAGTATAGCTCTCGTTATACTAGGGAGGGAGAGGTCCTGGCCGACCTCCGCTACCAGCGTCCTGACGCTGCGGCACACACTCCGCAAGGGTGTGGTGTGCTGTGTCCTCCGCAGCGCCGCACGTACACGGTAGTAGTACCACGGCTTCTGACTCCCATGGGGGGGACTCAGCGAGCACACAGGCCGCATCGAAACCTACCGTTCGGTAGGCTCGAGCGACCCGCAGCGCTATCGCCCGCTGAGGCCTCCGCAAGAGGGGAATAGTTTGCTGCTTTCAAGAGCCGCGGTAGCATCTCGCTAAAGTTCGGGCCAAAATGCCACCACGGGTCTAGTGTCAGGCCAAGATAACGGATCTCGGCCTTAACTTCAACCTGGGTCCCTCCAATGCAAATATGCGCGTCGGAGGGAGGACGCTGCCGAGGCCGGGGGAAGAAGAGAGCCTCGGTCTTCTCCAGTGCCACCTCGCCCGAGGAAGCGCATCCTCTCCAACACTCAACGAAGCCTGGATCATGGTCCAAGCATACCCCATGCATGCGATGGCTTTGGACGCATCCGGGTGTATAACATGCTAAAATATGTGTGTGTATGTATGTGTGTGTATCCAAAATCTAAGCTATTTAAAAAATAGTTTATTTTGCTTGTGTTTAGTTAAAACTTGTTTCATAGCTATATCAACGTATTCACTTACTTGCAAACAAGGCGCCTCGGGTATAACTTTTATTTGTAGGCGTTTATCAGTGCTATTTTGAGATGACAAGTTTACTTTTCCTGATATCATTGTACCATTTCCCTTTTCATTTCCCCCTTCTCCAGCATTAATTAATCTAAAAATATTACAAATAGATAAATAATATTCGTTGCTGCATAAATATATTACATTTACAAAATTAATAAAATAATCATATATCATATAGGCTAAGTGAAAGAAATAAGAAAAAAACATCATACTTGTAAGCTAAATCTTGAATGTTCAATTGACCAACCCGTAAAGGCGTTAAAAGGAACGTTAAAACTTTGGTACATTCGCCTTCAAGGAGGACAGCCTTGATCTTTTGCCCGACAATAATATTGCTTTCAAGAGATTTCCCAGTTGCGACAAAGGGTTCATTGTTCAGAACTTCCTGTTCATAATTTATTTCATCTTCTGGGCTTGGGATAAATTGCCAAAGTAATTCGACGTCTTTAAGAAGCAGAGAAATTTTTAGGGGATTTCTTAATGTTATTGCTATTTGAATTGGCTCTGCAATAAAAAAAATATTTTATTAAATGTCGAGTTCATACTCATTGCTAACCAAAGAAGTTTTCGATCAACAATAAATAATTAGATTTCTAGATCTAGGTAGTGAAATTAGCCACTAATAACTATTTTTAAGCATTATTTTAACTGACAATACTCCTTGAGGGCCGTGTGGTCCCCGGCATAGTAGAATAGGCCACCCTCACTCTTACCGAGGTGTCGTAAAAGGCGACTAAGGTAAAGCTGCTGGCATGATCATCAGCACCCAGAGAAGGAAAACTCTGCATTTATATCAAAACCCTCGCCAACCCGTCTGCCAAGCATGGTGAGTATGGCAATTACCCTTCATGTGATTGAGGGAGGCCCGTGCCCCAGCAGTGGGGACTTAAATGGGCTGACGATGATGACTCCTTGAGAACTCGTACCTACTTCGTAGAGACTGCTTTAGTATCTTCTTGATTTCATACTAAACTATTCACAACAAGAGGCTACAAGGTTTGAGATTAAGTGGAATAAAATTGTCGTCACATCTCGGCAAACACTTATAGGTACTAATTATTAAATAACCATGCACAAATGTTGGGTCCGTTTTTGTACGCGAAAAATTGATTCACGCCAAAAGCGGCCACTTTTGGCGGTAATCCAAAATTCGTGTGCAAAACCAGACCAAACAGTTAACTATAAGTATCAAATAAATAGTATAGGTGTTTGCCGAGAGATTGTAACCCCGAAATCGTTCTAAATAGATCCGGTTTAGTAGCCAAAAATTAAAATCGATTGACGTCGCTAGTGCGCCCTACCCGTCACCTTAAACACTACAATTTTGCAGTTTCCTATCGCGGCGCGTTGTGTCGGAAGTGACGGAAGGGAGAGAGTTCTAGTTATAGCTTACCGCCACAAAGCCAACCTTCCCATGGTTCGCGGGGCGCATCCAATAAGTTTAAATGCGCTCAACCAATCAATAAGTTTAAATTCTGTTTAGGCCAATCAATCAATCAGTGGTGCGCAGACCAATAAGAATGACGTAGAACCGTGCGACAGCCCGACTTCCAAAGATAACTTGTTCGATTGGTCATTCAAACTTAGTATAGTAGTCTAATATTTACGAATCTTACCTCCTTGGGGAACAATAGGGTGGGTATCTGTGCCGTCGACATGCAAGTCCACGGTAGGTTTAAATATCATAGGTACACTGCCTTGTGTTACCTGAAGTAACATTTCTTCCAATTTGTGCCAGTATCGATCCTCTTTCCCGCGCTAGAATGTAAAATGTAATTAGAACATTAAAATAAATAAATCGTTCATTTCTCTTAGAGTACCTCTGTCATACATAGAGAGTGATGGTACTATTTTATGTGACAGTCAGACCACAACTTTGTAAGAAACTAGTTTACACAAACGAAATATATAACTCTTATTAAACTGTTTAGATCGGCGGGGTATAGCGATTTAGATCTTCTCTATGTGACCCTTTTATAGGCATAATCAGATCACAGCTCGATTAATCCCTGACGGAGAACGAAGCCTTCAAAGTTTGTCTGTTTCTATGAAAATAGAGTTGTGTCTTTAATTCTATGACCCACTACTGATATCAGATTAGATATTGTTATCACACGATGCCATGGACATGATGTGAGAATGTTTTGTAATTGACATGTTTACATCGATGTTGATCATGTCGATATTTATGTACTGGCACATAATAAATAGACACGAGTTGACAATAATTGAATTGAATTGAAATTGAATTGAATTGATATATGCGCGCGTTTATTCACGCCTAGATCACTGTACGCGCATATGCATGTATGCGTAGCCAGTTTAGCACGCGATGTAGGCAGCCGGCGTCCTTCGTTCATCATCGGGACACAAGAAGCAGAAGAGGTTATCATCAAACGGTTGGAATATTTCTGTTGTCTATGTCTAAGGAATGGAACTTTGCGCCAGCTGAAGTGTTCCCTGAACGCAATGATATGAACGTTTTCAAGAGAAGATCATCACCTACTATCAGGTGAGATTGCGGGCAAATAGCTATATTGATACTTATGGTCTGGCTATTTGAAAATAAAAAATGTTTTTGGTGTTACCGGTGCGGCGGCGTCCTGCAGGCTGATGGAGGAGGCGGACGCTTTGCCGGGCGAGGACAGCGGCGCGGGCCCCACGCACAGCACGGCCGTGGCCGCGCGCTCCAGCAGCGGCAGCGGCAGCGCCGGCAGCCGCTCCCGACCCTCCGACCCGCTCTCGATCCATTGCTGCAAAATAATCGATACTATTTGACATGTGGTCGGTCATATTGTTCGATTTGCCAAATTCTGGAACATAGTCAAAGCATAGTGTTTGTTTGCCTAATAAAAATAATATAACGAAATGTAACTAGATAGTGCTGTGCGTTATTGCATCGCACCTGCTACATTATTTCTGTGAGCATATATAGGTCAAAGGTGATGTTTGAATAAATATGAACGGTTCAATCAAAAACAATGCGTGTTTTGATCAGTTCACATAGCATTGAAATTCTCAATTATAAATGTAGTAGGGGAGGGAGAAGGTTTCACTCAGTCACACACTGCCAGCCAATCGTGGTCCTACTGCCTAAAATATATTCGCAAAAATTGTGTTACAAAAAATATTTACAAACGACTTGCACGGGCGACGTTGGCCTACGTTTGTAAGCTCGAACTGACCTGATGTGCGAGTATATATTCGCGCAGGAAGGCGTCTTGCTGGTGTGGAGGCTGGTGGCTGGAGGGTGCGAGCGGCGCCGCGAGCCAGCGCACAGCGTCGCCGGTGAGCTTTAGCGCGCCGGCTAAGCGTCCCAGGGCGAATTGCACGTGATCAGTTGAAAGTCGCCATCCGCTATTTTGGTAAACCTACCGAAAAAGAACACAATAAGAACGTCGAGCTGTGCAACTTATTGAACAACAGAGTTTATAGCCCACCTGGTAAGCTTGTTTGTAGCATCTGTATGCATGTTTCTTTTGACCCGCCTTTGAAAACCGATGGCCGGCTAACACCATATGAAATGAGTATTTTCTACACATAGCTTTAGAGCCTGGCCCTGATAGAAAGCATAATGCCGCCTGTTCCAGCAACATAGCGCTTCGGAGGTCGCTGTCTTCTGAAGTCATGCGTATGAGTTGTTTAGCTGCTTCGCCCGGGAGCCCTGACCCACTCAAACATAATACCGACAATAAAGTAGCTCTGACTGCATATTGAACCATTCTGCAAACAAAGAAATATTATCATGCACTACTGTTTGAGAGTTTCTAGATGCAGAGCAAGAGAGTTTCTGCTCTAGTAAATAAAATTGTATATATAAGTAAAAATGTAATAAATAAGGATAAACTAACCTGCATGTATTTAAATAAGTTATAATACTCTCCTCCATGTAGCCATGTGTTTTCCTATTGGCTTCCCCTGCCATAAACGCACTAATGGCTGCCATTTCTAGGGCTCCGGCATAACAAAGCCAGGCACTATCTGCATAAAATTCTCTTTTTGCAGTATGATATGCATCAAATGCTCGTGACCATTGACCACACAAAAACCAAAGATCACCCAATCGACGTAATTGAAGCTCCGGGCAATCGTTAGAATATCTGTGAAATAAATTTTATTATTATTTTTGCTAATTATTGATTTATAAATTTATTTGAAAATAAAATATGCTCTGACATGACTGTGTTGTTTCCGGCAGTGTTTCCTATTTTTCCAGTTCCAAACCACCTTCTCGTGGCTGAAAGCAGAGATCTGCTAACACCTTTTCTGTTCGCGACCTGGATTTTAATTTAAAAAAGGAAGAATATATAAAACTTTATTTGTATTTATTTATTAATATAATTAAACGGGAAGGACCCAATTATATAATTATGCAAAACTGAACAGCTATTATATTTATCACCGTTTACTTCATACAGAAACCACTTACCACTTCGGACAACTGTGATATTTGTTTTTCTAAATATGGAAGCAACGCCTTTGCCGCATATTCAACTAAAAACTTTTTTATGGCATCTACATCACTTGAATTCAATGTAGCACCATGCACTTCAGATGAATAGTCAAAACCTTTTCCAGTTATGTTCATACTTTCTGAACTCCCAGAGAAAGAATGAGTCTAAAAAAAGGACAATAAACAGTTATAACTGGTTTAGTTGGTTTCTAATTCAAATCAGAAACCAAAATAGTAATTAACTATTAACAAACAAATTAGTAACATAGGTTTACCTGTAAACTATTAGCATTATCATACATATCATTTTCTGTTGTTAGTGGATGAGATGTTTCTTGATTGGAAGATGTAAGTTGACTACTATCATCAGCTAAAAGAGAAGTTTATGAGATAATTTGTAAATACAATTTAAGTAACCCAACAATATATATTGCTGAATTAAGTTCCCTGCAGGCCATACTTTAAGTCACTGAATATACTTCCTCTGCCATGCCTTTATATATTGGAAATATGTACTTTTGTTATGCAAAATAAACAAATATTTTTATTAACCAAGAACAAAACTTAAAGAAATACTAGACACACACAACTTAGCTGTGGATATTGCCCGCAATATGCCTCGCTTTTTGAAAAATTGTTACAGCATGCCCATCAAAATATTTAATAAAATTGCAAAAAACCTGAAAACGCTCCCTACAAATAAATTTAAAAGTTGTTTACTTAGTTCGTTACTAGAAAAAAAATTCTATTCCATCAATGAAATTCTAACTGAAAACATGTAACAAAAAATAAACCCTAATTATAATAGATGCATGATATTCCATAGTGTATACATTCTAGATTTACATTGAAAAAATAAAATGGTAAATTGACATGTTTTAATACTAGACTAAATAGGCATAAGGTCTGCACATTCTGTAACATCTCTACATGTATTTGCAACCAACCTGTTCATAGCAAATAAAGGTTTATGATTTATGGAAAATCCATACCATTTACAATTGCAACCGCAGAGGCAGCCATAGACTGAGTTATAGGTGCTTGTGACTCCAATGGTGTAGTCACTAGATTTGACATAGATGAATTCATTTCATTCTGAAAAGATAAGGTAGGTAAATATTTGAGGTATTTATAAAATACATGCAACTATAGTGATTTCATACTCACATTGTCACATGTTCTGTTAATGTAAGATGCCCAAAAATCACTAGGTAAATTTGCATCATTATTACTTCTAGAATTAATGGAAAGCATGAAGCAGTTATTTGCACCAAATGTCTGCTTCACAGTTTCAAATGTTGTTTCAGCTCTATAGTAGAGAAAGAAAAGAAATATTATTATGTACCTTTTCTAATTAATCTATTCCTACATAAAAATATTTAATCAAACAATTTTAAACCATACTCACTTATCCTTAGATGTGGCTGATACATCATGCAGAAGTAGATAAGATTTCAAGACTCCATTACTGAACCACTTTGGTAACTTAGGTGGTGTCACATTTTGTAGTTGAGCATATTGTTGATTTAATGAATTAAAGCTGTCAATTATGTTATCATCCAGTGTTGTCCCAACAATAATACAGGACAAAAAATGTTTCGTAAACTCATGATCAGAAGGGAATTGCACTTCAAGGTATGTTTCCCTCCAAGCATCAAACCAGGGTGTAGTTTGAGAAATATCAAACTTTTGCCCTTCTAGAAAGTGAAAAAAATACACTACAATTTTACAATTCCATTTCATGTTTTTATCCAATGAATAGCACCAACAATTGTAGCATGAGGCATGCCATATTATTACCAACGTGCCATCCAGCCAGTCTCACATTTCATAGATTTGAAAGGTACAAGGAAGCTTACTGCCTCAAAATATTTGTGACGGAAAGGGGAATGGTGCAATAATTTATTAGATATAATAAGCTAATTGGCCCTTTATTGGCAACCTCAATTATGATTATTATGTTATAAATAAATATTGTGACTATGTTTTATTTTGAACTAGAAAGAAATATTTAAATGAATATAATTTAAAAAAATAAACCAACTAACCTATATCAAGAGTAACACTTTTATCATTATAATTATGCAAAACTGCATTGTTCAATTGCCTTCTGGCTTCTGTAGGTTGTAAAGGTTTCCAGTTCACATCCCTTATTATCAGTTTCCATGATTTCACAGAGCACACACTTCCTCCAGGTTCACGAAATTGTCCTAGAATATTATTTAGGTTCAATCCACTATAAACTAGACAGTCTAAATTTAAATAGGTTAATTCTCTAGTGATTTTAGCAACTAAAAATTTATTTATGTGATTGGTCTACTATATTAATGAAATAAGGTAGGTAATGAATATTATGTACCTGAAATTAAACACACAAATTGATTATTCTGCACAATGTAAGAATACTTACCTTCCCATTCTAATGTTGAAAATGGTTGTAATAATTCTGTGAATGATAAATTATTCTTGGACACTATATTTTCCACTTTAGGGCTGCACAGTACTGCAACAATTGGTGAAAAAGAACTTTGAATGAATTCCTGAGCAGTTTTCCCAACTCGCGCCATGACGTCTCATTTAAAGGGCATGCAATATTAATTCGCACAATCAAGAGATTAATAAAATTATTATTTTATTTTAATCAACATCACACAGCACAGTATAAATAAAACACAGAGTACTTTTTGAAATAAAATATGATGATAAAATAATATATGACACTGGACCCCAATTCTCGGGCTCGTGACATTTCTTTTCATACGATATATATCACTAAAACATAGTTTTTTTTTTATGGCTAGTAGTGTTGTACGTCGGAGACGCAGTCAACTCTGCCGATGTCAAGTGAGTAGAGACACATTATCACGAATTGAATTGACCGGTGATTTGAGTTTATTTCTTAGTTAATTGGGTGTTTTTTTAAAAAATCACCACATAACAAAACAAAACGTACACATAGACAACACAGTAATTTAAAAAAATGGTAAATTGGAATGTGTAAAATCAAAATGGGTCATGACAGACAGGGACAAACACTTGACAACACAACAAACGTTGAGTTGAGTTTCGGTCAAAGATTAATATTATAAATACGTCTCCTCCGTTCTAGAAGTTGGTAATGAAAACTAATTATTGCGATAAACGGACGCTAAGTGTGTTATGAAATTTACTATGCCGGGCCAGCAATGTATATTATGTGGGCCGTGGGTATGGAACTGGTAATCTTAAAATGTGTTATGATCCTCATCCTCAGCAATCTGAATGTTTTTTAATACCTACAATCCTGAACGAAAACATGTATTTGCAATACTGGGGCCTACCTCCCAATCGCCGATGTTCCGAATCGAATATCGTTAATAAACATGACTGTGTCATTTGAATTCCACTTTCGATCGATTTTTTTCTGTTTTGTTCTGTTAGAATGTTGCTAGCACTAACATGTTAAACAGATAGTTGCGCAGAAGCCGCCTCTGATCTGAATATCGTCGGTGCGCCTGCCAATTCTTGTATGTGCAAAACACCATGTTTTCAGGAAAGACAAAAGACTGTTTTTCTCGTAAACCGCTCCATTTTATTACACGTAAATTATATGAAACGATGGAAAAAAAATAAGACTTTGACTCTCTCTGAGCTTTGTCAGCTTCATATACCTGTTGGTAATATTCAAATTTAACTAACTTCTTCCGGCCGTCAACTACATACGTCAAATCTTTATCTAATAAATTGTTCCTTATTCCCTTTATAAGATGGGGCGGATCGTATAGGGGAACAATTTTTTTTCCTTTTATTTAAAAAAAATCCTCCTTCCACTTCATTCCTTTTCGAAAATAACTCGCTTTGCAATCTTCCACCAAATCTGTAATAGCGCCAACATTCACTGCACTTTGATCGCATACAGTTGCAACCACAATAAGACCACTGTTCATGACCTCTTCTGTTACACTTTTGATTACATTTTTCAATATAATAATATGCTATGCTTCAATTTATCAGCATAACAGACATATATTATAATAACCAGAAATATTGAAATAAAATATGATGATAAATATTATGACTAATTTCGGCTCGGATTTTTTCATATATAACACTAAAACATAGTTTTTTTATGGTAGTATTGTGTACGTCGGAGACGCAGTCAACTCTGCCGATGTCAAGTGAGTAGAGACACATTATCACGAATTGAATTGACCGGTGATTTGAGTTTATTTCTTAGTTAATTGGGTGTTTTTTTAAAAAATCACCACATAACAAAACAAAACGTACACATAGACAACACAGTATTAAATGGGAGGTTCATTTTAATTTATTTTACAGTCTAATGTTATAAAGATTAATATAATAGATATTTTATATATGAGGAAAAGGATAGGGTCAAAAGGAAAGGGAAGTTGATAGGACGGGGAATTTTGGGGGGTAGGACTTCATACAACGAGATAGGATACTTCCGGCAGTTGAAAAAAATGTGTTCAGGTGTACCCTCGTCTAGACCACATTCGCAAAGTGAGCTGTCTTTCACACGAATCTTGTTTAAAAATACTGGAGTACAAGCGTGGCCAATTTTTTCAGACGACGTTTTTCGTTTGAAAAACCATGGTTTACGTGGAATTGTTGGTTGTATAGTTGCGTAGTGACAACCCTTTATACTTGAAGATTCGTTGAATTTAAGTTGCCAGCTGTTCAGAAGTGACTTGGTTGCGAGGGGTAAGATATCCTGAGCATAGTTTAGGTTTCGAGGAGTACCGAGCTGTATGGCTTCTTTAGCCCAAGTATCGACCTGTTCGTTGCCGCGGATACCGCTATGACCTGGGATCCATACTAGTGCTACATCAATGTTTTCAAAATGGCAAAGGAATAGTGTCTTTTTAATTTCAAGGATGACGGGTGAGATGCATTTGGTTTTAAAGAAATTACTTAACAGTGAAACTAAGCAACTTTTAGAGTCCGGAAAAATAACTGACTTATTAAGTTTGTGTGAGAAAATAAAAGAAATGGTTTCTAAAATGGCAATAGATTCTCCGGTAAATACTGATGCCGGGCGTTGTAAATTCTTTTTTCTATGAGAAACTGTCAAAAAAACATGTGGAGGCACTGTTGATATACTCGAAAGGTACATTGAGCAACTGAAGTATTGCCATTAGTTTCACAAGTCTAGCTCGGGGGGCCCCGCTACGAAGGAACACATCTTTTTTATAGGTACCAAATTTCCTCAAAATTGGTTTAATGGTTTAGATATTTATGCGTGAAAGCGTAACAGAGGCAGTTACTTTCACATTTATAAGTTACTAGCGGCCGCCCGCGACTCCGTCCGCGTGGAAAAGCAACTTTTTACCCCCCTTTCAACCCCCTTTTCGCAATAAAAAGTAGCCTATGTTCTTTCTCAGGGTCTAGATTATCTGTATACCAAATTTCATTTAAATCCGTTGAGTAGTTTTGGCGTGAAAGAGTAACAGACAGACAGACAGACAGACAGAGTTACTTTCGCATTTATAATATTAGTATGGATTTACCCCCCTTTCAACCCCCTTTTCGCAATAAAAAGTAGCCTATGTCCTTTCTCAGGGTCTAGATTATCTGTATACCAAATTTCATTTAAATCCGTTGAGTAGTTTTGGCGTGAAAGAGTAGCAGACAGACAGACAGACAGACAGACAGAGTTACTTTCGCATTTATAATATTAGTATGGATTATGGGTTGCGTTGTTGTCAGACTACACCTACTACTGAAGCCAGAAATTACAACACCTCGCATTTAAATAAAACGACGCTTTCGTGTACTTCATGTTTAATGAAAAATTCGTTTTACAAAATTCAGAATTAAACCTACACTGAACTAATAAAAAAAATGAAAAATTACTCGTAAATGCGTTACATAAAAATATTAAATCTCTATTTATAAAATAACTAAAAATAAGTAATATTTAATTAATGTGTTTGGGTAATTTTTCAAGACTTATATGAGTACATTCATATGACCAATATCGAGAACAAAAGTCGCTGAGGTAGGTAGCAAGAAATTATTTTGACATGAACATTTTTTAAATTAATTTATTTATATTATAGTAAATTGCATAACCTGTTTAGGTAACTGATAGCTTGTGATAAGTTGTCGCTGACACGCTGTGTTGTAGTAATACACAGGGCGTGCCAAGACTATGGAACATGAAGGGATAGTATGGTCAGCATCAAAAGTAGCTTAACACATTAGTACCATGATGAAGTAAAATGTTTCATGTACCCCTTAGAAACAGTCTATAATAGGCAGAAAAGTACCTACTTCGACATGGTACTAAAGTGTCAAGTTACCTTGGATGCTGACCGTACCTTAAATCAGAATTTTTCTAATAAAGGAAACATCAGGTTTTTTATGAATAAATACTGCAAAGATTTTTACAATATTGCTTGTGAGTAAAACAAAATAAAAATGTATTTTTTTTTCTTAGAGAAATTTTATCGTTATTAATTATTATTACTAACGATAAAATTTCTCTCAGAAACCTTAGGTCTTACATTCCTGTCGTGAAAGTATTCCTTTTAGCAATATCTTATGCGAAAGCTGATTGAAAGACTTAATTTCTTTAGTACTGTATGTATTGCTTTGTGGAATGTTTATTTTTTTTTTTTCAAATGAAGAAGTTGTATCCTAAATATTTGGTATTAAGAATATGTTACACCACAGAAGAGTGTAAGACCTAATGTTTCTTAGAAAATATTATTGAGTGTTGGAATAAAATAACCATTTTTTTTCTTGTTCGATTCTCGTGCAATACAAGCATAATGTTTCCTTTAAGCACAAAATGCTAACTTATGGATTTAAGGTACTTTCTCTTCACGTCCTATAGTCTTGGGACGGCCCTGTATACAATAGTTACGTTCGTTCAGTGTGTAAATATGTAACAAATTCAATTTAACACTTTTATAGTGACACATTTTTTAGGTCTTTTACGGCGATGTGAGACAGTATAGAGTGCCAGTAACAAAAAAGATAAAAGATAAAGATCAAAAATTATTAACGACAAAACATTTGTACTGGGCCGTAACACACCACAGTAGATTGTCTTTTTATACAAACCATCATTTATACCAATTACCCAAACTTTAAAAATCAGTTTACCAATATAATCACTTTCTAATTATATCGTAGTTAATCCGTGTTCGAGTTTTGGGATGGGTTTGTTAACCGTGAAGTATTAAGAAATAACGTGATCGGCAAAAAACATGGTCTGGAGGTAATTTACCATGGACAGGCGCAATCAAATATCTTGTAATTTGTTTCATCATCTTCGTAATCTGCACGATTATGTTAGAAAGTGGCTATATTCGTAAGTGGGTATTATTATTACTGTATTATGAAACTGAAAATCTTGTTGAGATTACTTTAAGACAATGTTATTATAATATAACAGAATTACCAAATAAGTCGACAAAAGTACAAAACCATTTTATATGCATGTTATTTCAAAAAATATAGCACCAAAAATAAAGAATTGTAAATAATAAAATGACAAAGTCTTGCCTTAAATCATGTTTTCAAAATTTTATAATAATATTAAGTACAAACGTAATTCGAAATCATAAATTGATTACTGCATGATTTACTATATTCATAGTCAAATTGGCAGTCAGGTTTTAGCCAATTACCCTTTTATTAGGTAAATATTGTAAATTATAATATTTAGTACAAATAATAATTTATATACAAGTGATAAAGTTTCTAGTATAAGATCGTCTGAATAAGCCAGAACGGAATTGGGAAAAGTCGCCATCTTCCCAGGGGGTTTCAGGTTTTTGGATGCACTAAATATAATATAACAACTAATATCATTAATACCTACCTTAATGTTTAATAAACTTATATAATACTGAATTAAAACCGAACTAAAAGAAAAACTTAATAGAATATATCCGAACCAGTACATTTCTGAATAATTTTCTGATAGTCAAAGCTACCATGTCATACGCAAATTTTATACTCATGCGCATTTAATAATAATACTACGAGATATCGCAGCCGCAAGGCTAGCGGGTCTTTCCGCGCCAATCTAGGCTACTATATTTAAGCGTTTATCAAAACTTTATCCAGAAATGGTGAAAAATACCCTAAAGATATAACTATACATATTAACTTGGTATAAAATAATGAATTTAGCTTCATTAATAAAAATAATAATTATCATTATGTTGGTGTACATTATAATTTGGTGAAATAATAGTATATTTGCTGATCGCTAAAGCGCAATATTAAAATCTAAGAAAAAGACTGGGCCGATGGAAACTCTTCACATGCATTTTCAAACCCATTAAAATATCTCCTTTACCAAAAGAATCTATTCACCCCATTTATCCTAGCTTACCGGTTCTATAGGTCTGTCTTAATTTCGTAGAGATAGTCGAATTTCTGCGTAACAGCACTATTACGCCGGACCTTCGATAACAAAAGCTTCGATCACCTCGTACGCGCTTTACATACTTTACACAATGATTATTCAAAGTTCGAGTTGAACATATTTATGTTCAGGTCTTCGAATGTAGTCGTACCGCCCTGGTCGAGGATCTGCAGCATGTCGGACAGCTCGTGCGGCGCGTGCCCGCCCTCCGCCGCCGCGCCGCCCGCGCCCGCCGCGCCGCCCCACGACCACATGCCTGCGCGCAAACATCGCATTCACTATCGCCCAGCAATAATGCATGATCATCTTCACCAGATGCCAATAGAATTAAAGCCACTCTCTTTGGCTTGCTAGATTATTTCACAAAATTCGAAATTTGTTGGAAAAATACTAGATCGTAACTGTGTATTAGATAAAATTTTAATTGACAACATTAAATCGAAAAAATTATATAAAAATAGCCTAGCTTTCTGAAAATGATTTATACTTCGCTCGTTATTATTACTCTCAAAATTACGACATATCAAAAAATAATTATTATAGGATTAATAGCATATTTCCTTTTACCACTACTTTTTATTTTTTAATTTATTTCTGAACGTTAGTACCTACGCCAGAAAAATAATAACAGATGGCAGATGACATTTCGACTAGTAGGCCACGCCACGAAAGGAACCTCATGAAACCGCGCTTACGTCGCCATCAGCATTCAAATTTGAGCTTAATGTTTATAGATTTAAGGAATCTTAAATTTTAGTTCCATGTTTTGCCGCGGGACTTTTCTGGTGGCGCGTTTGGATTTGATTGACAGTTGACTGACTGGAGCTGCATATTGAATTTTTTTTGACAAACAAGAAGCAAAGAAATTACAACTGTCCGTCTTGTAAAGTCGTTTAGAATAAGCACATTTTAAAATTATTATTTTGCAGATTAAAGATTGAAATTATCAAAAATAAAAAAACATGTATTGAAAGTTTTAACTCTATTTCATATGTTAATAATCAAAACGAATAAATTTTACCAACTTATTGTTGTCAATGGACAACATTTCAAAATTGCTAAGCTCTGAAACAAAAAATACCATTTCTTTATTTACTGTTCCGCTGCGCGAATATATATTTATAATTTTTTTATATTGCTTATTTACTGAGAAAAAAATTAAAAACTAAAAAACGTAAGATGACGTCATCGGACGGCAGAATGTAAAATATTTCTTTGCCTAGCACCTTATAGTTTTAAATTTACGAAATGCCAAACCCATGACATGCAACTGTCAAAAAAAAAGACAAAATGTCAACGTTGAATGAATGAATGACGTTGACAATGTTGACACTTGTATTATTTACCTTTGACAGTAGTACCTTTTTTTTATTAAAACAATGATAAGCAAAGGAATATCGCTGTATTCAGCCGTCCGATGACGTCATTTGGCGCTTACGTCTATTTAGAATATAATATAAAGAATTTTAATAATTATTTTATGCATGAAAATGCACAAATTTTGAAAAAAGAAAAAATATGGTTCCGTTCATTTTATGTCTATTTTCATATAAAAAAACAATATGGACATGTTAAAAATTTGAAATGTTGTCCATTGCATGACTTATGTGTTAAGCACTGGCAATGCAAGCAGATGCATATAAACTGCTTGTATTGTCATACACAAATAAAGGACACACAAGGATTTGTTGATAGCAGATTGCTGTGTTAATTTTGTTAGCTATTATAACATATCTAAATAACGGGTAGCGCTGGATGAAATCAAAAGAAAATATTTCTTCTAATAGAGCTTCTTATCTATAATTAGGTGACTACTAACTAACTAGGTTGGCGCAGCGACCCAAAGTGAGCCTTGGCCTGTGAGTCTGAGTGAGTCTCCATCTAGGTCTGTCCTGCGCCACCTCCTGCCAGTCCTCCACCAGAAGTGTACGCAAATCCATCGGTACCTCGGACTTACCGGTAGTTGACTACTACAGAATAATAATAGTTTTTTTTATAGTTTTTTTTTTTTTTTTCATCTCATACGTTGACCTGATTCCGTACTAAGTAGCTTTAGCACTTGTGTTACAGATATCAGACAACAGAGGAACACAAATATATACTTAAATACATATATTACACCCAGACACCGAACAAATACAAGTGTTCATCGCACGAATGTTTGTCCAGGGTGGGGATCGAACCCACGACCTTTGGCGCAAGAGACAGGGTCACTACCAATTGCGCCATCCGGTCAGTCAATAATGTTTTCGAGGAAGATATTGTTATGATACGTACCATGTTGCGGGTGCTGCGGATGCGTGGGGTGTGTGGGGTGCGTGGGGTGCGTGGGATGCGGGTGGTGGTTGTGGTGGTGGTAGTGCGCGGGCGGCAGGTAGGCGGGCGCGGGCGGGGAGCGCGCCGGCGAGCCGTCCGCCGCGCCGCCCGCCGCGCCGCCGCCCGCCGCCGTCTCGCCGCTGTACGCGTACGTCTCGCCGCCCGACCCTCCGCCGCTCTGGGAACGATCGTTTCAGATTTAACTCGATTTGAAAACAAAATCCGTGTGGCCGTGTGGTCCCGGCAGAGTAGAATAGGCCACCCTCACTCTTACTGAGGTGTCGTAAAAGGCGACTAAGGTAAAGCTGCTGGCATGATCATCAGCACCAAGAGAAGGAAAACTCTGCATTTATATCAAAACCCTCGCCAACCCGTCTGCCAAGCGTGGTGAGTATGGCAATTACCCCTCATGTGATTGAGGGAGGCCCGTGCCCCAGCAGTGGGGACTTAAATGGGCTGACGATGACGATGAAAACAAAATCTACTCGTGCTGGCGATCTTCGCTTTTTGGGGACGAGAGCCGATCAGATAGCATCGGACAGCTCCTATCTAGACTAGATAACATTGATAGCTGTAGATACTATCCACGCAATAAATCATTTCTACAGATACGACACAGTGGTCGCCCCGATTGTTGGTCGCACATTAATCGTGGGACCCCGCTTGGGTGGATCCCGATATCGGTTTTCGGGGTCAAAACTAAATGGGTCTTTTATAAATTTCCAGCATCAATTTGGAATTTGGTTGCTGAGGGTGGTGCACATTCGTGCTTCCAAAAGCACGTAAGTTTGCAATCCCTGGCTCGATTCCTCAGCGGTCAAGTCAGACAAGTGATCCATCGATAATATAAAAACGTGGTATACAGACTGAACCTTTGAGGTAGCCGTAGCCAGAACTCGACATCGTCAGCCCATTTAAGTCCCCACTGCTGGGGCACGGGCCTCCCTCAAGCACATGAGGGGTAATTGCAATACTCACCACGCTTGGCAGACGGGTTGGCGAGGGTTTAGATATAAATGCAGAGTTTTCCTTCTCTGGGTGCTGATGATCATGCCAGCATCTCTACCTTAGTCGCCTTTTACGGCACCTCGGTAAGAGTGAGGGTGGCCTATTCTACTCTGCCGGGACCACACGGCTGAAGCCAGAACTCTGCCCCATTAAAAGTAATTTCTCGCAACGTAAATATTTAATTAAAGACTTAACATATCTATTATATACTATTCATAAATAATGGGTTAATCGAAAAAGCTCCACCGGTGTCTCGGGTGTCTATGGGCGGTGGCAGCGATTGCCGTCTGCCACCTATCACATAAAAAAAAGCTAGACGTGCGATGGAATCGACTTCCAGCGTCATGTATTCGATTGTTACAGTTTGGAACTCAAGTCTCGAAACAAAGTGAGGGTGGGCCACTAGCAAGTGTAGGTATGAACTCACGGGTCGCAGAGTGGTCCAAGTGGTGTGCGGCGGCGTGTTGGCGGGGCGGTGCGGCGAGTAGTCGGGCGCGTAGTGCGGCGCGTAGGCCGGCGCCACGCCCGCCTCGCCCGGCGACCGCGCGCCCACGCCGCTGCTCGCGCCTCCGCCTGCACCTGCTAGAAAACAGCTACTTTACCCAGGGATTGTAAATGTGCGTATAGACCACTTGAAGCCATTTTTTATGAGCGCTGCTCTGGGCAGCTCAGTGCGAGCGAGATGCATCGGCATAGGTACCTACGCAAACGGCTCGCAAGCGCGCGGTCGTCTAGATAATGTATTAGAAATAAGTCATCTTAAACTTTATTATTAATTATTTTTATTTAGTTAAATAAGCGAAGCTCATGTGTAACCGTGTCAAGGACAAACCGGCAAGGTTTTTATGACACTCATAATTTAAATACTGTTATTGTAATAAGTATGTTAAAATAAATAAAAAAAAACCTTTACTATGAAAAGATTCTTGCTAATAAGGCTAAAAAAGAAGTATAAGATACATTTTGCCTCAAAATTTCATACAAATCATCATTAGTTCTATACCTGGTGGTGCATGGTGCTGCTGATGTATCGCGGGTGGAGGTGCTTGATACACGTCCCGGTGTCGAAGATGGTAATCGTAGTTTTCGTCACCTGGCGGCTCTCCTGTCGTACTACCTAGAGACCGACTAAAAAAACAGGTTTACTCATTTGCCAACCAGACAAGACCAACAAGAAAAGCTGCCTGTGCACGGGGCGGATGGCTACATCTTAAATGGCGTAGGTATACTTACTTGGCCAATGTATTTGTACAGACGATATATTCTACATCATCGTTGTATGGATTTAAGAAGGCAAACGCGGATGTCCTTAACCATATAAATTCTCTGCTCTTCGCACGAAATCTATACATAAGAGATATAATCTGCCCCTTCAACTTAAGCACTGAAAGAAAAAGTAAAATATAGCCGTTTATAATTTCCGTCACTCTTTCTTTCCTTAACAAATTAATATTATATAATAAGTACCTATGTCAAAACAAATTAATATTATATAAGAAGTCTGTCAAGTCAAAGAAATGCAAATACCTTGATCAAAATTATCCCGCATATGTTGTTGGTCCTCCGGATGATAGAACTCGTAACAGAGTTTGCCCAACAAATCTGCTGGGGCATAACCTACCACTTGCGTGGCACGTTGGTCGGCAAACGTGAAACGTCCATCCACAGAGTGACGTGACACAAATTCCACACCACTACTACACAGGCTATTCTCAGAGTTATTTGGTGTTGATGTCACCTAAAATAATATAAATATATTAAACCAATGGATTTCAGGTGAAGGTGCTGTAGAAAAAACATTGGCTTATTTCAAAGGTTTTTAATTAATATTTAGTAGTTTTCAGAGGACTTTGGGAATACTTTGTGCAATGACGTAACGCTAATAGTTTAAGAATAATTGAATTGTGTAGTTTATACAGCAATTAGCGGTCGCCTTAGTCACGTCACGGGGACAAAATTCTTTGGACATGTGTATTAAAACTGCGATTTCGGTAAGAATAACTTCAACAGAATCAGAAGAATAATAACATAATCAGTTGTTTTACTGCTTGACTGTAACTTGTATAATAATAATAACAAATGAAGTACTAGCCTGCAATCGTCCAATAGCCACCAAACAACAATGCGACGCGTGCAATTCATCCTCTACAGGCCGATCCATCTGCATTCCTGGAAACAGATCTAATGTCCCGTAATATATATGATAAGTGTTCACGAACTTTAGAAAGCGCACGAACGATTTGATTATATTAATAGACAAACAATACTACAATATTATTATTTTTGTGGAAAAGGTTTTATAGGTAGATAGTAAATAGTCACATTTCTGTTTAATACCTGTAGGGGGCCAGTTCTTTATGTATCCAGTGCAATGTACAACTGCATAATTGTGCCCATCATGAGAGGGTCCTAAGGAGTTGCGCGCGCGCAGTCGTCCCAAGTGCGCGCCCTCCGCTGATCCGCCGACGCGCATTCGGCAGATGAACCCTCGTCGAGATCCCATTACTTGTCGCATTGACGCTTTAAGATATAATTACACAAAATAATCTTAATGGTTAGTATTATATTTATAAATGCCAAATTGAAAATATTAAGAGCAGTATTAATTTACAGAAAGGATTATAGAGTAAGTAAGTTAAGTGAGTAAGTTATGCTCGTGACGCCGTGTGGTCCCCGGCAGAGTAGAATAGGCCACCCTCACGCTTACCGAGGTGTCGTAAAAGGCGACTAAGGTAAAGCTGCTGGCATGATCATCAGCACCCGGAGAAGGAAAACTCTGCATTAATATCAAAACCCTCGCCAACCCGTCTGCCAAGCGTGGTGAGTATGGCAATTACCCCTCATGTGATTGAGGGAGGCCCGTGCCCCAGCAGTGGGGACCTAAATGGGCTGATGATGATGATGATGAAGTTCTTTATTGTGGAAACGGGTAAAAAAAAGAGAAAATCTCCGAAAAAATAAAAGGATTATAGACTTACATTGATGACCCTCTTTCTTAACAGTGCCAGTTTTGAGGTCCAGAATACGTCCAGTATTCTGTGGTTCCTGGGTACTTAGCTGTTCTCGAACTTTTTCGACATCATCTGGGTGCACTTGGTCATATAAAGAAGATGAATACCAGTCGCCCTAAAAATTCGTTATTTTTTTTTATTTTGTATGTAATGTACATGCGTTCTATATACATTAAATTACAGTTGTAAATACGCAACACAGATTAAAACCAACCTGAGAATAATTTAGAACTGGTGCTATACTGTCACTGACATAAATAATACGTCCGGTATCACAGCTAACTACAAATAAAAATCCGTCAGCCGCTTCAAGAATTAAATGTTTCAACTCTTGATCAGTTAGAAAAGATGGTTTGTATGTGCCATCAGTAGAGGTATTGCCAGTACCTAAAACAAAACCATACTTAAAAAAAAACGACCAAATGCGAAATTAATATTGGATATCACACAATAAATTTTGAACCTAACAATTTATAATATAAAGTATGCTGTGATTTAAAGCACGGACTTGGAAGTAAATAAAACAGGCCAATGGACAACATTTCATATTTTTAACATGTCCATATTGTTTTTTTATATGAAAGTAGACATAAAATGAACAGACCCATATTTTTTCTTTTTTCAAAATTTGTCCATTTTCATGCATAAAATATTTATTGAAATTCTTTTTATTCTAAATAGACGTAAGCGCCAAATGACGTCATCGGACGGCTGAATACAGCGATATTCCTTTGCTTATCATTGTTTTAATAAAAAAAAGGTACTACTGTCAAAGGTAAATAATACTAGTGTCAACATTGTCAACGTCATTCATACATTAAACGTTGACAAGTTGTCTTTTTTTTTGACAGTTACATGTCATGGGTTTGGCATTACGTAAATTTAAAACTATAATGTGCTAAGCAAAGAAATATTTTACATTCTGCCGTCCGATGACGTCATCTTACGTTTTTTAGTTTTTAATTTTTTTCTCAGTAAATAAGCAATATAAAAAATGAATAAATATATATTCGAGCAGCGGAAAAGTAAACAAAGAATTGGTATTTTTTGTTTCAGAGCTTAGCAATTTTGAAATGTTGTCCATTGCGAGTCGGACTCGCACACGAAGGGTTCAGTCACAGCCTCATTTCCTATCTTAGTATGTATGCAATATAATGCTTGTTTTAATTTCACAAGTTTGTTTTTTTTTCTTTATTCGTAAAGTTGTGTGTCGTGTGTGTTTAACAAATAAATGTTTTTATCTCATCTTATCAATATTAGACCTTTATGTATGGGGAAAGTTGTACGGAAGTCCCCTTTTTTAGGGTTCCGTACCTAAAGGGGAAAAAAGGAACCCTATAACTGAGACTTCGATGTGCATCTGTCCGTCTGTCTGTAACCCATTAACCGCGACAGCTAGACAATTGAAATTTTCACAAATTATGTTTTTCTCTAAATATTTGTAACAAATACTTTTTCTGTAACAAATACTAAAAACAAAAGAAAGTTAATATTTAAGGGGCTCCCATACAAAAAAAAACCGTTTTCGTCCATTGACTGTCTCCAAGCTGTATCTCAATTATAAGAACCGTGATAGTTGAATTTTTATAAAATATTTATCTATTTCTTATAACAACAAATACTAAAATAAAATAGGTATTGTTACGACTATGTGCCCCTGCATGCTTATTCCGCGTGCTCCATATCTCATATGCACAGTCGACCGAAAATTCTACTCGTTGATTCGATTGGAACGTAGTAGAAAGAAATAGAATAATCTCGAACATTCTAGAAAGATCTACAGGTCTCCAGACACCCTAGTCGCAGTATGCAGTCGAACGTTAGAGTAGCTTTGAATCGAAATTTCTCGAACGTCTAAGAAAGAAATGGAATAATGTCGAACGTTCTAGAAAAATCTACTGATCTCCAGATACCCTAGTCGCAGTTTGCGGTCGAAAGTTCGAGAAGATTTGACTCGAAATTACTAGTAACAAGAATCCAGAAATTTCGATATCGAGAACCTTCGAGAAAGTTCGTCCTAATGGACAGCGCGAGTATAAAAGCGGGTCGCGTTAGCCCGTCGAGTCAGTTCCGATTTAAAAAGCGAAGCGACTTAGTCTCCTGCGAATTAGGAGTGAAGAAGCGAATAACCTGCGAAGTATTTAGAAAGTGTTTAGTGTTAATTAAGTGAGATTAATGTGTAATTGTTTCTCGTCAATTAAATGAATTGTCTTTTTGTGAATTTGGAGTTTACTTGAATCAACGTACCCCGTACCCGCAACAGTATTTAATGGGGGCTGCCATACAAAAATCGCGATTTGTTTGCCATTTGACTGATACGATGCTGTATTTTTTTTGTGATAGATGGCAGACGAGCAGACGGATCACCTGATTGTAAGCCGTGACACAAGTGGAGTCACAAATGCGCTGCCAACCTATAACCCCCCAAAAATAAATATTTAACGGTACCCCCACACAAAAACACATATTTTTTGCCCTATCATGCTCGATATCAATAAACTTAGGTAGGTAGGTACTTGGGGAGCTACGGTGCGTCGACCTAAACGTAGTAATCTGATCTGTTCTGATTTCAGCCGCGCGTTGGTTTCAGGCAGAAAGGGTTACCGCTGGGTCCGGTGTTCCCCGGGCAACGTCGGATAGTAAAGTGGTGCCCTCAACAACCTTACCTTTAGCTATCCGACGGCCGACAGACGCACGTACGGGGGGATTCGTGGACGTTCTGTGGACCTCCCCCCTCCTCTGCCTGCCTGGGACCGGCCGCACAGTTTGGGACAAATGGGAAAACCCCCTTTCCTGTGGCCTCTTTTGCCCTGGGCCAGAGGCCCTGTCCGGCATCACTTGGGTATTGGCCTGTACCTCAAGGTAAATGTTTGTTTGTTTCAATTTTATGTATATATTTGTAATCCCACTGTTGATTCTGATATCCGTAACACTTGTGTACCTATCTCGGAGGTGCTTGAGCTACCTATCTCGGAGTCAGATCAATGTATGTGATGTTGTGAAATATTTATAAGATACCACCCAAAGTAGTTGTATTTTGTATGTATATTATTCGGTACTAAGGATATCTTTCACGACAGACGAGTGTAAGACCTAAGGTTCCTTAGATAAATTTTATCCTTAGTAATAATTACTATTGGATGACGATTGGAAAAATAAGTGCAAAATGCTAACTTAAGGATTTAAACCTCTTATTCCAAAACTTGGTTTAAAATAAGTAGTGGGATTAATACTGGGAATAACTGAAGAACTAGAGTAAACATTAGTATATCAACTATAATACTTAAGTAAACCACCCGGACCCCCAGTTTAAAATGAGTACTAAAATAATAACCTAAAAATATCGATTTAGTAACCATGACAACTTATCCCTGACCCTGTGACAGTTTATTCCGTTATACACCAATGTTATTTGTGAAAAAGTAGGTAGTTAGTTTATTTTTTGGATTTAATCCCAAAAATATAAGCAATTCCAATGCATATTACTTGGAAATCTTACTTAGGTCAATATTTTAATTTACTGTTGCTTAAAAACCATTCTAAAATATTTTTACTTCAGACAACAAACTAAGGTTATGTAAAATTAAATGTCACTGAACGAATGATTCATCAATTTTGACACTATCCTGCGGTACTAAGTGGTCTATGGTTAGTCGAGAATTTGTAACAAAAAATTAAGAACTAACATTATGTTCATCATGAACTTGCTAGTTTAGGATTAAAATCGTTATCAAAGCAGTTTTTTGTAATAAGAGGGTAAGGGTTTCATGTCCCAGTCTTGGGACGCCCTATTTGTACAAGTACATAGGCATTGTTCAGAAAAACCATATAGATATTAAAATTAAATTATTTTGCAACAAAATAACACCCTAGTTTTTGACAAACATACTTACCCCTCAAAGCTTTCATATGCGCGACTGCCATCCGCAGTATTGTCAGTTTGTCGGGTTTGCGAGCTAGAGCAGAACATGTTGGAACCATGTCAGATAGTTCCGTTATGTACGCCGTCATCTTGTTTCTTCTACGCCGTTCAATTTCGCAGTGATTCTCCCGACTGAAATGAGAAACTGAACTTAAACTTGATCATTCGCGAAAATGAAATAACCGGCTCATTCTAACACTTTGTATAAAAACAAAATGTAGATGTTTCCCTTACATTTTCATAGCCGATGTATATTAAAAGGCGATTGAAGGATTATATCAATGTATAAACATCATACATTTATATTAACACACAGGAGGATATACTTCTGATTTATTTTCATAAGTAAACCATCGAAGATACAAGAGTTTAAAGCTGTTTAATAATAAGCAATATTAAACATTTTTAAGCTAAGACGGCGCTCGTGTCGCATGATAAGACACGTTTTCAATCATCACACGGTAACTTAACAATAGAATGTTGTTGTTATGGGAATCGAGATGGGATTCTTGCGTAAATTACCAACGTAAAAACAAAATTATGCAGCCTAGCTATGATTATTTTGTAAGAAGTACTAAATTGGTTGTGGTACTACATTCTACATTGCCTTTAAATATAATATAAAGCGTCTTATTATTATATGAGCTGTTAAGGTGACGGGTAGGTCACACTAGCGACGCCAATCCATTTTAATTTTTAGCTACTAAACCGGATCTATATTAAACAATTTCGGGGTTACAAACACTTATACTATTTATTAAATAACCATGCACAAATCTTGGGTCCAACGCATACGCGAAAAAATTATTCACGTCAAAAGCGGCAAGTTTTGACGTGAATCAATTTTTCGCGTACAAAAACGGACTCAACATTTGTGATTGATTATTTAATAAAAAAAATATTTGCCGAGAGGTTGTAACCCCGAAATTGTTTGAAATAGATCCGGTATAGTAGCAAAAATTAAAATCGATTGGCGTCGCTAGTGTGCCCTACTACCCGTCACCTTAGTCCTTTGTGTCCACAAACTAAGTAGAAGATACTACGTATTAGACAGGAATGTCCCATAGTGCTCCACTAACCATTTTTAGAACGACTGAACGGAATCAGCATTGATTTTGACAGATTTGAATGACTGAATTTTCATAAAGCAGTTCGTTCATTCAATGAACGAATGATTAACAATACCAGATTAATCCAGATATATTATTCAGAATTTCTTATGAGAACGCCATTTAACAACAAAAATAAAATACAAGCTACTTATAACAAGATTTAATATTAAAATATCACAAAAACACACAGTAGAATTAACTTTTGTCACTGTTGTCATATACATCCCTTAGAAAGAGTAATTTAGACTAGGCCGCAGTCTATGACGGTAAATCCAGGACTGCGTGTGCCGCGCTGTGCTGCAGTCAAGCATGCAAGTGGTAATCCTTGTAAGTAACATCTTCTTGGGTCCACAATCTTCGATAGGTGAAAAATATTGTTACTTACCATGAATTTCATTGAGCGAACTTAGAAAATATTTTAAATATCTTTACGCTTCTGCACTTTGTTTAGTTTTCTTTAACGAAATAATAAATGTCCACAACGATATTTTTTTCATAAAACATCGAATCGATGATAACCGGTTTATGTTTATTTTGACGACCCGTTTGGAACAGTGGTAGGGAACGCTGCCTTTGGTCCAAGGGTTGCGGGTTCGATCCCCGCACAGTACAAACATTTGTGTGCATGAACATGTCTGTTTGTATTGGTTTGGGTGTTTGTATGTATTATAAGTATGTATTTACAAAAGAAAAATATTATACGTATATATTTGTAATTCCACTGTTGATTCTGATATCCGTAACACAGGTGCTTGAGCTACCTATCTCGGAGTCAGATCAATGTATGTGATGTTCTGAAATTTTTAGTTATTTATTTATATCTATGTCACAAAAACTTAAGTTTATGTAAATGATTCAATAATATTTAAAACCATCGAATTATAACAAGTCTAGAAACCTAGTCTGCGCCCACAATTTGAAGCAACAAAAACTGAACTCGTTTAGAGCCGTATAGCTCCAACGGCCGGACCGCTCCGTAGTCGTCAATGTCAGCGCCTGTCGAACGCATCTCGTGAAAATTAATTTACTACGAAGATTTGTACAATAAAATTTTGTCACAATGATTCGGAAAAGCATAAAAAGTGTAATAACATTGTAATGTTTTGTTTTTAACCCCCGACGCAAAAACGACGGGGTGTTATAAGTTTGACGTGTCTGTGTGTTACACTTGCGCGCTCACAACGCCAACAGCTAGGCCGTTCCGATTTAATTTTCGTGCTTAGAGCGTTGATAGCGATATTTCAGGAACGATCTGTTGGCGCGCTAACAGCGATTATGACGTTTTTCAATTTAATTATTATTATTATATTATTTTTGTCGGTCATATCTATTTCTTAAGTAATTAAATAGTTTTTATAAGAGATACACGTTCATTTGAGGTAATAACACAACAAAATACTATTTTTGAAATGTCAGTTTTGACAGCGCTTACAGTAATATTGCCCCTGAGCCTGAGCACTGTAATTGCAAGATGGCGCTGATAATGACGTCATGCATGACGTCAAGAAATCGTTTATGGACGCGCTCACGTCAAAACGGAACGACTGTAAGCGCGCTGAGAGCGCTCAGAGCGTATCTCGGAACGCGGCCTGAGTAAAAAACGTCACAGGACGAAAATTACCTAACAGTTGTATCGTAACGTTTTCTTTCAGTGACATACAAAATTTCACCATTTCAAATCCTCGAAGATCTGGTCTACTCTTGTCCTTTTCAGTCCCCAAAAGCGTGACTTGTTTAAATCCTACAAATTTCAATTACCTAAAAAATTGGTCACCACAAAAATCAGAACATCTCCTGGGGCTCCTGGAGCCCAAGACCCCAATTCTCGGGTTTCGATATGAAAAAAACATGGCGGATATCACCTGAAAACCATACAAAAAATTTATGTTATAGTGATATATGTCGTATGAAAAGAAATGTCACGAGCTCGAGAATTGGGCTCCAATTCTCGTGCTCGTGACATTTAATTTCATACGACATATATCACTAACACATAGTTTTTTTGTATGGTTTTCAGGTGATATCCGCCATGTTTTTAAAATATCACGACTCCGAGAATTGGGCTCTGGTCAGTCCCGTCTTAAAGGGTACGTCTGGCATCGCTGCTACAGTGACATAGGCTACTTTTACCCCAAAAAATCCGGTATCAGACCAGGTACAATTTCAAAAGAGTTTGTCGCTAATAAACAGTTACTAGGAGGCCTTTTCGGCCGACCCTTTCCTGATACCTGCACCCCAATGATCGAATTTTGCAACGACACCATCGTTATTTTCACTTTGGCTAACTGCTTATTTAATCGAACGCCTTTGATTTATGACTTGAACCTATTAGTGACATCAACTACTGAGAAGATATTTTTTTTTATGCTAGAGGCGGACAAACGAGCAAGCGAGTCACCTGATGGAAAGTAATCATCGCCGCCCATGAACATCCGCGAAATCAGAGAGAAACCTTTACCTTGCAAATCTTTCTTTATCTTGAATGTTGTCCTCCTCCATCCTGGTATATTTCCCACCACTTGCGTCGTCTTCATCGGATCTACAAATAAAAATATACCTATTAAATGTCTTAATATTTATTAAATTTTAGTAAAGGATTATACTTACCTACCTATTGTATATGTATCTAAACCACATTCACATTATAATGTTAGCAAAGTTAGTTCAATAATATATTTTAATTTTATTGAACTAACTTTGCTAATGTAAAAAACACAATTCAATAAGCAATAAGAAAAGATTTATGTTTTCAAAATTAAATTTAATAAATATTGTTTGACATATTGATTTCGCTCGTTTTAAGCGTGTGGTGCAAAAGTCGAGGCTCCGTTTTGAAAAATGTGTGGAATTGACGCGGGAGGGCCATGGTGACTTGTCCTACAGGTTTTTTCCAAAATCTCCACCAGGCACCAGTCTCTCACAATAATATAGGTAATATTATTATAATTATATCTACAACTAGCGTTAAGTTGCTATTTTTGTGAATAAACTGAGACTTATAAACTGAAATAAAGTGATTATAAAATAAACGATAATATTATTATTATTATATTTGAAAAAATAAATGCGCATTTCTTACTTATATTTTAATGAAACTACCATTTAATACTTTTGAAACTATGTCAAACAGTTTATTTAATTTTGAAAACATAAATCTGCCACCAGACATCCTGTATACAATTCCTAAAATCGCCTAGATAAATGACATGTAATTTCCTAGGAAATGTTACCTATCAAGTTTGGCCGGCGCCATTTACATGTAGTCAGGTTTAGGTAATAAATAGGATAGGTAAGGTTAGAACTTAGTTCAGAGTGAAGCGAGTGTTCCGCGGCAGCGACCGCCAAAGCGCCAGAAGAAGAACAAAGAACTGATGCAAGATTCTGTTGATAAAACATTGGAACATTCTGTTGGAGACTGATGATTATTTAGCAAATTCTCATTTTTTACGAGTTTTCTTACAAAGTGTTATTTTTATTCATTTTCTAATACAATATGAGGAATAAATATGATTTGTAAGTAGGTATATGAAATAATATTTAATACTTTTGCTAAATAGCTTTGTAATTGTATAAATTTCGTAGGAAATGTATACAATCCCAATATATGACATTTCCGGTAACAAATGCCTAACTATCGTCATCATCTATGTAACAAACTGAATCTGAAGGTTGTTGTCTGGTAGAGTTCGCTGCCAGCGAAAAGAACACCAACATTGTACATTGTAGCTCTATATACATATCTAGCTTTTACGTTTTGTATGTTGTGCAATAAAGAGTATGTATACAAAAAAGATATGTAATGGCCAGAAGTTACAAACTATTTTTTTATATGCACAACTAAGAGCAGCAAAGCATATTGTTACTCGAAATAAATGAACTAAAGTCTAATTGAAAATTCTATATATTATTTAAATTCATGAAAATAGTTCATTAAGATAGACTGTTTAATGATACGGATAGTGGGTATTTTCTATTTCATAAAGACAAACATTTCATGAAAATTTGGTCGCATGAATAAGTGATCAATACTAAGATATAGCCATAAAATATACAATACCTACCAACAAATAGGGACAGTATTTCATATAACCCAATAAAATAAATATATAACACAATTTAATATTTAATATTAAGTAACCTTATACAAATGTAGATTTATGAATTGAAAGATAGATGAAATGTGATGTGTCATAAGAACCAACTTTCTGAATCCGGTGGTAGAATCACATTATCATTATTATTTTTTTTAGTATTGATGTATTGAATCACAATATGTAAATTAATTATACATGACAAATAAATAGTTATAATATTTTTAATGTATGACAAAAATGCTGTATACAAGTCTATGCAAATAAAAATATTTTGAATTGAATCAAACCTTTAATATGTTTGTTCAAACCAATTTAAGAATCATATAAGTTTTATAGCAAAATGAAATATTATTATGGGATTGTCGAAAATGCACAATATTGTGTAGATACAAATGCACCTTTGATAAAAGTAAGGGTTATGAAACTATAAACAATATAAACAGCTGATATTGAGAATGATGATGGAATGTTATAGTTAATTATAATTGTCATTGAATCATTATAAAACTAAGAATAAACTAAGCTACAACTCACCCAACACTGCCAGCCCGGCGCTTTTGTATATCCTTTGCTGGGTCAGCCCCTATAAAAATAACATATAAATACTACTACTTCCTACAAGTTAAAAATTTTGAATTAGTTTATATGACTTTCCATTAACCCTAAAATAAATTTAGTAATGGAATCAAGGTCATATCACTCAAATAACAGAAAGTTTCTTCATTTTAAAATGCCTTGTAACAATTGGAACATTAGCCTAACACATACAATTAATATCAGACGGTAAACATTCACTTGGCAAATATTTTGAGATTCAGCAATTCAGTAACTATTGAATCAGCATTTAGTATACCTTATTAGTTACACTGTTAGAGCACTACCTTAACTTAATTTCATCAAAGGTGCAATTTTGTGCCAAATTAAGACATACATTTGAACTTAATATATCGTAAATATACTATGGAATCAGTTTAAGGAACTTTAATAGTGATCTAAAATTTATCATCTCGTTTACATGTTGAACAACGCGTCACGCAAAGCAACGTCAAATTGAAAATAGGTCGAAATGTATTGGTAACTAGAAGTAACCAAAACAGCATTATCTAAGAAAAACTATAAACAGATGTATTATTTATCAATACATTTAAGTTCATACAATATCATTCGATAATAAATTACACTATATTCTGTAAACTCATAAAAAATGCTAACTAACCGGGGATATTGGGAGCCACGGCAGACATCGGTCAGCAAACTCATTAGTCCTCGTTTTAATGTCACTAACTAATTGTACAACAAAACGTAATAATTTTTAAATAATTTATATTTGCGAGGCACGTAACACAAAATGTGTTTATATCAAGCTCTTCCATTCAGCACAACACAAACGCCATTTTTCATTTCTAATATATGTTGCCATGCCATCACAATCACAAACTAAGAAGAAGATAGTTGCCATAGAGAAAAATGTTTTTATTCGCATGAAGCAATATTGCAAGTGAAAAAAAAACGAATCGAAAAATATTGCGTCAAGAAAGTCGTGACAACGGATTTTTGAGGAACTAACATTGTTCCCATAAACATGTTTTATAACCAATGGGGCGCTTTTTGGCGGGAACTTGAAAAGGGCGGTCTTAGTTTTAATTTATTTTATTTATTTAATTGTAAATCTCACTGTAATTATTGTAAATATTTAATTATTTATATATTTTGTGTGTGTATTCTTTGTACATTGGTAAGTTTTTAAATATTTTACTTTAGTTGGTCCAAAATGGACATTGAACCTTCCGATCCAGACCCTCTCATCTCAACAAATCCTTTACTCTAACTATTGGAAGCCGATTCTTCTATATCCTCTCGCAAATCTGCTTTTTTGAAAAAGAAAGAAAATGATAATGATTAAAAAAGAGATAAAAAAGCCATCACAAAACCTTCATTTAAAGGAAAATTGAAGTCGATTTCCAGGCCCATTTCGCCTAATGATAATATGTTCCAGGCTCTTCAAACATCCAGTCCTTTCTCCAGTCCTAGCCCTGTGCCACAATTAAATAATAACAATATGGTGTCTCGTAACACAAACATCTTCAGAAAACATTACACAGAACAGGATGCTGGACCATATGTTGTGCATGTTCAATCCAAAGAAAATACTCCTACAGATGGCTCCACTTTACACCCCATAAAGTTTGGAAATTATCTTTTTAAAAACAATTTGAAAAATATTATTGAGGACGGTATAAAGCGCATTGGTAGGAATCGCCTTGTGGTGCAATTTAAACCCCTAATGCAGCTAACACATTTCTAGCTAATGAATCATTAACGCTGAAATTCGAGCTGTTCATTCCTTCTTGTAATATAAGCAGAATGGGTATTGTAAAGGGAATTCCCTGTGAATGGTCCCATGAGGACATTGTGGAAAATGTGATTGTTCCAGAAAATTGTGGGCCCATCATCAGAACTAGGCGATTATCTCGCAAAGTTGCAAAATTTGAAGGCGTTTCGTGGGTTCCAACCCAATCAGTTGTCTTAACATTTGATGGCCAGACCCTCCCTGAGAAAGTTTATTCTTTCTACTCATCCCTATCTGTCGATCAATATGTCTTCCCCACCGTAATCTGTTACAATTGTTGTCGCTTTGGTCATACAAAAATTCAATGCAGAAGCAAACCCAGATGTTTTAATGTGTTGTGCGAAAGATCATGCAGAGAACAATTGTCCTGAGTCTGAGGATTTCCAGTGCATCCATTGTGATGGCAGTCACCAGGCCAATGACAAAAAGTGTCCAGAGTACATCCGTCAAACCAATATCAAACAATTTATGTCATCAAATTCTGTATCTTATAATGAGGCTGCATCTAAATTCCCTTTTAACAAATCGTCTTCTTCTGTTGTGTCAACTACTCCTTCACCTGCGTATTCGTCCTCTTTCTCAATTACACAGCCTTCCTCTGCAGCTCAAGTCTCTAAAGCACACAAAAAAACTGTATTTAAACAAAAGATGACCAACTTCCACACAAACACAGGATATGACAAAAAATAACATGATCAAATTCTGTCTCAGTTCTCTATTCCACCACCACCAAATGGTTGTGGACTAGCAGCAAACCCAAGAAATGAATCAATATCCTCATCAGACTTAAATAATCTATTAGCTTCACTTATTAACATCATAGTAAATTCAACCTTACCGTACATCTTTGATAAATAACTTGACAGTCTCTATATACCATACTTTTCAAGAAACAGTATGGATCAGGTCCTTCAATGGAACAGTAGGAGTGTTTCATCGAAAGTTGCTCTTGCTATCTCTGAGACATGGCTGAAGGCTGGCTTCCCTTTAAGGGTTCGGGGCTATTCAGTCCTCAGAGATGACAGGCCTGATGGGTGGGGAGGTGCAGCCCTCCTCATCAAAAAGAATTATATGTTTTCTCAAATATCACTACCTGCGTTCAATAACTCTCACATAAATGCCGTAGCTGCAAAAATAGGAGACATTTCATTAGTATCTTTATACATTTCTCAAAAGGATGTTTCAGTAATACCTATATTGAAAGACATAATTTCTTCTCTGGTTGGCCCCAAAATCATTCTAGGCGATTCACTTTGGGGTGCCTTCAACAGCGACTCATTTGGTAATCATCTTGTAGATCTCATTGATGATTTAAATCTGTGTGTTTTAAACGACGGTTCCGCTACCAGGCGTAGTAGACCTGGCCAGTCATTAAGCTTTGTTGTATTTCTCTTTGTACCCCATCTTTTTCTTGGCTCCTTTCGTGGAAATGCAGTAACTGCAGCATTTTTGGATGTCGCAGCTGCTTATGACAACGTTAACCTATCTATTTTGAAAAATAAGCTTTGTGATCTTCATATTCCTCCAAAGATAACAATGTTCATTTTTAATCTATTTATGCAAAGATCTGTGAGTTTACGTGTTCCTGGTTTTGAAAATGTTTGCAGATATTTATGGAAAGGAGTCCCACAAGGCTCAGTTCTTAGCCCCCTTTTGTATGATGTATACACTAGGGAACTGGAAGGTGCTATAGGTTCTGATTGTTGTATTCTTCAATATGCTGATGATGTATTAGTATACTCAACGAATCGGTCTATTGAAGTTGCATCGTCTTCACTAGAACGATCCCTAACTGATCTCTCTGAGTGGTTTAAAGTCCATGATCTATTTTTGTCTGTCTCTAAAAGAACAGTGGTAATATTCAGTAGGAAAAACGAAATTCCTACTATTCGAATTTGCATTGACAATGCCGAAATTCCGGTTAATAATGAAGCTATATTTCTGGGGAAGTTTTTCGATAGTAAATGTAACAGTCTGCTTCCTATAAACTATGTAATTAGCAAATGTGAAAGAAGTGTTAATGTTATGAGAGCTCTTACCGGCGTTTGGTGGGGTGGTCATCCTTTCACTTTGAGATTAATATACATATGACGCTTTAATTAGAAGTATCTTTGACTATGGTTCATTCACATTAGCCTAGCCTCCAAAACAGCATTAAAGAAACTAGCCCTGTTACAATACAAATTCTTAAGAATTGTCGTAGGGGCTATGAAAAGTACACCAACCAATGCCTTACAAGTTGAATGCGCAGATCCGCCTTTGAACCTTAGACGGCAGTATCTCTCTGATAGGTATTTATTCAAAGTAGCTCAAATTGAAAATCATACTCTCATTCCAAAGCTTGTAAATCTCAACTTCATCATGACAGATAACTTTTGGTCAAACAAATCGATCCCATATTTAATCAAGAGCTATAGAAAATTGCTACAATTTAAAAGCCACTTACTATAGTTTCCATGTTTCCTCCTCTTTCATTCCAAATATAGTGACATAATTTCTGAACCATCTCAATAGATGGCGCTTAGCAGGCGAAAATAGTTCTGTCTATATCAATTCCGTTGACTACGTACTATAGTCAGATTTTTAATTAGACAAAGTAAACTGACACAAGTCAATGTGTCATTCCCATGCATTAGCAACTGTCAAATCACTTTGTTTAATTAAAAATCCAACTATAGGTCCTTTTAAAAAAAATATAGTGTCATATCATACAAAGCATACAAGCATTCATCAATTCATCATTTGCATTTTGCGATTTTTCTTCAACTGGTTTCGGTAATAACAAACTTTGTACCTACTGAGTCTTTTTTTTTTATAAAGTTTCACGGCTTGGGTTTTCACCATACAGCCTACTAAGTGAGTCTCAAAATAGTTTGAATCGAAAAGTTCGGATCGACATCTATTCTGGTGGTTATGATCCACTGTCGCTTAAGGGTAGGAAAAAATAATTATTACTAATAACTGGGACAACTATTTTTTTTTACTCTATTAATATTATTATATATTCCTAAAAAAAGTTTATTCAAAGTGTAACAATATAATCTATTTTATATTTTATATTATCACGGCTTTAATTAACAAACAAATTTTCCCGAAAATAAAGGAATCGAGAACGCGACTACACTCATTGATTTGACAGTTAAATTTTTGTGACTTTCACGCCATTTAGTACCTACAACCTGGAGCCCAATTCTCGAGCTCGTGACATTTATTTTCATACGACATATATCACTAAAATAAAGTTTTTTTGTATGGTTTTCGGGTGATATCCGCCATGTTCTCAAAATATCACAAGCACGAGAATTGAGCTCCCGTGCGGATAAAGAATGGGATCAGAAATGGCGGCGCATCTATTCACTTCTCGCTCGCACACTATTTGCGTCTATACTCGCACTCGTGGGGTGCGAGTATAGACGCGCCGCCATTTCTGATCCCATTCTTTATCCGCAGAGGTTGTATGTGTTTTAGAACTATTTCTTTTTTTTTTTGGAAAACGCCTCATTATTTTCACGACTTAATCTCGAAGGATTAATCCTTGACAGAGACAAAATAGATTTATCTGAACCTTAGAATAATAACAAGACTAGAAGGATAGTTTCCATACTGCTGTCACCTCAAATTTGAAGCACAAATTTGGTTTTTCAAGTTGGTACTACGTACGTAGTATCAACATAAAAATGCTAATTAATGTTACCAGTTACAACATATTTCCCTACTTAACACATGGGAAATGGTTATTGCAGTAACTGTACTGTTTTTAATAGAACCTAGAACAACACTTACAAGTATCTACCTAACTGTGATTATAAATAATTAGTTGGCAAGTTATGTTTTGATATTTATGATGCCTTGACAATACAATAATGAATAAGAAAGAAATAAGTAAAGAGCTTACCTACTTATTTTAATGGTTATCAGGGTGAGTTTTAATTCGTGTAAAATGTGGATCCGTGTATTGCACTGTCAGAAACACATCAATTTACATAAATCTTAAAATTATTATTAAATGAATAAACCAATTGCATAATATTCTTGCTTATTTATTTATTAACATATAAAAGTTCTCAGTCCTACTCAAGCTATTATAAATAGGGAAAATATTTTTTTCATTATCAGGCAACACTGAGCATTTTAATAAATCGTTTGTATTTTTAGCTTATAAAACACAACATACTATGAAATATTGAAGGCTTATCTGTGAAAAGTGATGTTATTACACTTCTTATGGTTTTCCGAATCATTGTGACAAAATTTGACCACACAAATCGTCATAGTTAATTAATTTTCGCGAGATGCGTTTGACAAGCATTGACATTGACGACTGCGGAGCGATGCGGGCGTCTGGAGCCGTACGGCTCCGTTTGACTTGCGTCAAACAGTGGGCACAGACTAGGTTTCTAGTCTTGTTATTATTCTATGATCTGAACTGAATCCTTAGACAATTTTGTCTAAGATTGAATCAATCTATGCACAGACTACAAGGATACTTCGAATCTGTGTTACTTTTCGGACAAAACAGGCTTGTCGGACTGCAGTAGACGGTTTGATTGATGGAAGCCGAAAAAACAAAAAACCTCGCACTCAAAAATGTAACGACACTGTCTTCAGTTGTTTTTAAAATAAATAAACTGACAAACATTTTACCCCTGACTTTCTTACGTAATAAAATAAAACAATGTTTACTTCCCTAAATCACTGAACTCAAAATTATATTTTCTGTGTAAATTTGATTAGATAGCACCAAACATTCTATAACCAAAACTAGTAAAAATGGACGGAGAACCAGAAGGGCTATCTGATACTGCAACAAATTGTAACCTGGCATCTCCTTCCATATCCGACGTTAATCAAGCTAAACTTGACACATTAGAAAAAAAAGCCGTTCATCTAAGGTATGTCGTGCTCCTTGTTGGTGATGAAATATTTTAGTTAGTCAGTGTAAATAAATAAGGTGCCAGCCAGACAAGCAAAGCAATAAGCATCATATGTCTCTCAACCGGACAGATCCCATAGTTATAATACTCCACGGCGTCACAGAAAACCGGCGTATGCTTATCGCCTCATCTGTGCTGTGTATGACCGACCGAGTGAGCGTAGGTACCGGAGGTCCACACATAGGAGGGTTCAAAGTTGGCAGCGCACCTGTGGGAGGCGGTAATCACTTATCATCAGGTGTTCCGTCTGCTCGTTTGCCACCAATCACATAAAAAACTAATTCAGTTTTAAATGTGAAAACTCTTCATCCTCTACTAGCTATTTACTCAATTTACATTAGCCGGTCTTATAAAATGAGTTCGAGCGTGAGTTTTTATATTAACACTACTTATTATCAAAATGATTTCTTTATCTAAGCTATTACATAAATACTTATCTTCCTTATTTGAAAATTGAATTATTTACTCAATACTATGCAAAGTTACACTCACTTTCGAGTTACCCAATGTAGGGACGAGCAGTAACACCCACCTTTATAGCACAGAATATATATTAAAAAGTAGTCGGCTATATATATTATCTACTGTGCCTGTAGTATCTAATAATAGTAGATTTTGTGACTGTCATAATATGGGGGTTATTACAACACGAACGAGAGAGAGAAACGAGCCTTGGCGAGTGTTTTAATACACTACTTACATACTTTCTCTACACTCATCTTCAAAGTTTGAAATCATAGGGAAATACTTTTGACATAATAATATTTTACGTTTTACATATTATGTAGACACATGTAAGTACTTGAATAACCAGCGTAGCGTAGCATTTATTTGTTCTTGGATTATTTGTAACTAAAAATGCTCATTCTAAGATATTCAGTGGAGTCAAATCCGCACAATCGCTATCAGATTCAAACCATAGAATTATTACAATATCTAATAATTCTATGATTCAGCATTTTTTACAAAAAAAAAAACACTAAAAGAAATAGCGCTGAATCGATTTAACGAAAGGTAAACACATTGGGTATCGGAGGCCCAATCCAAAGGGAAAGGGGAGTTTAAAGGTTGGCAGCGCACTCGTGACTCCACTAGTAATGCGGTTGTCCATAGGCGGCAGCAATCGCTTACTACCATCAGGTGATCCGTCTGCTCGTCTGCCACCTATCACATAAAGACAAAACAGTTCTTTTTGGTGTCGCAGGTTACCAGTTATATTATATAGTGTCAATAAATTCCTAACTTACTTATTGGCTGTACGAATGATGATAACTTTATCCTATAATGTTATTTAAGAAATTTGGCTGTTGCATGAAGTGCAAAAAAAGATCATAAATGCATCACCCTCGCTTTTTAATTTTCTTTACAAGTTATCTACATAAGTAATTATAACAACAAATAATAATATACGGCAGGATGTTAACGGAAGGGCACGGGACTAAATGTTATTCAATAGTAAACATCATTCATGATAATGGTACACACAAAACGAGTTAGCAGCGTGAGAGCGTTTAAATAATATTCGAAATGTTATTTAAGCAAAGTCTTACATACAACAGAGAACAGTATGTATAACTGTTGTGTGGGCTTCTTACTACCTACTATACTGTAGCCCAGACTTACTGCTGCAGTTTTACTTCACCAAGTTACAGCGTGTTTATCACTCGAATAACACTTGTTTTCTCTGAGAGCTGCTCAAACATCTTGTTGTCTCTATCCTAAAGCTGAAATGAAAAGTGATATTATGATACTGAGTATGTTCCTTTTCCGTGTTTTGTACCTTATGTTTGGCACGGGTGGCACACGTTTCATATTACTATTTTCGATATCCACCCCGTGGAGTTAAGCCACTGCTTAAATAAACATTCTTGATGTCCACTCAATTGCAATTCTAATATACCCTCATAAATACATGAGATGTTATAGGTAGTACCTACTTACTCCTATTTAGCCTAAAATGTTGATAATAATAACGATAAGACCGCCTACATTGTTTTAGTATAATAACTTAGGCTAAGATCTGTAAATTTTGTGCAATAAAGTGTATCTATCTATCTATCTATAATAAGAGTGAACAACCTAACTACCTAATTAATTTTATTTACACCCAATTCCATCAAGGACATACATCAAGAATGTTTGTTTATGCAGTGGCTTTCTCCACGGGGTGGATATCGAAAATCGAAAGGCCAGCAGAAAAAAAAATATAGCTTCTCGGTGTCCCCCAAGGGTGGACAACGAGAGGTTTTGAAATATTTGTGTATCTCTCCACCCGCGGGGGACAAACAGGAGGTGGACACCGGGAATATAGGCATACACTGTTAGGTAGGTAATGTTAATAATGATAGCATCTATACACTGTGCTGTGTATGCAGATAATCAACTATAGTCACGGTGTAATGAATGACCGATGTGTTGATTAAATATTACAGATTGATACTGGAAAAGGACTTTAAAGCGGCAGATATAAAATGGAGTCTTTTTGTAGCTGCGGCTTTCAGTTTTAGATACGAAAGTTGTCTGAGACCCTTTCCGCCAGCCTTCATGAAAAATGGAATCAAGGATATGGATGAATTGGTTTGTTTCTTAGATTTTCTGTATTACGTTTATTGGAACCGACACACGCATGGTTTTAACTGTCAACAAATGCTATTTATTCTATTTTAGGATTGCGCTAACAATGAACGGTACCTACATATTGTTAATTTTATTGTACTTACATATAACATCAACACAGTAAGTATTTTTAATTTCAGCTCAGTGTAATAACGGATGTTCCGGCACTGGACCTGGTATTGCAACAATTGGACAATTTAGAAAATTTAACCAATATAAGTGACATAATTGATCTGTTATTTTACGTTCTCGTCCGATTAAAGGAACCCATCCTAAAAACTATTCCTCCTGAAGTGGTTCGTATAATCTGTTACCTATATACATTATGCTGTAACCTATATACATTAGTATATCGTTTTGTTATATTAAGTAGCATTACTAAGAACTAGCTTTTTATTCCTTTAAATTGGCTTTATTAGTAGGATAGTTTCCGACTATAAATAATATTTGAGAGTAGCATACCTAGTCTAAAACTATGTAAGTAACAAGTACATAAGTTCGTACTTAGGTATACCTACTTACCTACCTAAGCATATAGGTACCTACGTAATTAATCTAAGAGCAGCTTCTTCTTTTTAGCACGAGTCAGTGCTGTGCAATACACAAAACACAATTTCGTCAAGTACACCGACACCACAATATATCTTTCAAGTCTGTAACTCTAGTAAGTCTACAGCAGAAGCCAAATGGAAAGATCTTGCTAGAAACCATCAAACCTTTTATGCGTACCACGGAAATCGTTTGGAAAACTTTTATACCATCATGAATTTTGGTCTTCAGCAACATTTGAATAAGGTAAGTAGGTTAGCTACCACCTTTGTAGAGGAATGGTTGATGCGTGGGTAAGATAGTGTGCCTCTTGAACGAGAGGTCGTAGGTACCTACTATATCTCTACAAAGCGAATATTGTGCGGAATCGAAAATATCGTTCAGAAATCAGCACCTGTTGGATAGTTTCTCAAACTTTGAATAACAGCTGAAAAAGGTCGGGTACTCGGGTCGTGGCCATAGTCACTTGATGGTAGGTAAGGTAATATATATTTTGTTCCAAAACTAATCTGTTTTCAACATCCGGGATGATAAGATTACTGGACACGGGACACGACGCATAGTTTGGGGACAACCCCCGATTTCCCGGCTACTTGCCGGTCCCAATTCCAAGCGTACCTATGAGGTTGCGACCATGCGACGAATAACTCGTTGAGAAGATAATGACCCTCTACAGTCCTTTTAATTTCAAGGGACAAGACCTTACAACGATCAGTGAGCTTCAACATAAGTACCACGAGTTAAAATTAAAAACACGATTTCAGAATACTTTGTTGGGCAACGGTGTGTATCTATCAACTGATTTAAACGTTAGCCTTCCCTATAGTCATGGAGGCTTTGGGTGGGGTGCTAGCTGTATCGGTGGGCATTTGTCATGCATAGCAATGTGTGAAGTAATTGATGCCCCTGAAGGAATAAACTACCATAAGCCGGTTTCCAATGAAGGTTATTAAGTTTTTGTTACTTATTTAAAATAATAATATAAGTAGTTATCTAAGTAGTAGTTCGTCGTTATAAAAATAAAAAGGGAGGTCCCACACTACTTCTGATCCGAATTCGATTCGGATCCGTACAGACGATATTGTCCGCCGGCCGTAGTACCTAAGTTGCTGTAGGTAGGTATTTATGTACGCTTTGGATCCGATTTATGTCATCCATGGATATCCATTCCGGAGATGATAAGGTTGTTACAAACTTACCTATAAGTAGGTACCTAGTTACCTACAGAAATATAACGTACCTACCTACGTACCTATGTAATGCTAAAAGCTAGATCGATCTGACCCAAGCTGAATTTAGGCAAATCGACCGAAATTGTTTTGACTTTCTATTATGGGCCTTTTCGATCACTCGACATTGATGTCGAAATTTGTACATAAAGACGGATGTATGACATCTCTAAATTCGACTTCAATGTCGAGTGCACGAGAATTGCCCCTCTGGATCTGTATTTTCACGGATTCGGACCAGATGTTGGGTAAACCATTCAGGATCTACAACGATGATCTACATCGATCGATCTAGCCCACCGCTTTCTAATCGTCTTCTTCAATCGAGTGTGGATGAGTGCCTAACTTCTTTTAGTCCATCACATCAACTCGGAAACTATGTACCTATACTTAAAACTTTTAAAGACATAAACATAAAGAAAACAAGATTTGTGGGGAATATCAGTGGAAATATTAAAAAATATAATAAAAATCATTGCCCCATATTTCTGTGATATTTAATGAATGCGTAGATATTGGTCAATTTCCAAATCTGATGAAATATAGCAAAGTACTACCACTTTTCAAATCAGGTGATAGAAGTGACCCATCTAATTACCGACCAATATCCATTTTACCTGCCCTTAGTAAAATATTTGAAAAAGTTATAATCCATCAATTATTGGGTCATTTTAATCTTAACAAATTATTGCATAATAAACAATTTGGATAAAATTAAATTACGCGGATGTAGTTATTAGTGGGTGTCTTCTGGGTTGGACCAAAAAGCTAATACAGCGTAATCAGCACTCTTGCGCCAGATATTGCTTCCCAATTCCTCCTAGGGCACATGTAACTCCTTATTTAAACAAGTGGAGTCACGCCGTGCTATGCATTTTGCGAGCTTACTTTTTGGAGTGATTAAACATAGGAATCCCGAGTATCTCTCTGAGAAGCTATAATTTACGCAAAGACAATCTCGGATTGACTGATCGCCTCATTTACTGTCCTCCGAGGTAGTTTCGGATACTCTGCAATTAAGTGTTGGAATAATATTCCACCACCAATAAGAAACTCCACCACAATTCACACCTTTAAGTTTGAATACAAGTCTTTTTTACTTATCTTACAGAAGAGTATATAATAATATTATAAAATAGTATCCAGTTTATTTTACATAATTTGATATTTTATTATGTACTTATTTATTTCCTAAATAATTTCGTTTTCCACATCTATGTTTAAGTACTAAGTGATATCTTTATGTGACTGATTTATTGCACATGTTTAAAAATAGCTGTCGTGGGCTGAGGCCGCTTGCCTCGTTCTTTTGGCATCCGTAGAATACCAGTGGTTTAGCGTGGCATAATGTGTGTCACGCTCAACCGTATACTGAGCAGAGACCATTTTGGTACCTATTATGTAATTACGTAGTTAATAAGTTTATATTTTGTTCTGTAAAAACTATTTTTTTAATACGTTTACCTATGTAATTATTGGTTCCAATTATAAACATTTCTTCTTTCTTTCCTTCTTGTAGCGTGTAAGAAATATTTTTATGCATCTTAAAAAAATATTATTCTTTCCTTTAAGTTATTTACAGGTGTATCTACATTTTAAAATTTCTCATAATTGCCACAATCAATATAAATCGATAGCCGAAGCATTTAATTTATACATACCTTTCTAGCTCTTTTTTAGCTACATCTCGAGGTACAAAAAGACCTATCTGCCAAAGGTTTTTCCGTTTAGTAACAGACTTATATGAAATTAATTATTTATGTTGTAGGTGATGGCATATATGATGACGAAAAAAACAAACTTCTAGCAGAAACTTCTCCTTGTCTAGAGAGTCAAAATCTCTCACAATACATCGTCACAAATTGTGATTTGGTGAGACTTAGATATCTGCTAGTATATGCGAAGCAGCCTGCCTCGATGCGATTTCCTATGGCAAATTCAAATGGCCGAAATGGTAAAATAATTTATAATCTAACTAATTTATAGAATGTACTTAGTTGCCTAAGCTCCCTAACTAGGTGTGGTGTACGCTATGTAGATTCAATAAACAGCAGTCTGTAGTTGTCCACTGCTACTTTTCAATGCATAAGAATTCGTTTTTATCAATTCCTAGGTACTTAAATGAGATAAGTATTTGAAAGATTTGTAGGAAATTTTCCCTTTATTACATTTACAGGCTAGAACACTAAGATTTCTCTAACATTCAACAAATTTTGTTGAATAACTTTATTTAAAAAATTGCTTTGCAAATTGTCAAAGAGATTTTTTAATCTGGAGGCCATACGGGAGATTTTTTAATCTGGAGGACATACTACAAGGTGGGAGAATCCCGCCAAAATTCCCGACCACATGCCAACCTTATCTGCAATACACTTTCACGTCAATGTAAAATAAAAAATAAAAGTGTAGGAATCAAGAAAGAGTAACTACCTACTTACTTACCTACCTACGTACCTATTTTGTGTTCGATGTACGTAGTACATATGTAAGTAGTAGGGTCTGCCACAATAGATCATCTACTGGTCGCAGTGGCTATGAGACGCAGGGCTCACCCCATTTCTAACAAATAATAAAAGTAGTAGGGTCGATGATACCTACCTACCAAAATAAAAAAGGACTGCATAGATCCGATCAGCTCAGGACTACTTATGTACCGTAGTGCAAAAGAAAGGAGGCCTATATTCAGCAGTAGGTACCCATCTACTTGTGGGCTGATGATGATGAACTCTACCTACCTGTACAACCGGTTTTGTTTATTATATACTTACCTCTTTTGAACTTTTGTTTCAGTTGGAGGTCTTCGCCAATGGCTCTCACGGCATAAACTCTTTTCAATATTACTTGGTTACGGTTTAATGTTAGCAACAATTGGCTTTGCAAATAACCAACCGATTCATTATTATTATAAAATGTTATTAAAAAAGCTTGACCTGGCATATAGTAGTGTTAAAGTATAATATATATGTGCCATGTTATACTTACCTATACGTTTTGTAAAAATCCAATTTATAGGTCATTTTAACATTTATACTGCATAAGGTACAATATCTACTAAATTGTGTGTTTTATAAAGATGAATATTTACAAAAGGTTTTACTTTTCTACCAAATATAGTAAAGAGTTAGTCACAATTTACATTATTTTGAAACTATAACAACAGGGCATTGTTGGTAGATTTAGAACAAAAGTATATCAGGTCGTTACGCTCTCGTCATGGACTAGAGCGTAATCATTGTACGATCTAATTTTTATTGTGTCGAATGGTGATGACCAGAAACACACTGCTCAACATCAGTATTGTCACGTGTGGGTCCTGGACAGGTACATTTTAAAATTCCGTTACGTAGTTACAGATCACAATATTATTTTAGAGAATTAACTATGTCATCTGAACGTAGATCATTTAGTTCTGCCGTGTGGTTTGTATCTAGATACTCAATTTTGTGGATATTTTCTATAACATCCGTAGTAACACAAGATCCGGTCGTTAATATACCTCAAGGCCGCATTGCCGGTGTAAGTATGCATTTTATATTTTTATCTGTGTAGTTATATGTAGGTAGGTACCTTATAAAGTTTCCACAAGTAGAACTCATTTGTTGTTTTGTCTGAAACTCCATTATCGCCATATTTTACTTATTTATTTAACTGTTGGCCAACAGCCTAACTTCAAATTTTTTTTGCTAATTTTAGACCAAAGTTTATCCAGAAAATTCATTGACACCAATAGAAATATATTTTGGAATCCCATATGCAACTTCACCGGTTGGGAGATACAGGTTTTCTGTAAGTTATGAATATTCACTTTATTGCGTACGTTATTAATTAGGTTACTATCATGGACCAATCATGTTACCTACTATTTACGTCGATAGGTAATTATAAGTAGGTACCTAACTGAATTGAATTCTATTGTTTTTTGCCTAATGTTTCTTTAGGAAAATATTGCCATGATTTAAGTACCTATGTAAATAACACACTTAAAATTTTCATCTCGTGTTCAGGCGGGACTCGAACCCACATCTTCCACGATCCGGGTCAGCCACCCGAATTGTAGAAGATTCTACCAATTAGACCACTGAACGCATTACTAAGTCTCATTGTATTTGACCACCAGTTAAGATGAGATTGCTAAATCAATAGTTAATATTTTTATTGCAATCTTTTGCAATTTATTCTTAAGTAAATAACACACTTAGAAATACAGCCACCCGGATTGTGGAAGATGTGGGTTGGAGTCACGCCTGAACACGAGATGAAAATTTTAAGTGTGTTATTTACTTAAGAATAAATTGCAAAAGATTGCTATAAAAAATATCAACTATTATCATGATTTAATTATTAGCACGTGTGTCTTCTCGAGTAGGTACCTAATAAATACCCGGTGATGGGTGTAAAACAGTTACCTATTGGTGTATAAAAAAATATACCTGTAGTAAGTAAGTAGGTTTCTATAGCATTAGTTGTTCTAGGCCCCAGAAAGACATCCCGGTTGGGGAAGAACATATTCAGCACACCGTATGCATCAACGTTGCCCGCAAGTCAATAACGACAACTTTGGCGAAATTCACAGTGAAGACTGTCTGTTTCTAAATATATGGACATCACGGGTTTGGCAACCTTATTAAAATACATAAATGAAAATAACACACTTAGAATATGAGAAGTTTTTAGACCAGAAATATGTTTCAGGTAGCGAGTTGACGGTAAATCAATGCCCGTAGTTGTGATATTGTACAGCGAAACATGGGATCGCGGTGGGATTTCGTTACCTTGCGAAGAGCTAGCTGCTGCAGGTCTTGTGGTGGTCACTGTTGCATATCGCTTGAGCGTCTTATCGTTTTTTACATTACGATCAAAAGCAGCTCGAGGGAACCTGGCTTTGCTTGATCAATACATGGCTCTACTGTGGATTCGCGATAATATATCTGCTTTTGGTGGGGACCCATCGGCTATCACACTGACTGGGCACTCGACTGGTGCTGACAGTATTCTGTACCATATCGTGTCACCGCGTTCTGCTGGTATGTTCACCCTACCTGAATAACCTAGTGTACCTATCCGCATAATTGTGCCACCGACTATTAATACCCCTACCAAAGGTAGGATTAATTTACCTGTCCGAAAACTATGGAGCATATAATTGGTGTTATGAATAGACGCTCATTTAGTATTAATATATATTTATATGAAAGATAATGCTAAATAAAATTATTGTTAAGAAACATAGTACGATCACAAAGTTTTTTTCATGCTAGATAATGTTAGTAAATATGAATTTTACAAATTGGAACAAAAAAACATTTATTTTGTATTATGTTTTATTTTACATATTTTTAAAGCAACAGCTTGGGACGCAACCGGGACAAAACACTAATGATGAAGTACTCGTATATCCATCCAAACCGCGAGCGAACCGATTTTTCAATAATTTGTTAAACATTTTCCGTCAGAGTAGGAGCACTTAAAACATTTATCAATACCTAATAGAATGTAACAAACCTAATATTTGTTACCCAAAAGTTACTGTTGGAAAATATTTATAAACATTTTTAAATTTTACACTGTGTTATAGAATGTAAGGTTACAAAACGTTTTATAACCTTATGCGTGGGCGCCTTCAGCTATCTCATTTTAACTGTTTGTCGAAGTAGCTATTTGGCTTAATATTTTTTGAATATTGTTGACAGGTTTGTTTCAAAGAGCAATACTGATGTCTCCGCGAGATATTTGGAAAGCTGTAGATGATGGAAAAGATAAGAATGCAAGTGAGATAGAACAAGTTTCCCGGAAAATCGCCCGATCACTCGGATGCACAAGCGAAACGGATGAGGAAATTGTACATTGCATGCAAGGCCGACCTTTATCAGATATTTTATCTGTATATTTGGTACTGTCAATAGCAACTATTAAGTTGTAATAATGTATTGATTGGTAAACTGTAACAAATTTGTAACGTTATTTAGCGTTTTAATGTAGCTTCTATTGCAGCGATTAAACTTGAGTAAGGTTTATCAACCAGTGCCAGACGATTTCCTGCCAATTTCCGAGCAATATTTGCCGATTTCATTGACAATGGCACTCTCGGCAACAAAGAAGCCTATTTTGCAACTCGACCTACTTATGGGTACAACTGAACTAGAAGATATAAATCATATTGGTTGGTGGTTTAATGTTGACTAGCGTTGACTGTTGATATAGATAGGTAGTCAAATCTTCCTACCTCATGTTGTTGGGGTTTAAAAATTTGTTTTACTATTGTCCGCATTGTAAAATTTTATAGCAGAAATAAGTAGACTGATATTATTTAAAGCACAACACTCGAAACTTTAAAGTTAGGTATAATTTAAGTATAGAGATTCAGCGCACAATTTAGGCGGCGATCGCTGGGAGCTATCTCTGCTAGACAACTTCACGTAAAGAACATTAAATAGAAGAGGAGAGGAGAGGAATATGTACCTACGTCGGAGTTCGCGCCACCAAAGAAGTTCGGCGATTGGCGCCACTTCCGTAACGTCATCATTCTTTCAATATCTTTATCTTTATACAACATCTTTATTTGTTTAGTCACAAGGAAACCAAATTTTAGTTCCGTGTTTTGCCGCGGGACTCCTTTCGTGGGGCGCTCTAACCACGTTGTTACAAATCATGCTCTAAAGTTATTACCGTACTAAAGATCATGTCATACCGTTATGACATGAGCTTTAGTACGGTAATAACTTTGGAACGCGTTCCAACACACAATGTTAAAACGGACCGGAACAAACTTTGATCCGGGACTGTCTTTAGGTCGCGATTTGTAATAAGGCGGTATAAGCATTTAATACCTGCGAAAGGTTATCTACTTTAATTTTTTAAAGTTTGTAGATATGATAGTCGGTAGCTACCTAATGAGAAGATTTGGTAAGGATAAACAATATTTTTATGTATGTGACTACTTACTGATATAAATGAAATTTCTGCTTACAGATAATAATTATATGGATTTATTGAATCAAAGTCCTACGTATATTTCTGAATACGTTAATACTAAAAAAATTCCTGAAATATTAAAAATGTTTTCATTTCATCAATCTGGCACAATACCACTGGTTAGTATGTGTTTCATTTTACTCATCGATCTTATCAAAGACAAGACAATAACGTTTCTTGTAGGTAGGTTGATACATTATATTTCATTAGTCTATTCTATTTAATTTTCTATAAACACGATAGTTACCTACTAAAGTTTATTATTGGATTCGTTTAAGCTGTCGCAAGTAGTTCGTTGGGAATATTGGAATGTAAAATCGAGTAAAGATCTCGATAAAGTGTCCCTCGAAGCCGTGGAAGGCTTAGCTCGAATGGAATCGTCAGCTAAATGGAGTGTCGGCAGCGCGCTCTTGGCCGCGCGTTTGGCGCGGAAGATCTCCCGGCTGTACGTCTACCGGTTCATGCAACCAAGTGCTACTGATCTTCGTGGACGTGCACTCAATTTTACAGGTAAAATTATGAGTATTAATACTGAGTGTACTGTGAACATTTACTTACATCCCTTAAACAACGTGTTCTTACCAACCATTATGAACAACATTTCTTCTATGCCGTTCGGTAATTCGCATAAAAAAAATAACTTTTCATACAAAGACAGTCACGTGACTTTTTATATGGGCTATCGAAAACTATTTTGACGAATTTCGAAAAGTCGTAAAACAAATGTTGTTCAGAATAGTTGCTAGAACACGTGGTTAAAGGGATATAAATATTCACAAATTCACAGAGATCGACCGGCCCGAGAGGCTCATCTCATACCTCACACGTCAAAGGCATGGGTTCAAGTCGATGTATGTAATGTGCTGTCCGATATAAAATTTAACTAAAAATAATTTAAAGATAAACAACATAAAAACCATACCTTGTAAATATTAAAAATAAATAAATTTCAGGTGCTACACACGGCGCAGATTTGATTGCGTTGCTGGGCGATGCGCTAATGCTGCAAGTTGCCCGTCGACATGCAACGCAAGAAGAAAGACGAATATCGTCCCTATTCCAACAATACATTGTGAATTTTGTCAAATTCGGGTTAGTATACGTGGCTGCTGATTTAGATAGTATACATTAGGTTGTAGGTACTTACTCATAGTCAGACTCACTCCGAGAAGATTCCGGTCCCAAGCGCAGAACCATACTTTGAACCAGACTAGGATCTGGTACTGCTGAACACAGACACAGTCCTAGATCCAGAATTAGACCCAGACTCCGATCTTGACTCAGATCCAGAATCAGACTTAGACCGAACCTCAGATGCTGATCCAGGATCAGACTTAGACCTAGCCCAGACAGAAAATCAAACTCGATCTGAGTTTGATTCAAATCAGTCTCAGACCTGGCCGACAGGCCTGACACAGACCCAGTCTTAGAAGCAAACTAATAATTAAGCCCTGAAGTCTTAGACCCAGATTAATACTCAGCATAGACCCATGTGCAAATGCAGTCTCAGACTTAGACCCTGACCAATCCTCAGAACCAGAATTATAATTAGGACCAGACACACAATCACACCTAGACGTTGACCCAGACTCATACCTAGGTTAGCCTCATGCCCAGAGAAACACTGACCCAAACTCACCTAACAGTTACTCGGACTCAGACTCAGTCTCAGATCCAGACCCAGACTCAGACATAGGCTCAGATCCAGATTCAAACTCAGATTCCGATTTAGAAACAAGCAAATGCTGAGGTCCAGACGCTGACCACGACTAAGACCTGACTCAGACTTAGATCCAGACCCAGACTCGGACATAGACTCAGACCCAAGCCTAGACCCAGGCTCCAACGCAAAAGCCCGATTCAGATCAGACAAATAAGATCCAGACACTGACATAGACCTAGACCTGGATTAGACACGTAGGTGGTAGATCTTTTTCACCCTTGCACGCCAAAAACAAACTTTAGCGTGGAATAATTTTATTATTAAATATTTCGGGTGTTAAGAAGACCTCTTACTACATGCATTATTTTATAAACTGCACTTAATAAATAAATCAATTTTGTTTGCAATGGACAACATTTCAAAATTGCTAAGCTCTGAAACAAAAAATACCAATTCTTTGTTTACTTTTCCGCTGCTCGAATATATATTTATTCATTTTTTATATTGCTTATTTACGGAGAAAAAAATTAAAAACTAAAAAACGTAAGATGACGTCATCGGACGGCAGAATGTAAAATATTTCTTTGCTTAGCACATTATAGTTTTAAATTTACGAAATGCCAAACCCATGACATGTAACTGTCAAAAAAAAGACAACTTGTCAACGTTGAATGTATGAATGACGTTGACAATGTTGACACTAGTGTTATTTACCTTTGACAGTAGTACCTTTTTTATTAAAACAATGATAAGCAAAGGAATATCGCTGTATTCAGCCGTCCGATGACGTCATTTGGCGATTACGTCTATTTAGAATAAAAAGAATTTCAATAATTATTTTATGCATGAAAATGGACAAATTTTGAAAAAAGAAAAAATATGGGTCTGTTCATTTTATGTCTACTTTCATATAAAAAAACGATATGGACATGTTAAAAATATGAAATGTTGTCCATTAGTTCACCGGGCCTAGAATCTGTTTGGCAGCGATATAAGGTTGGCGAATCATATGTACATGGGGTACACGACAATGTCAATACGCTAAGTCGAGCACGCAGTGTCAGCCAAGATACTACTTTTTGGCTGCAGTATCTACCGCAGCTGTATAATACACTAACCTCTAGAGAACACACAGCAGAACATTTGACAACACAACAAGGTAAAACTACATAGTTACTAATATAGGTACCTACTTACCTACTTGGTTTACCGAAATCTAATTTATCTATACCTACCTAATCGTCTAAACTGTGTTTTTATTTATATGGACCGAATTTTTAAGTGATTTATTTAGTTAAGAATAAATTGAAAAGAATTTATATACTTACCTACTTATGTAACAAAAATAAAATATTTTTTTCTTCACAAATAATGTACTACAGTAGTACAGTTGTTCGAAAAAATTGCGAATACAACTGTCATGATGATTTTGGCTTAGTTTTCAGGTGTAATAATAAAAATCACAGAAAAATATAGCATACATTCTTTGAGATTTTCAAAGCATAGGTAGATCTAGGTACATGGCGGGAATAGGTACAACAAACTCCCTGGTTATATAATGCCATTCAAATTTAAACTACACGAATTCTTGGTTCGGAACTGCTATTATGCTGTCAGCGATTTTTTAATGACCAGATTTTAAATTAAAAGCTTTTGTAGAACATATAATCGGTGAGCCCGTGACAAATTATGATAATAATTGTAATTCTCACAACATCTCATATGCTGACCCTGATTCCAGACTAAGTAGCTTAAGCACTTGTGTTACAGATATCAGACAAGAACACTAATATATACTTAAATACATATATTACACCCAGACACCGAACAAACACAAGTGTTCATCGCACGAATGTTTGTCCAGGGTGGGAATCGAACCCACGACCTTACATCATTATAATAAATAACTGTGTAGTGTTATTGTTTCCAAATTACACGTTTCGTTTATTCAGAAGATCCATCATAAACTTAAACTCGACGCTAATGCGTGTACAACACGCACTTATAATGTTACGGTGCTGCCACACACAAGTTTCAGGTGGTGGTGATTCCTCATTTTATTTAATTCGCGTAATTTGCTTGACCTAGAAAATATTTTAGAGTTTAACGCAGGGTCACTACCAATTGCGCCATCCGGTCATTCCATCCTACGTCATATGACAGACGCCATATTTTCTCATTTAGAACCTTAGTGTGATGACTGGAGCCCAATTCTCGGGTTCGTGATATTTTGTAAACATGGCGGATATCACCTGAAAACCATACAAAAAAACTATGTTTTAGTGATATATGTCGTATGAAAATAAATGTCACGAGCTCGAGAATTGGGCTCCTGGAGCCCAATTCTCGTGTTCGTGATATTTATTTTCATACGATATATATCACCAAAACACAGTTTCTTTTGGATGTCAGCAGCACGAGAATTGGGTTCTTGGTATCTTATTACACGTAGTTACTCTAGATTGTTATGTATATGAGCAGATTATTAGTAAAATTTGATGGATATGGCGATAATTCTTTGTTAATTGATCACAATTGGTGAAATTAAGCACTTTTAAAACAAAATCTTCACTTTTCCTATAAGTTAAAACATTAGTTTTCGAGGACTTTCGGCCAGATGTCGCTTGGCTGACTTACATATTCATAAACACACTATTGATTCAAACTTTTTAAAACAATTTCCATCATGTTCTCATAAGACGTAGGAAAACGTATATCGTGACCATCTTTGACTCGGTCTGCCAAGTAGGTACTTCCGGCCATTTCATTTCCCCCCTCTACGATTAAAGGGCTAACCCAAAGAGTATAGTAAACAGGGACTAACCGCTGCCACGTGTTTCGTAGTGTTGTCACATGACGTAAATACGACCCTAAAATTTTGACCGGAAGTGAAGGATTTTTTCTCACTTCCGGCCAATTTTGGATGCGATTATCTTTTGATTCTCGCTCGGCACAACTTTTTCACCGTCTGCCATGCATCTTATCTTGTTGTCATATGACCTAGGTAAAATGGTCACGGGCTCACGGACTAATACATGTAGAATAATTTAACTTCGCCACTCCTGGCGCCAAGGCTCGTTTTTTAAAATCTCGCTCGTGTTTATTAAACTATATGTGTACTTATATATAACAATATAATAACCCTCATTATGTCAACATTTTCAGGTGGAAGTAGATTTCGGGGTGGTGTCTTCGCAATGTGTGGTGTATCTGCAGTGTTGCTTCTTCTATTAAGTATAAGCGCCATACTTTTGCATAAAGAGCGTACTTATCGATCATCCATTGCCAATGAAATTCATCAGTAATTAATAAATGAAGATGTCCATTATAAGAATAAAAATATTCCATATCTACTGTATTTTCTTTCTCTTTGTTATGCATTTTACAACTAATGCATTGGTCGATGATAGTGTTGCGGAACTATTCTGAATATCGATAGCACTATCGATAGTATTGCTTCTTGTCAAATAAATGGTATCGATAGTGCAAAATTTAAGTTTTTCCCATAGGTCAGATTGTTTGTCAGACTAGCCAGTGGGTATTTTTTCTCCGCGTAGTATTGTCCTGCTAGTCATGAAATGTCACTAATAATATTTTTGACTGCTATGCACACTATTTGCGTCTATACTTGCACTCGGGTGTGCGAGCGAGAAGTGAATAGATGCGCCGCCATTTCTGATCCCATTCTTTATCCGCACAGGTTGTAGTATTACTTACCATAATAAATCTGAAAAACGGGATATAAAATTCTCACTGGCCAGAGACTATAGACTATTCCAATTATGAAGTCCTTTTTGACAGATGTTAACAGTTCAGTTCTAGGGAAGTACCCTTAGAAATCGATACTCAGCGGCATAGATTCTCGATTAGTAACCAAATTTAATCGAATTAACTTTGAACATATAACTAAGGTTGATATAAATTGTCGAAAGAAAACTTTTAGACATGCAAAACTTCCAATCTTGTTTTTGGTTCCAGTATAGATATAGAATGACGTGAAAAACGCGTACCTTATTGTCATCTTGGTCGGTCTGGTACGAAGTTATATTAAGAATGGAGACCAATCTCAGTGTTTCAAGTTGAAGGCAAGTAGGTATTTAAGATAATGACATTACGTTGGACTCTTGGGTTGCCATCTCATATCTACATTTTGCACGAAACTTTCCTAAAGTCACTAAAATTATAATTAGACCCATTAAATAATAGTATTTATGTTATTTAGTTTGTACGTTTTAAGGTGACGGGTAGGGCACACTAGCGACGCCAATATTTTAAACAATTTCGGGGTTACAACCTCTCGGCAAACACTTATACTATTTAATAAATAACTATGCACAAATGTTGGGTCCGTTTTTGTACGCGAAACATTAAATAATAAAAATACATTTCAAATTATCTTAAAATAATCACGCACTTAAACCACTATGGTTTGTGATGACGATAACGGCGACCTGAGTCGACGTTAAAGTTAAGCAGAGTGCATAACGAACAATACACAATTCCTACCTACATACTTTATTCTATTAAGATTTAAGTAAGTGCATCTCATTCAAAATTATCGAGAAAGTGCATCTTAAGTTTCTGTTTGATATTTTCATCATTAATCTTATCACGCAAGCTGAGGGGTAGCTGGTTAATAAGACGTGGAATTAGATAACTCGCCGTTCGTTCCCCGCACATGTTATTCGCACCGCCTATTATCAACCTACGGTTGCTAACAGCGCGCGTACACACGGGGTGGTTTACTGGTTGGCTAAACTGCTTGTTAAAAAAGTGATGTTTTAATAATATCAATTTTACTAGGGTTTCCACCGGCAGGATTTTACAGTGTTTAAAAAGTCCGCTATCGTTATTTTGGAATTCACGCCTTATTTTATCGGAAACAATTTTAATTTCAATATAATTTTTTTTTTATCTAATGAATTGAATTTTAAGTAATGGACAACATTTCATATTTTTAACATGTCCATATTGTTTTTTTATATGAAAATAGACATAAAATGAACAGACCCATATTTTTTCTTTTTTCAAAATTTGTCCATTTTCATGCATAAAATAATTATTGAAATTCTTTTTATTCTAAATAGACGTAAGCGCCAAATGACGTCATCGGACGGCTGAATACAGCGATATTCCTTTGCTTATCATTGTTTTAATAAAAAAAAGTACTACTGTCAAAGGTAAATAATACTAGTGTCAACATTGTCAACGTCATTCATACATTCAACGTTGACAAGTTGTCTTTTTTTTTGACAGTTACATGTCATGGGTTTGGCATTTCGTAAATTTAAAACTATAATCTGCTAAGCAAAGAAATATTTTACATTCTGCCGTCCGATGACGTCATCTTACGTTTTTTAGTTTTTAATTTTTTTCTCAGTAACTAAGCAATATAAAAAATGAATAAATATATATTCGAGCAGCGGGAAAGTAAACAAAGAATTGGTATTTTTTGTTTCAGAGCTTAGCAATTTTGAAATGTTGTCCATTGTATTTTTTAAATTAATGTAATGTATTTTAGTTTTTTTAGTTTAATTATTATTTATTGATAGATGTATTTTTTTTTTGTTTTTATTTATATGATGTATATGTTTTTATTTAAATTGTAATTGTATTGGTCTCAGATGAATCGATTGTATTTGGGTTTGTTTTACAATTTATAAATTTAATTTTGCTCGTCTGGATCATTCTATAATGTCGACTAATAGCGTAACACCTACGCACTTGGCTTGCCCATACTGCCCTGAGTCTTCACGCCCGCGTGCTTTCTCGCCTCATGAACTAAAGGTTCATGTCGGGCGCATGCACAGGAGTGGGCGGAGCCCGAGCAGAGCTTCGCAGGCTTCTCCGGTGTCGGCGAGACGGGCGTCGCCTTCGCCCGCTCCGGCCGATTGCCCCTTGAGTAGGCTTGCATCTTATAAAAGGAGTATTCCGGTTCTTAGGCACGTTCCTAAAGGTGCCCGGAATCAGGCGGCGGGAAAGCTTTGTGACATAATAGATTCCTGCATGTCAGGCAACGGGATAGACGAGTGGAGCGTGCTTCTTTCTTTCGCTTATACAGCTTTAAGGGTCCCGGCGAAGGAAAGTCCTGGCAATATGACAGCCAAGGTTAAGGCCAATATTGGATCTTCGGTGCCCGGTCCTGTAGCTGATATAGCTGCATCAGGAGTCACCCCCATGTCTCGCTCCAAAAAAAAAGTTATTGAGTCAAAGGTCTTTGAGGGTGACTTGAGGGGTGCAGTCCGCCTCTTGATGATCTAGCCAAGAACCCTTCACCATTGATCTTACTTGTGATGATACCTTAAAATCAACTAATAAGGGAAGATTGGCTATGTGCAGCAGAAATAAAATTAAAAAATATGTTAAAATAAATAAATACATTCAAAAAACCCAGAAATTAGTTAAGAAAAATAAATGTTTATGTAATAAGCTTAAATGTATTAAACAAAGAAGGCAATTAGGTGATGAATTGGACCTGTATTCTTTATTAATAGAAAATAACATAATCAATCATGAAAATGACATGAAACAATTTCAATCCGAAATTTTAAAACTTGAGGAGTCATTAGTAGACATGACTCATAGGTACAATTCAACCAGAAATGAGTATGGAGAACTGATGCTTGCAATGCAGGAATTATTAAATCCTTCCGAGAAAGACAGTATTATATCAAACAATACCCCATCCAATCATCAGTCCCCCACCACCCATAGCAGCCCTCCACCAGCATATTGTAATACCAATAGTTCTGCAACATCAAATTTGAATGATAAACATATTGCAAACAAAAAAATTGTTATGTTTAGTGACGAGTTAGGTAAAGATATGGGACACCTTTTATTTTCTTCCGGACAGTCGATTATCAATCATTGTGTACCGGGTGCATCTTTTTCTGACATAATGAATAAAATTATACAAACAACTTTCCATAAGAATACCTCAATAGTAATTATGGTAGGGAATAGGGGAAATGTAAATAAAAACATTTTGTCTAAGTACCTACACTCTCTTAGTTTATTAGAAGTAAATGAAATTGTATTATTTACACTTCCCTATAATAACAGTTTGCCACAGGTAGAAAATACTTATAGATATAATTTAAATATGACATTGAATACTTTGACATATAATGTAAAAAAAATCCATGTTATTGACATAAATAATTATATAAAGTCATACTTTCATTTGACAAAGGATAAATATTATCTTAATAAATACTGTAAACGACTAATAGCAATGTCGCTATCTTATTATTTAGATTGCTCAGCCAAAAATTTGGCTACCATATCTGCTCCTATTGAGCAGAAAAAATATGACATGTGTAATCAGACGTTGGAATTAGTTCCAATGAATTTAAATGTAATTTAGAGACAATAGAGAACACCTCTTGCACACTAGATTTAATGACAAAGGGGAAGTCTGGGCATTTAAATATTGTTCATCAAAATATACAGGGCTTCTCCGGTAAAGATTTGGAATTGGAACTTTTTTTAAATAAAATGAATATACATGTCCTCTGTGTAACTGAACACTGGTTAAGGCAACATGAACTTATTATTAATATTGATAATTATAAAGTCATAAGTGCGTTCACAAGAAAGTCGGCCATTAGGGGTGGGTCACTTATATTATTACATAATTCATTAAAAGCAAAGGAGCGCAAAGACATAGTCGCACTTTCAACTGAACGAACTATTGAACTATCTTGTGTAGAGATTGAACGGTTTATCATTATTTGTGTATACAGACCTCCCTCTGGTAACTACAATAACTTTGAGTGTGCCATGGAGGAGGTGCTGAGAAAAGCAACTAATTGCAACAAGCAAGTAATTGTATGTGGGGATTTCAATATTAACATCTTAGAACACAGTCAAAGCTCGGGTATGCTTCTTAATCTATTTAAATCTTTTGATTTACGCCATCTGTTTAATGACCCTACACGCATTACCCCCACATCAGCTACTTGTATTGATAATATTTTCTGTAATTGTAAGGCAATTAAAAAATCAATAATAAATTTTATAAATTCAGACCATACAGGACAGATAGCTGTTTTTGAACACCGTCATGCAACTGCTTCCTCTTCTTTTGTCTATAGGCCAATCACCACTAGTCGTGTGGAAAAATTTAAGGAAAATGTTGAAAACAACGTTTTCCTGATGCAAGTAAGTAAGTATGCTAATATTGATGAACTATACAATACTTTGTTTAATGTTATTGAAAAGGAGTTTGAAGTAATTTTTACTAAGAAAAAAGTCAAAGTAGACAATACTAAAACAATATTTAGCGATTGGGCTACTAAAGGCATCTTCAAAAGCAGGCGCACTTTATTTGAATTATATGACATTAAAGCTAACTCCAATGATCCTACAATAACTGAACATGTTAGAAACTATTCCAAGCTATTTAAAAAAGTCTGCGCAATAGCAAAAGCTAATTATTTAAAAGATAAAATTAAAAATTCAAATAATAAAATCAAAGCCACTTGGAATATGATTAATAAAGAGACTTGTAAAAATACTACTCAAGACCTCAAGTACTCTTTGAAAATTGATAATAAACAACTCAACGAGGACGTAGAAATAGCAAAGGCATTTGAATCTTTCTTTGCTAATATACCTCTTATTACCACTAGTAACTTAAATTCTAGTCCTCAGCTTGCTAATTGTCTTCTTCAATCGAGTGTGGACGAGTGCCTGACTTCTTTTAGTTTCCATCACATCAACCCGGAAACTATACTTAAAACTTTTAAAGAGATCAGCGTAAAGAAAACAGAAGATTTGTGGGGAATATCAGTAGAAATATTAAAAAATATAATAAAAATCATTGCCCCATATTTAGCTGTAATATTTAATGAATGCGTAGATATTGGTCAATTTCCAAATCTGATGAAATATAGCAAAGTTCTACCACTTTTCAAATCAGGTGATAGAAGTGACCCATCTAATTACAGACCAATATCCATTTTACCTGCCCTTAGTAAAATATATGAAAAAGTTATATTCCATCAATTATTGGGTCATTTTAATCTAAACAAATTATTGCATAATAAACAATTTGGATTTACTAAAGGCAAATCTACTACTGATGCGGGAGTTGCACTCATCAAGCACATTTTTGATGCATGGCAAAATAAGCAAGATGCTGTAGGTATATTTTGTGACCTATCCAAAGCATTCGACTGCGTTAATCACCAAACATTATTAATGAAGCTACAGCATTACGGCCTCACAGATAGCTCTCTGAGCTTAGTACGGTCATACCTAAGTGATAGAATTCAAAAAGTCAATGTTAATGGAACTAACTCTTCTGGCGCCCTTTTACAGATGGGAGTGCCCCAGGGCTCGATATTGGGGCCCTTACTGTTTATTATATATGTAAATGACCTACCTTACTTTACTAAAAACTTGTGTGACATAGTATTATTTGCAGATGATACTTCTTTGATTTTCAAAACTAATAGACATAAAGATAACTTTGACGATGTAAATAATGCTCTCACTCAAGTGTTACATTGGTTTACTGTAAATAATTTACTTCTCAATGCTAAAAAAACTAAATGTGTCAAATTTACATTGCCCAACGTAAGACAGGTCAGCACTAGGATTAATATGAATAGTCAAAATGTTGAAGTAATTAATTCTACAGTATTTCTAGGCGTCACGTTAGACTCAAAATTACAGTGGGGTTCTCATATTGCAGCCCTGGCAGGGAGACTTAGTTCGGCTGCATATGCAGTCAAAAAAATAAGACATCTGACCGATATTGAAGCAGCCAGACTTGTGTATTTCAGTTATTTCCATAGCGTTAGGTCTTATGGTCTGCTCTTATGGGGCTCTGCGGCTGATATTCAAGCTATTTTTGTGCTACAGAAACGAGCTGTCAGGGCCATATACGGACTTAGACCACGAGACTCACTTAGAAACTTGTTCAAAGAAATTAACATTTTAACATTAGCATCACAGTACATCTTTGACTGTATTATGTATGTTTATAAAAATTTAGAAAACTTCCCTCGAAAATCCGACAACCATAACCTAAATACTAGAAATAAACACAAGCTTGCTGTTTCACATCTCAGACTTCATAAGATTGGTAATTCATTCGTAGGAATGAGTATCAAAATATTTAATAAGTTACCACAAAATCTTGTTGATTTACCAATGCCCAAATTTAAAACACATGTTAAAAATAATTTAATGGCAAAAGCCTATTATACAGTTAATGATTACTTAAATGACAAGAATTTGTGGAAATGATAAACTGTTCGCCTACACCCATGACACTGTACTTAAAAAAAAAAATTTGGTGATTAAAAAGAGTAACTGGCGAGTTTCTTGCCGGATCTTCTCGTCAGAATCAACTTTCCGATTCCGGTGGTAGAATCACATTATATTTATTCATTTCTTAGTATATTTTTTGTATCGACATATATGTTTAATAACATGTATAATATACATAGCTATAATTTATATTTTTCATGTATGACGATTTGTAAGAGCTGTATATAAGCCTATGCAAATAAAGCACTTTTGAATTTTGAAATTTTTGAATTTTGATGTCGGATGACTGTTTCGCACAGCGGGACTCCGATACGCTCGCTGCCTTGAAGTTAAAGCACCCCAGCCCTTCGCGTCCTCTCATTTTTTCTACGGAGCCGGACCTTTCATTCCCGGTGGCGTCGGTTGTGAGGGAGGATGTAGTGTCGGCACTTGGCTCCTTTTATAGTGGTTCTGCAGCGGGCCTAGACGGTATCCGGCCGGGGCACCTTAAGGAATTAACTTCTGTTTCTGCTGGGGAGAATGGAGTTCGGTTGTTGAGTTGCCTGACTAGATTGTCAAATTTTTTACTCAGTGGCCAGCTGAACCCTTTGGTATGCCCATACCTATACGGGGCATCGCTTATGGCGTTGCAGAAAAAGGACGGCGGCGTAAGGCCAATAGCTATCGGTAGTGTTTTTCGCCGCCTGACTGCGAAACTAGCATGCTGCGCCGTTAGGGAGGACATGGCCCGGTATTTGCAGCCACATCAATTAGGATTTGGAACTCGTCTGGGCTGTGAAGCGGCTATTCATGCTACACGCGCGTTTGTGATGAATCCTGAAAACAAGGGGAGCATTCCACTCAAGCTCGATATTCGGAATGCATTCAACACTTTGGAAAGGGATGTTTTGTTGAATGAGGTGAGGGAAAATATCCCTTCCCTCTATCCATTCCTTCATCAAGTGTACAAACACTCCACTAATCTTTTATACGACAATGAACTCATTCTGTCACTGGTGGGGGCCCAGCAGGGGGATCCGCTCGGTCCTTTGTTGTTTAGTTTGGCTATTCATAAGCCGATCCAAGAGCTCAAATCGTCGCTGAACGTGTGGTATCTCGATGATGGCACTATTGCAGGTAGGCCAGAGGATGTGCTTCAGGATCTAGAGACCCTGATACCCCGTCTCGGGGTCCTAGGTTTGGAGGTGAATCCATCGAAGTGCGAATTCTTTCCCTGTAGTGACGAGGCTCGTACACATTTTACACAGATCAGTGCATTTTTACCCGGCCTTAGAGAGCTTGGTTGTTCTGAACTTTACCTTTTAGGTTCTCCAGTTTTTCCAATCGCAGTTCCTGATGCCATCAGTTCTAGAATAGAGTTTCTCATTAATGCCCAGGAACGCCTTAAGGATCTTTCCGCTCACGTAGCAATTGTCTTATTGCGAATGTGCTTTGCCGTCCCCAAGATCGCTTATCTATTACGGACCTCTCCAACCTGGATCTGTCCAAGGGAAGTTATTTCTTTCGATAGGGCTTTGAAATCTGTAGTAGAGTCAATCCTAAACGTCTCCCTGGGAGAGGCGCAATGGAGTCAGGCGACTCTGCCAATCAGGTATGGGGGGCTCGGGGTACGATGTGCAGGTGATGTGGGTCTGCCGGCTTTTCTGGCGTCAGCGCATGGGGTTGCGAGCCTTGTCACTGTCATACTCGGTTCCAATGGTGGCGAGGTGAGTATACCTTTTGTGTCTGGCGCTATATCTGCGTGGTCGGCTCTCTGTCCGGGCGCGGAAATCCCTGAGGCAACACATGTTCAGTGGGCGTGGGATGATATACGGATGAAGCGGATTCAGGAGGGATTGTTGGAAGGGGCTGCCGGAGCTGATGTGGCTAGGTTGCGAGCTGTAGCGCAGACAGAAGCGGGAGCGTGGTTGCATGCGCTTCCTTCGCCGCACCTCGGTACCTTGCTTGATAACTGCTCTCTGCGGGTGGCCGTAGCTCTGCGCCTTGGTTGCAAGGTGTGTGAACCTCATAAATGTACTTGCGGTTCTATGGTTGGGGTTGACGGTCATCACGCATTGAGTTGTCGCCGTTGCGCGGGTAGGTTCCCTCGACACCATGCTCTGAACGATATAATCTGCAGAGCTCTTAGATCAGCGAACGTTCCTTGTGTGCTTGAGCCTCCCGGTCTGAGTAGAACTGACGGTAAGAGGCCGGATGGGCTGACTTTGGTGCCTTGGAAGAACAGCAAGTGTCTTGTTTGGGACGCTACTTGCGTTAGCACTGTAGCCGCCAGCCACCTTAGTCGCACTGTCCACTCTCCGTCAGCGGCTGCGGAGGATGCCAGCTCAAAGAAGAGGCTCAAGTACGCCAATTTGGAGCCCCTTTATCAATTTGTGCCTGTGGCCGTGGAGACGATGGGCTGTTGGGGGTCAGATGCCAGGGACTTTGTGTGGGAGATAGGCCGTAGATTGTGCGAGGTGACAGGTGACTCACGCTCTGGGTCATTTCTGGTGCAGAGGCTGGCCATCGCTATTCAGCGTGGTAATGCGGCGAGTGTGATGGGCACCTTTGCGTCGGAGGCGGGCGGGGGTGAGTTGCCTGTTTTTGGCCGTTAGTTAGTGGATGTTTAGCACATTTTTGGTTATTTTTATTTGAATTTTATTGTATTTTTATTTGAATTTTATTGTAATAATTTATCTGGATTTCAATATTAAATATTCCCGAGTTGTTATTAAATCTGGCGATTGAAAAACCTGTTATTTGTAATGTTCCATTATTTAAGAAATTTCCTTTATTTCATTATCATAATTAATTTCATACAATCCGGGGTCTTTTAGGCGGGGCGTGAAACGGCATCTCAGCAGACCATCAGGGTGAGGATGGCAGACACAATGGGTACTTTGTTAGTTCTTTTGTGCCTGTCTGCCTCATATTTGGATTTCACGGCCGCTTACCATCAGGCGGAGTGAGGTCATCCTGATTGGCCTTTCTATAAAAAAAATCATAAATTTCCCCTACACAAAAAAGGGTAACACTGCAATAACAAAACAAATGTTTGTATTGTTACTAATAGGGTGACCACATAATTATATACACTTTGCGAAATTGCCTAATAATATTATCTTTTTCATCTGAACTTAACATTACACTTTTTCCTCCAAATATATTTGGAGAAAAAGAGCAATGTTCACTTGTGACACCACCGGTGTCGCAGGTGTCCATGGGCGGCGGTAATCGCTTACCATCAGGTGATCCATCGGCTCGTCTGCCTCCTATAACATGAAAAAATAAACAATATTAAGGCAAATGCTTTTACTTCATTGGTATACCACACACCATGTGGATCAGTTGGTGGTTTTTTAAAATATTTCACAGACCTTCTAAATTGCTTTTAATAATAAATAAATAAATAAATATTTCACAACATCACATACATTGATCTGACTCCGAGATAGGTAACTATGGTTTATGTTTTACTTTTACACATAGTGACGTGCCTCAAGTTTTCAAGGTACTTAAAACGATATTTTGACGTTACTTTTCACGTCATTATATATCTATATTATATAACTATACTAAACATCCAATCGTGTATTTCATTTCGACAAAAACAAGATTGGAAGTTTTTCATGTCTAAAAGTGTTTTTTCGACAATTTCAAATAACCTTAGTTATTGAAAGTTAATGCGATTAAAATTGGTTACAAATCGAGAGTCGATGCCGTGAGTATCGATTTCTAAGGGTACTTCCCTAGTACTGAACTATTGACATCTGTCCCGTCCACAAAGTACCTACTTCATAAAAGGTACTCCAAAGAGTAGTATAGGTACTCTGTGGAGTAGGTACTTTTTAACACATGAGCTATTGTTGATATTCTCTTGGTATTTTCATTACATACGTTACTTTTAGATAATATCTGTGCTTTTAGCAGTTTTATCAGTTCGTTTAATAACATTGAACAGTTTAGCCGCATCTAATTTAAAGTATTTGGTGTCCTAAAACATGGCTTTGGCCCTCCAAAGACGTGCAAACGTAAGTTTGAATTTTTACGTGATAATAATGATAATCTTTATTCTTACTACACCAATGCACACAACAAATATAACTTACTTTAGCAATGTAATAATGCCTTTCAGGTACGACTGCCGCCCGAAGTAAACAGAATATTATACGTCCGAAATCTTCCCTACAAAATATCAGCAGAAGAAATGTATGATATTTTTGGAAAATATGGGGCTATAAGACAAATAAGAGTGTACGTATTTTAATAAGCCTCGTTTTATAAACAACACATCCACTAGGTGACCACTCCAATCATGCGTCTAGCATTGCTAAGAAAGATGCAGCTGGATTCTAATGTTTAATGAAATGATAATGTAACCTTAAGTAAATATTTTAACCATGGCTTCCCAATTTATCTTTGACTGCATTATGTATGTACGTAAGAACTTGCACACGTTTTCAAAACAGTCCAATAATCATAGTCTTAACACCAGAAATAAACATTGACTTGCCGTCCCGGTCCTCAGACTTCATAAAATGGTAACTCATTTGTTGGCATAAGTATTAAGATATTTAATAAGCTACCACAAAATGTCATTAACCTATCATTAGATAAATTTAAGTCGCATATTAAAACCTGCCTAATGAAGTTACTATAGTGTACAAGACTATTTAAATGATAAGGATTCTTGGTCATGTTAATCGATTAGTCTTTTGATTTGTTATTCATAGTAGTCTTGACAGTTGTATTTTTTTTTCTCTTCTCAATTGAAACTGTAACATCATGAATAATATTTGAGAGTAAGTACTGAGTTTCTTGCTGGTGTCGTCTCAGTAGAAATCAACATTCCGAACCAGCGGTAGATAATAATATATGTACCTATTTTGACATTCATAAGTGTTCTGTATGGACCTAAATTGAATAAAGATTTTTTTATTTTTATCTTTAAATGAATGATTATACTTGTCTTTTAGGGGAAACACACCAGAAAGTCGTGGAACAGCTTTTGTAGTATATGAAGACATATTTGATGCTAAAAATGCCTGTGATCACCTATCAGGCTTTAACGTTTGCAACCGATACCTAGTTGTTCTGTACTACAGATCAAATAAAGCATTCAAAGGTATTGATATTGATAAGAAACAAGAAGAAATTGATGCACTCAAAAAGAAATATGGAATATCTACTGAAGAACTCCGAAAATAATTTATTAAGAATAATTGTGCAGATTCTACAGGAAGAGTTTATGGAATCTGAAAATAACTGAATGGAAATTCTATAAAACCATAATCATCCAGTCCAATTACAGTTTGTTTTACTAAATTTGTATTTAATGCCTCTATTAAAGCTAATTTACATCTAATGCCTTGTTTCAATTTACATTAAAATATAAGTGAATCACATTCACTTTGTGAAGTGTGTATAAAACAACAGTTTACCAACATTATGAATATAAAAAAAAGAACTTATTAAAGGGTATTTCAAAATTCATAGATAACCGTGTCCCAAAGGATATCCCTAGAAATTCATTCAACAACTTATCATTATATTGGACGGAAGTAGTTTAAGCACTTGTATTTCGGATATCAAACCCCAAGGGCTTTTTTTTATAGTGACACAGTATATTGGCTCTCCTCAGCCTGATATGGTGAGCAAGAGGAGAGCAACCATTGAGGTAAATAGGTACTTTATACCTCAATGGAGCCCATGTTTCAATTATAACAGACGTGATGTCAAGGCATCACCTCCATTGGCTAGCATGCTTTGGCTAGTACGTAGACTAAAGAAAACCTCTGCAGAGAAGGAAGGTGAAAGAATGGGGATTTCTTGAGCCGTGAAGGCACACTTGAGTTTTCTTAGCATTGAACTCGGCCAGGTTTTTGTAGCCCCATTTTCAAATAAGAATCAAAACTGTCGAGTTCAGCAACAAGGTGTTCTCGCTTTTCAGCGATTACTGCCCTATATATTATGCCCTATGCGGCATAGCAATGAATGTTCCCAAGGGGAAGCAAGTTATTGATATGCAGAAGAAAGAAGGTGGGCGATAAAATGGATCCTTGTGGAACACCGGAATTGACAGACATCATGAGCTGTGATGAGCATCCATCAAACATGTTTTACGACAGAATTAACCCCATAAAACAACAGGCGATATAGTGGTACGAATAAACGAAGGAGCACGATGTTGATTAGTGTTGTGACAGTAATAGAAAGAATGAATAATAAATGTCTCACTACGCGACGCTTAGCCAAGGGAAGAAAGTGGTGTTTCTTACACAGGCCATAATAGTTACTGGAACTATATTGTTGTCTTAGACGGAAACATAGAAACTTCAGAATTTTTCTTTGGATATTTTCAATGCTATTATGGCCTGTGTAAGAAACACCACTTGCTTTCCTTGGCAAAGCGTCGTGAGATATCCGACGTACTTTACTTGATAAAAATCGCATCTGGTGCAGTAGATTCATCCGACCTGTTATCAAAATTATCACTTTACGTACCTAGTAGAACCTTCAGATCCTCCCCCCTTCTCCATATTCCATCATGGTCTACTAACTATCGTAGGGATTAGTATATGTTGCGAGCGAGTAAAACCTTTAATAGCTTAAAACATTTGGGCATCGATATATTTACTATTAGTGTGGCTAGGGCGAGAAAGACGCTGTGTGACTCATTTTTCGAGAAAATGTAACATGACAAGTACGGACACCCAAACATTAATGTCTACAAATTTGTCAAAATTCCTCAATAGATCTTTACCCTAACTTAGTTTTCATTTGTTGAGGAAATTAGGCATAGTACTACCTACATAGGTATTCGTTATGTTCTGCGGCTGCGGAAGCCGCCAATAACGGGAACAGTATGTAATAGTGTTGTTAAATTTATTTTTACGTTTCATCGCCAACTTGATCTGTTGCTTTCCGTGATCTTCTCATGTTAAAACTATTACTTACTTTATTTCTATCAGTGAAGACCTGTTATTAGCTTTAAGACATTCATTGTAATTTCTACTGTATTAAGACAGCTGTTGGTCTTCCGAATAAAATAAAATAAAATAAATAAAATACGATTAATGTAGGTCAAGTATCTAGGGTTCCAAATTTGTGAAGCATATTCAAGGTGATTGCGTACATAAGTGCAATATAGAATTTTTAGAGTTTTAATTTGGGTAAAATAAGATGATGAGCGTATTATAAATCCAAGAGCTTTCGAGGCTTATGATCAATGTGCGAGTCAAATAAGAGTTTAGCATCATGGAACACCCCCAGATTACGAACACAGCTTAAATTTTGTATACTTTGTCCTTTGAGGGTGTAATTAAGTTTTAAAACTAGATCTGCGGCCTTAGACAATTTAACATGTTCTAAGGGTCCGGTAAAACCACAGTCAAGCAGTAAAAAGTATTTTTTGTGCGCGGAGAGACAAACAACTATGTAAGTATTTATAACTAGGCACAGACCTAGTCTGTGGTATGTAATTAACCAATAAAAAAAACACTAGGTTAGCTCATTTCTTCTTCTCTGCCTCTCCAACTAGTGAAGATCACAGATCACTATATATGTAGCAAGCTAGTGAAGATGGCAGTCAGCTCCACATTACAGATCATATCCCTTACTTAGCTTATTTCCAATTAGCTAACTCAGGTTGAAAATTACGTAGAAATAAAACAGTTAAGAATATGCCATTGTTTTATTTGCATGTGCATACGGATATGATATCACTGATCTAGTGACTAAAATATGTCAAGCCAATTATGTAGGTATTTAAAATCTACTGTTTACATAATAACTGGGTGTACACATAAGTAATGTAATATGGGTTACTGATGGAATCCTTTAAATAAGACCTAATTTCACATTCCAGATGATTATACAAAATAAGTAAGAAGGTAATTATTTAAATTTCATATTATTAAAATAACACGAGGAATATTAAGGAAGAAAGAACATTTGGTACAGTATATTGGTAATAACTGTTAGTGGTACTAGAAAAACCACTTTCACCAGTCTCTAGAGATAAAAAAGTTACATTATTTATTTAATAATAATAAGTCATTCGAAAATTTCTATTTCACAAATTGCTTTTTCCTAGTACCCTATGTCTTAAATTCCTCGATATTCTACGCATATTCGTACGTATCTCATAGATAAGTTACTAACACCATATGCGATTTGTTATCTCATTCCTAGAATCATACATGCAGTTTAATTAATAAGGCGTATGTATTTTACAGCCTGGCGGTTACTTACTAGGTATGAGATAATATGCAACACAATATGATGGGAATCACATCAAAAGAATATTTGATAGATATAAAACCACTAGCATTATCTAGGTTTAAGCATATTATTCTAATTTTTAAGTAACATAATTTTTATACTTATCGATATTGGAATGACACATTCTTAGATAATAAATAGACTTGTAATATGCAACCGAACTAACCAAAACTCGAAATAGTTTCCTCGCCTTTTTCCATTCTTTAAATCATTACAATTTGCGGTTGTTTATCAACGGAAATTTTGATTTCTACACAGAATGGATGCTGGATTTCTTTAGTAAATTTTGCTTTGATTTAAGTAATTATAATATTACAATTTCTTTAATCAATTTAAGTAAAAACAATATAATATTGTAACAATCATAAGCAGTTGATTATTATTATTCATTAATAAATCTTGTCTGTTCCTTATCAAAAATTCTTTTGACGCGAATCCTTACATAAGACACAAAATTGAATAGGAGTTCCTAACTAAATCTAAAATTAAACATAAAAAGAATAAACATAACAAAAAACATTCAACGCACTAAGGTAATATCCTTTTTTTGTTTTTTATTTGTTTTGAATAGTGCTTAACAATAAAAAAAGCAGGTTATTTAATATTCAATGGCTAAAACTTATGAAGCAGATGCGAGCCTTGCTCTACATTCAGCAACTAATTGCTTATTCAGATAAATGTCTTCGTCTGTCGAAGTGTCGATGAGGTCGAGGGTGAGTAGTGGTTCATTGGGGTTTAGCGGATCCTTGCCAACATCTTTGCAAATACCAACGAACTGTTGCTCTACACATAATTCTTGAAACCTAATGCAATCTTCTACAGTCCAGTCTTGATGGAGTGGCCATACATCTGTAACAAGCCAAACAAAGTGCTAGTGGTATTATTATACACGGACACTGCCGGCTATGGCTCGACCGTGTTCTCTTATATGCGTAAGTTAACGGCGAGTTAGTAAAGTATATAGATCGGCAAAGAACCAGTAAGACTCAAGTTCTCAAAACACATGATTAAATTACTGGCCACTGCCTCATATGCCAAAGATCGTAGGTTCGATTCGACAGCAGAATTTGAAAGCGGGAAGTAGAGTCCGCACCACCAAAGAAGTCCCGTGAAAAGCGCGCTTGAGTCGCCATCAACATTCAAATTGAAGCTTTATGATCATTGGCACAAGGAATCTCAAATTTTAGTTCCCTGATTTTCCGCGGGTCTTTTTCCGTGGCGCGAACTCTATCTATGTACAAGGTCGCCGTGTGTGTGGGTGTGTGTACGTGCGTGTGGAGCTCACCGTAGAGCCGGGCCTTGATGGCCTGCGGCGGCAGCGAGCGCGCCAGCGGCAGGGGCGCAGGCTGCGCGTGGGGGCAGCGCGAGGTCGCCGTGTGTGTGGGTGTGTGTAGGTGCGTGTGGAGCTCACCGTAGAGCCGGGCCTTGATGGCCTGCGGCGGCAGCGAGCGCGCCAGCGGCGCGGCGGGCGGCACGGGGCGCAGGCTGCGCGTGGGGAACAGCGCGAGGTCGCCGTAGTCGCAGAAGTACACCGACACCATCTCCGCCGACACCGCGCCCGCCACCGTCACCCTGCGGGGGTACACGAGTACATTCGAAACTATTCAATCGTCTGTCACGTGCGGCTTTATTTAGTTTTTTTTTCATATTTTTCAGTATTAATAAGAAACTATGCGTCGTCGTATATGTGTGATCTATCACTAATGTTGTTTGCCAAATTCCATAGTTCCAGATTAACGAGAAGTAAGTAAGTGGTTTAATTTTTTTTCTTGACTTTATGAGACCGTAGACCTAATATACGGTTTAAATTTCAACTCGATACCTCCACGCGTTTCCGAGATAAAGGGTCTTGACACACAGACAGACAGACGCACGAACCAATTGATCCTCCGATAAGGGTTCCTTTTTCCTTTTAAGGTTCGGAACCCTTAAAAGAATTCAAATTTTTATGTTGAGATTGAGAGTAACTAGATTTTATCGCATACCTGTACCAAGACGAATCTTTGTCGTAGTACACAGTATACAACTCTCCACTAGCTGGGTTAGTGGGGGCATCTGTTTCGGGCAATTTAGGGCATTCGGCCTGTAGCGATGACATCATAGTTTGAAGAGTGTGTCTCGTACTGTTTGGTTGAACCTGTATGCAAGAAAAAATACAAATTGTTAGATATGTTTTAGTAATTTAGACACACAAAGCCTAACTATACTAGTCGCAAAGACTCGCGGCAGATGGTAGAGAAATTTCATTCATTATAATGAATGATTATGCGCCTGCGGTGGCATTACTTCAAAGACAATAAAAAATACCGCCGAGTGGGTAAGTCAATAATTTTCCTATATGAAACCTACGTGAATCAAAATCACGTGACACAAAAATGCTGGCAGTTTAATACAGAACGCGAAGTTAAGCAAAACGTCGTATTATGAAAAACTGTTACCTAACATCCCTTTGAATTCTGTCATCGGACAACGCCGCTTACCATAGCACTCTGAATCGATACAAAACCTACAATGACTTCCCTGAAAAGCGAAATGTAGCAGTGGTTAGAACGGCAAGGTGTTCAGTATGATAGAGCTATGCGTAAATGTGATCTAATGAAAATAATTCAGGATCAAAATACGGAGAAGCTGTACAAAATTGATGAAATATTGAAAGAAAATGGACATATCGTGCTTCGCTTACTCCCATACCATCCGGATTTAAATCCAATAAAATTCGTGTGGGCGTGTGGGGGTACGTAAAAGGCGAGCTGGCAAGGACTTCCATTGATTCGCACTTAGATAAAAAGTTAAAAGATTTAGAATTGACAACATTAAGTCAGTAAAATTTCTTCGTTTTGATTATTAAAATATAAAATAAAGTTAAGTAAGTAAGTAAAAATTGCTTATTCTAAAACGACGTAACCACCACGTGACGTGACGACCATTACGGGACGAACAGTTGTGATTTCTTTGCTTCGTTTGCAAAAAAAAAATTAATATCCAGCTCCAGTCAGTCAACTGTCAATCAAATCCAAACGAGACACCTGTAAAGTCCCGCGGAAAAACATGGATCTAAAATTTTAGATTCCATATATCTGTGTAAAAAGTATCGGGAATATGACAATAAAAAGACCCGCGTAAAAGAGGTCGTTCTAATTTTTTTACTGCATGTTGGTAGCACTGTCCTGATTTAGCGCGCAAAGTTTGAGCGGGATCTGTCATTTAATTTGTTTAAAACTACACTTTTTGTTGGTCATAGTTTTGAGTTCTCGGCGATTTTTACAATGGAAAATATTGTTGAACAAAGAGTGTGCCTTAAATTTTGTGTTTCGAATAATGCGAATCGTGTATATCGAAAACAAGGGCTTATGAATGGTATAAGGCTTTTAAAGAAGGCCGAGAAGTAGTAGTAGACTTGCCTCGTTCTGGTAGACCTTCAACCGCTACGACCAAAGAAAAGATCGACAGAATCAAGAAGCTAGTGCTCGAAAATCGACGTATGAGTCTGAGAGAGTTGGCTAGTGAGGTGAACATATCTTTTAAGTCCGTCCACAACATTCTCATTGACATTTTAGGCATGAAATGAGTTGCCGCTCGACTAGTTCCAAAAGAGCTCAATTTTGTTCAAAAAGCGCAGCGAAAGCATGTCGCTGAAGTCATGGTTTCCCGAGCTTCTACAGATCCGACCTTTATGAAACGTATAATAACTGGCGACGAGACATGGGTTTATGAGTACGACATGCAAACAAGACAACAGTCTTCAGAATGGCGTCTCGAAAACGAGCTGAAACCCAAAAACCGCGGCAAAGTCGCTCCAAAATCAAGGTGATGCTGACAGTTTTTTTTTACTACCGTGGCGTGATTCACTCCGAATGCCTTCCAGAGGGTGAAACAGTGAATAAAGAATATTATTTAGGCGTCATGAAGCGTTTGCGTGAGAGTATCCGCCGAAAACGACCAGATTTGTGGCAACACAACTCATGGATGCTGCACCATCACCCACAGCCATTATAGTGAAAGAGTTTTCAGCGAAAAATTCAACAAAAGTTCTCGACCAAGCACCGTATTCACCTGATATGGCTCCGTCTGACTTTTTTTTATTTCCCAAGTTAAAATTACCACTTCGAGGAAAACGTTTTGAGTCGATACCTAGAGCTAAAGGCCATACCGCAAATAGCCTATGAAAAATGTATGGAAGACTGGGTGAAGCGTTGGAGATGTATTGTAAGCGATGGGGCCTACTTTGAAGGCGATAAAAAAAATTTAGATGAATAAATATATATATATAGTTAAATATCATCATCGTTCATCAAGTTGTTCTAAATGGTCAGTAGGTTTAAAGGGAAGTAACTGTTATACCCGAGTCAAATACTCGTAATTGGCAGTAGGTGTCATTTTAAACCATAATTAATAATAATAATAATTCTCACAACATCTCATACGTTGACCTGATTCCGTACTAAGTAGCTTAAGCACAAATATATACATAAATACATATAATATTACATCCAGATACTGAACAAACACAAGTGTTCATCGCACGAAAATGTTTAGTCCAGTTTAATAAATGAAATACCGTAGCGTTTGTCACGAGTCCTTGCGTTTACTAGGCATAGATGGAGAATACTGACGGTATCGCTCCAGTCGGGCCAGTCCATTAATTTCTCCCACGGTTAAAAGAATCAATGTATCTCTAGTCAATAAATCGTAATTAATGAATGAAATACTGTAGCGTCTGCCGCGAGTGCTGCGTGGACTAAAGGCATAAATAGAGTATACTGACGACGAAGTTCCAGGGGTTGGCGGCCATGGCGACGTAGACGTCGAAGCACTTGCCGGGCGCGGGCAGCGGCGGCGGCGGCAGCGCGGCGGGCGCGGCGTCGCCGAGCGCGGCGGCGCACGACAGGCTGCGGAAGATGCGCTCCTTCTTCTTCGTCAGCGCCTCCACGTGGTTCGTCGCCTCCTTCTCCTCTTCTTCTTTCACTTTGCCACTGGGTGGAATAATGAGGAGCCATGAGAACCAGACTGGCCTAACTCATTTTTTGGCAGTATTGAGCTTAAGTTGTACAAATTATGGTTTACCTATAATAGGGTATTTGAGCTCGAGATTTTACAAAATATAGGTAAATATGTGCCAATAGCAAAAATATAACGTCTAACCGGTTTTATGGTCATCCAAAGATTCATGGGCAAGTCCATTTTAAAAGCATGAAATTATTAATGAAAAAATAATTATACCATTGAATAACCCATGCAATTTGCATCAACTATTTTAATAAAACCATTGAAATAAACGAAAAATTTGATATAGCTACCATACAAAATTCAAATGAAATGCATACAAAATACTAATAATAATGTGATTTTAAAGTTGTGATATCTAAGGTAGTTTAAATGAGAATTAAGTAATTCTTTCAATAATGTTTCTATCATTGAGAGGTCTTTTGATTACAAAAATAAAAAAAACTAATCAAATACCGTATCGATAGAAACACAGACACACCACAGTGGCCTAAACGTGTTTTATCACTTTTTTCTTTAGATGGCAGCACTAACATAGTTTTAATGTATAATCTGTGATAAAAGATTGAAGCGTCAAAGCGGCCTAAGCAAATTAGGCCAGTTTGGCTCTGGAGGGCTAATTAGGCCACTCTGGTTCTCATGACCTGTTATCTAACAAGTTATTCAGAATAAACAAATACGAATACTATCTAGAACTAGATGTCGTAGCGCGAACCGAACGTTATGACCGGATCGGAGTTCCCTTTATATCAAACGCGCTGCGATTCTCCTTTGTTTGGATGCCTTTCCCGGTCCGGTGCAATACGTGCACAGGAATCGAGCCGAAAAAATAAATAAAAATAAAAGGCTTTTTTGTTCTACCATTCGATACAGTCAATTTACTAATTTTATTTATTTATTTTATTATATAGGAAGACTTACTGCTTACAATGTTATGTTTGTATCCTTCTTCTAAAGTATATAATTAAAATAAACAAGTTCCACATGCGGTTGAAAGAAAACTTAAATAATAATTGTTAATGCGAGTTAAATCTCAAACGCGATCTTGTAGTATTATTATTGAATATGAAACCGGTAATAACCAAGCCAAGATCAGGGAGTGGAACGTGTTTTTTTTTAGAGTTGAATCTGTTTAATTTTATGTTATTTGGAACACCAACAGCTTAATTTACATAAAGTAATGGTTAAAAAGTGACTAATAAACTGTTAATAAGTATTCGCATATGGATAGAAATGATGTAAACCAAGCTATACAATGTGAAGTACCACTTCAATGTAAAAAAAGAAAAAGATAAATTAAGTTACAGATTTACGTTCTTGAAGCAGATTTGGAGTGGGGCCGAAAAACTCTGAAGCCAGTAGTTTGGATATTATTTTAGGAGTAGTCTGAAATAATTCCAGATCACTGTAATTTTTCGCTACTTGGTTAAAAGAGTTACCCGCTCGTTTAAAGAAGGAATTGCGACGGTAATTTAGTGTTAGTTCTGGGTATTGCTAGCGGTCGAGGACGTCTACATGGTAGTTTGCGTGGGACCCATATATTTATCTGTTTTATAGTCCAATTAGTATCTGAAGGTGAATAGGACAGTTCAAAAGCTTCGTATCATGCATCCATCTTTCAACAAATAAAAATATTAAGTTGTAAAAATCATCAACTTTTTGTGTTCTTATTCTTCCTAAATAACAAGTATTAATCTTTTTCAATTAATCTGAACCATAACTTAAAATATTTATTACCAATAAAATTTATAAAAAATATCTTACGAATTGCATAATGCGCTGATCGAAATTTTTGCTCATAGGGATTGACACAAAAATCGCAATAAATCAGTAATTGGTTAGGTGACCATCTTACCCTCGAATCACGATTATTGTCTCGTGCAAAATATATTCGCATATATTGCATTAGGGACCAAGAGCCCAATTCTTGTGCTCATGATATTTATTTTCATACGACATATATCACTAAAACATAGTTTTTTAGGGTTCCGTAGCCAAAATGGCAAAAACGGAACCCTTATAGTTTCGTCATGTCCGTCTGTCCGTCTGTCCGTCTGTCACAGCCGATTTACTCGGAAACTATAAGTACTACAGTGATGAAATTTGATGGGAATATGTGTTGTATGAACCGCTACAAAAATATGACACTAAATAGTAAAAAAAAGAATTGGGGGTGGGGCCCCCCATACATGTAACTGAGGGATGAAATTTTTTTTTTCGATGTACATACCCGTGTGGGGTATCAATGGAAAGGTCTTTTAAAATGATATAAAGTTTTCTAAAAAACATTTTTCTTAAAGTGAACGGTTTTTGAGTTATCAGCTCTCAAAGTCGTAAAAAGTATGTCCCCCCCCCCTCTATTTTTATAACTACGGGGTATAAAATTCTAAAAAAAATAGAGGTGATGCATGCTAATTAACTCTTTCAACGATTTTTGGTTTGATCAAAGTATCTCTTATAGTTTTTGAGATAGGTTGATTTAACTGTAATTTTGGTTAAGTTATTGTGCTTACACTGAAAACGATGGCTGAACCTTATAAGATAGATCAAAAAATATACTACAGTATTGTTTTGTATGGTTTTCAAGTGATGTCCGCCATGTTTTCAATATCACGAGCACGAGAATTGAGCTCCAAGAACTATTTGGTCACGAAGGTGGTTCCGACACGTCACACGTCAAGCGAGTGTTCTTATTTTTCAGATTAATAAGATGCATATTATTTAATACATTCCTTTGCAAAAAAAAAACGAGCACCTAAGCAAATAATCAATTTTGTAGTTATCATTACGTTGTTTGGTGATTTTAGGAAGTGATACATTTATGGTTTCGCAAATTAATCACCAAGGAATCGTTTTGTGAAATCTAGCGTAACTCTTTGACTGGATTGGTAAGAAAAATATAAAAAAATCAAAGCAGGGGTAGTTTACCTGCCCTGTAAGTAAAAAATGAAAAACAAATTTTGATTGTAAAAAAAAGTTTTACTTCAAAACATTGAATAGGTTAATATGGTGTGTGACCTCCTCTTGCTGAAATCACAGCTTGAATTCGCCTGGGCATGCTGGCCAGTATACCCCTTATGGTTTCCTGCGGGATCCGTTCCCACTCCGTCTTGATCGCTTTCTTTAGCTCTGTTATCGTTTGCGGAGTCGGCTGCACTGATCTCACTCTTCGCTTGAGAAGGTCAGAAACATGCTCAATAGGATTGAGGTCGGGACTTCGAGCTGGCCAATCCAAACGACGGATTCCGACCTCCATCATGTAAGCGCCTACATCACCTCTGATTGGTGGGCACGAGCGTTATCATTAATAAAAATCAAATTTTCGCCAAGAACGGCTAATGTTGGTTGTACAAAAGGTGAAAGCATTTCCGTCACGTAGCGACGTGCATTAAATGTGTCGTTTTCGATAAATACTAGAGATGGGCCGACTAGTCGGGACAGCCGACTAATCGGCATCTTCAGTAGTCGGGAACTAATCGGTGACTATTCGGCAGAATGTGCCGATTATACTCGACACTAAAATTGAATTAAAAGAACAATTTTACTATCCGCATATATTATAATCATCAAAAAAACAGTTAGGTATCGTAATAGGAACATAGTAATCAGTCTGTGATTCAGTACAAAACTAGGAATATTCTATATAGGCACATATCATATAGGCAAATAACAAAGAAATACATGATTCATTTTTTTTTAAAGAAAATAGAATAGTTTTCTTAACTAGAGGCAAATTATGGTGGAGGAATGTCAATGCTCGTTCGGGGAGTAAACAATTTCTTTTCTGATCATACATTCGTTGAAAGCTTCCGAAAAGAGATGTTCACTGTAAACAGCGCTGGCAGGACAACATTGATATACTTTGGCGTTACGAGCTATTTCAGGAAACCATTTCCGAACGACGAGCATGAAAATGATCGGCATTGCCGACTAGTCGGAATTTGAATACCGATTAGTCGGCAAATACCGTAGTCGGCCCATCTCTCTAACTCTGTACGATCTAAAGAGTTTATTCCAGCCCAAAACATAACAGAGCCCCCACCGTAAGGCGTTATTTCTTCAAAGCAGACCTCTATATACTGTTACTAAAGTATATTTAATTGTTACTGTTTTAAATCATTTCTCATGTAAGTGACTGTATAGTTTTTAATGGGAAATAAATTATCTTTAAACCATATATAACGCTCCCCTGGTCTTCGCAGCACTCGCCGACGTCGATATTCACCATAAAGTGATATCCTGGCTTCAATAAAGAACAATACCCTTTCCCAGTCTTCTTGAGTCCATGATACAGAATTTTGAGCAAAGTGAAGTCTGGCAACACGGTGCTCACGGAGTAATTTGGGACCGCGCGCGGGGAGACGACTGTAAGTTGGCAGCGAGAAGCATCCTCCTGAGCGTCCATAGACTAACCTGCACATTTCCTACGTCTTCGAGGTTGTTCTTGAGGTTTACATACGAAAATTTGCGATTTCTCAACGCTTGACTCACCAGAAAACGATCATCTCTTGGTTCAGTGGATGGCTTTCTTCCAAACCAGACCTTCTTTTCATGAAACCCGCCTCTTGATAGCGCTACTTACACTTAGCCTTTGAGCCACAAAACATTGGCTACAGCCCTCTTCAAGCAGCGCAATAATTTTGCTGGCTTTTACAATTTTATCTACCATCATCCAAACCACTAAGCATTAAAAACAATAATTTTAAATGTCTATAAAAGTAGCTAATTCAACGAAACCAATAAAATGACCTAAAACTAATTCAAAGACAACAGCAACTTTCGTTGATTCCCGCCAGAAATTGTACAAGATAAATGGTATTCTTTTTAAAATAAGATCAGTCAAAAAAATTAATTTCGAATGTACATTTTTATCATCACGACACATTTACGACCGGCCAATAATTAAGAAGTAATATATTAAGAAGACTTAAAACTTTTTTTGTACCATATAGTTTTCAGGAAAGAAAAAAATCAAAACCGCCCGTTTTTTTGTTTAAGAGTGTAGTTCAAATTCTTAGATGAAATGTTAATGAAAATTAAAAAACAAAATAATAAAAATACGATTAGATTGCTAAGGGAAATACTCTCGTTTCTTAAGGTTTTGAGCGCCATGGGAGACACCGGTGGCCGACAAACAATAAATGTCTATTTGTGTCTGGTTTGATGGCAGTCAATGTGTTAAAAATATCGGTTAAGTTTAAAAGGACCGCCTCACTTTTAATGTCGAAATAGAACTGTCCTATTCACCTGCAGATACTTAATGGACTATAGTAAGATCCCTGAGAAGAGAAGTGTACTGACTGCTGCAGGTAGTCGTACTCCATGAGCACGGCGTTGTTGACGGAGGCGAGGATGTTCTGCGGGCCGGTGCGCACGAACAGCTCCACGTGCGGCGGCGCGGAAGGCGCGCCGGGCGCGGAAGGCGCGGGCAGCGCGCGGCACAGCACGCGCGCGCCCAGCAGCAGCTCGCGCAGCCGCGGCGCCATGCCCGCCGCCGCGCGCTCCGCTGCGCCCAGCCGCACCTGCATCGCCTGCAGGCAACGAGCTTTTAACACGACGACTACCAACCAAGGCACATCCCGGCTTCGAACACTGCAGAAAATGCTGAGGTAGGGTCTTGTGGGCTTCCGCCTGGGGAGGGACGTGAAGTAAGGTTCTTTAACCCGTACTCATGTCCCCTCCCCACTCTGGCCATGAGGGAGCCAGGGGGGTTTAGTCGGTATGCCTCTGGCCGGCTTCTCGCTAGGAGAAGCCCCCTCCAGAGGAGAGCCCGACATAACCCGCCTGCCCCCCGGCAAGAGGGTATGCATAAGGAGGCATTCCCCAGCGTCAAAAAAAAAAAAAAAGAAGGGTCTTGTGGGCTACAGAATTTATGTATATATTTGTGTATTTGTGTCACTCGTGTTTGAATTTGTGTTCTGTGGCCAATAAAGAATCTTTATCTTTATCTTTACCCCTAACTTGGCGACGCCGATTTAAATTGATAGCTACTAAACCCGATCCCCCTTATGACAAATCGCGAACTATGGATTGTCCCGGAACAATATTCGTGCCAATTAAAATTGCGTGGTGAAACGAGATGGCCATGAGCTTTAGTACGGTAATAGCTCTAGATCACATTTTGTAATAAGGCGGTAAGCAAACATTTATACTATTTTATTTTAATAATTGTGCACTGCTTTTTTATTTGTTTTTGCAGCTCGAAATTTGGATAAACGACAAAACTGGCTCTCCTAATTAACTACTATACCCGAAACTAGGCAATAAAAAACCAGAACAGCTACCTACAATGTTGCTACTCTAATAAAATTATCGTACAATAGTATATACCTATTTTCTAAAAACATACTTAATTTATTGGTAATTTTATTTCTATAATTATAAGAAGTAATGTTATTGACTTATTATTACGTAAATAAAAGACGCTTTAATACAAAATTAATCATCCGTAATGTTTCATAGAAAAGCTGGTGTTGAGCTTGTCACTTCAGGTGTTAATAACATTTGGTACAACATTTGATCTTACATGTTGTTGTTTCGTGCAGTGGGGTGCCGCAAAGTGATATTAATATAAGAAACTTTGAATCCCATCGTTTTTAACACTGCTATTGTGTATTGAGTGAGTTGTCACTTGAATAAATTGCTACATTGCTAGGACCTAAGAGAGTCTGAAAATCTGCGATTTCGTTAAGAGTAGTCTCGGCAGAATCGCCGGAATCGAATAAACGCCCCGTTTTATTGAGTGACTGAGACTTTGACTGACTTCGACTGTAGACTACCCACTATGTCAAAATATCACTTGCCAACTTTCCTTACGCGTTATTTCGCCTAATAAAGCCTAAAATCTAAAACATGTGCTAAACTGGGCGAATTAATTACTGTAGTGGTGGAAAACTATAATATACAAATGACCGACTCAGATTCCGTAGTCAGAGATTCAGACATTAGTGACGGTGAAGATGAAGATAAATAAAATCAATTAATAAGAAAATGGTTTTATTTAAATTTTCCATACTGTCTTAATAATATGCCACACTTTCGTGGGTGTTCATGGGTAATTTGTTTTACAATAAAAAAATGTGTCAATTGAGTTGTAAATAAAGTTTGTATGTAATTGAATTTCTTTTTTTTGAGAAAATCCTTATCATGAATGGACAACATTTCAAAATTGCTAAGCTCTGAAACAAAAAATACCAATTCTTAGTTTACTTTTCCGCTGCTCGAATATATATTTATTTATTTTTTATATTGCTTATTTACTGAGAAAAAAATTAAAAACTAAAAAACGTAAGATGACGTCATCGGACGGCAGAATGTAAAATATTTCTTTGCTTAGCACATTATAGTTTTAAATTTACGAAATGCCAAACCCATGACATGTAACTGTCAAAAAAAAGACAACTTTTCAACGTTGAATGTATGAATGACGTTGACAATGTTGACACTAGTATTATTTACCTTTGACAGTAGTACCTTTTTTTTATTAAAACAATGATAAGCAAAGGAATATTGCTGTTTTCAGCCGTCCGATGACGTCATTTGGCGCTTACGTCTATTTAGAATAAAAAGAATTTCAATAATTATTTTATGCATGAAAATGGACAAATTTTGAAAAAAGAAAAAATATGGGTCTGTTCATTTTATGTCTATTTTCATATAAAAAAATAAAATGGACATGTTAAAAATATGAAATGTTGTCCATTGTGACAGCCTATATTATGAAAAGAAGTATAACAAAAATTTTGGCAAAACCTGAAAACTTGATTTGACAATAAAATAAGTAATATTGATAGATTTGACAGTGACGTATCTGTCGTAGATTTTTTGATCTTGAATTCCAGTTTCGAGTATAGGAATAGAGAGCTCTAAGTTCAGCAGGTTTCTTTCACTTAGTACTTCTTTCCTTTGTATGAGAAAAAATAGTTCAGCATTTTTCGTTAGATGGAACTTGTCCAGCTTGTATAAAGGCGGTTGGGCGTTGTTTCGGTAGATATCACTATGCATTTTTACATCGCGCTAGTAAAGCGTGCTACCGGAACAATGAACTTAAGCCGCCTGCCCACATTACTAATTTTACACAGTACGCAAAAAAAACAAGAGATCTAGAAGATGTTGAGAGTTTTATTAACATATGGCGTAGATGGAATGAATTCATCCTGCAATGTATCGTGGGACTCTGATGTTGATAAAATTTATTTAAAATCAATAATTACGCGTCAAAAAAAAAACGTTTACCTGCCAGGGATACGCGTTGAGCGCAGGGGAGAACGTCTGCAGCGGCACCAGAGACGACAAGGGCGCTCGCAGAATCAAGCCGCTGTCCACGAGCTGCGTTCGCACCGTGCCCTCGCCGTCCAACCCGCTTATGATAGTGCACCGCACCCTAATATAAAAATTCGTACATATTATAATGAATCAATACCATCCTGAACTCAGAAAGGTACCATGACATACCAATGTGGTTAACTATAATATCCTCCAACCGACTACGGCTACGGCGGCCAATCTCAAAGATCAGCAACGTATGCAGGATATAGTGCTCAAGTGTGTGCGCAAAACAAGTGCACTCTCTATGCCCTTACCCTCATATTCCGATGGGACACGACCGGAGAGGGATCGGGCACAGGACCAACGGCTTAACGTGCTTACCGAAGGCACGGGGGTACAAGACCGCCAACTTCCAGACTCCGGGCTGACACTAAGAATTTCTTACCGATAACTAAGGTACAAATTTTTGGCCCGAATCGGGGATCGAACCCGGGACCTCTTGCGCAGCCCGTCGCTTTAAAGTGCGACTCACCAACCACTACGCCACCGTGGCAGTTACTTTAACAGCTTGTTCACACATGTTCTCCATTTTATCGGATACGTTTTTTTATCATCGATGTCGTATTGAGTCGTATGTGCGACTTTAACATGCTGACACTGCTTACAGAATACCTTCTATGTCATGTGTGAACTTGTTTAGTAGCTCATACAACTCCAAAAATAGACCAGTAAAACGGAGACCATGAGTTATGTATACTTCGTAGCAGTGGCGAAGGGTGAATATTTTCAAAAGGGAAGCCGGAATATGAAATTAACTTACCAAAATGCTCAGCATGCCCATGGATACCCGTGACATCATTGGAGTCACAAGTGCGCTGCCAACCTTTAAACCCCACTTTCCCCCGACTTGGACCTCCAGTACCCCCACTCACGCAGCGAAACACAGTACAGTGCTGCTTCACGCCGGTTTTCTGTGAGGTCGTGGTACCACTACGATCGAACCGGCCATTCATGCCGATGCGTGGCTATCCCACGGTCATATGTTAAAGTCGAAAAAAATATATATTTTGATTGGCGCGGCCTAATTTTACTACATGTTTTTTGTTTTCAAAACTTAGAGAACGAAGTCTTGTTCGATAGCAAATAATCTGAGCGACAACAATATATCAGTATTATTAACATTTTTAACCGACGACCGACATTAAGATGACTTCAGCACAACACACAATACAAAAATTAATCCTATTCACCACAATTCAACACCAAAACAAATAAAATTCGACAAAACGAAAGCAACAAGCTGTTTACAATTAGCATTATCCGCCATTAAATAAAAACTAAAAAGCAAGGGAAATAAAAATATAGTACGCTCCTGTCATGATTTAATACCGTGCTACATTCATTCTTAATTCGGAATCATTACAATTTCACTTCTTTCTCGCTTGCACCTGTGCGTTGCTAATAAACCTATCTCTATAACAAGCCGATAGGCATCGAGTTATTTCTTAGTAAATTTGCACGTGCTAAAACGAGACCGAACATGACGATCTATACACATAAATGAAAAGGACAGATGCTCAGTATGAGAATTTGTAGTATGAAGAAGTAACTCGGTATTCTACCGGCTTGCCACCTGCATTATTTGCGTTGCTCATCAAATTTAGTAGGCGTTAAGTCTATAATTCAAACTATTTGAACTATGTAAGTGTGACACTAAGTGAATTTAACAGATAAAAATATCGTTGGCCCATAGATTCGATTTTTCGTAAGGGAAGCCGACGGGAATCGGGTTGTATGGACTCTTCGCCACTGCTTCGTAGTGTTATACTCTTATCATTGTATGTCTATTGAGATGTATTGGTTTTTTCTTTTTATTTTATTTTATTCGGAAGACCAACAGCTGTCTTAATACAATAGCATTTACAATGAATGTCTTAAAGCTAATAACAGGTCTTCACTGATAGAAATAAAGTAAGTAACAATTTTAACATGCGAAGATTACGGAAAGCAACAGATCAAGTTGGCAATGAAACGTAAAAATAAAATTAACAACACTGTTACATACTGTTGCCGTTATTGGCGGCTTCCGCAGCCGCAGAACAGAACGAATACATATGTAGGTAGGTACTATGCCTAATTTCCTCGACAAATGAAAACTAAATTAGGGTAAAGATCTATTGGAAGAAATTTGACAAATTTGTAGACTAATGTTTGGGTGTCCGTACTTGTCATGATACAATTTATCGAAAAATGAGTCACACAGCGTCTTTCTCGCCCTAGCCACACTAGCCAATAGTAAATATATCGATGTCCAAATGTTTTAAGCTATTAAAGGTTTTACTCGCTTTCGCTCGCTAGTAGACCATGATGGAATATGGAGAAGGGGGAGGATCTGAAGGTTCTACTAGGTACGTAAAGGGATAATTTTGATAACAGCTCGAATGAATCTACTGCACCAGATGCGATTTTTATCAAGTAGAGTTTATGTGATAGGTGGCAGTCGAGCAAATCACCTGAGGACGATTGCACGCACTAGTCGAGGGCGAGCGTGCGCACGATGTACAGCGTGTGTTGCGCGGGCGCGAGCGCGTGCGGCGCGGCGGGCAGCGGGCGGCGGTAGGGCCCGGCGGTGAGCGGCGCTAGTGTGAGAGAGACAGGGCACGCACCAGTCGCCGGCGAGCGTGCGCACGATGTACAGCGTGTGCTGCGCGGGCGAGGGCGCATGCGGCGCGGGCGGGCAGCGGGCGGCGGTAGGGCCCGGCGGTGAGCGGCGCTAGTGTGAGAGAGACAGGGCACGCACCAGTCGCCGGCGAGCGTGCGCACGATGTACAGCGTGTGCTGCGCGGGCGAGGGCGCATGCGGCGCGGCGGGCAGCGGGCGGCGGTAGGGCCCGGCGGTGAGCGGCGCTAGTGTGAGAGAGACAGGGCACGCACCAGTCGCCGGCGAGCGTGCGCACGATGTACAGCGTGTGCTGCGCGGGCGAGGGCGCATGCGGCGCGGCGGGCAGCGGGCGGCGGTAGGGCCCGGCGGTGAGCGGCGCTAGTGTGAGAGAGACAGGGCACGCACCAGTCGCCGGCGAGCGTGCGCACGATGTACAGCGTGTGCTGCGCGGGCGAGGGCGCATGCGGCGCGGCGGGCAGCGGGCGGCGGTAGGGCCCGGCGGTGAGCGGCGCTAGTGTGAGAGAGACAGGGCACGCACCAGTCGCCGGCGAGCGTGCGCACGATGTACAGCGTGTGCTGCGCGGGCGAGGGCGCATGCGGCGCGGCGGGCAGCGGGCGGCGGTAGGGCCCGGCGGTGAGCGGCGCTAGTGTGAGAGAGACAGGGCACGCACCAGTCGCCGGCGAGCGTGCGCACGATGTACAGCGTGTGCTGCGCGGGCGAGGGCGCATGCGGCGCGGCGGGCAGCGGGCGGCGGTAGGGCCCGGCGGTGAGCGGCGCTAGTGTGAGAGAGACAGGGCACGCACCAGTCGCCGGCGAGCGTGCGCACGATGTACAGCGTGTGCTGCGCGGGCGAGGGCGCATGCGGCGCGGCGGGCAGCGGGCGGCGGTAGGGCCCGGCGGTGAGCGGCGCTAGTGTGAGAGAGACAGGGCACGCACCAGTCGCCGGCGAGCGTGCGCACGATGTACAGCGTGTGCTGCGCGGGCGAGGGCGCATGCGGCGCGGCGGGCAGCGGGCGGCGGTAGGGCCCGGCGGTGAGCGGCGCTAGTGTGAGAGAGACAGGGGCACGCACCAGTCGCCGGCGAGCGTGCGCACGATGTACAGCGTGTGCTGCGCGGGCGAGGGCGCATGCGGCGCGGCGGGCAGCGGGCGGCGGTAGGGCCCGGCGGTGAGCAGCGCCAGCGCGTCGCGCACGCCGCCCGCGCCGCCAGCGCGCGACACCCACACGCGCCCCTCCTCGCTCACGCACCCCACCTCCACCTCGCACAGCTTCTGCACCACACAATCAAGGAAGACATCAATAAGGAAATTCTAAATACTATAGTCCATTCAGACAATATGTCTGCTACTTTATCACCGTCAAACCCCCTGGATAGAAGGGCTTGTTTGCTGTTAGAAACTATGCATACTTGTAATCTTGATCAACTGAACTTAGTTCCTAATATAAACAATCGTTACTTAGACCTAGTACTATCTACATTGCCTGCTTCTTTCATTAGTGTAGAAAAGACAGAGCCTTTATGTCGTTTGGATTGTCACCACTTCGCTTACCACATTAGTGTTATTGCAAATAAGCAAGACAAGCCTATGAGACCAAAAAGTAGTAAACGGTACAATTTTGATAGATGCGACTACGTTAAGCTGAAATCTGAGTTGAGAGATATCAATTGGGATAGGTTGCTGTCGACGGTTGATGTCGATGAGAGTGTCGATGTGTTTTACGAGAAAATTGATGAGCTTATATCAAAGCACACACCATATTGTGGTAATACACATCTGAATTATCCATTGTGGTATAGTCGGGCTTTGATCCGTTGTATTGATGAAAAAAATAAGTTTCATAAGCGCTATAAAAAAATACGGTAATCCCCGGGATTATGACACCTTTTCATTACTGCGGCGTAGATGTAAAACTCTAATTTCTGCATGTTATAAGCAGTATCTGTCGTCTGTTGAGGACTCTTTAACTAGTGACCCTAAAGCATTTTGGCGTTATGTTAACAGTAAAAAGGGCAGAGTGACCATACCTGACACAATGACATACAAAGATAAAACCTGTTCGGATGGCCCTGGCATTTGCCAACTGTTTTCGGAGTACTTCGGGTCTGTTTACGACTTAAATGCTCAATCTTCAGTCCTGACATGTTTACCTGTCTCATACAATTCTGTTTTACATGATTTCAGAGCCAGCCAAAGAGACATTTACTTAAAAATTAAAAAACTTGACATTCGCAAGGGAGCTGGTCCTGACGGTATTCCCCCAAAGTTTATTAAATGTTGTGCAGAGGAATTGTCTTTGCCTTTAACTATTCTGTATAATAAGTCTGTGTCGTCTGGTAAGTTTCCTTCTCGCTGGAAGGTAGCTTTTATTATACCAATTCATAAGTCTGGAGATAAAAAGGTGTGCAATAATTATCGACCTATAAGTATTTTGTCCTGCTTTGCTAAACTCTTTGAATCACTGGCACACACTCATCTTTACGGTTATTTGAACAGATTTATATCAAGCAGACAGCACGGGTTTGTCAAGAAAAGATCCACGCTTAGTAATCTTTTAGAATACAAGAACTATCTCTGTCGAGTGTTTGCTACTAATGGCCAAGTTGATGCTGTTTATCTGGACTTTAGCAAAGCATTCGACAAGGTTAAGCATGATTTACTGTGTCAGAAACTTAAACATTATGGTATTCACGGATGCCTTCTGAGGTGGTTGTGCTCCTATCTCAACAATCGATCTCAGCTCGTTACTGTGAAGGGCTACTCATCTTCACCAATACCTATCACCTCTGGAGTACCTCAGGGATCGCACCTGGGTCCACTTCTATTTGTGGTCTTTATCAATGACCTGGTTGACCGATTAGCTTGTCCTGCCCTCTTATACGCAGACGACCTTAAAGTTTTCACTGAAGTGAGGGATGAAGGGCAATGTTTGGCACTCCAAAACGACCTAGAAACTGTTTCTGAATGGTGCCAGACTAACAAAATGAATATTAATGTGGACAAATGTCATATCATCTCCTTCACCAGAAAGAGGAATAAAATCAGTCATGTTTATTACTTACAAGGACTGGTTCTGAATCAGGAAACGGTTGTTAAGGACTTAGGTGTATTGTTCGACAGTAAACTGTCTTTCCGCCCACATTACGAAAGTATTGTTAATAGAGGGAATCGGCTTTTAGGCTTTATTATGAGGACTACTAAAGAATTCAAAAAACCCAACAGTACTTTATGTCTTTTTTATAGTATGGTGAGGAGTATTCTAGAGTATTGCTGTCCGGTCTGGTCTCCTTTTTATGGTGTACATATTGACAACATTGAGAGGGTCCAAAAAAGATGTTTTAAATACCTCTCTTTTAAACTTGGCCTGGGGCGTACTCTCGTGGACTACAGACAGAGAGTGTCAAGGTTCGGTGCTATTTCACTGTGGACCCGTAGAAAAAGGTACGATCTACTATATCTGCATAAAATACTTCACTCAGCCATTGATGCCCCTGACCTGCTCGCGTCTCTCAGTTTTAACACTCGCTATAGAGCGCGAGGTGCTAGTAACATATTTGCTATTCAAACATACAAAAATAACACATCCTTCTATAGCCCACTAGTAAGGATGTGCCGCACGTATAATGAACTGGCGCGAGGTAGCGAAGACGTTGATGCTGTCGTTGACATTTTTGATCACAATTTCCCCAGATATAAAAAACTAATTTCTGATCTTCTTGCTGACAAGGGGCCCTCGTCCTCTTGTTATTAGCGACCTGATCGTTGTAATAATATTTAAGTCTTTTCATAAATATATATATTTTTTTATATTTTATAATTTAATTTCCAATGATATGTAAACGTTAATCATGCTGTGTACACTTGTTTAGGATTAAGGTCTAGATAAGCTATTTTAAATGTACTATTTCAATAATTCCTGTGACGTTAATCTGTATGTGTACCTTAAATAAAGAAATAAATAAATAAATAAAGTATCTGAAGGTGACGACGAAGACGTTCCTTTTAAACCTAACCGATATTTTTAAGAATCGAGAGTATTTTCTTTAGAAATCTAATCGACTTTTTATTTGATTGATTTTAATTTTAATCAACACTTTATTAATGAATTTGAACTAAATTACTAGTTCTTGGTCCCTAAAGCAATCTCTGCAGACATACACTTATGGACACATCTATTGGCCCACCTTGCATTTTCAGATTGGAGCCGTGTACATCTTTTCTGATGAGTATAAAATTGTGTTACATGGCAATGATGGAAGGAATAAAGACTACCGACGTAAGGGAGAGCGTTTCGCACAATGCTGCTTTGGAAGAGAGGGTTGCTTATGGCGGTGGCTCATGGACTGTCTGGAGCGGTATATCCGCGAGCGGCAAACTCAACTTGAGGTTCGTTACGGGACCACGGCTGCCAACATTAAATGCTTAAAGGTTCATTCGTTTCGTGAGTGCTTAGAACCTCACGTGATGGCATACGCTGGACTATGTGAGCCCAAATTTCCTTTTTATGCATGATTATCCAAGAGCCCATACGGCCAGGCATCGTCAGGGAATATCTTCGGGATGTGAACAAGCTCAGACATGAATCCCATTGAGCACATGTGACGAGTTAAAAAGACGTGTTAGTTAGAGCTCGTCAGCCAGTTTCCCAGACGATGCAGGAGTTGAAAACTGCCACAGAAGAAGAATGGGAGGTAATCCCTCAAAATTTCATAGAGCTATTGATAAACTCTATGCTTATCGTATGAGAGCTGTGGTAGATGCCCATGGAGGCAACACGCGTTATTAAATTAAATATTTTTGTGATAAAACATGTTTTTATTCGAAAATCTAATGGGCTTTATCAAGGCGCATACCCGACTTATAAGGCGTGGCTCCATGTCGTGTGGTATTCTGAATTCAATTTTAAAACAATACGATCGAAAAAGTTGGTAAAATGTATCAGGTTCAAGGGCGAAGTTCTCCAAGATTTCGAGCAATGGTAATCTCCCGTTTACTGTGCTTTAACTGCTGAGTGATGGTTATTCATGTTCACCACAAAAAAAGCAGTAACTAATGCTTAACTGTCGCTTACGCTAACTGAACCAACAGAGGTAGTTTAACGCCTCTTAACTGAGGATTTTTTTGTTTATGTAAGAAGGCAAAGAGTCTTGACTTACAACATAGTCTGTAAGTCGATACCATGAATAATATGATGATCATGAGAGGGATACTAGAAAACATTTCGAAGAACTTAACTCTGCACGTTTCATATAAATCCAATTGAATATCTCTTTTTGCAGTTTGGTAGTAAATCGTCATTTGAAAATATATACAATAATACAAAAACACCCTACAATTAATCCACAGGCAAAATTAACATATTGTTTTTGAATATAATGCTTAAAATTAATCAAAACTTCAAAATTAAATAATATGTTTTACTTTTAAACATAATGACGTGCCTCAAGTATTCAGTTACTTAAACCGATCATTCGCGAATGAAAATAAATCTGGCGGCAAATGGGGCTGCTTATAGCTGAAATAACTTTGATGCATTTTACAATAACGGACTGCGTCCGCTCGTGACCACGGCAGCTGTAATTTAGCCGAAACGTCGAGTAAAATATGTGAGTACACAATAAATATCACATAATAATCACATAATGTAGTATCACATAATAAATATCGTGTTAATTCCAGTCTTGATTATTTATAGTTCTATTAATCTTAGTTGTTGAAAGTTAATTCGATTAAAATTGGTTACAAATCGAGAATCGATCCCTAGTACTAAACTATTAACATCTGTCAAAAAGGACTTCATAATTGGAATAAACTATAAGGTGGGCCAATAGATGTGTCCAGAAGTGTATTTTGCACAAGACAATAATCGTGATTAGATAGTATGATGGTTGCCATACCGATTACTGATTTATTGCAATTGTTTGTGTCAATCGCTATGAGAAAAAATTCCAATTAACGCATTATGCAATTCATATAAGATATTTTTTGCAAATTTTATTGGTAATAATTACATATTTTAAGTTCTTGTTCAGATTAATTGAGAACGATTAATAAGAACTACTTATTTTTTATAAAATGGTGTTGAATACAAACATTAATTTGCACAAACGCGGTAACAATTATACTTAATCATCTACTCGAGCATTTGGCACTAACTCCTCATTATTCCCCTACCGTGTTTGTTCTCAGACTATCTGGAGTAGGCGCAGTATTTGGAACAAACTATAATTGTATAAATTTACTTAACGTGAAGACTCGTGCCAGGCGGAGCATTAAAACGTGTAAAAGAAACAGTGCACATAATTTCCTCACTCGAACTTGTTTGTGGATGACTTCACACAAACACAGAAATACTCGCTGTTTGTATTCTTACGTGCGTTTAGCATGGTTTAACGATTACCATAGTTCTGATATGAGGTATTTGGAAGCATTTAGCATGAAGCATCTATAGTCCGTTATTTCACATGTGCGCTGTCAAAAAAGTAAAATATGGCACCAATTTCTACCAGTCTTTACATATAGTGAAAAAATGCATATGATTTATTTATTTATTTTATTTTATTTTATTCGGAAGACCAACAGCTGTCTTAATACTGTAGCAATTACAATGAATTTCTTAAAGCTAATAACAGGTCTTCACTGATAGAAATAAAGTAAGTAATAGTTTTAACATGCGAAGATCACGGAAAGCAACAGATCAAGTTGGCTATGATACGTAAAAATAAATTTAACAACACTATTACATACATACTGTTGCCGTTATTGGCGGCTTCCGCAGCGGCAGAATAAAACCAATACCTATGTAGGTAGGTACTATGCCTAATTTCCTCAACAAATGAAAACTAAGTTAGGGTAAATATCTATTGAGGAAATTTGTCAAATTTGTAGACATTAATGTTTGGGTGTCCGTACTTGTCCTGTTACATTTTCTCGAAAAATGAGTCACACAGCGTCTTAGTGATATATGTGGGTTACCTGAGTGAGGTTGAATGCTCCAGCGATGCAGAAGTCCTGCACGATCTCCTTGTTGAGGTTGAGGTCGCGCTGCGTGGAGGTGTCGTAGAGCACGACGGCGACGGCGGGGTCGGAGGGGTCGGCGCGCGGGCCCGGCGCCGCCACCAGCACCTCGCCCGGCAGCCGGCGCACCAGCGCCGCGCCGCCCGCGCTCGCCGCCAGCTCCTCCGCGCCCTCCAGCCGGCACAGCACTGCCTGCCACACACCCCACGCTACTCACACGCTACTCGACGTCATCATCTCAGCCCATTGCCCAGTTGCGTCCAAAGCTGTTGCTTCGGAGCCCGGGGTACGCTTTGACAATGATCCAGGATTTGGAAAGTCAGGTAATTACAATAACGTGATTGCCGACAAATAACCAGACTAACCGGATCATGGTTTATCCTATGATAATTATATTAACAATTATTGTAAGTATTTACAATTTTTAGAAACCATCCAAAACGTGCAAACGTGCCAATGGTAGAGCTTACCAGAATTCGATATTTTCTTATGATTCTCACCACTGGTTTTTTTTATACTAAGACAAAGCAAATAAGTCAAGGTGGCACCTTGACTAATTTGCTTTGTCTTAGTATAACCTACGTATTGCCGACCCTTTAAGAAAACACGACAGTAGCTGCACAAAATAAGTCTAATTAAATCAAAAAGTTCATTACTTAGTTAAATTCGATTCTCGAATGCCTATATTTCAATGAATAAAAAAAAAGATTTAGAAAATTAAATTACTTGAGCAGGTAGTCTCCTGAACTGCGGCTCGAGAATCTTTATTTTATAAATATTTACAACATCGTCGTCTCCGTGGTCGCCAAGAAAAACAGTCGCAGTATCTTCATCGATTTCTAAAATTTTAGCTCTTTGCCAACCTCCGTCATCTAAATTTACTGCATACCTGTGGATAATTTTATGAAAATTCAAAAGTCGAGTACAAACGCAGACCAAAAATTTAAGTATAAATATTAATTAAATAATATATATTATTTCTTAAATACATTATCTCAGTTACTGTAAAATAAATAATTCAACTTACCACGCATTTTTAATAAGCATGGATTTGTCAACAGGTGTACCAGAATGTTCATAATATGCTGCCATATCCGCCAGAAGTGTCTCAAAGGCATCCTTATAAAACAAAAAATAAATAAACATGTCTGTCTCTAAGATCAAGACTTAAAAGCATTAGCTGCTTAATACTTTTTAAACAAACGTTTTAGAAATATTTCGTAGATAATTAATTATACTTGGTTCTGAAATTTTTCGCCAACAATCGTTAAACCCATAGACGTTTGACCGACAGAATATTTTGCCCTGGACCGTTCGCTCAAAGAGCGTTTATTTGCGGCTACTTTTATTTTTATTACGCGGGAGGCATGTATGAAATAGAAAGTGTTTTAGTGGCTGTATAAATAACAACCATACAGTTTAAAATCGTTCCGACATTAATTGTTCTAGACAAGAAAAAAAATAATTTCCCATACAAGAAAAGAATATTATAAGCATCCAAAAGCGGCAAGAAGCGGCGTGCTTTATAACAAGCACGGCTTCTTGCCGCACATAAAAAGCGTCTTAGTGCCCACTATGCATGGTATACATAAATAACAACCTTACAGTTTCAAATAGTACCGAGAACAATGACATAACGTCATTTGTGCCATACAAAATACAACATTTTGACAATCAATTATTCACTAAATCATATCACTTGACGTAATTTTACATTTTTTATGTCATGAAATGAAGACTTCGGTTTTTAGGTGTATGAACTGAATTTGCCGGCCACAGTGCGGCGTTGTGCCAACGCGTATCCCACAAGCCAGTGAGATGTGGCGACGACCTGTAAACTCTGTGTAAAACTTTTCCCGAGTGCACTGGGAGCTGTCTCGGGGGTTTTAAATCCCGGACGACTGGACGAGGACGAGGTGCTGCGGCAGCGGCCGGCGAAGCGCCAAAACAAAGATCGGATGGCCAAAGATTATGTTGTTACAACATTGATGCGTTCTGTTGGCGAACCGCTCTGTTGGCGAAACGTTCATGGGATGAACGTTCTGTGGGCGAACGGTTCATAGGCAAAACATTATGTTAGTCAAACGTTCATGGGTCAAACAATTGTTAGCGAAACGTTTCAGAATCATTACTCACACTGTACTGTGTTCCGATAATTCTGAACCAGATTTCTAGCGTAGAATTTGCAACAGTAACAAAAACATTCCAAAAGTCCTCATCAGGAAACTGCAACGGCGGCAAATCACTGTCGATGGTGTCGTCTGTTATACTGGACGATAACTGGGGTGGAACCACAACTTCCTAAAATTATATTGAATCACATAATAGGTATATATTTTTTTAATAATTTTAAACTTACTACCCATTTCCTCATAAACGCGTAGAGGTATTAAATTGAAATTCATACCAAATACTCAGGTCTATAATACCTTTAAGCTGTAACAAAATCAAACTTCTATGTCAACGCAATCAAAAGAAACAGCAATTTAAGCTGCATATTTTGAAACTCGCAAGTACTCGCAAGGGAATCAAAACCTAAAGGGTACTTCCAGTCGACCTAGAATCTTGAAATTTGGCATGAAGGAACGTTTTATAGCATACATAAAGGAAAAATTCCGAAAACCTTAAATTTTAAGTTACATTACAAAATATATATTTTTTAATAAATATAAACTTATTACTTTTTTCCTCATGAACGCGTAGAGCTATCAAGTTGAAATTCATATCAAATACTTAGATCTAATTGCCTTTAACCCGTGAAAAAAAAAATCTAAGTCAACGCAAAAACGTAAAACGCAAAAGTACAACTATTGATACCGCATATTTTGAAACTCGCAACTACACGCAAGGGAATTAAAACCTAAAGACCACTTCCCGTTGACATAGAATCTCGATATTTGGTAAGAAGCAATAGCTTACAGCACAGGTAACAGAAAAATTCCGAAAAGCTTAAAATTTTAAGTAGTTATACCACCAAAAAAATTGTGATTGTAAACATAATTGTAGTTACAGCAATGACCGCGAGTTATTATACTATGTATGGGGAGGGCAATATTTAAAGAAGACGAAATAGCCTTCTTCTTTATATTTCGACGTTCTTTTATCGAAATGCTATGTGTTAATATAAAATAAAGGATTACTTTTGTCTTAAATTTATGCTCCTCCATCTTTCCCCATTGTAATGTTATGAATTTCACTTTGCAATAAAAATACCATAGTTATGACTCGATTGTCGTAATGAACGAACTTTGTAAACCTTGCAGGTTTGTACGGAACCCTCGGTGCGTGAGTCCGACTCGCACTTGGCCGGTTTTTACTAAATAGTACGAAAATAGATAATAAGTAACTCGAGTTGACATATCAATACCTTGGACGGGTTTTTGTTTTTCCAATTACATACAACCTGTGCGGATAAAGACACACACACACACACTATTTGCGTCTATAGTCGCACTCGTGGGTGTGCGAGCGAGAAGTGAATAGATGCGCCGCCATTTCTGATCCCATTCTTTATCCGCACAGGTTGTACTTTGAAATTTGTAGAAAATGTTGATCATCATCATCTCCATTCGTCAATAGAGAATTCTGTTCAAAATTCACTCATTCGTTCGTTCAATCAGTTATGTTGATATCACCCCATCACTATTTTTCCACAGATAAGTTTAATCTGTCTCAGTTTTCGCATAACCTTAAAATTATTTTTCCAGTGCAAAAATTGTATTTTTATGGATATTTGATGACGAATATAAATGAAAATAATTTATAACGACATAAATTGTTATAAGTGATGATATATATGTGCCTATGTTCATGTACAGAGTGTGATTACTGGATAATTTGACAAAATCGGGGTGTCGTCTTGTTTGTTTACCTTTTGAATAATTTTGATTGAAAGGCACTTTAGATTTATGAATTCATCTTCAAAGTAAGAAATAATGTGGAAGGAAATGATTTTGACAAGCTATTATACTCAGTTAAAACACAAAAAGAATGGCGCGAAATCGACCGAGGCCACCACAGAGCACGATAGGTGGTGGCTATCAACAGCACGTACCGGTGGAAATCAAATGTCGGCTCACGCTTCCCTGACGCTATTAGTACGCTACCGCATAATTGCGCACACATCTCCGCCAAAAACTCATTTTTATACATAAAGACGGTATGTCCTGTGCTTATTTATACAAATCTAAGGAAGTCAGTGAGTTCTTTTTACCTAGGTACCATACTCATAAAATAATTATTTGTAGGCAACTATTTGCGAAAAAAGATCGTCTTTGACAACTGGTTGGATAGCAAGTATGTTAGTTCTACTTCGGCTACTGGTTGTGAACCTTAGTTGCCAATATGACCGGAGGAAAAAAACATAACTTATCCTACTTTATGTTCTTTATGTATCTAAACATAAATAAGAATAAACTGTATCTGAAACCGAGACACCGATTTGCAAGACCAAACATAATATGAATTTTATATAATTGATGAGACGCTTTAGAAGAATCAATCTCCCGAATTTATTTATACGTGTAGTCATCCATAAAACTATCGATAACATTTCTATCGAAACACTCATTAGCTGCCCTAGCCACCACAGGAAGACATTTCGCTGTGTGCGTACACGTCGAGACAGGTGAAAATGTTCATGTGTGCCCGTACTAAACGCCGTTTGTGAGAGTGAGACAGAGGACTTTAAGTGTGTGTGTGTAGTTTCGTTTGCATTATATGTAATTAGTTTGCGTAAAATTATTTAGAGTCAGCGTCATCCAAATCCAGATAGTTCAAATTCGTAGATAAAATGTTAATTAAGTTTAAAATCAAACAAATAAAAAGTCGATAAGATTTCTAAAGAAAATATTCTCGATTCTTAATAATATCAGTTAGTTTTAAAAGAAGCGTCTCACTTTTAATGTCAATATAGAACTGTCCTATTCACCTTCACATACTGAATGGACTATAATAACGGCAGCAGGTAGGCATTGACGTTTCTAATATAGGTACTTTTTTCTAAACTAAATAGTTTTCGCGAGAGAAAACATCGAATGCAAACTTCCACCGAAAATTAATTTGAACGAGATCAAGACGTGATAAGGTTTTTTAATGCCTACGTCATAAATCGTGAAGCTTTTCCATTTAATCAACTCGATAATAATTACAAAATACTTAATTATAATTATATTTATTTGTAAAAAAAAGATACTTGTTTGTAAAATATAATAGTTGTTAAGTGTTTTTATTGCATAATTATGTAATTGGGTTCTTCCAGTTTAATTACATATATAAATAAATAAATAAAATAAATACGTTTACTTTAATAACAATACAGTAAATAAACAATAAACAAATACTGTTAAAATGTGATTATTACAGTTGATTTCTTAATTTGAAGATATGACATGAGTGTAGATATAATATAATATTAGTTTCTACATACCTCATTATTAGGAAGAAGAACTAATAGTCCATTAACTACTCTGTCTTTAATTATTCGGGGGCAATTTTCCACTAGTTCTTGCCAGTTACTTGGTAAATTCTCACTATATTTTTTTCTGAAACAAAATGCATTAAATAAGGTAACGACTCCTGGAACCATCATAAACGAGTTAGCAGCTTCTAAATTTTAAAAAGCATTTTCCAACAAATAGCCCAGTAGAATTATATTTAAAATTTGCAAAGTGTGATGTAGTTCTGCATTTTTGGTATGTTGTATAGCGGTTCACAATCTCAAAAATAGAAAAGAGAGACAAATGGGTACAACGTGTTATGAAAACACGCCAAACCACCTGAGGGGTGGTGGTTACTCAGCCCATCAAACTGATCATCTTTCACTATGAGACCAACACCGAAATCGCGAAAAAAAAATCAGTTTTTTTGGAACCGTTCACAAAAATTGTTGGTGTCAAATACAAGCTAATTTAATTTACAACTATGTATTTGCAATGACTTTTATTGGTAGGTTACGGGTTTTTCCAATATTTCGAGAAATAAGTTCGAAAACTTGACAATGTCTATTTTGGGAAAATAAGGACATCGTAGAAGAGCCTCGCTTGCCTCATATCGTGTTAATAGAGCTGCGGTTGAGCTCAAATTGTAGATAATTTAATACAGTTCATGTGTAGAAAACATCAATAGCAAAAATGCATAATTTTGCCTCTTAAAAGTCGTTAACACTTTCAAGTAGATAATAATATGAACGTAAGAAATTCAGCTTAGTTACCTGTACAGATGTGGCACCGTGTTCGCCCAGAGGCCGGCCTCGTGCTCCGCGACTATGTCAGCAAGCCCCGCCACAGCCGTGCTGCTGGATGACGTGGGCAAACCACTGGCTTCCGCGCTCTCGATCATCGTTAGCATCTTCACTGCAGCCACTTCTTTTGCCAACTCTTCAGATTGTGAAGAGTCCGGATATGATGACGTGGAATACGAAGCACCCACCTATAGAAATATTTCAAGTAATAGTTTTAGACAATAAAACGAAATGCCAATACGAGCTAGACCTTGATCCAGTCAATCCAGTTGACCAGGTACTGTTATTTGTATCAAAAATATGTTTTTATTAGAGATCCTTTGAATCTTTTTTGATCCTTTTGTGAGGTGGAACACATTATGTATCTCTCATCGTAAGTTTCAATGTATGAGCCTAATTTGATATGTTTATGTAAAAGCACAGATATTATAATACTAGTGTAATAGTAACTTTAAAGTTATGAAGGTAATAATAATCGGGTCTTAAATATTCATTACACACGATGCTGGCAATCAATTATGTTGGTTTGAACTTGGCTTTATACTCATATTTCTAAATAGTTAATTTATTTACCCATACCCATTTGATGAAATTAATATTTCTGATCAGAAATCTTTAAAAATTTATAAAATAAAAAAGTTTTGGCAATCGTTACGTACACAAACACTGACTGAGAGAGAAATTTGCTATTCTTACAAGTTCGACGGAGATCGCGATAAAAGTCAAAGTAACATTTCGTTTCCGCCTTGCCAGTGGCATGTAATCAAACTTCCCGTCTCCGTTAAAATACTTTTATTAATCTGCTATAACTATGAGAAGTACTTGAGTCTTTACGTTTATTCGTGTTTAAAATTACTTATTTCATTTGCTAAGACAAAGGAATAACAATATTATATTGCATAAATATTTTTTTGATACGATAAGGGTTGATATCGAGAATAGTAAAATTAAACTCGTGTAAACACACGAGGTCCAAAAGATTAGGACCCGGGTGGACCTGTGGCTAACGGAACTATTTTAAAATTAATTCTATCTGTCCCCTAGGGGTAAACAGCGATAAAGTCTTGTCTTGTCTTGCTTTGCCTCCAGGAGTAACCCAATCCACTGGTGTCGCGGGTGTCCATGTGTGGCGGCAATCGCTTACCATCAGGTGATCCCTCTGCTTGTCTGCCACCTATCACATAATAAAAACCCAAGGATCACATTTTCCTATTTTCTTTTTGGTATTCGTAAATGATTTGGCTAAAGTTATTTCCATTATTATTCAGGTCATGTAAGTAGGTCTTAATAAAATCTTTAACCATGTAATTTATGGCTTCCAAGCAGTACTACATCCAATACTATATGATGTAGGTACCTATTGGTAACACATTCACACGCACACACACATAGATGTTTAGTAACGGAATCATATAGGAGGTAACGCTGGCAACAAATCAAATGACTTTAGCAATTGGCAAAAAACAAACGAGAGAGGGCTGTCTAGGTAAAACCAGACTATTATTACCTTACTGTATGGATTAAATCACACACTAACCTTTACAGTACAAGCGTAAGTTACGGGACCGTTTCTCGGCCTTAAATCATGTACTTTGTACACAGGTTGTGGAAGTCCTAGTTTTCTACTTGTCCACTCCAATTTCACTACTGATGATGTAGAGTCTGGAGGAGGTTCCAAGGTATGTGCAGTTGTAACACTTGTAACTGGTCCACTACTTTCCTGAAGAAAAAAAAAACAAATATAAATCGCGTGCATGCAAGTGCAAGCAGCGAGTGGTTGTTCATTAACTGATTATATAAAAAATAATTTAAGTACCTACAATTTCATTATTTATTATAAAAAACTTAAGGCTGTGTGAAATGGGTAGGTCAAATGATGGATTTCACAAAACATTGCAGTCTATTCCGCATACGAAGGTGAATTGGACAGTCGAAACGTTTAACTTTTTTTCCAAAATAACAAGTATTCATATTTCACAATTAAACTGTTTAGATAAAGAATATAATACCAATAATATTTATAAAAAATATCTTGCATAATGCGCTTATCGGAATTTTTGCTCATAGGGATTGACACAAACAATCGCAATAAATCAATATTCGGTATAGCGGCCATCTTAACATCGAATGGCGATTATTGTCTCATCATCATCATCATTTCAGCCAATAGACGTCCACTGCTGGATATAGCCTTCCTCCGATGTTCTCCACACAGATCGGTCCTGTACCTCCCGAGTCCAATGGATTCCCGCAACCTTCATCAGATCGTCGGTCTACCTTGTGGGGGGCCTGCCACGGCTGCGACTTCCTGTACGTGGTAAAGATGCGCAGAACAACTCATTTAAAAGACAAAGGAGTTATAACTCTTTTGAAGAAAAGAGTTATATCGCTCTTTTACATCTTTAACTCCGTAACTCAAAAGACTTGAATGATGTGATTGATGCGAATTGCGATGGGTTGTCTCATCGACGTATTTATGCAATCTAATAAATTCAATACAAATAAATAATTTTGAACTTTATTGCAACTGTGGTAGGGTCAGTTTTCTCCCCGGATATTTTTTTACGTACAGATTAATGCGCGACGCGTTCCAATCATTCTCCATCCCTTTTCGACTTACAAAATCCCGCTGTAGCGATTTCACTCACTTCTTTACGATCCGTGGTACCAGTCTCGCTCACTAACTCTTTTAACATCTCTAACTCTTTAACTCCTTATTAAGTTTGTAACTTTAAGACTGAAAAGATTAAAAGACGCATTGATGTGATTGGATTGATGCAAATTTTCACAGAAGATTTATTTATAAAATAAAAATATCAATATGCAATATCAAAGACAGTTTTTTTTATTTTTATTGAATTAATCATATCCTCTAAAATATTAGTCAAAATGAGTAAATATTGGTTCGGACTTCGTCCTTTTAAAATCAATCTTCACATCAGAGAGTTAAAGAGTTATAAAGGAAGCAAAGGAGTTATGGAGTTATTAACTCTTTTGCAATGATGTAATGCACATCTTTTAGTCCCAATCACTCCTAAGTTACGCATAGTACGTGGCCTCCACTCGAGCACCTTTCCGCCCCAACGACCGTCTGTTCTCCTCGCTATGTAGCCTGCCTATTGCCACTTGAGACATGGGATCCTTTGGGTTATGTGTGTGACCTTAGTTCTCCTGCGGACCTCATAATTTCTGATACGATCACGCAGAGAGACTCCGAGCATAGACCTCTCCATTGCTCTCTGGGTGACTTTGAGCCTCCTAAATAGCCACGTTTCGGTTCCGTATATCGTGACTGGCAACACACGCATTAAAGATTTTTGTCTTGAAACACTGCGGTAGATGGGTCAAAAATATGCTGCGTAGCTTCCCGAACGCTGTCCAACCGAGTTGGATTGGTCGATCGACCTCTTTCTGCCCAAATGAAAAACAACAGATTTTCTGTTGGCTGATTTTGTATTTTAAAATAATATTTAGATTCAGTGACAGTATGATATAAAATCCTTTATATCTATCTGTAGCGTTATGACAATCGTCAAAGGGGCGGCGGCCATCCCTTACCAAGTTTTAGGTATAAAAATCACAAGGTTTCATATTAATAGATATACTAACCAGGCATTCGTTTTTGGCAGCAGGTAATGGCAAAGGTATCAGATCCACTGTGTTGAGGCGATCTCGAAGATTGGAAAGTCTCTGTGATGCTGAAACCTTACCACTGTATTTAGTGTCTGTCTCGGTTTCAGATCGTACGGAATGTTTGAACTGTTGAAAATACCATTACATTAATTTGTTATAAACAATAACATTATTTTAGAACAAATTAAAAAAAAAAATGTTTATCCCATTTAGATTTTGACATAAGGGATTCTGGTTGAGAATTACGGGATCGATAAGGAATTCCAGCATTCTAAACAGTGCCTAGGCACTGTATAGAATGCCTGAATTATACACGTTGCCTGTGACATATTCAATAAATCAAGAAACAAACCTCGTCTGAAAGTATATTCACTTCTCGCACTCCTGGAGTTGAAGTCTTCAATATATTTGATGCAGTTTTTTCGGAATGGTCGCTCACTGATCTAGTCAATGGTTTTACATTTGACGGTGCAGTCTTCGTTTCGATCGTCTTATTGTAGGTATATTTATTGTTATACTTAAAAAAAAATGCATTAATGATGTGAGTATTTGTACAGATAGCCACACATCAGGTTACCACAATCTGTCAAATTTCTTCAAATTACATTGAACCATACATGTTTGACAATAAGGTAAAAATCGAATGGAGAAATTTGACAGTTTTGTATACTTTGAGGTGTAGCTGTACGTAGCAACTTACATAGTAATTTTTAAACCACTCGAATAAATTTGTCTGGGAAACAAAACATTCTTTAGGCCCGATTCACCCAATCTTTACTTTATTCGCTGCGCAATCCTTTAATTTTTGATTCATGAACATAAATTGATAGATAGGTATTATACTCAATTAATGTGCATCTAAAATAGCCCGAAAAAGTATTTATACGAAAGTCACATTTTACTATGATTTAGTATAGAAAATAGTATTCGACTATGACGTCTACTAATAAAATTAGGTACTTAGTGCATTAGTGCGAAGATCCTAGATTAGATACAATATTAGGTTGGAACGGATCAAAGTATTTTAGTATACAGTAGGTCGAGGTATTTTGTTCCCAGTCCACATTAAAATCTTAAGCAGATTAGGTACCCATTAGAATACCTAGTTACTGTCAGAGAGGAAATATATTTTTTTCAAAAAATTACCTTATTGTTATAGTTATTGTTATTATTATAAGTAGTTCCACCTTTTGCTCTGTAATATTGATTTGAGTACTGGTTGTTATAATTCGCAGAGTAACTCGATGATGCCAGAGGTTTACGCCAAGACCCTTGTTTTTTCGGAAATCTATTCTGAAAGTACATAATATTATATAATGAGTAGGTATAAGTATAACTTATAATTATTTCATTTTATTTATACATGATTAACACAGAAAACAAAAAAGTTACTACTTTATGCATTAACAGACAACGCAAGAAATAAAGAATAGAAAAAAAAATTGCTTCCACAGCAAGACGACAAGAGTAACGGAGTCGAAACCGGGAGAGTAGTTTAAAGGTTAGCAGCGCACTTGAGACTCCACTAGTGTTGCCATTTTCCATGGGCGGCGGCAATCTCTTCCCTTAAGGTGATCCGTCTGCTTGGCCACAACGTCAAAAGAACGTCAGCATACACATTTAACTTGTTTTCTTATCTATAGGTTAGAACATGTTAAGACAACACAAAGATACAAATACTTACGGGATAATTTAACTTTAAGTTGGTTTTTTTGCTTGGCTTTTGTCGAGCAACCATCGCAGCAATATGCTGTGTTTCTTGACTGGCTATTGCATCAACATACCATTCACCATTGATTTGTGTAACTTTGAAACCGGGAACGTCGAGAAACAATTTGTCAAGGGAAGGATACCCCAGTTTCTTAAAAGGAATCCATTCCCCCTGCAGCTCACGATAATCTCCTAAAATTATTTTTAGTTAGAATAGATCGGTAGACGGTTGGCATGATTCATAAACTCACTAGAATAATATCTATGATAGAAGGATCGGTTATACAAGGCGTCCCAAGACTTTAGGACATGAAGGGAAAGTACCTTAAATCCTTGAGTTGGCACTTCTCGAGCTAAGTACAATAATTATGTTTTAACGCATGAATGCAGTTATTCTTTTTATCGAAATCTAAGAATCCAAGAAGAAATCTTCGTATATGTCGTATATTTCCATAAACGTTCAATAAACCGTTGTTAGCTAAAACGGTGTTATAGAGCAGTTTTGACGTTTGAATCAAAAAACTTTCGTACAACATTTTCGAAAAAAAATGAATACTGCTTTTTAACACCGTTTTAGTTAACAAAGGTTTAACAAACATTTATGAATTAGACCCATAGACTTCTCCATACTGCCGATTTAAATGATCCACCCTGTATAGATAGGTAGATACTCTTCATTTGCACAAACATACAAAACTTAAAAGGTATCATACATAGATACAATGTACAGTCCACCAAATTGAATCATGACCCACTTCGCCGATCTTTCCTTAATACTCATAAATGTAAGGTTTTCTTCGTTGTTAAGCATGTTGCACTTAGTTCATTTTGGATATGAATAAAAATGCGTCTTTACGGTCAGAGATCTATGCCAGTATAACTTTTATTATCACTGCACAAGGCATGTTTTATGTAAACCATTCTTAAGGTGAAGGCCACGGACCTCTAAAAAAGAGGGGCGTAACCTCACATACAAAACACGTGAAGCTAGCAAGACAGGATAGTTTTGTTCGTTGTACGCAAAATATACGCACGCTAATGCACTAGATGCGACAAACCGCCGCCATTACACCCCGAGCGACAGCGCTAAAATAGCACGATTCATAGTTAAAAGATTTTTTTTCTAAAATGCCGTCTTGTGTGGTAAAACACTGCAAAAACGACTCCAGGAAACTTACAAAATCACAAAGGATCACCTATCACCGGTAAGTGATGATAATTTGTGATATTTCTTTTTAACAAGGTTTATTTAGCGTAATTACAATTTATAGAAAACAAATAAATGGTGTTGTCACTTTTCTGACGGGCAAATTACCCCAAATGTTACCCCCTAAATTATATTTTATGTTCTCGTTGTAAGCGAATTCCTGTAATTCTTAAAGAGAATAAAGATCTTAAACCTTAAACCTTAAATGTGGGGAAAGTTGCATTTGTTATTAATTTAGGAATTCATTAATTAATAATTAAATCATTATAACATGCGTAATTTTTGGGGTGCCGTCAGTATCTGAGAAGGTAAATAATAAACCTTCAATATTATTGGTTTCATATAAAATAACTCATGCGTTCTTTTTAATAGGTTTATTATTAAGAGATATCACAAATTATAGTCACTTACCTGTGATAGTTGATCCCTTGTGATTTTCGTTTTAATAGATGAGCAGATGATGGCATATTATGGTTGGAGTATCACAGGGGAGAATCATAACAATGCATATTGTAAAAAAAAAACAGATAAAGTAGCTACAAATAATGTGATTGAATGTACATAATTCGTATATTTTGTTGTTTTTAGACATATCTCGTACCTCAAAAACTACATGTAGCATTACAAAACTAACTATGCAGTAAAACTTGGTACCTAATATACTAAGAATCAGTTATAGTTTTGGCGGCAACAAAACCACTGTAGAACTGTGTAATTGATATTGCTCTTTATGGCACATCCATGGTGTAAATTTTAGTGTGTCTTTAGAAAATTTGTTAATAATATGTATTTAATTTCATGGCTGATAAATTTAGTGTGATAAGGCGTTTTCTCTAAAAAACCTATTTCCACAACATGTACTTGATAGCGTTAGTCACCCTATCCTTAATCGGTTTAATCCAGGTTCAATTAATTCAATTAACTAATATTATTTTCAGTTTGAATGAAAGAATTGTCAGTTTGATATAAGTGATCAATTATTGTGTAGTCTTGCGTTAAGTTCCGTGACAGCCCCATCTTCTATGATGGTACACAAAAAATAGGTTATTTAAGAAATCGCCTTATTATTGATTGAACAGATAAGAGACTTATACTTGTTTTTTACCCCTCCTCCCCTATACGTAAGAATATTTTTACATTGTTGTGAGTTCCCGACTAAGAACTTTCTATGATTTTATTATGTATGATTTGGAACCAATCGGCGCATCAGTGTTTTAGTTCGCGCGATTTAAGCAGTAGGGAAATTGATGATTTATGTGGCAACCCTCTTAATTAACGCACACCCTCAAACCGGCGGCCATGGTTGTGCTTCACTCACGTTAAGACAAGGTTACGTCCGTCTTTTTTATAGGTCCGTGGTGAAAGGTATACCCCACTAGCGACACCAATCGATTTTAATTGTTAGCAACTAAACCAGATATCTTATTAACAATTTTGAGGCTACGATCTCTCGGAAAACACTTATACTATTTATTTAATACTTAGGCTTAAATTTTGAGTTTGTTTTAGCAATCGAAATTTGGATTAACGCCATAAGTGGCCGTTTTTAGCGGTAATTCACATTTTGAGTACAAAAGCAGACCCAAAAGTTAAGTATAAGTATTAGATAAATAGTATTAGTGAACAACTTCGAGAGGTGCTCCATTAACAGCGACCGGTCCTGGATCAACGTGCTCGTTAAACATGACATTGGTTTTATCCAAGTTCATCTGAAGACCGATGTATTTGGAAGATTCAGCCAGGCTGCTCACCATCTCCTCTAGGCCTTGTAGGGTTTCCGCCAAGATGACGATGTCGTCTGCGAATCGTAGTTGTGACATGTACTTGCCATTAATATTGTGTATTCTTTCCAGTTTAGTGTTCCGAACATGTCCTGCAGCGCAGCGGAGAAGAGTTTCGAAGATAAAACATCTCCTTGTCTCACACCATTTTCCCCCTATGATTCCTACTCCCAAAGCCGCATAATCCCAACATCGATTCGCTGCAAGTCTGTAAACCCACTTTAGCGTTGAATTCTCCCATGACAACGTTATAGTGAGCCTTGGTGGTGGTGTGTAAGGCTCGAGAGATGTCCACATACATCTCTTCCACGACATCATCCGGGTATGTCGACGTTGGAGCTTGAATAACCTTTAGGCTATACCTGTTGGTTAATTTAATTACGAGGTATGCAACCCTCGCCGATACACTGGAGATTTAAATAACGTTTAACGTTTCAGAACTATACGGCGGATGCATTAACATCTCCCAGCCAAACTCTCTTAATTTTTGCTGGGTGGCTATAGATGTGTGAGGTCCACCGTTATCATGATGAAACACCGCACCCCTTCTGTTAATCAATTCCGGCCTTTTTTTTCTCTCAACTTCTTGTTTTAATCTCATAAGTTGTTCGCAGTAGAGTTCAGAATCGATAGTTCTGGTGGTAATAATGAATAATGTCCTTCCAATCCCACCACATACACAACATAACCTTATTGCGAGTTAACCAGACTTCACAGTCTGTGAAGCCTGACCGGCCTTTGACCACGACCTTTTTCGAACGTTCTTGTCGTACGTGATCCACTTTTTATCACCAGTTATCAGCTTCTTCAAAAATGATTCGGTTTCGTTAAGTCGTAATAAAGAAGCACAAATGAGTACACGGTTCATTTGGTTTCTTTCAGTGAGCTTGTGTGGTACCCAAATATCGAGCTTTTTAGTGTGCCCAGCTTTTTTCAAATGTGCCGAAACTGTTTTGTGGTCAGTAACTAGTGATATGTAAATCTTGCTCCACTTTTACAAAAATGGCATCCATTTTATCCGGAATAGGGCGACCAGAGCGAGGTGCATCTTTGACATCCAAATTTCCGGGATGAAAACGCTTAAACCAAATTTGTGCTACTCTCACAGACAATGCACTAGGTCCATATACATCGCAAATGGTTTTCGCGGCTTGCGTTGCATTTTTACCTTTCTGGTAGTAAAATTTACAATGTATCGAATTTCTTCATTAGATTCACTCATCTTGACAGTACGAAAAACAAATGAAAATCACACATTTTCCTAATTTGAATTTGGAATTATGTTCTTTAAAATTTTAACTTTCAATGATACCAAAACCAGCCAGATACAAATACTGTAGCCAAAGAGATTTTATTACAAGTTCATACATACTATAATGCAAAAAGACTTTTTCCCCAACCTATTATACAGTTGAAGTTTATTTGCAGGGTGACACCAAAGTGGGCTGTCTTTATTTTGATTTACCGTAATGTTACCGGATAGTGATTTAAAATTACCCCGATCAAAACGCATTTTTATTAGAAGTATGTATGTTATTTCTTCTTACGATATATTTCCCGTAAATTGGGGAAAATACATATGGGAACACTAATGTCCGCTTGCGCGTGCCCGGATTAAGCACCTAATCTTGAAATATTCATACAATATTTTGAGATTAAGTGCTTAACCCGGGCACGCGCAAGCCCACCTAAGCGTATTTACGACGTTATTAATACACTTCAAATTCAAAATGTTTGAAAAATAATAAAAAAATAACAACCTGCTATTTTACAAAATAATTCAAATTGGTTAGTTAAAATAGTAAAAGGTATTAGAAAAAAATATCACCTAAAATATAATAATTAAAAAATAACAACCTTCTATTTTACAAAATAGTTCAAATAGGTTACATAAAATAGTGAAAGGTATTAGAAAAATATTACCTATAAATAAGCCATTCCTAAAAATTTGTTCCCATACCCCATTTTGGTATGGTGGCCATCTTCCCATCGAATCAAGATTATAGTCTCGTGCAAAATATGTCCGCATGGATTGCGTTAAGGACCAAGAACTTGTAATTTCTCGTGGTGACGAACGTGGTTCCGACACGAGAGTAGTTATTATTCAGATGATTAAGATGGATATGTTTAATTATTTGTGATATATTGCGTGTGTAGCACTAAGAATATTTACAAATAGTATTCCATATCCACATAGTTCAAATTCGTAGATAAAATATTGATAAAGATTAAAAGTCAAACAAATAAAAAGTCGATTAGATTTCTAAAGAAAATATACTAGATTCTTAAAAATATCGGTTTAGTTTAAAAGGAATGCCTCAATTTCAATGTCAAAATATAACTATCCAAGTCACCTTCACAACTGAATGGACTATAATGAATATTTATTTGCAAAAAAGAAAAGTTGAAAACTCTTTTCTAGAAAGTTTTTAAGCTGTTGGTATGGCTGGAGGTGGAGAATTCTCCAAAATTCGAAAAATGTTGACAAAAAAGTTACAAAAATCGTAGAACATACATGGAGTGTTTCGAATACCCAACAGGTGATCTATACATGGCTTTCCACTTGATACACTATATGAAACACCCTGTATATTCATACATAGAATGTTAAAACGATCATTTTTGCAATATCCCTAGACAAAGTTGAGGTGGGCATAAGAGATTTAGAATGCAGGGACATACGCCGCGCCCAGCGCCATCTATTGATACCGTTTGTGAAACGAATGTCCGGAAACGAAGTGAGGGCGGGCCGGAAGTGTATGCATAATATATTATAATTGTAAGATAATCAAGCCAGACAAATTACATACGGTTACATTGTTTCACTGTCAAAGAACCCTTCACAGATAAAAGGGTAGCTCGAAGGGCTTGGATTACTTGTTCTTTATCTGCCATTATGTGGTTCTGAAACAAACAAAGTAGTAAATAATAGGCTAGATAAATAATTTTAATAGTAAAAAAATAATATTTTTTTATTTCTCGCCACAAAGTTACAATTCATATTAAAACTAATATAGTATTGTGGGCCGTGTGGTCCCCGGCAGAGTAGAATAGGCCACCCTCACTCTTACCGAGGTGTCGTAAAAGGCGACTAAGGTTAAGCTGCTGGCATGATCATCAGTACCCAGAGAAGGAAAACTCTGCATTTATATCAAAACCCTAGCCAACCCGTCTGCCAAGCGTGGTGAGTATGGCAATTACCCCTCATGTGATTGAGGGAGGCCCGTGCCCCAGCAGTGGGGACTTAAATGGGCTGATGATGATGATGATGATGATTGTGGGAGACTGGAGTCTGAAGTAGGCAACAATTCTACCTGTATCTCAGAGCACCAGGCCTCCACCCACAGAGGTTGACATAATTAGGTGCATTATAATTAGTTCAATCTATTAACAATTGGTTATTTATATATTTTACTGTTTCTTAACACAAAATTGAGCTAGATGGGGTAGGTGTGAGTGTAACGATGTGTGTGAGTGTAACGATGTGTGTGTGTGTGTTTGTGTGTGTGTGTGTGTGTGTGTGTGTGTGTGTGTGTTTGTGTGTGTGTTATTGTTTCCAGAGCTTGGTGACACTTGAGTATTCATTTGAAGTTGGTGTGTTTGTTTTTCAGGGTCTGATAGAAATTTAAGGTAGTAGTTACGTAGAGAGTGTCGCTGTACGACTTTTGCTGCTTCAGTTAGGGCCACACACTCTCATTGAAAGATTGGCCCACTGTGTGAGCCGAGCGGTATATGAATTTTTATGTTGTGATCTAGGGAGTGTACACCGGCTCCCAATCAGTGGTTTGTTTTGGACCCATCCGTGTATATTCTTACTTCTTTTATTGTGGATTGGTCCCTCTCCTTCTCTGTTAGTACTACTTCGTATCCTTTATTAAAGATGTATTGAGTTGGTATTCAGTCACACGGAACCTCTATTAGCAGTCAGGCAATCGCTCTTTGCAATATTGAGGTGTGGGCTGTGATGATTCCTGCCCCAGAGACCTAGGTGCATAAGTCTTATGGCTGCCATAGTGGCTTCCTGCTGTATGTGTAGGTCTAGGGGTGTTATTTATAGGGCTACTTCTATTGTGGCCGTGGGTGTCGTTTTCATACAGCCACTTGCGGACTAGCAAGCTAGCCTTTGGAAGGGTCCCAGTCTGGTAATGGTAGTCCGCAGTTCCGTCCTTAGCCACCAGACTAGGGCACTGTAGGCGAGCATTGACCTGATCACAGCAGTGTATAGCCATAAAGTTACTTTTGGTGATAGTCCCCATTTGTTACCCAGCATTTTCTTGCACTGGTAGAAGGCTATTGTTGATTTGGCTAGTTTGTGGTAGAGGTGTTTATTCCAGAGTAATTTACTATCTTGAATTACTCCCAGGTACCTGACTTCATTGTAGAGTATTAGTTCGGTCTCAAACAGTTTAGGAAGCTTGTATGGGCCCAGTGCCCTCTTGTTTGTGAACATGATAATTTCAGTTTTTTGGGATTTACAGAGAGCTCATGTTGCTTGCACCAGCTCACTACAATTTCGAAGGGCAGGGTGACATTAAAACCCTTCAGACGAATCCATCCTGTCATAAAACAATCACAAGTGGTCTTGTCTGGTCCTGTCTGGCTACAGCTCTCTTAGTGGCTTAGCAAACCTGTATGCATCACAGTGATTCTACATATCATCATCACATTTAAAATAGATATGTGCTGAAAATTTTAAACTTTGAATTTGTAAGTAAGCGTCTAAACTACTAGTGGCCCGGTTTATTCGCGGCCAAGTGTAGTTAATAAACTTGCGTAAGCCACTTCAGCTAATCTGACCCATTCCTACGCCGAACAAAAAACAAAACAAAGAAGATTCCAATATACATACATACAAGTTAGTATGATGTAGTTACGAACGAATCCTTTGCTTAGGCGCTAGAGCAATAGTGTAGTTTTCATAATACGAGATTCGAACAAATTAAGAACTTTATTTCGTAGATCAAAATACACCCCTGAAAATAATTCGTGACGCGTAAGCAAGAGAAATCAGCTTCATCAACGTGAACAATTTACTCTACTATTACATACATGGTACAATCACTTTCTCTTAATATTTTCTAAACCACCTATATATGTCTAGAAAATAATATTTTATCATCAATCTTACCAGTCAATAAGAATCGCCTGTAAACATTTGGATTGTGGTTTATGAACTCGTGTAGTTGAAAAAATCCAATGCAATTATAATCGGCTATAATGCTACAAATACAAAAGTACACACAAAAAGTAGACAAATTTATTTCCATCCACCAACAGTGAGTGACACAAGCACACTAGCACAGATAACTGATAACCACAGATGCTGATAACTTGGATAACACCAACAACACATAACACTGACCATTGTACTTGGTCACGATTCCGTGTCGGGTGAAACGGAACGCACCAAAGTCAACGAAAAATTTTATCAAATTAAAAATTACTGTGTGATTTTATCTTCGCAAAATTGAAAACTCCATTTTGTTTGTTTGTTTTGGTGAAAAACTTGAAAAAGAGAGGGAAACATAAAAAAATTGCCAGCCAATATTTATGACTTCACAAACATAATTATTTTCTGTTAACTGATAGATTTTCCTATATAATAAAGTACTCTGTGAGTTAGATTCATTTTAAATAATAGTATTTATTGTCAGATAACCTCAAAATGAAAGTTTGACAAGTAAATTCGTATACGAACTCCAACTCGACTTCTACCGGTCCTTAGCACTCGAAGTGTCCGAACGTAGTTCGCGTAATATTCAACTATTCGTAGTTCGCGTAATTATACTCTATGGTTCGCGCGACGTTCATTCGAACTATTTCGATTATGAAGTTCTGAGAATAGACAAATTAAGTTTCCTTCGAAAAAAATTCGAATCTGCGAACATTTTTCGAATCTGAACTTTGTTTGAGTGGCCTGAGAATTGTCCCGTGGTGGGTGCCTTATCTTGAAGCCGTTTCGTAACGAACGAGAATATACCTGTCGCGTCCAAACAAAGGAGACATAGCGCGTGTGAAAGAGAGGGAAACTCCGATTCGGGCGTAACGTCAGCTTTAAATTGACAGTTTTGTATAGCTTGACCTGTCCGCCACTGTACCTAATAGCAACATTTATGTATGCAACTAACTCATTCCTGGAATGTCACTAATTTATTAATATCTAGACCATTACTAGATTTTGGCAGAAGGTTTTAAAACTAGATCTGCGCTATACCACATCCCGTGTTAAATTGTCTAAGCCTACAACTTTACGGCAAAGTGGTTAATATTCTCTTTATTTTTGGGATAAGTGTGCTTTGGTCACAATAATGATTTCAATAATGGACATAATAAAAGCCTCGACAGAATATACCAGACCATTGCGTTCTCCTATTGTGTAAGCGGTCTCCTCCACAAAAGAAGCATTTTGATGTCTGTCTAGGTTTACTGTTGTTCGTATTGGTCCTCGTAGCTGCCGTCGTTTGACACGATGCCATAGTTTCAGGATATACACTATTGTTATCCGCATTAGTATACTGTGCTTGTTGGTTGATTGCATTAACAGCCGGAGAAATGAAATTTCGGGAATTGTTCTCAGCCATCTCCATTGATTGCGCTTTCTTGTAGGCCTCATCCAGAGTGAGTGTAAAGTTCTCAAGTAGACGCTCTCGGGTTTTGGTCGAGTTTATTTCGGCGATGAAGGCGCCCCTTATGTTGTCACTCATGTTTGTGTCAGCGTCGACAGCTTTAAATTCGCACTCTCTAGCTAACTGTTTAAGGGCTTGTAAGTAAATGTCTATTGTTTCACCTGGATGCTGGCGCCTTGTGGCTAGAAGATGTCGTGCTGTTATCTCGTTCTTGGGCTTGACATATAGTGCATCCAAAGTTTTCATCGCTTCATCATACGTTGCAGTCACTAATAAGGTTGAATACACGTGTTGAGATATGATTGATCAGTAACTGCAATTTCGTACCGCCAGACAGAATAGGCAGACGCCTATTCTGTCTATTGGGGCAGACGCCCCTGGGGCGATGTCGCAGCGGCTGTCGCTTCGATTTGTACCGCGATGAAGTTCACGAACGTACATTTCCAATGCAGCCATTCGGGGCCCGTGGAACTTAGAGAAGGATCTCCGTCGAATCGTTCCGGCCTCAGAAATCTTTCCATATTTAGTGAATTAAATTGAAATAATACAAACAGCGGCGTAGCGTGGGTGTCGGCCGCCCGGGGCGGAAGACAATTTAGCCGCCCTCTTATTTAGATATTTCAATTTAATGTATACTATAACATTACATAACATACATTTGAATAAAAAAGTTTATCTAAGTTTTACAATCATCTTTATTATACACTGATACATTTTTATAACAGGTACTCAAGAACGCGTCAACCTATACACTTTGGACTTTGCACCATTCTTTTTAACAAACGCATAAGATCGAAACTTGAACTGCGAGTGTATAGCTTGATGTGAGCTCGACTGTACAATACCTATCACGGCAGATTAGGTACAGCTGTCGATCGTCAGATTGACAAAATTAAATAATTGGAGAATTGAATATAAAATGCAAATAAATTTTTAATAAAAAATTCGCAGTCGCTACAAAATATCATTCAAAGAAAGGGGATTCCCCAAATCCGTTACAGAATAAGTAATGAAAAATTCCATGCTCTTTTCAATCGGTCCTTTGTAGTTGCGTTAAAAATATGAAATGGTTCAAATATTTTTATTATTTATTGTGAAATTTTGCCGCCCCCTAAAATGTGCCGCCCGGGGCGGGACGCCCCTGCCGCCCCCACTACGCTACGCCACTGAATACAAAAGCCTTACTGTATTTAGGCTTTAATTCACTAAATTATCGCTACATACAAGAACCTCCGAAATGTCGATTGTGTCAAAATCATAGTGGCCAGTTCGTAGAAAGGAGTATCATATCAGCTATATTTTGAAGTAGGTAATGTTTGGATAAAGTTTTGATTTATTCATCTTCACGATTAAATAATACAAACCGACCGCTAATAAAGCATAATGAAGTATTGTTGCGTTCCTCAATGTAATACGTACGCAGCTTCAGGAATAAGTTCCCAAAAGACAAATTATGAAGTTAAACATTATTCTTAAGGCAGTATTTCTTAAAAAATACTGCTTTAAGAATAATCAAGCCAATTTCACTAGAAATGAGTTTGTTTTCATCATTTTTAGGCTACAAACCATTTTCCAAACAGTTACTAAAATTGTAATTCAATCAATAAATTATTAAGTACCTATAGGTTACACAGCTTTAGTTTTTTTTATTGAAAATCGTGTCTATTTTCTTACTTGTTAACTAGCCTAGAATGAAATATTTCGAAATAAACATTAATTAGACAATAAATATAACAAAATATGATTTTCATCAAATGAAACTCTTATGAACACTAAATATTTTCCTGTCTCACTGTTTATTATCACCATTCCACTCTTTATTATTTGGCAGAAGGTTTTAAAACTAGATCTGCGCTATACCACATCCCGTGTTAAATTGTCTAAGCCTACAACTTTACGGCAAACTGGTTAATATTCTCTTTATTTTTGGGATAAGTGTGCTTTGGTCACAATAATGATTTCAATAATGGATATAATAAAAGCCTCGACAGAATATACCAGACCATTGCGTTCTGATGAGGAAATAATAAAGAGTGGAATGGTGATAATAAACAGTGAGACAGGAAAATATTTAGTGTTCATAAGAGTTTCATTTGATGAAAATCATATTTTGTTATATTTATTGTCTAATTAATGTTTATTTCGAAATATTTCATTCTAGGCTAGTTAACAAGTAAGAAAATAGACACGATTTTCAATAAAAAAAACTAAAGCTGTGTAACCTATAGGTACTTAATAATTTATTGATTGAATTACAATTTTAGTAACTGTTTGGAAAATGGTTTATAGCCTGAAAATGATGAAAACAAACTCATTTCTAGTGAAATTGGCTTGATTATTCTTAAAGCAGTATTTTTTAAGAAATACTGCCTTAAGAATAATGTTTAACTTCATAATTTGTCTTTTGGGAACTTATTCCTGAAGCTGCGTACGTATTACATTGAGGAACGCAACAATACTTCATTATGCTTTATTAGCGTTCGGTTTGTATTATTTAATCGTGAAGATGAATAAATCAAAACTTTATCCAAACATTACCTACTTCAAAATATAGCTGATATGATACTCCTTTCTACGAACTGGCCACTATGATTTTGACACAATCGACATTTCGGAGGTTCTTGTATGTAGCGATAATTTAGTGAATTAAAGCCTAAATACAGTAAGGCTTTTGTATTCAGTGGCGTAGCGTAGTGGGGGCGGCAGGGGCGTCCCGCCCCGGGCGGCACATTTTAGGGGGCGGCAAAATTTCACAATAAATAATAAAAATATTTGAACCATTTCATATTTTTAACGCAACTACAAAGGACCGATTGAAAAGAGCATGGAATTTTTCATTACTTATTCTGTAACGGATTTGGGGAATCCCCTTTCTTTGAATGATATTTTGTAGCGACTGCGAATTTTTTATTAAAAATTTATTTGCATTTTATATTCAATTCTCCAATTATTTAATTTTGTCAATCTGACGATCGACAGCTGTACCTAATCTGCCGTGATAGGTATTGTACAGTCGAGCTCACATCAAGCTATACACTCGCAGTTCAAGTTTCGATCTTATGCGTTTGTTAAAAAGAATGGTGCAAAGTCCAAAGTGTATAGGTTGACGCGTTCTTGAGTACCTGTTATAAAAATGTATCAGTGTATAATAAAGATGATTGTAAAACTTAGATAAACTTTTTTATTCAAATGTATGTTATGTAATGTTATAGTATACATTAAATTGAAATATCTAAATAAGAGGGCGGCTAAATTGTCTTCCGCCCCGGGCGGCCGACACCCACGCTACGCCGCTGTTTGTATTATTTCAATTTAATTCACTAAATATGGAAAGATTTCTGAGGCCGGAACGATTCGACGGAGATCCTTCTCTAAGTTCCACGGGCCCCGAATGGCTGCATTGGAAATGTACGTTCGTGAACTTCATCGCGGTACAAATCGAAGCGACAGCCGCTGCGACATCGCCCCAGGGGCGTCTGCCCCAATAGACAGAATAGGCGTCTGCCTATTCTGTCTGGCGGTACGAAATTGCAGTTACTGATCAATCATATCTCAACACGTGTATTCAACCTTATTAGTGACTGCAACGTATGATGAAGCGATGAAAACTTTGGATGCACTATATGTCAAGCCCAAGAACGAGATAACAGCACGACATCTTCTAGCCACAAGGCGCCAGCATCCAGGTGAAACAATAGACATTTACTTACAAGCCCTTAAACAGTTAGCTAGAGAGTGCGAATTTAAAGCTGTCGACGCTGACACAAACATGAGTGACAACATAAGGGGCGCCTTCATCGCCGAAATAAACTCGACCAAAACCCGAGAGCGTCTACTTGAGAACTTTACACTCACTCTGGATGAGGCCTACAAGAAAGTGCAATCAATGGAGATGGCTGAGAACAATTCCCGAAATTTCATTTCTCCGGCTGTTAATGCAATCAACCAACAAGCACAGTATACTAATGCGGATAACAATAGTGTATATCCTGAAACTATGGCATCGTGTCAAACGACGGCAGCTACGAGGACCAATACGAACAACAGTAAACCTAGACAGACATCAAAATGCTTCTTTTGTGGAGGAGACCGCTTACACAATAGGAGGAACTGTCCAGCCTTCGCGACAAACTGCAAGAAATGCGGCAAGAGGGGACATTTTGCAGCTGTCTGTGGAAGCTCACCTCAAGCTGCTTCTGTTATCTCCCCTCGTGACTGTGCTCACTGCTCTGCATCCCACACGTCGGCTGCTGTGCCGACATCACTGAAGAAAGCCACGATTCCCGCTTAAATCAAAGGTATTAGAGCAGAAGCGCTCGTAGATACAGGCAGCATCATAAGTTTCATAAACGAAGCGAATTTAGCCAATCTGAAGAAACGACCCTGTCATCAGATAGTATCAATGGCATCTACCTCTTTGACCTCACAAGTCACTGGAACCATATGCCAAACCGTCCAGTTAGGAGAAAACTCATACAGCAACGTCGAACTACTCGCAGTGAAGGACTTCTGCGCCGACATCATCATAGGTCACGACCTCCTCAGCCAGCATTCTACGCTAGAATTTTCCTTCGGTGGATCAAAAGAACCCCTCAAAGTATGCTGCGTCGCGGAAGCTGTACTGTTTCTGCTGTACAGTTGTTTTCTAACGTCACAACTGACTGCAAGCCTGTAGCAATACGAGCACGTAGGTACAGCCAAGAAGACCAGGAGTTCATAGCTGGAGAAGTTAAGAAGTTACATGAACAAGGAATCATCGAGGAGAGTCAGTCGCCCTGGCGTGCACAAGTTTTAATCAGCAAGAATGCTAACTACAAAAAGCGCATGTGTGTTGACTACTCTCAAACAATCAACCGGTATACATTCCGCCTACGCCTACTTGCTGCCCAACATAGAAGTAATTGTTACAAAGGTAGCTAAATACTCTATCTTCAGGGCGATTGATCTCCAGAGCGCGTACCACCAGATACCTATCCTTGCTCGCGAGCGCCCTTATACTGCCTTTGAAGCTATGGGAAATCTATCAATTTTGTCGGATTCAATTTGGAGTAACCAATGGGGTCTCGAGTTTTCAAAGGACTATAAACTGGGTATTCAGAAAGGAAGCTTTAGATGGAACCTTTGCGTATTTGGACGATATAACCATCTGCGGAAATACGCAACAGGAACACGATCGTAATCGAAACCGATTTCTGCAAGCAGCTAACAAGTACGGCTTGACAATGAATAAAGAAAAGAGCAAATTCAACCAGAAATCGCTCAACATTATTGGATACACTATAGAAAATCATATCATTAAGCCGGACGGTGACAGATTAAACCCTCTTATCAACTTACCTCCCCCGAACGACACAGCATCGTTAAGAAGGACATTAGGACATGTTTGCACATTATTCCAAGTGGATTCCGAATTTTTCGGAGAATATATACGCCTTGGCACACGCTGCTCAATTTTCGCTCGGTGCAGAAGCTTTGAATGCTTTCAACAAACTAAAATCAATAATCGCAAAATCTGCTATTCACGCGATCGATGACAAGATGCCTTTCACTGTTGAGACTGACGCCTCCGAGCATACAATCGCTGCCACGCTCTCGCAAGACTCCAGAGACCTGTAGCGTTCTATTCCAGAACCCTCAACAAAAGCGAGCGCAATCATACAGCTGTCGAAAAGGAAGCATATGGATTGTAGAATCTTTAAAGTGGAGCCATTTTCTTATCGGAAAACCATTCAAGTTGATAACAGACCAAAGGTCTGTAGCGTTCATGTTCGATACGAAACACGCAAGCAAAATCAAAAACGAAAAAATACAGCGATGGCGACTGGAACTAGCGCCTTATACATACGATATAGTATATAGGCCAGGAAGAGACAATTTCGTAGCAGACACATTATCCAGAGTTTGTGCCAGCATTGACACCTCATTACGACTAGAACGTTTAAATAAACTCCATGAGAATCTGTGCCACCCGAGTATAACTAAAATGCATCACTGGCTTAAAACAAAAAACCTCGCCTATACGGTGGAAGAAATAAGGACGATGACGAATACCTGCAGGATTTGCGCCGAAATAAAACCTAGATTCTTCAGAAACCCAGACCCGCAGCCAGAACTTATCAAGGCCACGTCGGCTTTTGAACGCCTGAGCATAGATTTCAAGGGCCCGCTCCCCACCAATACGAACAATCGTTACATACTAACGATCATCGATGAGTACTCCAGATTCCCCTTTGCTTTTGCTTGCTCCGACATGAGTGCAAGAACTGTCGTAAGGAATCTGAACAATCTTTTTATGCTATTTGGCATGCCAAACTTCATCCATTCAGATCGGGGGACGGCCTTTTTATCCGCAGAAGTAAAAGAATACCTGCACTCACGCGGAATCGCCACCAGCAGGACGACGGCGTACAACCCTCAGGGAAACGGACAGGTAGAGAAACTGAATGCCACCCTCTGGAAAACGATCCGACTCGGCCTGCGCTCGCACAATCTACCAATCGAGCACTGGGAGAAAGTTCTTGACAACGCCTTGCACTCTATCAGATCGCTACTATGCGCAGCAACGAACTGCACGCCACATGAACGGATGTTCAAGCACGCTCGCAAATCTCCAGATGGCAGTAGCATCCCAACATGGCTATCAAACGCTGGACAAGTATTAGTCAAACGCTGTGTTCGAGCAAATAAGTACCAGCCTACAGTCGAAGAAGCCGAGATAATCGAAGTGAACCCCGACTATTCAATCGTAAGATTGAGCGACGGACTAGAGACGTCTGTGTCTAACCGACATTTAGCCCCAATCGACGAAGTAAGAGAGGGGACAGCGCGCGAAGATTCAGGATCTGTAGAGCATGATTACATCACAGAGATCCCTACGCTGCGAAACCCTAACGAGGCCCCAGAAATTTTGACGCTGCAAAACTCTGAGCCTCTAGAGTCGCCGACAGACCCAGAGTCATGTGAGGCACCAGCGGAAAATCAGCCCAGAGCTTCACTGCGTGCTGCCAGCGATGAGAGCCCATCAGTTACGCGCACTCTCGCTCCTCCGCCAGCTGGACCTCAGCAAGACGGGTCTTTAAGGAGATCCGTCGATCTAGAAGACTACCTTATCATTTACGGGACTTCACCCTTTAGCGGTGGAGAATGATATGATACTCCTTTCTACGAACTGGCCACTATTATTTTGACACAATCGGCATTTCGGAGATTAATGCCAAATTGTTTTCGGTTCTTGTATGTAGCGATAATTTAGTGAATTAAAGCCTAAATACAGTACGGCTTTTGTATTATTTCAATAGCAAAACAGTGTCGTTCTTAGTGAGCTTCCAATTATCGCCGCTAGGGGAGCGCGCATAATCTTTGCCTCGCCAATGGGTGCAACCCTGTTTACTATAATCTATGGCAACCAACCAAGTTCTGAAATTTTCCGAAACGAACGCATCCAAGCACCGTTGCACCATTTGACGCCATTTTGCTTTTTTCAACAAACGTCACCTTTTCCTTTGGTGAGCAAGGTGTGTTCACGTGAGGTTGTGTGTTCCCTGCAATATAGGTCACACAATCCTCATAATTTCGTGAAATATTCTACTAAAATATAAAAAAAAATCATAAAATTCACAAAATCCAAAAAAATAGCAAAATAATATAAAATTTAACGGGAATCACTCGATTTTAAGTTAGTGTACGTAAGCGTGCAACGTGGTCTAAGGAATGCGATAGTCATTATAAAGAGAAAGTGAAGTTGTTCTTTGCTTGAGGCCAAATCATTGTTCGACATAAAACAGTAATAGTGAAATTTTGAAGATGAATCCTGGCCCACCTAATTATCCTATGGCCTCTTTGTATGTCGGAGACTTGCACTCCGATATTACCGAGGCCATGTTGTTTGAAAAATTTTCGACGGCTGGTCCGGTTCTTTCTATTCGAGTTTGTCGCGATATGATTACTCGTAGATCCCTAGGCTACGCTTATGTAAATTTTCAGCAGCCTGCCGATGGTAAGTGTATTTCAAGGTCATTTTTGGACTTTCAATTTTTATGCTTTCTATTCATTTGTTACTTTTAGTCTTAAATATTGCATAATTTTTGTGCTTAATTAACTGTCTAGTCTACATTTTTGTTAGAGATGCGCAGAGTACTGCTTTTAACGAGTACACAGAGTTTACTCTGTTCAAAGCTAGTCGGCCAAGTTACTCGGTTCAGTTTTAGGACTGAAAAAGTTCTTCTGTATTCAGTATGGATGGATGGATGGGATGGCTACCATGTATGTTACCTTATTTTTGAGTTTTCGACATTTTAGCACTGCTGAAAGCATCATTGTTACACCATGTGACAATTGCACTTGCAACTAAGCTGAATGAAAATTTCCTAAAAATATATTCTAACGTTAGTGATTGCAAAGTGGTCTCTCCTCTTGCTTGCCATCGGGCTGAGCAGAGCCAGTATACAGTATATTGACTGGTCACTTCAAAAAATAATTTTATCAGTTATTCGGCATCGGTGCCAAGTACTCGGCCCATCTCAATTTTTTTGTAACTGGTAATGATTTCGAAAAAGTTATTATAACCCATGTTAACAGTACATTTCTACTACATTCAAGAATTGAAATAAATCCCACCAAAAACATCCTGGCTTGGAACTACTGGCTTCTGTTTAAAAAGTAAAGAAATCTAAGCAAAGCCAGGTCTATGAGGTTCTTTACTGTGATTTCTTGGGAATTATAGTTAGATTTTATGTGTGTGTTGTTTAACACTATATGAGTGCATTTACCTACTTGCTGCCTCCTCCAAGTTAATGGCCAAGTCACATAAAATCAAACCATAATAATAATGAAACACAGAACCTCTTTGACTTGGCTTTGCTTAGAGATTTTATTCCTTTTTATAGAGGAACCAGTAGTTCCGTTGAGACTTGGCTAGTTTTTACAGTTATGTTTTTGGTGGGATTTAACTTTTTTTGTGGAAAATAATTTTCCCTTATTAGTTACTAGTTATGTAAATAGTAAAATTCTGAAAATGGTATATGCTTAATTTTAACTAGATTGGAAGATTGGAACAGGGAATGACATTCTCCCATATAAATTTTACCCACTTTTTACACTCTTAGGGGTTGAATTTCGAGGTTTTGACATTTTTCTCTTCACAAAGGTACTGAGCACTTCTATGCCAAATTGCAGCTCTCTAGATTCATTAGCAGTACTAATTCTGTTTTGCTGCTTAACTTTTCGTTGGTATAACTAAGAAGATAAAGGAGCTACAGATATAACATTTTATTAGATGATGTTAATTGTTGAAAGTATAACAGCACAAAGATATTGAAGTTCCTCATAAAAGAAAAATTTGTAACTCTGAGATTAAGAAGTAATGCTGGAAGCATTAGGGTATTTGACTATAATGAAAATATCAATTAATTGTTGTTAGCTGAAAAGGAAATATTTGTTAATTTAATTTAACCCAAGTAATTTTTTTTTAAATCAAATTTTCCAAATTTTGTTGCTATGTCCATTGCAAAAATAACTGTATTTCTATCTTAAATAGAATCAGAGGTATGAACATGCTCAAACCTAGCAAGTGCCATTCATACTCAGAGGTTACTCAATCAAAAATCTTATTCCTTTAATTAACATTTCCTAGTTCAAAATCCTATTAAATACAATACTTGCTAGGTTTTCGAATTTGCGAATGAACTTACTAGGCTTTTGAATTATATAACTACCGAAGTATAGAACAAGATTACCAAATTGTGCCTTTAGGAAAGTATAGTAAGTTGATGTGGGCGTGGAATTTATGACAATATAGAGAACATGCTCATTGATGGTGCTGTCAACTGGCGATATCTATTTGAATTTAATTTGCCATGTTAGTTAATACAAAGTACTGTCAACTGCCATCTATAGTTACCGCCACATAGACGGTAATTATAGATGGCAGTGGCTAACTGATGCCATCAATTTAAACTTAAATAGTGCTGTTAGTCAATACAAAGTCATCATCATCATCAGCTTAAAGATGTCCACTGCTGAAGATAGGCCTCCCCCATTGACTTCCAGAGTGTATGGTCGCAAGCAGCCTGCATCCAGGAAGATCCCGTGACTATGACCAGGTTGTCTGTCTATCTCGTGGGTGGGCGTCACATGCTGCGCTTGGTATATGATCTCCACTCCAGAACCTTTCTGCCCCAGTGGCCATCAGTGCTATGGTCCCCGCCCACTGCCACTTTAATGTACTAATCCTCTGGCCTATATCGACCACTTTAGTTTGTTGACAAATCTTCTCATTCCTGATTTGATCATGCAGAGAAACGCTGAACATAGCTCTCTCCATAGCTCGCTGAGTGACCTTGAGCATTCTTATAAGCCCCATATGCAAAACAAAGTGCAGCCACCACTAGGTCTTAGCTAGGTTTTTAATGCTAAAATTGCCTAAATGCACTTATGTTCAATTTCTGTATTTCACAAGATAGAATGATTCATAATTGTTCAAATGATAACAAAATGAGCATAAAGAAGGAATTATTTATGTTCTAACAGATGAAAATGTTTAGTCTCCTCTGCTTAATTTAGTCAGATGTACTTGCTAGGTTTTGATTTTGAACAGCCGATATAATATAAAGTACTCTGTGATTGTGATCACTTTTAAATATCAATAGTAAAATTATTAAATCTCCATGTTTGACCACTTGACTATAAAACCACTAACGTTACTCCAAATAACTCCGTATAACGAAACGTCGCTGAATGAATATATGATTTATTCCTTCAATTTTGCCACTGCGGTACTAAGTAGTCTATGGTACGATTTAAGAACTAACGCAATAAATAAAGTAAACATGGAATTGCTAGTTTATTGTAGTTCTTCAGTTATTCCTCATATAAATCCCTGTTCTTATTTTAAACCACGTTTTGTAATAAGATGGTTAGGGGTTGATTTACGAAAATCACTTTTTATTCAAAACCCTTGCCCAAATATCAATTTCAAGTTTCTAATTTTACTAAGTAGCAAACTTCCATACAGCATTTCACCACTCAAAGGGTGATTTTCCATTTAAAAATTCAATTACTTTTTATTTTCTAAATTCAATTTTTCACATTTCTAACATCAGAGACCAGAGTTACCTACAAACTTCAACATATATAGGTAGAATTTTCTAAAAATGATAAAACAACTTCATTTTTATTTTATGTAAAAAGCCCAAATATTGATTTTTAAAATTATAACTTTTTTGCATGCCTTCATACAGCATTTCACCCTCTACTTAACCTCCTCATAGGCACGGACCTAAAAAAAGACAAACGGAACATCGTCGGATCATGATCATGAGTGAAGCATCAAAATGGCCGGCAGTATAAGTTCTATCAAGTCATATTTCTTCTCACGAGGGGTGATAGTTCTTACTTAATATCACTAAAATAAACAGTTTTAGGGGAAGGTATCAAACTGGTTATTTTTAAATCACAATAATGATGTTAAGTAATAATAAGAAATTGTCTATTCACTCTTGCTTGCTTTTGTAAGAGACCTAGGTTAATTAAGTATAGTGTTCAGAAAATTCTTTGGTATACATATTTCGATTTTATATTAAGGTGACGCATCGACAAAACTAGCGCGCCGTCAATAGATTTATATTGTGGCGATTATGAGACATTTTTTCAAAAGCCACTTTTGGCGTGAATCAATTTTCCGCGTACAAAAACGGATCCAACATTTGTGCATGGTTATTTAATAAATAGTATAAGTGTTTGCCGAGAGATTGTAACCCTGAAATTGTTTAAAATAGATCCAGGTTAGTAGCTAAAATTAAAATCGATTGGCGTCGCTAGTGTGCCCTACCCGTCACCTTAATAAAAGGTATGGGTCCTATTTCCTTTTTGAGAGACAACCCACAATTGCAATAAGTAGGTACTGATTTACCCATATTTAGGGAAAATTCCCTGAGAAAAAGTGGCAACACTTATTTTTTTTCCTCTTATCATAGTAATTAAACGTTATATTAAGAAAAATATCACAAATTGTCATAATTTACTTGTGATAAGTGATTCCCTTGAGACGTTTTATTTTTTCTTGCCTAGTTTTTGCACGATTGGTGAAACCGGCACACAAGACTGCATATCTGCCAAAAAATTGTCGGCGCGATGAACGTGTCACGTGCGTAGTCGCTTTTGGGTGGGGCTATAATGGCGGCGGATTGTATTACCTATCTATGTGTGCGTGCGTGTAAGTCATGTACAATGACCAAAATTGTCGTGCCTAGCATGCTTCACATTTGGTTAGTGTGATGTTCCGTCCGTCTTTTTTTAGCTCCATGCTCGTAGGGTGATTTTTCAAAAATATTCCTTAGTCGGTTTTCATTTCAAGCCAGCATCAAAGATATGGACTTTCATACTGTATTTTTCAACTAATCCTGAAAACTTTTTGCTGCTGGATATTTTTAATATGTTGAAATTTTTATTTTTGAAAATTTAACTACCATTTGCCAGATAATATTATATACCTAGTACAATACAAGTAATTGTGCTTAATGTGTCTTGTTAATTATGATCCTAAAAGTAACAAACAAATTGGCTGCCTTTGTTGCTTAAACCATTACTGCCTCCACCTTATTATAAATCGCGATATAAAGTTATTACCGTACTTGAACTCATGTCATCCCGTTCCCAACATGCGATGTTAAAAGGTTTTATGGGGCCTTTCTTCTAACAATATTTTTTATTTTTTTCAGCTGAAAGAGCTCTGGACACTATGAATTTTGACATGATCAAAGGAAGACCTATTAGAATCATGTGGTCCCAAAGAGATCCTTCCCTGCGTAAGTCTGGAGTAGGAAATGTTTTTATTAAGAACCTTGACAAGACAATTGATAACAAGGCCATGTATGATACATTTACGGCTTTTGGAAACATTTTGAGTTGCAAAGTGGCCCAAGACGAAACTGGCGCCTCTAAAGGTTACGGATTTGTTCACTTTGAAACTGAAGAAGCTGCCAATAAGTCTATTGAAAAAGTAAATGGTATGCTTTTAAATGGCAAAAAGGTATACGTAGGCAGATTCATTCCTCGTAAGGAACGTGAAAAGGAACTTGGAGAGAAGGCCAAACTGTTCACCAATGTTTATGTGAAAAACTTTGGAGAAGACTTTTCAGATGAAATGCTACGTGAAATGTTCGAAAAGTATGGAAGAATTACCAGTCATAAAGTTATGTACAAAGAGGATGGTGCTTCTAGAGGTTTTGGATTTGTCGCATTTGAGGATCCTGATGCAGCCGAACGGGCTTGTGTAGAATTGAATGGCAAAGAGCTTGTTGAAGGCAAGCCATTATATGTTGGGCGTGCTCAAAAGAAAGCTGAGCGTCAAAAAGAACTGAAACGTAAATTTGAACAGTTGAAATCGGAACGCTTGACTCGTTACCAAGGTGTTAACTTGTATGTGAAAAATCTGGATGACACTATTGATGATGAACGACTCCGTAAAGAATTCGCTCCTTTTGGCACTATTACTTCAGCAAAGGTGTGTATAATTTTGGATATTTCATCAAAGTAGTCCCTTATAAATGACTTGAATAATTTCAACCAGGTCCCACTACCTGGCTGAATTTAATTCCAACAAATATTTATTTTTTGCTTTTTTGGTCAAAACCAAGAGAAATCAAGGATGATTAAAATCTGTACAGCAAGTATTATAAGTTAAAACTACACCAGTTTAATTTGGTGTAACCAACACAACTTTCTTATGAATGTACAAACCTATACTATTTTTTGTTTCAGGTCATGTTGGAAGATGGACGCAGTAAAGGTTTTGGGTTTGTATGTTTCTCATCTCCAGAAGAAGCTACAAAAGCTGTCACTGAAATGAATGGACGTATTGTGGGTACTAAACCTTTGTATGTCGCATTGGCTCAACGTAAAGAAGATCGCAAGGCCCATTTAACATCTCAGTATATGCAACGTATGGCAAGTATGCGTATGCAGCAAATGGGCCAAATATTCCAGCCCGGCGGAGCTGGAGGCTATTTCGTGCCTACTATTCCGCCGGCTCAACGTTTTTACGGTCCAGCTCAAATGACACAAATAAGACCATCGCCACGTTGGACGGCACAGCCTCCTGTCAGACCCAGCGCTCAAACTGCAGCATCGGGTTATCCAAATATGCAAGCACCTTTCCGCCCTGCACCGCGAGGACCGACTCAAGCAACGCTCCGTACATCTCTTGGGGCTAGACCAATCACCGGTCAGCAAGGTGTTGCTACTGCGGCCTCTATTAGAGCACCACTTGTGACTCAAAGTGGTCGCCCAGCAGGATATAAATATACTGCAAACATGCGTAATCCTCCAGCTCCTCAACCAGCAGTTCACATTCAAGGACAAGAGCCGTTAACTGCCACTATGTTGGCTGCAGCACCACTTCAGGAGCAAAAGCAAATGCTTGGGGAACGTTTGTTCCCATTAATTCAAAGAATGCATCCTGACTTGGCTGGAAAAATTACAGGAATGTTGTTAGAGATTGACAACTCTGAACTTCTCCATATGTTAGAGCATGGAGAGTCTCTAAAAGCTAAAGTGGATGAGGCAGTTGCAGTCTTACAGGCTCATCAAGCTAAACAACAAGCTACCAAGAAGGAGTAGATTTTTTCATAATAGCTGGCAATAAATAGCCAGATGTTTAAATACAAGAACTATATGGCGTTCTTGGTAATTTTTTATGCTTTTAATATCTTACACAAAATTATTATTAATAGTCCCGATATTTTAAAAAATATACAAAAATAAAAATTGAAAAAAGGAAAAGTGGATTGCGTCTTCCCGGAACAATAAGTAACTAAAATCATACTTTGGGAGTGCTCTTCCACAAACAAAAATACGAAACTGTCAACATTTCTATGTTTGAAAAGAGTATAACTACTGGACTCTTCGACTTTTTACATTGACTAGAAAGAGATGTTTGGTTAAGTTATAATAATAGATTATTTTTCTTTTTTTCTTATCTTTGAAATGGAGTTGGCTTATGTTCTTTCAAGTATATTATTATTATCTTTCTTTATTTTCATGTCAGTTTACATTGGACATTTACCATGTATTGAAAGCTTGGTCACTAGTGTTACTGACTGGATATTCCTTTGTAATTTGTTAAATACCTAATATATTCTTTGGAATATTCACCATATTAATTGATGTTTTATTTTACCAAACCTTGGCTCAACAGATTTTCCATAACAAACTTCGACACATACCCCTGGTGTGCATTAACCCAGCCAGAAAGTGTGGATTTTCGTAATTTTGAATATGCAGATAAAAATTTAAATAAAAGAAATGCGAATTTAAAAATTTGAAATACCTATAGTTTTTAACTTATTTCGTAAACAGACCGTATACAGTTCCGGTTGGCGTAACGTACTCCCAGCCAGATATTTTGCTTTTTAATGAATATTTTGGAAAAAATAGTATCTGCATAATTAGAAATGAATTTGAAATAAATGAAATGCAAATTAAAACTTAGGTACTTAAAATTTTTAAATTCTCATTTCATTTAAGTATTTCAAATTCTTATCTTATTATCTGCATACTCAAAATTACTAATATCCACACTTTCTGGCTGGGGTAAATCCACATACCAAACAGGCCGAAGCGTGGCTCTCTCACGCGGTCGAATTATGATAGACACTATCGATAGCACAGGACAAAGCAATACTATCGAATGAGTGCAATACCTACTATCGATTATGGTAATTCGCTATTAAAAAACTCGATACTGTTGATTTTGTTTCTTGCTGATTCTTTGCCGTAGAAATGACATTCCAAATTGGCGAGAGCCACGCTTCGGCCTGTTTGGTATGTGTATTTACCCCAGCCAGAAAGTGAGGATTTTCGTAATTTTTAGTATGCAGACAATTAGATAAGAATTTGAAATAAATGAAATGCGAATTTAAAAATTTTAAATAAAGAATGGGATCAGAAATGGCGGCGCATCTATTCACTTCTCGCTCGCACACTATTTGCGTCTATACTCGCACCCCACGAGTGCGAGGCATGGCATCTGCACAGGTAGTACAGTCAGCATCAAAAGTAGCTTTACACTTTAGTACCATGTCAAAGTAACTGTTCTGCCTATAATAGGCAGTTTCCAAGGGGCTCTTAAAAATCTTACTTCGACATGGTACTAAAGTGTTAAGCTACTTTTGATGCTGACCGTACCTATAGTTTTAAGTTATTTCGTAAAAACAGTTCTGGCTGGGCGTAACGTTCCCCCAGCCAGATGTTTTCTTATTAATGATTATTTTGGAATAAAAACTATCCACATATGTAATTAGAAACGAATTTGAAATAAATATGCCAATTTAAAAATTTGAAATACCTATAGTTTTTTAGTTATTCAAAATCTGGCTGGCGTAACGTTTTGGCCGATAGCTGGATCTCTGAAATGGTGAGTAAGATGTGGTTTTGTAATTTTGTTATACACGACGTCTTGCTGAATTTGAAATACAAAAAAACTACAAAAATTGCATCGCTTTGGAGATATTTGAGTAAATAGAAATACGCTTTAATAGGTCCTAGCTCTTCCAATTGGAGGTGTAACGACTTGGTTTAAACGTTATTTTGTAGGTCTTGACTGCCTTTTAATGATACTGAGATTTTGTCACAAAGATATAATGAAAAGTAAAATCACTGCGACCACGATGCGTAGCTTCATATTAACCAACCGATTAACTGAGTATTATTGTAAATGTGGTCACTGAATCTTAACCAATAATTAGATAAACTCTTCAATTATATACCTGCGAAATTTCAGCCTTTGAAATTTGGTAATTAATGAGAAAATCAAGAAATATACCAAATAAATGACCACACTTATTTTGTATTTTTCTTAATTTTCTCATTAGTTACCAAATTTCATCTAAAATTGGTCGGATTATCATACACACCGATGTCATACAGCAGACCCATGTCAAGCATAGTCCGCCTTTCTTCTAGAGTCATTCGTTTTAATTCACGACAATTGACAATATAGTCCATTTTACGTCTTTTCAATATATAGTTTAAGTGTTTGAAAAATTTCTTCTGGATACCTTCTATCCTATCTTTGTGTACCCAGTAAATTCGTGACCAAATAGGACTAGCGTACATGCTGCGAGCGTAGGCGTAATATAGATACGACTAATACTAGTAAGGGATGTGAAAGGTTTACAGGTTCGAATGACAAAACCCAGATTCCTATAGGACCTATTAACCAGTTTCTCGATGTAATGTGAAAATGACATGTCCCCATCCAGCCAGACTCCCAAATCGCGCACGACTTCAGCTCTCTCAATAATTACGCCGTCAAAACTATAGTAAAAAAATATTGGTTTTTTTTTACGTGAGAAACTAATACATTGGCATTTTTTTATGCTGATATTTATGTTGTTTCGTGCATAGAATGCATTACATAATATTTGACATTCATAAATGTTATGTATGGACTTGAATGGAATAAAGATAATTTTGATGTTGTTCGATTTTCCTAAATTCTTATCAGTCATGGTCCAAAATGTGACGTCCAGGTTTTTTGGATTCCTTAATCTGTGGGTACCTGGAAATACCCCATGTATGTTCCGCGGTTTTTTGTAGTTCTCGAGTATTATAGCTTGGAATTCATAAAGGAAAACGCAACGTTAGTTTAGACGTATATTTATGTGTCCAGCAAACAACGTGACTAAAACAACTCTGGTTACCCTGGAGACCAATACCATAGGCGCCGATGTTGTCTATGCAAGTAGTGTAGCATTCGCCCCCATCCACTCTAAACGGCCCTAGATTTTCTCTATGAGCCGACGCTAGGGGTGTATAGCTCGTCCATATGTCGCTACTGCAAATGATGTCAGCATTGATCCAGAGCCTATTGTCGCACCTATAGTCGCATCAACGGCGGCCGTACCCGCTCCCACGACCTGCTCACCGGCTGCTGTCGAACGTTCACCAACACTGGCCATCTCAGAAACGCAGTTGGTACCAGTAGTGGGACCTAGACGAAGTGGACGAGCTATACACCCATCCCATCCACTCTAAACGGCCCTTTTTTTCTTATCTTTGAAATGGAGTTGGCTTATGTTCTTTCAAGTATATTATTATTATCTTTCTTTATTTTCATGTCAGTTTACATTGGACATTTACCATGTATTGAAAGCTTGGTCACTAGTGTTACTGACTGGATATTCCTTTGTAATTTGTTAAATACCTAATATATTCTTTGGAATATTCACCATATTAATTGATGTTTTATTTTACCAAACCTTGGCTCAACAGATTTTCCATAACAAACTTCGACACATACCCCTGGTGTGCATTAACCCAGCCAGAAAGTGTGGATTTTCGTAATTTTGAATATGCAGATAAAAATTTAAATAAAAGAAATGCGAATTTAAAAATTTGAAATACCTATAGTTTTTAACTTATTTCGTAAACAGACCGTATACAGTTCCGGTTGGCGTAACGTACTCCCAGCCAGATATTTTGCTTTTTAATGAATATTTTGGAAAAAATAGTATCTGCATAATTAGAAATGAATTTGAAATAAATGAAATGCAAATTAAAACTTAGGTACTTAAAATTTTTAAATTCTCATTTCATTTAAGTATTTCAAATTCTTATCTTATTATCTGCATACTCAAAATTACTAATATCCACACTTTCTGGCTGGGGTAAATCCACATACCAAACAGGCCGAAGCGTGGCTCTCTCACGCGGTCGAATTATGATAGACACTATCGATAGCACAGGACAAAGCAATACTATCGAATGAGTGCAATACCTACTATCGATTATGGTAATTCGCTATTAAAAAACTCGATACTGTTGATTTTGTTTCTTGCTGATTCTTTGCCGTAGAAATGACATTCCAAATTGGCGAGAGCCACGCTTCGGCCTGTTTGGTATGTGTATTTACCCCAGCCAGAAAGTGAGGATTTTCGTAATTTTTAGTATGCAGACAATTAGATAAGAATTTGAAATAAATGAAATGCGAATTTAAAAATTTTAAATAAAGAATGGGATCAGAAATGGCGGCGCATCTATTCACTTCTCGCTCGCACACTATTTGCGTCTATACTCGCACCCCACGAGTGCGAGGCATGGCATCTGCACAGGTAGTACAGTCAGCATCAAAAGTAGCTTTACACTTTAGTACCATGTCAAAGTAACTGTTCTGCCTATAATAGGCAGTTTCCAAGGGGCTCTTAAAAATCTTACTTCGACATGGTACTAAAGTGTTAAGCTACTTTTGATGCTGACCGTACCTATAGTTTTAAGTTATTTCGTAAAAACAGTTCTGGCTGGGCGTAACGTTCCCCCAGCCAGATGTTTTCTTATTAATGATTATTTTGGAATAAAAACTATCCACATATGTAATTAGAAACGAATTTGAAATAAATATGCCAATTTAAAAATTTGAAATACCTATAGTTTTTTAGTTATTCAAAATCTGGCTGGCGTAACGTTTTGGCCGATAGCTGGATCTCTGAAATGGTGAGTAAGATGTGGTTTTGTAATTTTGTTATACACGACGTCTTGCTGAATTTGAAATACAAAAAAACTACAAAAATTGCATCGCTTTGGAGATATTTGAGTAAATAGAAATACGCTTTATTAGGTCCTAGCTCTTCCAATTGGAGGTGTAACGACTTGGTTTAAACGTTATTTTGTAGGTCTTGACTGCCTTTTAATGATACTGAGATTTTGTCACAAAGATATAATGAAAAGTAAAATCACTGCGACCACGATGCGTAGCTTCATATTAACCAACCGATTAACTGAGTATTATTGTAAATGTGGTCACTGAATCTTAACCAATAATTAGATAAACTCTTCAATTATATACCTGCGAAATTTCAGCCTTTGAAATTTGGTAATTAATGAGAAAATCAAGAAATATACCAAATAAATGACCACACTTATTTTGTATTTTTCTTAATTTTCTCATTAGTTACCAAATTTCATCTAAAATTGGTCGGATTATCATACACACCGATGTCATACAGCAGACCCATGTCAAGCATAGTCCGCCTTTCTTCTAGAGTCATTCGTTTTAATTCACGACAATTGACAATATAGTCCATTTTACGTCTTTTCAATATATAGTTTAAGTGTTTGAAAAATTTCTTCTGGATACCTTCTATCCTATCTTTGTGTACCCAGTAAATTCGTGACCAAATAGGACTAGCGTACATGCTGCGAGCGTAGGCGTAATATAGATACGACTAATACTAGTAAGGGATGTGAAAGGTTTACAGGTTCGAATGACAAAACCCAGATTCCTATAGGACCTATTAACCAGTTTCTCGATGTAATGTGAAAATGACATGTCCCCATCCAGCCAGACTCCCAAATCGCGCACGACTTCAGCTCTCTCAATAATTACGCCGTCAAAACTATAGTAAAAAAATATTGGTTTTTTTTTACGTGAGAAACTAATACATTGGCATTTTTTTATGCTGATATTTATGTTGTTTCGTGCATAGAATGCATTACATAATATTTGACATTCATAAATGTTATGTATGGACTTGAATGGAATAAAGATAATTTTGATGTTGTTCGATTTTCCTAAATTCTTATCAGTCATGGTCCAAAATGTGACGTCCAGGTTTTTTGGATTCCTTAATCTGTGGGTACCTGGAAATACCCCATGTATGTTCCGCGGTTTTTTGTAGTTCTCGAGTATTATAGCTTGGAATTCATAAAGGAAAACGCAACGTTAGTTTAGACGTATATTTATGTGTCCAGCAAACAACGTGACTAAAACAACTCTGGTTACCCTGGAGACCAATACCATAGGCGCCGATGTTGTCTATGCAAGTAGTGTAGCATTCGCCCCCATCCACTCTAAACGGCCCTAGATTTTCTCTATGAGCCGACGCTAGGGGTGTATAGCTCGTCCATATGTCGCTACTGCAAATGATGTCAGCATTGATCCAGAGCCTATTGTCGCACCTATAGTCGCATCAACGGCGGCCGTACCCGCTCCCACGACCTGCTCACCGGCTGCTGTCGAACGTTCACCAACACTGGCCATCTCAGAAACGCAGTTGGTACCAGTAGTGGGACCTAGACGAAGTGGACGAGCTATACACCCATCCCATCCACTCTAAACGGCCCTTTTTTTCTTATCTTTGAAATGGAGTTGGCTTATGTTCTTTCAAGTATATTATTATTATCTTTCTTTATTTTCATGTCAGTTTACATTGGACATTTACCATGTATTGAAAGCTTGGTCACTAGTGTTACTGACTGGATATTCCTTTGTAATTTGTTAAATACCTAATATATTCTTTGGAATATTCACCATATTAATTGATGTTTTATTTTACCAAACCTTGGCTCAACAGATTTTCCATAACAAACTTCGACACATACCCCTGGTGTGCATTAACCCAGCCAGAAAGTGTGGATTTTCGTAATTTTGAATATGCAGATAAAAATTTAAATAAAAGAAATGCGAATTTAAAAATTTGAAATACCTATAGTTTTTAACTTATTTCGTAAACAGACCGTATACAGTTCCGGTTGGCGTAACGTACTCCCAGCCAGATATTTTGCTTTTTAATGAATATTTTGGAAAAAATAGTATCTGCATAATTAGAAATGAATTTGAAATAAATGAAATGCAAATTAAAACTTAGGTACTTAAAATTTTTAAATTCTCATTTCATTTAAGTATTTCAAATTCTTATCTTATTATCTGCATACTCAAAATTACTAATATCCACACTTTCTGGCTGGGGTAAATCCACATACCAAACAGGCCGAAGCGTGGCTCTCTCACGCGGTCGAATTATGATAGACACTATCGATAGCACAGGACAAAGCAATACTATCGAATGAGTGCAATACCTACTATCGATTATGGTAATTCGCTATTAAAAAACTCGATACTGTTGATTTTGTTTCTTGCTGATTCTTTGCCGTAGAAATGACATTCCAAATTGGCGAGAGCCACGCTTCGGCCTGTTTGGTATGTGTATTTACCCCAGCCAGAAAGTGAGGATTTTCGTAATTTTTAGTATGCAGACAATTAGATAAGAATTTGAAATAAATGAAATGCGAATTTAAAAATTTTAAATAAAGAATGGGATCAGAAATGGCGGCGCATCTATTCACTTCTCGCTCGCACACTATTTGCGTCTATACTCGCACCCCACGAGTGCGAGGCATGGCATCTGCACAGGTAGTACAGTCAGCATCAAAAGTAGCTTTACACTTTAGTACCATGTCAAAGTAACTGTTCTGCCTATAATAGGCAGTTTCCAAGGGGCTCTTAAAAATCTTACTTCGACATGGTACTAAAGTGTTAAGCTACTTTTGATGCTGACCGTACCTATAGTTTTAAGTTATTTCGTAAAAACAGTTCTGGCTGGGCGTAACGTTCCCCCAGCCAGATGTTTTCTTATTAATGATTATTTTGGAATAAAAACTATCCACATATGTAATTAGAAACGAATTTGAAATAAATATGCCAATTTAAAAATTTGAAATACCTATAGTTTTTTAGTTATTCAAAATCTGGCTGGCGTAACGTTTTGGCCGATAGCTGGATCTCTGAAATGGTGAGTAAGATGTGGTTTTGTAATTTTGTTATACACGACGTCTTGCTGAATTTGAAATACAAAAAAACTACAAAAATTGCATCGCTTTGGAGATATTTGAGTAAATAGAAATACGCTTTAATAGGTCCTAGCTCTTCCAATTGGAGGTGTAACGACTTGGTTTAAACGTTATTTTGTAGGTCTTGACTGCCTTTTAATGATACTGAGATTTTGTCACAAAGATATAATGAAAAGTAAAATCACTGCGACCACGATGCGTAGCTTCATATTAACCAACCGATTAACTGAGTATTATTGTAAATGTGGTCACTGAATCTTAACCAATAATTAGATAAACTCTTCAATTATATACCTGCGAAATTTCAGCCTTTGAAATTTGGTAATTAATGAGAAAATCAAGAAATATACCAAATAAATGACCACACTTATTTTGTATTTTTCTTAATTTTCTCATTAGTTACCAAATTTCATCTAAAATTGGTCGGATTATCATACACACCGATGTCATACAGCAGACCCATGTCAAGCATAGTCCGCCTTTCTTCTAGAGTCATTCGTTTTAATTCACGACAATTGACAATATAGTCCATTTTACGTCTTTTCAATATATAGTTTAAGTGTTTGAAAAATTTCTTCTGGATACCTTCTATCCTATCTTTGTGTACCCAGTAAATTCGTGACCAAATAGGACTAGCGTACATGCTGCGAGCGTAGGCGTAATATAGATACGACTAATACTAGTAAGGGATGTGAAAGGTTTACAGGTTCGAATGACAAAACCCAGATTCCTATAGGACCTATTAACCAGTTTCTCGATGTAATGTGAAAATGACATGTCCCCATCCAGCCAGACTCCCAAATCGCGCACGACTTCAGCTCTCTCAATAATTACGCCGTCAAAACTATAGTAAAAAAATATTGGTTTTTTTTTACGTGAGAAACTAATACATTGGCATTTTTTTATGCTGATATTTATGTTGTTTCGTGCATAGAATGCATTACATAATATTTGACATTCATAAATGTTATGTATGGACTTGAATGGAATAAAGATAATTTTGATGTTGTTCGATTTTCCTAAATTCTTATCAGTCATGGTCCAAAATGTGACGTCCAGGTTTTTTGGATTCCTTAATCTGTGGGTACCTGGAAATACCCCATGTATGTTCCGCGGTTTTTTGTAGTTCTCGAGTATTATAGCTTGGAATTCATAAAGGAAAACGCAACGTTAGTTTAGACGTATATTTATGTGTCCAGCAAACAACGTGACTAAAACAACTCTGGTTACCCTGGAGACCAATACCATAGGCGCCGATGTTGTCTATGCAAGTAGTGTAGCATTCGCCCCCATCCACTCTAAACGGCCCTAGATTTTCTCTATGAGCCGACGCTAGGGGTGTATAGCTCGTCCATATGTCGCTACTGCAAATGATGTCAGCATTGATCCAGAGCCTATTGTCGCACCTATAGTCGCATCAACGGCGGCCGTACCCGCTCCCACGACCTGCTCACCGGCTGCTGTCGAACGTTCACCAACACTGGCCATCTCAGAAACGCAGTTGGTACCAGTAGTGGGACCTAGACGAAGTGGACGAGCTATACACCCATCCCATCCACTCTAAACGGCCCTAGATGTCCTCTATGAGCCGACGCGAGGGGTGTATAGCTCGTCCACTTCGTCTAGGTCCCACTACTGGTACCAACTGCGTTTCTGAGATGGCCGGTGTTGGTGAACGTTCGACAGCAGCCGGTGAGCAGGTCGTGGGAGCGGGTACGGCCGCCGTTGATGCGACTATAGGTGCGACAATAGGCTATGGATCAGTGCTGAGGCTGACATCATTTGCAGTAGCGACATATGCAGAATCCCTGGCACTGGGTGTCGTTATCGCAGCTGGTGGGAACTCTGGTACAATTCGCGGCCGCAGGTGATCCGCGTGACGTCTTTTCACCACACCATTCTCTGTGCGTACTTCATACGAAAACATGTTAGCTCTACGTGTGATCACTGCCGGTTCCCAGCGATCGTCATTCTGCGTTCGGGTGTAAACGTTTTGGTCTATAGGTGTGATAATGCCTTCCGTGGTCAAACGTTCTAGTTCTAGCTCAATATTTTTCCTCATGCTAAACTTGACAGGGCGTGTGACCTTCACGGTGTTTTTGATGGAGTATACTGCGGCAGGGAAAGGCATATCGAACGGTTCGCTCCATAGTAAGCCGAAAAGCATAGGTTCCGCTGCATCCATGACCACGGCCGTCAGGGTCTTTAGTTCGCCATTTACCTGAGCGTGAACCTCAGTAATGCCGTCACATTTCAAATCAAGGTCACAGTAAGCTTTGAGTTTCGGGTCTCTTCGCAAGGGTGGTCTGCCAATTCGTTCCCAAAACTGTGAGCTGATGATGGTGTATAGAGAGCCCGGATCCCAATCCATGGTGCATCCATGGCCGTTAATAACGACGTCAATTTTTTTGCAGCGCGTTGTGCCGCTAATTTTGAAAATAGGGTTCCTATTGTCAGCCTCAGGGGATTCATCATCGTCTGGCTCGGAGTATGTCGAACTCGAAGAAGAACGTGAAGCGATGTCGTCCTTAACTCTGTGGACCTTGTTGGTGCGTTTCCGCTGGTCGCGAGGTGGTTTGTTGTCCTGCGCGAGATACGCCCGTCCAGTTTTAATGCAACAAGTTTCAAAATGTCCTTCCTGGCCACACGAATTGCAAGAGCGGCCTTTAGCTGGGCACTCGGGGTACCGGTGCCTGACATGGCTGCCACACCGTTTACACTGGCTTGTTTTCAGTTTACGTGGTGATATGTTGGCTGATGCCGCAGTTGCCTTGATCCTTTTGACGTTTTGCAATGTTGACGCTGTCGTGTTGGTATCCAGCTCGGCCAGTTCACGAGCGGTACAGAATTCAAACAGTTTATTGAAGGTTACTTCTTTACCGTCTTCTTGCAACAGGTCTGGCCACTGTCTGTCTTAAGTCGACCTCGAGGGCGGGGTAGTTTAGGCCTGTAGCGAACCGGTCTCTTAGTTGGCACTCTAGGTTTTCGCCTTTATAGCCGCAGCCTCTACTGATTTCTTTGAGTCTGTTGGCGAACTGTTCCATTGACTCCCCCGCCTCCCTGGTGCAAATCCAGAACTCAATCAGGGCTTTGTATCTTGTCTTTTTTGTTTTGAGCAGGTCAAGTAGTTTGGTTTTGATTTGTTCATATGTCTTTGTTTCGAAATCCGGTGTCAGAGCTACATTGACGTCGTGGTACGTCTCCGGCGTCAGACAGGCTATTAGTAGGTCTTTCTTAAACGGCTCTGAGTCGCTCCAGATGCGACATTTTGCCTCAAAGTAATCTATAAATTTATCGACTGTAGTGGTAGTGGGGTCAAATTTGTCCCCTTTAAACTGGTTCGCTACATTGTGCTTACATGCTTTTGCAGCGGCGTCGTTTGGTTCCTTTGGCTTTCCAACGTCGCTACGTGACTGTTGTTGTTCCACCAGTAGTTGCAGTAGTTGTGTAATTTGTACCTGGGTGTTTTGTTGTGTCTCCAGGAATTGTGCGAACTGTTCTTTGTTCATTTTTTGTCCTCGTCGCCAGATATTATAGCTTGGAATTCATTAAGGAAAACGCAACGTTAGTTTAGACGTATATTTATGTGTCCAGCAAACAACGTGACTAAAACAACTCTGGTTACCCTGGAGACCAATACCATAGGCGCCGATGTTGTCTATGCAAGTAGTGTAGCATCGAGTAATGATTGTTTTTTCATTTTTGAGATTTTTGGCTGAACCGACATTTTTTTTTGTCCATTTGCATTTTATTTTAATTTTTTTGTAATTAAGTCCTTATGAGTTGTACTTCTTCAACACATAAAATACTCAGCCACTTTCCATTAATATGAATCATAAAATATTTGATTGAAAGTAAATAATTTAGGTTAGAGTGAGTCAGAGTTCAATTTTTAACGTTAAATTATTTTTTTTTTAAAAAATCATGACTTCTTAATAATTTTAAAATATTCGCGAGACCCTAAGCTTTAATTAGAATATGGAAAAAAGTAGTGCTTGATAGGCTTTTTTAGCTAAATTTCTGCCTTCAAACGTACAATGGTGGAAATTTCCTAAATTAATCATTATTTAAAAAGCACCTATTGTTAATTTCTAAAGTTAATTAGGTTTGCGATAGTATGTCATAATTACCATTCTGTGAAATTAATTAATTTAGAAGGCAAAATTAAAACTTAATGGTAGGTAAGTATGACATCACTTCAATGTTAGGAGTACCTAGCACAAATCGGTCACTAACAAACAATGGACGTTACTTCCTACCGGTTTAACTTCAGCAGGTAATAAATAATAATACTGGCAGACGCCCGTATCACAAAGGACGTCGCGTCGCCCGCGCAGAACAAAGGAAGGAGGTTCGATACTGCGTGGCCTCTCACTCTCTTCTAGGTCGTCTTGCTCTGTCCGTCGGGAATTACCGAGGCACTAACGCTCACGTAGGAAGTTACATTCCTGATGTTGGATAGCACCGCACTAGCCTAAATCCTCTTTTCTATTCTTTCCTGTCATCTGTCATCCATCTTGGGAATTTTCGTTGCTTCAAATAAAATGTAACTATTTACATATTTATTAATCTTATTATTTACGTATGTAAATTCCAACAATTGGTAGCAGCGCTACGAAGATGTCGACGTACCTCCGTGTGGAAGCACTTTCCAAGGAAAACTATGACACGTGGTGCCTACAAGCCCAAGCTATTCTAATAAAAAATGAACTATGGGACTTCGTCAATGGGAAAGCAAATGTGACGACAAAATCCACAGCCGACGAAGTCGCGGTCTTTGAAAAGGGTGATTTAATGGCTCGCTCAGAACTATTTCTTCTGATATCCCCTTCGGAATTAAAGCAAGTCAAAGGTTGCAAAACATCAAAGGACGTGTGGGATAAGTTAAAAACTATATACCAAAGCTCTGGACTCTGGCTCTGCGAAACTATTAAAGAAACTAGTTCTTCAAAAACTGACCTCTGATGACATCCGGGATCACTTGAATAACTTCTTGGACATAGTGGACAAGCTAGCGGACATGGATGTGTCCATACATCCAGATTTGTTAAGCGTAATGATGCTATATAGCTTACCAAATAGCTATGATAACTTCAGAATCGCTATTGAGTCCAGGGACACGCTGCCCACGCCTGAAGAGTTAAAAGTTAAAATTATAGAAGAATACGAAGCCAGGAAAAACGTGAATAGTCCACATACATCCGAAGGAGCCTTCTACACAAAGAAAAAGGTAATAAAATTTTGTCAACATTGTAAAAAGAAGGGCCACAGCACAGATGCATGCTGGGAAAAGAAAAAACAAATCCCCAGCTAAAGAAACAAAAATGACTTCAAGAATTTCAGCATCACGCCTACCTGTCTAGCTGCCACGACACCTGACGTCTGGTGCCTAGATAGCGGATGCAGCTCACATATGTGCGGCGAAAAGGAATTGTTTGAAGAAATCCAGCCTGAAAGCGGTTCGCTACGGCTAGCGTCTGAAACACAAACGGCGAAAGTTGAAGGGAAAGGAATGGTACCACTCAATATAAACAATGAAAAGATTCGCCTGAATGAGACACTGTATGTACCCACCTTATCTACTAACCTGATGTCGGTACCAAAAATAACCGAAAAAGGTTTCATAGTAAACTTCACTAAAGACAAGGCCATTATCAAAGACAACAAAAACAGGTTAGTCTTTGAAGCCAAGAAAGAAAATGGTCTATACTATGTACAAAATAAAGAGAAGGGAAACACAGCTTATTCGGCAAGGGAAGTGGACAATACAATGAAGTGGCATCGAAAACTAGGTCACATAAACGAACATGATTTGAAGCAAATGGCAAAAAATAATCAAATTAAAGGCTTAGAGTTATGTAAAAGCAAAATTGCCAGATTGCGAAACATGTATTAAAGGAAAAATGACCCGATTGCCATTCACCTCCGTTGATACGCTACAATCCTCGGAGACATTACAAATAATACACAGTGATGTATGTGGTCCCTTCCAAACTGAAACATTGGCCGGATCTAGATACTTTGTTACTTTCCTGGATGATTACACAAAGTACAACTGCATATATTTTATTTCCCATAAAAGTGAAGTATTAACAAAACTCAAAGAATACAAAAATAAAGTGGAAAATAATCTTCAGAGAAAAATTAAATCTATACAATCAGATAACGGCGGAGAATACTGCAACAGACAGTTCGATGAATATCTCAAAGAGCATGGCATCAAAAGAAGGTTGACGACACCATACACGCCACAGCAAAACGGGCAAGCTGAAAGAAAAAATAGATCATTATTAGACAAAGCACGTTGTCTAATGCTGGAAGCTAAATTGCCGGAGAAACTGGGCAGAAGCAGTCTATACCGCACTACTTGATAAATAGATCGCTAGCCAAAGCACTCGGTGAGAATACTACCCCCTATCAAAGATGGACCGGGCGTATACCAGCTGGGAATCATCTTAACATTTTTGGTCACAAAGCTTTTGTTCTAAATAAGCACAGAAAAGGAAAATTCTCAGCAAAAGCCGAAGCAGGTATTTTTGTTGGCTATGCACAGAATGCAAAAGGGTATAGAATATACTTACCAAGGAAAAGCGATGTCATCGTCAGCCGTGATGTGAAAATCATAAATAAAATGTATCATGAAAATGGTGAAGAACTTACCTATGAAGACCTCTTTGGAGATACGAACCCGTCGCAACCTGAAACAGAAAAAGAAGAAATTAATCAACCAAATAAAAATAAGGAAAATAAACAGAAAAAACTTACCGCTGAAATTGTAACTAACCCAATAAGAAACCTGAAACCAAAGAAAAAAGTGTTAGAAAAGAAAATATGCACTGAAGAAGAAGAAAAAAGCTCTCAAAAAGGAGATGAAGATAAAACAGATACTATCCTTGAAGAGGCTACTAGTACTCAGTCAACCGATACACGGCAAGTTGAAAATATAAATACCAACGATAGGAGGAGTACACCAAGTAATGAAGAAGCCCAAGAGTGTAAAAGACAAAGAGGGCCTCCTACGTGGATGAAAGACTATGTACAATTTGAAAGTTGTACTAGCTCTTCTGAAGAGTACTTATCAAACTATGCGTGTGACGAAGACGAACAAAACAACGAAAATAGTGATGAGTGGCATGAAGCTATTAAAAAAGAAATACGAGCTCATGTCAAAAATGAAACGTGGGAGATAAAAGAAAAGGACAATGGAGCGAATATCGTTGATTTTAAAATGATTCTCAAAGAAAAGGGAACAATTAAGAAGGCTCGTTTAGTAGCCAGAGGGTTCACCCAAAGGCCAGGGATAGATTACAATGAGACCCACTCTCCAGTGGCAAAACTGAGCTCCATCAGACTTCTTATCTCCACAGCCGTCACTGAAAATTTAAACTTACATCAGTTAGATGTGACCACGGCATATTTAAATGGAGTGCTCGAAGAGAAAATTTTTATGAAACAACCAGAATACTTAGAAAAATACTTACAGGAAATTATGTTAGAGGAAAGTTCTAGTAATGACTTAGACGTATACACAAAGGCAAGAAAAATGTTAGAGGACATCAGAAAAACAAAAAGTGAGAAAGCCTGCCTAATAAAGAAGGCATTGTATGGGCTAAAGCAATCTGGGAGGCAGTGGTATAAACGACTTGACTCTGAACTGAAAGAAATGGGCTTTACCCCCTCCAACGATCCCTGTATCTATACATTAAATGATGAAAATGGGAATAAAATGATACTAGGTCTCTACGTAGACGACATACTTATAGCCTACTCTTCTAAGGAAATGCTAAATGACATAATAAATAAACTTACCTCTATATTCGATATGAAGGACCTTGGACCTCCTACTGAATTTCTTGGAATAGAATTTGTCCTGAAAAATAATGAGTTCATTAAAATGAAACAGGAAAAATACATAGAAAAACTTCTTAGAAGATATAAAATGGAAGACTGCAAACCTGTAAACACACCTGTTGAACAGCACCTTAAACTAGAAAAAGGAGAAAATAATGAAAACTCAGACTTACCTTACAAAAATCTTATAGGAGCCCTAATGTTCTTGGCAGTGGCTACTCGACCAGATATAATGTTCGCTGTCAGTTACCTCTCACAGTTCAACAACTGCTATACAACTGGACACTTCAAAGCCTTAAAAAGAGTCCTACGATACCTAAAAGGAACTAAAGGACTTGGACTGACTTTTATGAAAGATAGCCTTGATCCGCTGCATGGCTTTTCAGATGCTGACTGGGCAGCTTGTATTGTTGACCGCAAATCCTACACTGGGTTTTGTTTTAAACACGCAGGAGCCATGATCAGCTGGGAGTCACGCAAACAAAAATCTACAGCAATGTCAACAGCAGAAGCTGAATTTATGGCCCTATCTGACTCCGTTAAAGAAGCTCTACACTTGAAAAAGTTAGTAAATAATATAAACAAAGAGCCTCAGCAAAAAATGACAATTTATTGCGACAACCAAGCAGCAATAAAAATTTGTCAAAATGCTATGGTAAGCAGAAAAACAAAACACATCGATTTGAGAATTCACTTTATTAAAGAAAACATAGAAAAAGGGGCTGTAGAAATACAATATATTGAGACGGAGAAAATGGAAGCAGACATTTTAACTAAGGGCTTAGCTGCACCTAGATTCCAGAAGCTAAGAGAACAATTAGGTGTCCACTGATGCTGCTAGCTACTGCTGTGAGGAGGAGTGTTGGATAGCACCGCACTAGCCTAAATCCTCTTTTCTATTCTTTCCTGTCATCAGTCATCCATCTTGGGAATTTTCGTTGCTTCAAATAAAATGTAACTATTTACATATTTATTAATCTTATTATTTACCTATGTAAATTCCAACACCTGATTGATTCCTCACTGAGGAACACGAGCGAAAGCTGTGAACAACTGAGGAATCCTCAGGAAAGGCCGGACGAGTTCCTGGAATCAAAGTCCGAAACAGTAGCACAGGTCAATCAGTTATAGGGAGAATCAGAGTACAGTTAGCGAGCGAGAGATTGATGTGTGGCTGTATGTACCAATATTTACTCATTTTGACGAATATTTTAGAGGATATGATTAATTAAATAAAAATAAGAAACACTTCCATAGAAATCGCATATTGATATTTATATTTTATAAATAAATCTTATGTGAAAATGTGCATCAAGCCAATCACATCAATGCGTCTTTAAATCTTTTCAGTCTTAGAATAATTAAGGAGTTAAAGATGTAAAAAGAGTTAGTGAGCGAGACTGGTACCACGGATCGTAAAGGAGTGAGTGAAACCGCCATAGCTGGATTTTATGAGTCGAAAAGGGATGGAGCATGATTGAAACGCGTCACGCATTAATCTGTACGTAAAAAAATATCCGGGGAGTAACTGACCCTACCACTGTTGCAATAAAGTACAACTTTATTTATTTGTATTGAATATATTAGATTGGCCACCCACGTCGATGAGACAACCCATCGCAATTCGCATCAATCACATCATTCAAGTCTTTTTAGTCTTCTGAGTTACAGAGTTAAAGATGCAAAAGAGCGATATAACTCTTTTCTTCAAAAGAATTATAACTCCTTTGTCTTTTGAGTTGTTCTGCGCATCTTTAACAACAAGACTAGAATCTAGACATGTGTAACTCAGGAGCGATGTACATCATTGCATTGGGACTAAAAGATGTACATCATTGCAATAGAGTTAATAACTCCATAACTCCTTTGCTTCCTTTATAACTCTTTACATCTTTAACTCTCTGATGTGAAGATTGATTTTAGAAGGACGAAGTCCGAACCAATATTTACGCATTTCGAATAATATTTTAGAGGATATGATTAATTCAACGCCGTGTGGTCCCCGGCAGAGTAGAATAGGCCACCCTCACTATTACCGAGGTGTCGTAAAAGGCGACTAAGGTAAAGCTGCTGGCATGATCATCAGCACCCAGAGAAGGAAGCTCTGCATTTATATCAAAACCCTCGCCAACCCCTCTGCCAAGCATGGTGAGTATGGCCAATACCCCTCATGTGATCGCGGGAGGCCCGTGCCTCAGCAGTGGGGACTTAAATGGGCTAATGATGATGATGAAGATTAATTCAATAAAAATAAGAAAAACTGTCTTTGAAATTGCATATTGATATTTTTATTTTATAAATAAATAAATCTTCTATGAAAATGTGCATCAATCCAATCACATCAATGCGTCTTTAAATCTTTTCATCTTTCAGTCTTAGAGTTACAGAGTTATTAAGGAGTTAAAGATGTTTAAAGAGTTAGTGAGCGAGACTGGTACCACGGATCGTAAAGGAGTGAGTGAAATCGCTACAGCGGGATTTTGTGAGTCGAAAAGGGATGGAGCATGATTGGAACGCGTCACGCATTAATATGTACTATCCATGCGGATAAAGAATGGGATTAGAAATGGCGGCGCGTGGAGCCGGTACCGTCAGCATAGAGGGTTTGAAAACTTATAACTGACGTTTTTCAGTATAAAAATCTTTACCGTTATATCATTACCGTTGAAACTGTTTTGTTTTTTTTAAATAAATTAATAAATGTCATTAATTAAAATACTATTAATGTACGAGTATGTTTTATAGGTTCTATTATTTTGGAGTCTTTTTGACTGTATATAAAAAATGTATGAAAATTATTCAGATTGCAGATTATATAATGTTATGGCATTTATAAACGAATTTGTTCTCAAGTAAATATGTATTTACTAGCGGTACGCCCCGGGTTCGCCCGTGGTACATACATAGCCTATGACTACCTAACGTACCTTTCCTATGGAGAAAGAATTATTGAAATCGGTCCAGTAGATCCTGAGTTCATCGCGTTCAAACAAACTCTTTAGCTAATAATATTAGTATTAAATATAGATTGCGTTAGAACAGTTTATGATTTACACATAAAATAAAAGATTGTAATAAGTATATCTTAACTATATCTATATCCTATTGTAACTATATCTTAATAAAACACTATCTATACTTATAAATAACTAACAAAACAAATATTTAACATACAAATTAATAATAAACTATAACAACAAACAATAACAAATGACAAAATAATGAAAGGTTCAAAACCACGGAAAAACAGACAACGCGTCTAGCTCACAAAATTGCGAAACCTGACTGATGCGACAGGGAAGGGAACGCAGATTTTTTTTTTTGCAGTCAGTACCCACGAGTGCGAGTATAGACGCAAATAGTGTGCGAGCGAGAAGTGAATAGATGCGCCGCCATTTATAATCCCATTCTTTATCCGCACAGTTAGTACGTAAAAAAATATCACGGGAAGAAAACTGACCCTTCCAATGTTGCAATAAAGTTCAAAATTATTTATTTGTATTGAATTTATTAGATTGGATAAATAAACACGTCGATGAGACAACCCATCGCAATCCGCATCAATCACATCATTAAGTCTTTTGAGTTACGGATGTAATAGGGAGTTAAAGATGTAAAAGAGCGATATAACTCTTTTCCTCAAAAGAGTTATAATTCCTTTGTCTTTTAAATGAGTTGTTCTGCGCATCTTTACTAGAATGATAGTTCCCTAACTTACTGCTGTCACCTCAAATTTAAAGCACAAATTTGGTTTTTCAAGTTGGTACCATGTACGTAGTATCAACAGAAGGGTATAGATAAAAATGGAGACAAATCTCTTAATGCCTATTTGAAGGCAAATATTCTTTCTCGCTCCGTAGGTCACCCGTAGGGTGACCATGCAACTATAATTCATACTCGGACATTGGACATATTCTCGTGTCCTCCGAATGAATACGCATAGACAACATAATGTATTTTTGTTGGTTCCTAAGGCAAAGTTTATAAACCGATAGTACTTTATGATATTTGTTTAAGAAAACATAGTTTTTTATAATTAATATTTAGACTATCGCATTAAGTTAAGATTACCTGTAAAGATAGCGTAAGAGGAGATAATAAATAAAATAAGAAGACATGTTAAAATATATAATTAGGGCTTTATTCATTATTATATTTTAGGTTTATTGAACTTTTTAAAGACCTTTGTAATTTATATTTCATTAACCTGACGAGTGGTGCAATGGCGATATAATAAATCGGTTTAGGACTTTTGACTCACCTATTTGGCACTACTTAGGTAGTTCATCTGCCATTTCGTTAGCATAATACCTCATATTCCTCAAAAAGTGGCTCGATTACCCACGGGTGGGTACGAGAAAGAATGTTGGGCACCCCTGTACTTTTGTTGTCAGGGATGCAGTAGGAAAATAATGCAAATATTAGGATATCACAATAGAACAGACGGAAAATATATTTTTGACTTATATATATTACAAACACAACAAATAATAATATATCAGAATTTCAAAGGCAAAAAGTTCATCTAATTGCAGCGCCTTAGCTCATAGGAAATCATATTGTGCCTGTCTTAGTAGCAACCCAGTATAGTAAGAAACAAAAGAAAACGTCATCGTCCAAGAATATCTTTTATTGTTATCTGTACAACCATGTCAACTTAAATGTAGCTTGTATTTATATCTTTAACAACAGACTAAGGCCATACTTACAGAGGGAAGAGTATAAAAATATTTACACTAAAAACCACTACACAATAAATAGGAATATTTTTAACACAACAAATAAACCTTATAAGTTTCTGAAAAATTTTTTGTATCTGCAATCTGTCGTCTGCGTATTGGCCACGTATTTTTAAACAAGATTCGTGTGAAAGACAGCTCACTTTGTGAATGTGGTCTAGACGAGGGTACACCTGAACACATTTTTTTCAACTGCCCGAAGTATCCTATCTAGTTGTATGACGTCCTACCCCCCAAAATTCCCCGTCCTATCAACTACCCTTTCCTTTTGACCCTATCCTTTTCCTCATATATAAAATATCTATGTAATTATATTAATCTTTATAACGTTAGACTGTAAAATAAATTAAAATGAACCTCCCATTTAATACTTTGTTGTCTATGTGTACGTTTTGTTTTGTTATAGGTGGTGATTTTCTAAAAAGAAAACTCAATTAACTAAGAAATAAACTCAAATCACCGGTCAATTCAATTCGTGATAATGTGTCTCTACTTACTTGACATTGGCAGAGTTGACTGCGACTCCGACGTATTTGCAAGCAGTTATATCATCATTGAATAATAGAGGTCCTAACTTTCGTAACCCTGAACATCTCCAATCTGAGCTTGCTCATGTTCAGGAGGTACTTAAACGGAATGGATATAATATGCCGCATCTGTCGAGCAGGCAAAAGAGAAGGGAAAGATATCCAGAGGTAAACCGCCAGGCAGCATTTTTGCCCTATATTAAAGGCATAACGGACAAAAATTGGAACAGTACTCAAGAATTTCTCCATAAAGACTGTATATACTCCGTTATGTCGAATATCAAAACAACTGCGATCACCAAAAGATGTCATACCTTTTCAGACTCCAGCAGCCCAATTCTCGGGCTCGTGACATTTATCATCATACGACATATATCAACAAAACATGGCGGATATCGTATGAAAACGTTTTTTCTTATTCTCGCGATGTCGAATGGTGACATATGTCACATATTTTCGTGCGACACGTATCGCATGGTCTTGACCATACGATATGAAGTATCACGGTGATTTTGGTGATATTTCTCCAATTCAACGTGACGTTTGAGCCGTTTCGCGTTTTGTTGTTTATTGACGTTTGGTTGTTCAAATCACATAACAAGTTTAAATTAACTGCACAAACATAAGAAGATGATTGATCCTCAGTGTGAACGATTGTTTAGCTGAGAATTTTAAATTTTCTTTAATTTGAACAAATTTTCACCAGTATTACCTACATGCCTTTAAATATTCGTCATTAAGCCTTTTTATCTCAGTAATAAAATCAGTGTAAAGAAAATTCTTTATTCCATTTTTTTCTTATAACGCGTCTTTTTGCCACAGTTGCCATCTCTTTTTGCCACAGACTGAAAAGAAATCTTTTGGCTTTCGGTCGGTGTAACGGAATTACAATTTCATAAATCTATTTTCTTTTTCGACTTTTTTGATCGTTTTTTAAAGCAGTTATGATAATTATGATGTTACACAAACATAAAATTGACTGTTGATATAAAAAGGCTAGAAAATGTTGAATTAATACTTAAACAGTAAACATTAAGATTTATCGATTGTATATTTGTGTCAATCAACAAAATGGAACGTATTAGCGGAAATGATATGTGCCATATTCTCTGTACATTGAGAATTGGGCTCCAGGAGCCCAATTCTCGGGACGTGCGATAAAATGTCGTATTTTCTGTAATGTCACTTTTCCAATGTCGTACGAAAATGTCACCAAAATGTCACAAAAGTAAAAAAACTCTATTCTCGTACCCATGCGACAGTAAAAGTCACTTCCATAGAGAATATGGCCCATATCATTTCCGCTAATACGTTCCATTTTGTTGATTGACACAAATATACAATCGATAAATCTTAATGTTTACTGTTTAAGTATTAATTCAACATTTTCTAGCCTTTTTATATCAACAGTCAATTTTATGTTTGTGTAACATCATAATTATCATAACTGCTTTAAAATACGATCAAAAAAAGACGAAAAAGAAAATTGATTTTATGAAATTGTAATTCCGTTACACCGACCGAAAGCCAAAAGATTTCTTTTCAGTCTGTGGCAAAAAGAGATGGCAACTGTGGCAAAGAGACGCGTTATAAGAAAAAAATGGAATAAAGAATTTTCTTTACACTGATTTTATTACTGAGATAAAAAGGCTTAATGACGAATATTTAAAGGTATGTAGGTAATACTGGTGAAAATTTGTTCCAATTAAAGAAAATTAAAAATTCTCAGCTAAACAATCGTTCACACTGAGGATCAATCATCTTCTTATGTTTGTGCAGTTAATTTAAACTTGTTAAGGTGATTTGAACAACCAAACGTCAATAAACAACAAAACGCGAAACGGCTCAAACGTCACGTTGAATTGGAGAAATATCACCAAAATCACCGTGATACTTCATATCGTATGGTCAAGACCATGCGATACGTGTCGCACGAAAATATGTGACATATGTCACCATTCGACATCGCGAGAATAAGCAAAAACGTTTTCATACGATATCCGCCATGTTTTGTTGATATATGTCGTATGATGATAAATGTCACGAGCCCGAGAATTGGGCTCTTATATAATCATAACTTTTAAGGTGACGGGTAGGGCACACTAGCGATGCCATTCGATTTTAATTTTTAGCTGCTAAACCGGATCTATTTTAAACAATTTCGGAATTACAGTCTCTCGGCATATTTAATACTTATAGTTAACTGCTTGGTCTGCTTTTGCACTCGAATTGAATTACCGCCATAAGTGGCCGCTTTTGGCGTGAATCAATTTTTCGCATACAGAAGCGGACCCAACGTTTCTGCATGGTTATTTCATAAATAGTATTATTGTTTGCCGAGAGATTGTTAACCTGTAATTGTTTAAAATAGATCCGGTTTCAAAGCTAAAAATTAAAATCGATTGTTGTCGCTACTGTTCCCTACCCGTCACCTTAAAACAAAAGCTAGACGAACAAAGTTTTATTGCATAAGTATTCAAATTTTTATTTTGACAGGTGATGATCTATCCTATTTTTATAGAGTTTAGGATAATACTATAGACGTTATTCATACCTGATTAATCTATGCTGCTGCGGATGTTTTGACCGCAAAATGACTGAAATATCTGCGTTTATGTTGCCACAACGAGAAAATCAATGTTGCCTACAGTTTTGTCTCAAGATTTACCCCAGTCTTAAGTTTCCTCGTTTGACTGTTCCCTTGCCGTTTCAGCACTTTTAATTTTCTTTTGAAGTAACTTTTTGAGGAGTGTGGCCTTTCTTGCTGGTCCACTACTCTCATACGCACCTTTTAGCGTGTCCCACACATCTTTCGCTGTTTTTACGAGGCGAAGTTCCGATGGAGATATTAGTAAGTCTTTCTTCTCCTTCTTTCGGTCATCGTGTTCCTCAAGGAATTTGTGTAGTCCAGCTCGGATGAGCACCGCTTCGGCATGGATTTTCCAAGTGTCATAGTTTTCTTTTGTTAGTTGTTCAATTTGAACTTTGAACGTGCTCGTGACATTTATCATCATACGATATATATCACTAAAACATATTTCTTTTTGCATGGATTCCATGTGACATGACATCCGCTATATTTTCAAAATAACATGGGCCCAAGAATTGGGCTGCATGTATTATTGGGTCATCACTCCAACAAAAGGACCATTATATTATAAAATCATTATAATTTTGACATTTTGTTGACATTTGGATTTAGAACGTTCTCAATAATTTTCGATCGTTGAATCTTCTCAAATAATAATTCACTCCAGAACAGAATTTTAAGAAAATGAACACACCTTGATTGTTATTTAATTTGACAGTGAAGTGACACTACCATGCAACAAAACTGCCAAAAATGGAGGAACGAGCTGTCAGTCAGTTGTCATTAAAAAAGAAGAAAATTCAACTCATTGTGGATTCCCGTGCTAGCACCACACCACTTTAAAAACATTTCAATGGAAGACGGTAAGACAAACCAGACTAATGATCATCAAAAAGATAATGACGATAAACACACTAAAAAGAGGAATAAAAATAAGAAAAAACGTAGCGGTGGAGATGGCGATCACGGAATTCCAACACCAGCCGATAATAGCTTGGTGTCATTACCCAACTCAGGTGATGTTCATCAGAACATATCATTGAAAGATTTAAAAATGGCAATGGAAGTTTTGAATTTACAGCAAAAGCCTGCAAAAACCACGGAGGAAGCATTACATAAATCTTATCAGTTTTGGTCTACTCAACCTGTTCCAAAAATGGACGAGAAAATTCTCTCAAACGAGCCCATTGAACCTCCGAAATCACCGGAGGATATACGAGCGGAACCATATACTTTGCCTGATGGTTTCCAATGGGACACTTTAAATTTAAATGAACCGTTGGTACTGAAAGAATTGTACACATTGCTGAATGAAAATTATGTTGAAGATGATGACTGCATGTTCCGCTTTGATTATCAAACCGAGTTTTTAAAGTGGGCTTTACAGCCTCCAGGCTGGAGAATGGAATGGCACTGTGGAGTTCGTGTTGTGAAGTCTGGGAGATTGGTAGGCTTTATATCTGCTATCCCTGCAGAGTTGCGAATATATGATCATGTACAAACTGTTGTTGAGATAAACTTTCTGTGTGTGCACAAAAAACTTCGTGCCAAGCGTGTTGCTCCTGTTCTCATCAGAGAAATAACACGTAGAGTCAATTTAACTGGAATTTTCCAGGGAGTTTACACTGCAGGCATAGTATTGCCCAAACCGATTGCTACATGTAGGTATTGGCACAGGTCTTTAAACCCAAAAAAGTTGATTGATATAAAATTCAGTCATTTGTCAAGGAACATGACAATGCAAAGAACTCTTAAACTGTTTAAGCTTCCTGATGCACCTAAAACTCCTGGATTTCGAAAAATGGAACCTCAAGATTGTGAGAAAGTTGTTAAATTATTGAATAATTATTTAAGGAAATTTGATTTGGCACCAATATTTTCTGAAGAGGACTTTAAACATTGGTTTGTGCCGCAAGCTGGCATCATTGATGGTTTTGTGGTTGAATCTGGTGGTACGATAACTGATTTTGTGAGTTACTATACATTGCCTTCAACTGTTGTTTATCACCCAGTTCACAAAACTTTGAAAGCTGCTTATTCATTCTATAATGTGTCTACAAAGACTCCATGGGTAGACTTAATGCTTGATGCATTGATTACTGCCAAAAACTCTGGATTTGATGTTTTTAATGCATTAGACTTGATGGAAAACAAAGAGTTTTTGGAGCCTTTGAAATTTGGTATAGGGGATGGTAATTTGCAATATTACTTGTATAATTGGAGATGTCCAACTATGACACCAAATAAAATTGGTTTAGTCTTGCAATAATGACATTGAATTATTACTTTTGTAAATGCTAGCCAGTGGTTTCTTACACTTTGTGTAAAGTGTTTTTATTAAATATAGCCCTAGAAATTTTTTTGTGATTTTTTTTCTAAAGATTGACCAATCTCAATCCAATATAATAATAGTAAATATTTCACAACATGAAAATATTGTATACAATCTGTGCGGATAAAGAATGGGTTCAGAAATGGCGGCGCAACTATTCACTTCTCACTCGCACACTATTTGCGTCTATACTCGCACCCCACGAGTGCGAATATAGACGCAAATATGTGTGCGAATGAGAAGTGAATAGATGCGCCGCCATTTCTGATCCCATTCTTTATCCGCCCGGGTTGTACATAATTATGTTCCTGGCAATCTGTATAACCCGACATTGTATACAATGCTTAGGCAATGAATGAAATATTATTTAATTTATACTCAGCCTAGGCATTCTGTGCCCTGTCCTTGATTCTGAGTTTCTGAGTCACCAACTTATGTAAAAGCATTAAACTATAAATTTTAGCATACGGAACCGCCACAACGAACATGTTTTTTGTGCAATAAGTTTGTTGCCAGTGTTACAAGGTCTGTCTTACCCAGAGTTTTATTATAGGTCCAGGTACATAGCTTAAAAAGAAATTTCAGGGAACCCACCTAGATATGTTTTACTATATGCTGGTATTTCAATTCGGGATGAAAGGAGTTATTTTTAACCTGTGACTCAATAAAAGGAGCTATTTTTTAATCTGTGACCCGATGTACAGACAGCCACAAATCAGGTTACTACGATATTGAACCGAATAAATAAAGACATGGGAAAGTTTTGTTTACTTTGATGTGTGGCTGTACGTACAGACAGCCACTAATCAGGTTACCACAATCTGTCTAATTTTCTCAATTGATAATGAACCAAACTTGTTTTACATTAAGGTGAGAGTTGATTGAAGAAATTTAACAGTTTGTTTACTTTGATGTGTGCTGTGCCTACGTCAAAGAAAATAAAAAAAGTAAAGTCAACACATTATCATTTTTACATCATCATCAAACTTCCTTCATACGGTCTTCCGGAGACATTATGCACCTTGGTCGCTAGTTTTATAAATGGGCGTAGCATTAAGGTCTTTATCGACGGTTCTTGCTAGGATCTGAAGCCCATGAACGGCTGGTGTCCAGGGCTGTGCTATCTCCAACACTGTTTAATGTTTCCATCCAATCCAACAATGTTTTAGTGATATATGTCGTATGAAAATTAATGTCACGAGCCCCGAGAATTGGGCTCATGGTTTTCAGGTGATATCAGCCATGTTTTCAAAATATCACGAGCCCGAGAATTGGGCTCTTGATACAATTTATTAAATAACCATGCAAAAATGTTGGGTCCAACGCGTACACGAAAAGTTGATTCACGCCCAAAGCGGCCACTTATGGCGGGAATTAATTTTTCGCGTACAAAAACGGACTCAACATTTTTGCATGGTTATTTAATAAATAGTATACTTTAAGTACCGTAAGTGTTTTTCGAGGAAACCCCGAAATTGTTTAAAATAGATCCGGTTTAGTAGCTAAAAATTAAAATCGATTGGCGTCGCTAGTGTGCTCTACCCGTCACCTTAATAAAGCGGGGCGGTATTTCACATCACACTAGCTCATCGGTTACAATACAACTCTATAAGGCACCAGTTCGGCCCCATATGGAATACTGCTCCCATCTCTGGGGGCTTATACAATAACTTATACAATAAAGAATTTCTGTATTGCGATCTTTTTAATTGCTCCTTGTATAAGATCAATTTTTAAAATTTATCTTAGTAAATATTCCTATTGTAACCTTTTTTGAAGAAATGCTATAGTCATATGTATAACTCACAGGTTATAAAGTTATGCATATGACTATCGCATTTCTTCTCTTTGTTCTATAATACATTAGGTTGGTGGGGCTAAAATGGGGGCTACGGCCCAAGGCCGCACTCTGGATTTATAAAACCATAGTGAGGCCGATCGTCACTTATGGCTGCTGTGTTTGGTATAAGAAGACGCACCAACTTAACTGCGTGGAGAACCTCAGCAAAGTTCAAAGAACAGCCTGCCTTATAGCCACTGGCGCTCTTTCGTCCTCTCCCTCTGCAGCACTGGATGATCTGGTAAATCAACAAGCTTTTGTGGTAACTCATTCCATATTTTGATTACTATAAATGAATTACCAATCTTATGAAGTATGATTGGTGGAACAGCAAGCTTGTGTTTATTTCAAATATTTCGGTATGTGGGATTTTGAGGGAAATTTTCTAATTTTTATAAACATACATAATACAGTCAAAGATGTACTGTGATCATCATCATCATCAACAAATTGGTGAATAGTTTCGGCGATATAATGTCGCCCTGTCGCACACCTCGCTTGAGCGGTATGGATTCGGTCTTCCGATCCTGAAGACGGACTGGCATTGTGGCGTTTTCGTACGATGACTGCAACACTTTAATGTACCGGTAGTCTATTCGGCACCTTTGGAGAGACTGTAATACGGCCCAGGTCTCGACAGAATTAAAGGCTTTCTCACAGTCAACTAACGCTAAGCATAATGGCAGATTATACTCTTCTGTCTTTTCTATGACCTGCCGCAGCGTATGAATGTGGTCTATAGTGCTAAAGCCTTTTCGGAATCTGGCTTGTTCGGGAGGCTGGAAGACATCAAACCTTTGTACGAGACGGTTCTTTGTTTGTTATAACTCTCGAAAACAGCTTATATATGTAACTCAGCAGCGTGAAGGGTCTGTAATTCTGAAGAATTACAGACCCTTCACGCTGCTGAGTTACATATATAAGCTGTCTGGATTGAAATCCAGATTTATCATTATTTTTGAAGAAAAGCCTCACCACGCCAGAATGCCATGCTTTTGGCGTCTTTCCCTCGATGATAACGGAGTTGTATAGCTTCTGGAGGCCTTTCGGGACCGTTCGTCCACCTGTTCTCAATGACGTCACGTAAAGTTGTCCGTAAAAGTTTTCAATCTCGGCCAGAAGCTCAGGGCTTAACGTGACAATTCTGCCGTCCTCTGTTTTCAGCTTAGTCAGCAAACTCTCTCCTATCGCCAGATCTCTGTTGAGCACTTTGGAACATTTGTTACGCTCTATGGCCTCTTTAATACGTTCCGAATTAAATTGGCGTATGTCACGAGTTAGGCAATTACAGATGCACCTGCTGAGCTGCCGGCTATTTTCGTACGGCTGGGTCTGAAGACCTTTGCTCCCGCCGTAAGGATGGCTACCACGAGCCTTACATTAAACGTATTTGTACACGTCTGAGCAGCTCTCTATGCAATCAAAGCGATTTTCCCGTTAGAGTTGAAAGCTCTCGGGGTTTTGAATCTGGATTGCTACATAGCGGAGAGTAGATTTTATCAGTCTATACCTTTCGGACGTAACAAGTAGATTCAATGTGCCTCTTACCATTCGGTGATCACTCCCAGTGTTTACCGAATTCATCACTGTTTGTGACGCCATCCGGACTTTCTCAGGTCCACTTGAAATGTAACTGTTTTCTAAAGAAGGACGACCCTCCCTCTCCATATACTCGGCTAGCATTTGACCTCGGTAGTTCCGGAATCCAAATCCAAATTTCCCCACTTTCGATTCCTCATCGCCCTTTTTGTCTAGCCTTGCGTTGACGTCACCCACGACAAGAGTGTAGTGAGTCTTGGAAGTATGTATTGCCTAAGAGTTAACCAATGTTCAGTGAGACATAGTATATCAACATTCATTTCTTGTAAAAATAATTCTAGCTCTAATTCTTTACCAGGAAGCCCCTGTATATTCTGGTGATTTAAGATATTAAGATCCTGCTTGGTCAATATATTGCTAGAGGCGTCCTCTATTGTCTTAAATAGAAAGATGATGATAAACTTCAGCTGATAACTCAAGAAAATGTTGATTCAAGGCAGAAATAATTGAAGAATAAGTAAGACTACCACTTCTTCATAGTGCTATAAATAAAAACATTGAAATAAATATTTTGGATGTACGGGCAGAATCCAATGCCGTTAAAATTTTAACAAAAAAAAAAGTGGTTTGACAGTATTTATTGTCAAAAATGACATTAGAAGTACAGTGACAGTGAAGAAAACAATTCTCTTTTTCTTGATTGCGACTGCAAAGGGTTAGTTTCTATAGAAATCGAATAAAATCGTGATAGTGAATTGTAATTAACGAAATAAATTATATGTTTTCGTTTATATGATCGTTGTGCTTTCGTTCTTTAACAGTATTTTTTTGGTTTATCTATTTTTAGGAAAGTTGTGGTTATCCAAACATGGGGAAGGGTAATAATATGATCCCAAATGGCCATTTCCATAAGGATTGGCAAAGATTTGTGAAAACATGGTTTAATCAGCCTGCCAGAAGACACCGCAGGAAACAGAATCGCATCAAGAAAGCTAAGGCCGTTGCTCCACGTCCTGCAGCCGGACCTCTGCGACCTGTAGTCCGGTGCCCGACAGTGCGCTACCACACCAAGGTTCGCGCCGGTCGTGGTTTTACACTTCGTGAAATAAGAGTACGTAGTTATGTAGTAATATTATATACGTTTCGAGTCTTACATTAATATTATAATTTGGTTACTAATTTATGTATGATTCCTTTGCTGGGCCATGCAATACTATAGCATGTATTGACAGGAAGATTCATTCACCGATTAAATGTCATTATCTCAGTTCTCTACTTAGGGGTCGCAATACAGAGTCATTCAAGCAAAACCGGTATTGGCTCTAGACTAATTCCGATAACCATTTATTGTATGTAATATTTTCGGGATTAAGCCAAAGTCGGCTAATTTAGTATAATAAAGTTAGTTTGCGGAGGAATATTAAGTAGGTAAATGAATCTTATAAATAGAATAAAAAAATAATTGACACTAAGTTTAGTATGTGATAATTGTGTTGGCAATCAATAAGTTACTTCTTAGCAAAAATTTACTATTACCATAACTGAATGCCCATTTATTCCTTTATTAAATTAACCTAGGTTACAAGTTCAAATTAAATCTAGTGTTTGACTAGTGACTTCCTAGTTTAAAATAAAATATTTATCAAACTTAAACATTGCACAATAGTCTCAACATGAACAAAACAAACCAAAAAATACACTTCTAATTCGTGCTCATAAAACATAAAATTAATATAATATAAATTAAGCAGGAAGCACAGAGAACATTTGGAGAGAAGTTCAGATGACCTCCATCATAGAAATCAAGTCATAGCTATTAATTATGATGGGATTAGGCTTAATTACCACGCTTGCCTAATGCGGATTGGTGAACACAACCCTGAACTATGTTGTAAAAATATGAAACATCTTAGCTTGACCCGGGAATCCAACCCAGGACCCTGAGATAATAGCATGGTACTTAAACCACTAGACCAACGGTGCAATCGTAAGGTGATCTTTTTTATTTATGGTGATGTTTCTTATTTATTTTACTAAAACCGAAAATACAGAATATCCCAGTTTTTGTGAAATGAATACCGGTATCAATTGGACCTATATTTGGCCCGGTATTCCGGTATTTTCGAAATTCGGTATCCTGGTGTGCGACCCCTAGTTCTACTGTATACAGTATTAAACTATAGTATTGTGTTGAATCGACTTGTTGTATTTTTTGTTATTTTAGGCTTCCGGATTGAATCCAGCTTTCGCCAGAACTATTGGCATTGCTGTAGTTCTACTGTATACAGTATTAAACTATAGTATTGTGTTGAATCGACTTGTTGTATTTTTTGTTATTTTAGGCTTCCGGATTGAATCCAGCTTTCGCCAGAACTATTGGCATTGCTGTAGACCCTCGCAGGCGCAACAAATCTGTGGAGTCCCTTCAAACAAATGTTCAAAGGTTAAAGGAGTACAGAGCCAGACTCATCCTCTTCCCTAAGGGCAAGAAGGTACTTAAATTTAAAATGTTTCAACATTCTCTTACTCATGGTTTTGGGCCAGGCCTTAAAATTTATCAAGTTAGAGTCCAATATAAAAATCCCATAATGCAACATAACAAACATTTGGTGTACATATAATGTAATAGATAAAAATTTCTATGAAATAAAACTTGTTAAAGTGATTCATTAAAGAGGTCAAATCTGCTGCTCTAGCAATATCAGCAGTAAGTATGTTCAGCAGCTGTACATACTTACTGCCAATATCGCTAATGGGCAGAAATGACATCTGTCATTGTAATCAAGCTATACGGACTGTAGCTGTAGTCCTAAAAATCTTAGTTGATTATGATTCTTGTTAAAATCGGTGACCAATCTTTATCCAAGAATAACTGGTATAATGATTTTATACATACATAAGTTTGTGGTTTGCTGCATGAGTGAGGGTACCGGAGGCCCAAACCGGGGAAAGGAGGATTAAAGGTTGGCAGCACACTTGTGACTCCACTGATGTCACGGGTGTATGGACACCCGCCCAAGGGGGCGGCAGCAATCGCTTACGAAGGTGATCCGTCTGCTCGTCTGCCACGTACCACATAAAAAAGTTGATTCAGGCCTAAATACAATTGCAGATATCCCCCTAAATTTAATTTAAATTTTATTTTCAAAACTTTATTTTGTAGACTTGTTTTATGTTTCCATAGCTTACTTTAAGTTATTGTACTTAATGAACTTGAGCATATTATTTGCTTAAGTTATTTTATTAATTTACTGTGTTCTTCACTAATTGTTAAAAAAATTATATCTAGCCATAAATGTAAACATCAAAACTTATCAGGTACTGAAGGGTGAAGCTAATGAGGAGGAACGCAAACTGGCCACTCAACTTCGTGGTCCACTGATGCCAGTGCAACAACCAGCTCCTAAGTCGATTGCACGTGCCATCACTGATGAAGAGAAGGACTTCAAGGCTTACCAATACCTGAGAGGAGTAAGTATTAACATGTTGACTGTGAACTCTCGTCTTGAATTATCTCACAGTGCCTCGCGCCATGGTTCTTTGCCCGCACAGACGAATCATCAAATAAATTACCTTACGTGTGAGCGGCTTACTCGCGCCGAAGCGCGTAGAAAATATCTGGACACATATGCTCACATCTTATCCTTGTATCTAAACATGGACATAAAACGTAGTGATTACTTGCTCAGTGCATGGACAGAAGGGGGTTGTACAATATTTTTTCAATGTGAAAATGTCAAATATTGTTGTTTACAAGTTCAGTAGTTTCGATTTTTGCCACATGCCAAATAACCATAGGGCGACTATTGTAAGGCTGGTTGAATTGAATTAGACATGATCAAAGGAAAGCCAACAATGCAGCGTGGTGTGTGTGTGTTCAATACTTATTTTATACTTTTCAGGCACGTTCCATTGCCAAACTCGTCGGAATTCGCGCCAAGAGGCTGAAGGATGCTGCTGAAAATCCTGATGATGTAACCAAGGCTCCGACTGCAGTAAAGGAAGTGAAAGCTAAGAAGTAATCTTGTAATAAATAATATTACGTTAAAATTAACTTGTTTCATTTAATTTGTGAAAAAGTTTGATATATTGACAACCAACCATCAATATTTCTCTTTGGACCAAAAATATTTAATTCAATTCAATTCAATAGGCTTTTTATTTAGATTTTTTTTTGTATATAGTTATTGGTATTTTAGTGCGTATTCATACATACAACCTGTGCGGATAAAGAATGGGATCAGAAATGGCGGCGCATCTATTCACTTCTCGCTCGCACACTATTTGCGTCAATACTCACACCCCACGAGTGCGAGTATAGACGCAAATAGTGTGCGAGCGAGAAGTGAATAGATGCGCCGCCATATCTGATCCCATTCTTTATACAGGAAGACCATACTATTTGGCTTCGGATTTGGCTCCTTTCACCATCCATATACAAAAGGAACAAATTACTCCTAATGAGAATGTTAGTTTACATCCCATTGCATTTGGACATTTCTTAAAAAAGAATGGCTTCAAAAATATTATTAACGGCAGTCTAAAACGAATTGGTAGAAACCGAATTTCTGTAGCATTCTCCAAATTTGAAGTTGCCAATTCTTTCCTCCTAGATAAAAAACTTCCTCTTAATCATTATAGAGCCTTTATACCTGCTTTTAATGTCACTCGGATGGGTGTCATCAGAGGAGTTCCAGTAGAAAGAAGTGATGAAGAAGTTATGGATAATATAACAGTACCAATTGGTGTTGGCAAAATTCTTAAAGTTCGTCGTATCAAACGCAAAAATATTACTAATGATACAGTTAATTTTGTTCCAATTGAAACTGTTGTATTAACCTTTGACGGAACATCTCTACCTACAAGAGTTTACTTATGTTATAATGCATTACCGGTCCAATTATATATCTATCCAACTATCCAATGTTTCCGGTACGGACACATCAAAGGCCAGTGTAGGTCACTACCTAGATGCTTTAAATGCGGTCTTGGTCACTCTGGTGACAGCGCTCAGTTGATGAGAAGGATACTTCTTGTAACTTGTGCTCTGGTTCGCATGTGGCTACTAGCAGAAACTGTCCAGAATTTTCAAGACAAAAGGCAATCAAAGAAACCATGGCCAAAAGCTGTATGACCTATGCTGAAGCACAGAAGTTGCATCCTTCAGTATCAAAACCATATGCTGATGTACTAGCATCAGTCTCAGAATAATTTTAGCACTAACAGTAATACTAGAAATCGTCCAATTCCTAATTATATACAAACAAATAATTCAGATAAATCTTTTAAAAAGACGGTGTTTTTAAAACCCAAAGTAGGTACCCTCATCGCCTGGTAAGGTTTATGACCGAACTAGTCATGAGGCTCTAACTAAGGGTTATAATACACCCATATCTCCAAGCAAAAGTATACTTGTAAACAGCGATTTAAATACTCATATGACTAGTATGTCAGTAAAAGAACTAATAATTCAACTTATAAACTCTCTTTCTCAAAGTAATTTATTATCTTCACCGACCAACGCTGCCCAAAATATTTGTGACCATGATATAATAATAAGTAGCAGACAAAACGAAACAGCTACAACCAGCTATAGTGCCGATGGCGGTTCAGTGGAATTGCCGTAGTATCGGCACAAAAAAAAAACAGATATAATTTATATAATAAATAAATTTGACCCTTTTATTATAGCATTGCAGGAAACATGGCTTCGGCCCAATTCCTGCTTTAAAATTCCTGGCTTCTCTTGTATAAGGGAAGACAGGCAGGATAGTTATGCAGGTGTTGCTTTACTAATTAAACATTCTTTTAATTTTTCTCACATCCCTATTCCTCATCATATTGAAGATTATTCAATAGTAGCAGCTCGAGTAAATAACATTTCATTTGTCTCAGCTCAGTGTACATACCTCATCCTTCAACATTTATTTATGATGAATGAGAACAAATTCTAAGTAACATTCCTAGTCCTCTCATTATCATGGGAGATTTTAATGCTCAACACCAGTCTTGGGGAAGTTCCTCTTCTAACCACTATGGTAATAGAATTCTAGACTTTTTAAACAATTATAATTTATGCATATTGAATAATGGCAATCGTACGCGTCGAACACAATCTCATGAAGGAAAAAGTGCCCCTGATCTAAGTTTTTGCTCTTCCAGCCTGGCTTCTTGTCTAACTTTGTCTACATTAGATTCAACTTACGGAAGTGACCATTACCATATAATCATTACTTTCCCTAATATGACTAATAGTCCATCTAGAACACATGCACCTCGCTTTAAACATCAGCTAAATAATGCTGATTAGTTGTCATACAGAGAAAAGGTAGAACAGGGCATTTCAGCCTTACCATCTACAATTGAAGGTAATCAGAATATGTGTGCTGAAGCTTTTGCTAAGCTTTTAATAGAAACTGCAGATCAAATTTTTCCTATAAAGAATAATGAAAAGGAAAATTCCTACTCCCCCATGGTGGGATAAAGACTGTTCAGATGCAATAAAAGAAAGAAAAATAGCTGAAAGAGCTTACATACTTAATTCTACCATAGAAAATCTTAATAGTCTCTCAAAAATTAACACCAAAACGAGAAAATTAATTAAACAAAAAAAATGGAATTTATTGTTTAAGTAAAAATTATTATTTTTAAATAGTATGTAAAATTTTTAGATATTTTTGTTATTGAACGAAAACTATAATATGACTTAATTCGCTGACACATTACATCTTTTATTCATAAACTAACTAAAAACTTGGTTTTTCGGGAACTTGACATTCCGCGAAATCGACATTTTGAACCCGCTTGACATTTTGGGAATTTGACATCCTGAGAGGGTATGAAATAGTAGAAATATCGTACTACTAAATCTTAATCACATTGAAATTTGAAAAACATGCCGTGGTGTCGCCATCTTGACGTTCATCGGCTTTTATACTACATATGAATTAGTACCACCGAAAACAGCCACTTCTGGCGTTAATCCAAATTTCGATAATAATTCTATTTTATTTAGTTTTATAAAGATAAAATCTAATTTCTCGCCAATGAAAAGTAGTTCCTTAGCACTTCGCCGAATTCTTTAAATTATAAATGTGCAATGTCTATTTTTATTTGTTAAAGAAAAACCGGCCAAGTGCGAGTCGGGCTCGCGCACAAAGGGTTCCGTAGCAGCAAAGTCCAAAATTACAGTTAAATCAACCTATCTCAAAAACTATAAGAGATACTTTGATCAAACCAAAAATCGTTGAAAGAGTTAATTAGCATGCATCACCTCTATTTTTTTTAGAATTTTATACCCCGTAGTTATAAAAATAGAGGGGGGGGGACATACTTTTTACGACTTTGAGAGCTGATATCTCAAAAACCGTTCACTTTTAGAAAAATGTTTTTTAGAAAACTTTATATCATTTTAAAAGACCTTTCCATTGATACCCCACACGGGTATGTACATCGAAAAAAAAAATTTCATCCCTCAGTTACATGTATGGGGGGCCCCACCCCCAATTCTTTTTTTTACTATTTAGTGTCATATTTTTGTAGCGGTTCATACAACACATATTCCCATCAAATTTCATCACTGTAGTACTTATAGTTTCCGAGTAAATCGGCTGTGACAGACGGACAGACGGACAGACGGACAGACGGACATGACGAAACTATAAGGGTTCCGTTTTTGCCATTTTGGCTACGGAACCCTAAAAAATTACTACCTTCTTGTCAAGTTTTTTTGGATTGTGCTTGTTTATCACGGGAATAGATTTAATAAAGTCTGGAAATGTTTACATATACTTTTATTTTCTACATTACACACACACTTGCAGACAAAATTATTGCAATTCCATTAATTAATGGAAGTCGTGCCAATATTATGTAACTAAAATGAATATTTACTTAAATAGTAGTAGACACTAATATCTATTAATTAACTTGGAAAATTATGCAGATGTTTTTACTTCAGAAGTATTCTTTTCATTAGTATTTTCTATAACATTGGCGTCATTTTCTTCTTCACCATCATCCTTAGGCTTCTTATCACTCTTACGGAACTTGTCATACCTGTAATAAGAATTAATGTTGATATGATATCAAACATGGCGAGAAAGTACGTACAGCAACACCTACGTGTTGCTATAGGTACGTACTTTCTCGCCGTGTATACTATTATGCAAATCTGTCAAATTCCTTCATTCGATTCTCACCTCAATGCTAAAAACTTTTGGTTAAATATCAATTAAGGAATTTTGACATATTGTAGTAAACCGATGTGTGGCCTTGTATGCTGAACCGTGGTATCCACTCTGTATGTTCAAAACACTCCCTGACCAATTTTCCAATAAAAAATTGAATTCGTTCTACATTTAAGTTATGACTTCAGACTAGAAAGTGTATTGTGTGGGCTAGTAAAGTATATCTACAGTTTTCCCACAGGGTAGAGAGAATGAATTATGTGCGTACCTGTCCAGGTCATCGTCATCATCGCTGCCTTCATTGCCTTGTGGGTCTACCTCTCGTAGGAGCTCCCCTATGTCTTTGTCGACATCTGCCCATAGTTTATCTTCATTTCCTGGAAAAATATTGTTGTGTTTCAACTCAAGCTTGGTGTACCCATAAACTTAATATGCATTCACATTTAGGGACAAAATGGAATTTCGCACTTTTGAATGTGTCAGCCTTTAGTAAGTTTCCAAATAACGCTAGGAAGGAACACATGATGTACCCACATAATATATTTTAATATGAGAGTCATACGCCAATGGACAACATTTCAAAATTGCTAAGCTCTGAAACAAAAAATACCAATTCTTTGTTTACTTTTCCGCTGCTCGAATATATATTTATTTATTTTTTATATTGCTTATTTACTGAGAAAAAAATTAAAAACTAAAAAACGTAAGATGACGTCATCGGACGGCAGAATGTAAAATATTTCTTTGCTTAGCACATTATAGTTTTAAATTTACGTAATGCCAAACTCATGACATGTAACTGTCAAAAAAAAAGACAACTTGTCAACGTTGAATGTATGAATGACGTTGACAATGTTGACACTAGTTTTATTTACCTTTGACAGTAGTACCTTTTTTTTATTAAAACAATGATAAGCAAAGGAATATCGCTGTATTCAGCCGTCCGATGACGTCATTTGGCGCTTACGTCTATTTAGAATAAAAAGAATTTCAATAATTATTTTATGCATGAAAATGGACAAATTTTGAAAAAAGAAAAAATATGGGTCTGTTCATTTTATGTCTACTTTCATAAAAAAAATCAATATGGACATGTTAAAAATTTGAAATGTTGTCCATTGAGTGTTGATAAATGAAGTGTCAAAGTTATCACAAATCAAATATCAAAGGGTCTTCTTGACACACAGACGGATTGAAAACAACATGATCATAATTTATAATTAGGGGTACTTCGAAGAAATACCTTAATTACATGTGTGTTTGTCACTCGCTTACCAACTTGTTGACATGTGCATGCCGTGGCAGTCTTTATAGTCTGTTCCATTTATGAAGTCCTTTTTGACATTTCAAAGAATGTAACCCTGTATGTTTCATATAAATCCAATTGAATATATCTTTTTGTATTTGGTAGTAAATCGTCATTAGTTTTGAATATAGGTAATGCTCAAAATAATCTAAACTTCAAAATAAAATAATTTTTTTTTCGCGATTTCGGTTACGTACTATGGTTTATGTTTTACTTTTAAACATTGAGAGGTACCTCAAGTATTCAGTTACTTAAACCGATCATTCGCGAATGAAAATGAATCTGGCGGCAATAGGGCTGCTTATAGCTGAAATAACTTTGATGCATTTTACAATAAAATGTAATAAAAAGTACAGTCATTTGCAGGTAATATTTAAATTGAACAAAGTAATTAAACTTGATCTGAACATTGAACGTGATGAATAGCATAAAAGGGAGAATGTTTCAGAGATATAAAATTCTATGTTCGCCAATTTTAAAAATCCATGTTCATCAATCATCATCTGCCATTTTGCATTTTGCGTAGTCAAGCGCGATGGTTTGTGGTGCGTCTTCAAGATTATTTTGAACGTGAGCTTCAAATGTTGGCCCTCTCTCACCACTTTCACAAGTGAATAACCAAGTAGCTGCAGCTCTCGGCACTTTTATGGATAATTTTATTTAGATTATTCGTTTCGACACTTTTTACGTCATTCTATATCTATATAACTATACCAAACATCCAATTGTGTATTTCTTTTTCGACAAAAACCAAGATTAGAAGTTTTGCATCTCTAAAATTGTTCTTTCGACTATTTCTATTAATTTTAGTTGTTGAAAGTAATTCGATTAAAATTGGTTACAAATCGAGAATCGATGCCGCTGAGTATCGATTTCTAAGGGTACTTCTTCCCTAGTACTGAAGTATTAACATCTGTCAAAAAGGACTTCATAATGAGGCGCGTTTTCTTAAAAAAAAAAAAAAGCTAATAAAATAATAACTCAATAGATGGCGCTTAGCAGGCGAAAATAGTTCTGTCAATGTCAATTCCTTTGCCTACGTACTACAGTCGGATTTTTAATTAGACAAAGTAAACTGACAGATATCAATGTGTCATTTCCATATACTTGCAAAATGTCAAAATGTATGGGAATTTGACATTAGCAACTGTCAAATCACTTTGTTTAATTAAAAATTCAACTATAGGTCCTTTTTTTTAAAAAAATGTGTCATATCATACAAAACATACAAGCATTCATCAATTCATCATTAAATCATGTGTTTGTTGCATATTTGCGATTTTTTTCGGTTTTGGTAACTGGTTTCGGTAAAAAGAAACTGTGTACTTACTAAGTGAGTATCACAATTGTTTGGGGTGAAATGATCCGAACAAACACATGAATATTTCCGTAGATTCCATCCAATTTTTCGATGGACATCTATTCTGGTGGTTTTGAAATAATCATTATTACCAATAAATGAGACAACTATTTATTTTTTTTACTCTATTACACTTAAACGAATACTTACAAAGTACGTACGTTTCTTCCTAAAAAGAATGTTTATTCAAAAAGTAACAATATAATCTATTTTATATTATCACGGATAAATTTTCCCGAAAATTAGGGAATCGAGAACGCGACTATACTCATTGATTTGACAGTTAATTTTTGTGACTTTCACGCCATCTAGTAAGTGTTTTAGAACTATTTCTTTTTTTTTTTGGAAAACGCCTCATTGGAATAGACTATAAGTAAGGCAACATTATAACATGTAGATATAAAAATAAGATCATCCATGTAAGGTGTAGGCTTTGTTGGTTGTCCTTAAATAAATAAATGAAGTGTCGGAACCACGTTCGTCACCAAGAGAAATTACCAGTTCTTGGTACCTAATGCAATCCATGCGGACATATTTTGCAAGAGACAATAATCGCGAACCGATACTAAGATGGCTGCCATACCGATCACTGATATATTGTGATTGTTTGTATCAATCCCTATGAGCAAAAATGCCGATTAGCGCATTATGCAATTCACAAGATATTTTTTACAAATTTTATTGGTAATAATTATTTTAAGTTCTTGTTCAGATTAATACTTGTTATTTTGGTAGAATGAGAACACAAAAAAGTTAACGATTTTTACAGCTTAATATTTTTGTTTGTAGAAAGTTTAACTGTCCTATTCAGCTTCAGATACCGAATGGACTATAGCTACATTTTCTTAAGTCCAAAATTTAACCGCATTTGACAAACTAAAGTGTCAATTTTGATCCTCAGAAAGGCTTTGGTGATATTGAAATGTTTGTAAAATTTCTTAATACATTGAAATTCACCTCTTCTTTACTAAGGGTAACAGGGTGTGTGTGTTTTTGTTCTTGTATTTGACACGTTCCCGAGCGTTGTTGCCGCAAAAGAAAGAGAACTATGTAATTGACAACATTACTAACCTGACATATTTACAGCTTCAGTGCCATTTTCAATCTTTTTTGGTTCTTCAGCAGGCTCCGATTTTTCAATCTTTACCTTCTCATCAGAGTCTTCTGTGCCAGCTGCTTCCTTTTCCTCTTCTGATAAAATAAAGTTTTTATTATAATATTACTTTATATAATCTTTTTTTATAGTTTTGCAATGAAAAACTGTATGAGCTAAAGTGAACAGCAGTTCTAAAAAATAAAGATGCAAAGGAACCATAAAAATCAATACATGTGCGATAACGACACGCGCCAAATCTACGCAAAATAACTTTGGACGTCCGGTTCGAGCTAAAGCCCCTTATGCGAACCGGACGTTACGACCGAATCAGAGTTCCCCTCCATATCGCACGCGCTGTCTGTCTCCTTTGTTTGCATGCGACATGTTTAGTCGTCTGATGCGGCGGTGTAGGGGCCTGAGGTGGGGTAGGGGGGCCTGTAGTGTGCCGTTGTATGCCAAGTATGTGTGGTGGAAGTGATGGTAACGGTGATAGAGGTGGTAGGTGTCGTGGAGGCGGTGAGTCGCCGTCTAGTGGAGGTGGGGTCAGCGGAACTTGCAGTTCATCTCCCTCGTCATCGCTAGGGAGTAGTAGCGCTCGCGACGTGTTTGAATGCGCCCTTATGGGCGGCTTTACGTCGCTGGAGGGGAGCGAAATCCTGGAGGTGCCTGTGGGGGCCGTTGTCGCTAAAAATAAGTGTCGATTTGCTAAAAATAAGATAACAACAAATAAAAAGCGACATCTATATCTTTTACTTAAATCTATAAGTTCCTAACATTGTTATAGTCCATAGGTTTTGTAACAGATGGTAGTAGTAAACTGTCAAAAAAATATTTCTTGGCGGCTGTCACGGAAGCGGATAATTGTCTTGAAAAATTATTATTTTTATAAGGTTGAGTCTAGAGTTTTGTTACGATTTTAGCATAGTGGTGATTGATATTGTTTTGGCGCCTCGGAGATTGGTAACATATCATACAATTTACATAATAAATTGACTTATATCTCATAAATCTTATATTTTGAGCTTAGTTTCACCTGTCCAGTAATTGTATGGTACAATTTGAAAAAATCTATTATTGGACAGTGTCCAATAACTATTTTTTTTCAGAGCTTTGAGTTTCTATGATGTTTTTTGCGTTCATGTTAAACATTTAAATTCCTTATGACGTACTTTCAATTTCAAGTATCACAGACTATTCTGTCAGTTATTGGACACTGTCCAATAATTGTCACTCATTGTGTCCAATATTTGTTTGCTTGCAGGTTGGAGTCTCAAAAATGCCTAAGGGAAAAAAGAGAAATTATGAAGGGCTAAATTGCTTTTTTTCATAAAAAATAAGCAATAAATATAGTTTTGTTAACACTTTGAATAAAAAATTAAGGATATAACGTAAAAACTCATCATCAGAATACATGGCATCATGTCATATCCTTAGTCTTGTCTGATCTCCCGTCTCGTTTTTTCACAAGATTTAGACTCTAACTGAATATTTTGACTATGTCAATGTTAAGTTTCTTACACAATTTGGGGGCTAAAAACGGGCTAGGGGCTAAATATTTATTTTTAGGGCTGAAATAGCATAAAAAGGGCTACATTTAGCCCCAAAGGGGCCAAGTTGGCAACACTGCTTAAGTTTTTCATAAACTTTATTTTTCAGATTTTATTTCTTTAAATTTTATGATCTCTAACGTTGGGACTGATTAGAGTTTAGTAATTAATAATTTACAAATGACATAGTTTTCAGAGGTGTTATAAATTTTGTGAATTAAAAAAGCTATTTTTGTTCTTATAATATTAAACATAATGTCCCTAAAGTGTTTTATAACGTGTTTAACTATAATTTCACTATAATAATTGGCTGTCCAATAATTGTTTCCGACTGTCCAATAATTATAATTTTTGTCCAATAACTGTGTTTTTTGTTCATTTTTTTTAATATAATAAAAAATTTCAACAGTTTACAAGAAATAAGATTTTTAATTTATTGTTATGATAGCTCATTTTATCTAGTGTCCAAATATCTCTACAGTTTATGAGATACTGAAATAGTCGAAGGGAAAAAAATCTTCAAACTATTTTATTCGCTTAATTATCCAATGACTGTCTGTTTACCCTACTTAATACCGTATAGTAGAGTCGGTGCCACTAAAGAAGTCCCGCGGAAAAACACGGAACTAAAATTTGATATTCTTTCCCCGTTATTACAAAATGCTATCTAAGAAAAGTTCAATTCCCTTTATCATGGCGTGTTGGAACGGGATGCCATGAGCCTGTGTCTAAGCGCATAAATTTGAATGTTGATGGCGACCAAGCGCGATGTTCACGGGTCTTCTTTCGTGGCGCAGACTTGTGTCAAAATTCATTGAATCATTAAATCATTCGTTCGTTTTACTTATCCTTGTTTTGTTTTTAGGGAATAAGTAAAAAAAAATAAGTTGAAAACTTGTTCGCAATTTTTTTTGGCGTAATCCGGATTGAACTGTCACAGGGGCAGGGGTTGTCAACTGTTATTGTCCCTGAATTAATATTATGAGGTTATTAGTTTAGTACTCATTTTAAACTAGGGGTCTGGGTGGTTTAATATTTGTATAGTTGATACACTAACTAAAGTTAGTCTGGTAATGCGTATTCTAGTTCTTTAGTTATTCCAAGTATTAATCCCACTACTTATTTTAAACCACGTTTTGGAATAAGAGGGCAGTTCAACTGCATAGTCATAATTATTGGATACTAGTGGCTCCCGACGAACTTCGTTCCGCCAACTTTTTGTTTAATTTCTCACCTTTTAGACTTTCCCTGGACAACGACAAATGTTTGAAACTAAAATCAGCCGAATCAGTCCAGCCGATCTCGGGTTTTATTCAGACTAACGAACATCAATTGATTTTTATTTATATCGATTTATAGCCGGGTCGTTCTTCTTTTTTATCGACAATGAGCCAAACTTACACATCAACATTTAACTTTTATATAACAGACTACAATTGATAAATAATATATCCTAAATATTCGTTAATGTACTATTTTACAGATGGACTATTACATGATCTAAAATTTAATTGATAAAGAATACTTTTTGATTAAAATGGACACCTCCGTCACGTCCCCCGAAATTAGTGCTATGTACACCTCTGTCACGCTTTATATATTTTTTTACATTGTTAAATCATGCTAAAGTACCTACGAGGTGATAAAACAATGTCATTATTTCATGTTAAATTAAGAATATCTTGATGTTGTAACGTATATTTTTTTATATAATTAATTACTTGATAAGTCACTGAGGACGGGCTTATTGTCGTAAAAAAAGAAGAACGACCCAGCCATAATTTGGATTCCAGTCCTGCGTGTGTCTCACCCTTCTGCTGGTGCAGCTGGCGGTGGATGCGCTCGGCGTGCTTGCGCAGCGTGCGCGTGTCGCGGTGCTGCACGTAGCGGCCCAGGTGCATGCGCAGGCGGCAGTGCCGCCGCAGCGCCTCCGTCCGCGTCCGCGCCCGCCGGCAGGTACACGCGGCACAGCTCGCACCACCACACCTGCGCGCCGGCACACGCAAGCGCGGATCCAGCATTCAAAAAAGGTTGTGGTCACAGCATTCAAAGTGACATTACGTCGTTGCGCCTGCCAAAACCCATATGTGCGGATTTTCAAAAAAAATTTTTATCGATGGCACGATTCAGTTTTTTTTTCCGCATGTGTTGGTAAAATCCGTTTTGTAAAATTCAACCCGGAACATGGTTTTACGAATCCTATTTGTGCAAAAACCGTTAGGAAAAAATCGGTATGTGTAATCATAACACATAACGGATTTGTGAAAACTGACAGTCGCAAGCGCGTGTGCCAAACATATGTGCTCTTGTTGTGTTTTTTGAAGTGCATCTCCGTAAATGGTGAGTATTGAAACATTTTACGTTAGCAAATACTTGTATAAACTTATTCTAAAACATAACTTAGGAGTATAATAATTTGTAAAAAACGTAAACTTGCTTTCTAACCTCAAATGTATAAGTTAGAAGATTAATAGCTGAAATTTTTCAAGTATTTTCAGACTCCATATATTTTTGTGATATTTGCCGCCGTTAAATCGTTGGTGACTGTTAAAGTTAAAAGGTGCATCCAGTCTTTATATTATGTTAAAACTGTTGTTTCTGCTTGAAAGTGCTCTATGAACTATATTTTAACGTTTTTTGCCTCAATGATGGTACGCACATCATCTGTGTGATTTGAAGTGGTAAAGCAAAATCTGAATATTTTATTAATTTGCATGTACATAATAACGCAGAATGGCTTTAACCTCTCGAGCACAGTTGCTTGTAAAACTAGTCACAGCATCTACCAATGATACTCCGACTGAAGACATAAATACACTTGCTTTCCGATCCGTTCCTTTCAAATAGTTATGATCCAACGAAGTCTACAACCAGCATCAACAAACTAAATTGAACAACTTTTTACACTTCCAAATATTTCTAATTGAACAGGATCACCTGTATTTTTCGAAGAATTACATGTGAATAACTGTATTGATCTAGAATTGATTTTAAGGTCCGTTATGCCAGAACAGTTTGATAATATAATTATAAGAGAATCTCAGAATGAAGCTGAGTCCGTGCTTTCTTCTACTACATTAATTTAGATGAAAAAACCGGTGAGTTTATAACTAATGAAAATGACCTAAATAATAACAGCTATGACGATAACTACTACCTTGATGAGAATACTGGTTTGTTAGTTATGAAAGATCGAAACATTTTTGGCCAGGAAGATGATTCAACAGATTCAGAAAGTGATAGTGAAGGCAAAAACAATAAGCAAAAACAGAAAAAAGTGTCAAATGAGCCGGTTGCGAGGGGAAAAATGTCTGGGAAGAAAGAGAAAGTCTACAGATTTAAATACAAAATCACGCTACGAGCTTGTGGAGAAACCTAAAAGAAAGCTCTTAGAAAAAAAACAACATGTAGTTATACAGGTGTTTTCAGTTTTGATCGGAGCTTTTTGTGTGGTTTAATATCCGAACACAAAAAAGATGCTGTGTTAAAAGTACTTTTGGAGTTTACCTTCTTGGGATGCAAATAAAGCATACCTGAAAAATATTCGCACGCAACCTATACAAAGACCCGTAAAACACTGAAACTGATTTTACAAGGCAGTTGGCATACGATTATTACATGGCTAATGATAAAGATGAGACAGTCAGAGTATGCAAAACCTGTTTGACGAAGATGTTAAACATTCAAAGCGATACACTGACAGAATGGACTAAAGAAACTCAAGATAGGCTACCGGATAGAGTTGAAGATACAAATACAAAACAAATGCAATGAGTTCATCTGAAGTTTTAGTAATAACCGTTTATGTCCAGAGAGTTCTACTCTGACCTAAATAGTTATAGTTTCTGCCCAGTTTTATAAAATTAAGCTTCAGATGCATAATTATTCAATTTACGTCAATAACAACAAATATGTGGTTTTGTATGTATGGCACGAAGGCGATGGTGGAGTGACTGCAAGCAAATTTTCCAGCTGTATTGTAGATCCAAAAGTGAATGACATTAAGAGCACTTCAGTACAAAGATGGAATGATCTATTACAAATTACCTGATTCTGAAGACTGGCAAACACTTCCACAAAGAGTAGTCACTTTTTGTAACAATATTATTCTTTTATGTTGTTAGTTTTCTGTGTAAACTTATTATTGTTACAAGTAACCGTAACAATGTTTGCTTTATATAAAACACAACTCAATTTGAATTGAATCACACACAAGCAGGATTTTTTGGCTTGTGACAGATCCGTTATGTGCATTTTTTAAAGAAAAAAAATTATAACTGCCAAATAAATGGCATAAACATTATTATAATTTGTGTGCAATTGACAATAATACATATCTTTGATTTTGCATTAACAGTTTTTTACTGAAACATCTTAATATTATTTTATCATGTTTTTTCTAGTTTCTCAAAACCTAGTCATTTTCACAAATGGGTTTTGACAAGCGCATCGACGATTATTGAATCCAATCATGGTGAAGTTGGACCTCACGGCTACGTTACGCCATCTAGCGGTTTAAAAAACTTTAAGCACCCTCATTAAGTAGCGCCACAGACGCCTCGCTACGCGGCTCGAAGTTTTGGCGGCACGGCAATAAGTTGTCAAAAATGTGACATAAGTCATAACATGTCAGCATATCGTCTATGGCTCTTTGCTGCGTTCCGAATCACGCACGTTTCATGATTCATTGTGTTTTTTAAATTTTATTAAGGCTTATCGTTCATTATCATCAGCCTATCGATCTCAATAGACCGTAAAAAGGTGAAGGTGTGGTTGTGGGCATGCCCATCGTGCCCACAACGGTGGATCCGCCCTTGGGCACACGCTTTAACACGACTACACGACCACACGACCACACGAGCCCGACCCACCCACTCTCGGCTTGGCTCGACTCGAAGCTTACATTTTCATATCCCACTAATAGAGTATTTCACTAAGCTCGAGATTCTACAAGATATAAATATTTGATATAGCTACCATACAAAATTCAAATAAAATGCATACAAAATATTTAGGTGTGACGTCACATCTTAGTAGCCATTTGTATGGAGTGTTTAGGGTTTGCTCAAAATAATGTGATTTTAATATTGTGATATCTCAGTAGTTTAAATGAGAATCAAGTAATTCTTTTAACAATGTTTCTATCATTGAGAGATCTTTTGATTACAAAAATAAAATAAAAAAGTTAAATACCGTATTATGCTACTAATTGACGCAAATTAAAATATGGGTGAAAGCGAAAAGTATTTACCTCCATTTTCTTAATATGTTCACTGCCGATATTAATTTCCAGTTTCGGTTTTTTGGGAGACGACTCCTCTTTTTTCTCACCGCCTGAGTCGTCATCTTCGACTTCTGTAAATAAGTATTATGATAAATGAGATACATTTTAAAATTAGTTCACATTATTTTGTATTACCAACTGACCAGAGTGATATTGCGGCCTCACATGCGTGATGCGTGAAGCAGCATTGTGCTATATTTCGCTGCGTGAATAAGGGTACCGGAGGAAAGGGGTAGTTATTCAAGGTCGGCAGTGCACCTGTGACTCCACTTGTGTCGCGGTTGTCTATGGGCGGTGGCAATCGCTTACCAACAGGTGATCCGTCTGCTCGTCTGCCACCTCTAACATAAAAAAAAAACAAAATAATTTATGGCGTACCATCAACGTCGCCGACAGAGTCTAGCGTCATAAAGTTGTCCAAGTCGACGTCCATGCCCTCGTCGCCACTGCCCTCCTCCGCCTTGGGGCTGGCCCGACGAGCCGACTGATTGGCTTTTCTCTGCAGAATAAAAATAAAAAGAGTAAACACGCGGCTACGATACTCACAAGCTCGGTAGCAAACGAGAACGTAGTCATAAGAATAAATAAATATTTCACAACATCACATACATTGATCCGACTCCGAGATAGATAGCTTAAGTACCTGTGTTACGGATACCAGAACCAACGGCAGAAGAGAGCAGAAGAAGAAGAGCGTACCTTGAGGTGTTCCAGCGAACAAATGTGGTGCTCGTATATCATCGGCGAGCGGAAGGTGACGCGGCAGATGCGGCAGAAGGGCATGAGGAAGCGCTTCATGGCGCGGTGCGTGTCGGTGAGGTTGTGCGCGTGGCGCGTGGTGCGGTGGTTGAGGCGGCACACGAGGCAGAAGGTGGTGCGCGGCGCCAGGGCCGCGCCCGCCGCCGCCTCCAGCTCGCGCTGCGCGCCGCGCTGCGCCACGCGCATGCGCAGCAGCTGCGCCTTGTGCCGCCGCGCCACCGCGTTCATCGCCGCGCGGTGCTTGCTCGACACCAGGTGCTTGGCGTAGCCCTGCACCAAATACGGTATTTGACTATTTTTTTTTCATTTGTGTAATCGAAAGACCTCTCAATGCAAAAAACATCGTTGAAAGAATTACTTGATTCTCATTTAAACTACCTGAGATATCACAACTTTAAAATCACATTATTTTGGGCAAACCCAAAACGCTCCATACAAATGGCTACAGAGATGTGACGTCACACGACAGTATTTTGTATGCATTTCATTTGAATTTTGTATGGTAGCTATATCAAATGTATCGTTTATGCCAATGGTTCCATTATAATAGTTGGTGTAAATTATATGGGTTATTCAATGGTATAATTATTTAAAAAAAAATTCATACTTTTAAAATGGACTTGCCCATGCATCTTTGAATGACCATAAAACCGACTAGACGTTATATTTTTAATTGAGAATTGTTGCTATTCGCACATATTTACCTATATTTTGATAAAATATTTATATTTTGTAAAATCTCGAGCTTAGTCAAATACCCTATTTTATAAGGGTTTTCGCGTGTCAAAAATCCGCTAGATGGAGTGGTATACGAGTGAGGTCTGTCCACGCGTCGACTGCGTGCACAGCTGCGGCCGGCCTGACGTCACCAGCGGAGGGGTGAGCGGGCGCGGGGAGGCACCCAGCGCTGGCCGACACACTCCACGATAAAGCGGCTTGCGGACACTCGCATTTGTTAATTTAAATTTATTTGTTTGTTTCCTCTTGATCATATTAATATAACCATTATACCTACAGTCCGCTTTTAATTATTAATCTTCTGAGATCGTCGAGGACAAGGTCCATATACAACGTGATTGGTTATTTTTAAACGTGATCTGTCAAAATGTCAATTTGACAAACTAAACAACCAATGCGGTTGATGTTGGACCTCAGTCCAACAGTACGCCATCAAGCGGATTTTTCACACGCGATAACCCTCATTACATTCAACATGAACGATTACACAGAACAACATAGATTCTGATGAATTAGGTTTGAGGTGTATTCCTGAATATACTTTAGGTGGTAATCACGAATATGGTATTCGGTTTTTTTCTATCAGCTCTATTATAAGTTACAGGTGACTGAAATTCTGAAAATAGGTTATTGGGGGCATATTCAAATGCAATTCAAATATAGAAACATTTCACATAATTATTGGTAATTGTATTGATGATAATAAAGATACTCACGAATTAAAATAATGATTCGTTTTCATATTTTTATCTTAGAACTCAGGTGAGATATATTCCATACAACGACGCGCTCAAACAAAGTAAGTGTGGAAAACAATACAAAATATTACATCTTTGGTATCTTTACAAAAACAAATCGTAAAATTATGATTTACGTATTTTACAACTAAAGGTTTAGTAAATTGATAAAATAGTATAAATGTCTGGTGGGTAATTTTTCAATAGGCCATTTATATTTGCCATATTTTTGTATTTTTCTGTATTTTGTCTTTGAATAACTTAAAAACTAGAGCTGATATGGAAATTCTGGAAATGTATCAAGATACTATTATTTTTTTTAAAATAAAAAATACGTCTTATGACGTGGTTATTATCAAGTAAACCCACTTCAAAGACAGATAATACTGGGCAACATAAATCAACCTATTTCTTGATGTATACAGTTAACTGAGAAATAGGTTGATTTCACACTGGCACTTCATTCCGGCTCTGAAGTTCTCTATCGGCAGTCTGTTAAGGTGACGGGTAGGGCACACTAGCGACGCCAATCGATTCCGGGGTTAAAATCTCTCGGCAAACTATTTATACTATTTATTAAATAACCATGCACAAATGTTGGGTCCAACGCGTATGCGAAAAATTGAATCACGCCAAAAGCGGCTACTTTTAGCGTGAATCAATTTTTTGCGTACAAAAACAGACCCAAAATGTGTGCATGATTATTTAATAAATAGTATAAGTGTTTGCTGAGAGAGTGTACCCCGAAATTGTTTAAAATAGATCCGGTTTAGTAGCTAAAAATTAAAATCGATTGGCGTCGCTAGTGTACCCTACCCGTCACCTTAAGGCCGCAAGATGGTCCTTTTTCCTTTAAAACTGTCGCGTTATTCCAATTCTACGCAACAAAATTTTCCCACACAGGCACTTCACTCCGGCTCTTTAGTTCTCTACCGGCAGACTGCTAATACTAAATTGTGTCAAAAAAAATATCTGATCAGTTTTGCACTACAGCTTTATAGGAAAAAACGGGACTGCCTTTGACCACCTTTAGGCTGTTTAAACTGATTTGACAGTATTTCATATAAATAGAGTCAAGTTTAGTTGCACAGCTGTTTTAAAAGTCTGTGAATTCCCCTGTGTATGAGGCGTACTAACCGCGAAAGTGGCGCACTTCTCCTTGCAATGCACACAGGAGAGATGCACGTAGGGCCGCGCGCGCGGCGGCGGCGCGTCCGACGCCGTGTCCGGCTCCTTGTCCGTGTCCTCGCCCGCGTCCGCCTGCTCCCCGTCCGACACTTCCTCTTCAGGCTGTGCGGCATACATTCATACATTTGAGCTCTACTACGTATAATAAAATTATAATCTTAACGTGTGTAAACTTTTTCTGAACAGGAGCGCAATTCTCGGGATATTTTGTCAACATACTCATCCACGATGTTCTTTCAGACCGAAAATCCCGAGAATGGGGCACCAAGCAAAAACCGACAGCAAGAACTACTGAAAGTCATTGACTAAACAAAATATATTTAAATTATTAAAAAAATATTCTTTAAAGTTCTTACCTTGGGAGATTTGATTTTAATCTCCTTCTTTTCTTCAGTAGATTCTTCTTTTTCATCCGCATCCCAATCTTCTTCAGTTGAAGATGCTTCATCATCCTTAGATTTCACAGAGCTATATGGAGAGTTGAAGTAAATTAGTATTTTTAATTTAATTTAAGTAATAATCCCGAATATATGAACAAGTTCAAGATGTGTTATTCAATTTTATTTTTAGTAGCTGGATTTTATATTGTCCATTTTACACATTTCGAGTCAATGTCTATTTCTTCTATTGCTTCATTATACATACCATTTCCACACTTTCAGTGTTACCTTATTCTGGTGGCAATTTGTTTCTCATCAGTAAAACACCAATGTTTTTCTTTGGTATTTGCTCATGTAAAATACATTTGGTTTTACCAGAAGCTGTTCAAAGCTTTCTGGTATCTTTCAAGGCCATTTTAACAGTTTAACTGTAATCAGCAAAATAAACTAATTGTAATTATTACATTCAATATTTATAGTCAATTACCTTCTCCCTTTGATTGACCTAAACGCACGGGTGTAACCGAGCGTCCGATCTTGGAATCGCCTAGAGATAAACGTGCCTCGCGAGCGGGGCGCGCCGCGGAAGGAGGCGCGCGAGCGGATCGTGCGGCCGCGGAACGAGCGCCGCGACGCGCGCGGCCGCATGGACGAGCGGGGCGGCTCTCGCGGCGGGCCCATGCCACTTGGCTTGCGGTAGGTTTCACGATTTGGCGAACGTCTTCTGTCTTCACCGCCAAACGACCTTCTTTCGCTGCTGTAATTGTCTTGTCTACCGCCGTATGATCCGCCATAGTGACCGCCGCCATCATGGCTACGTCTATCGCTCGAGGATCCCTGTACACAATTCTCTTTGTTCTTCCAACAGGTAGTAAATCAATTAGCATTAAAATTAATAAACATTATTTCCTCTTTGAATGCACCATAATCAATCAAAAAATTGAAATCCTCTCAGATTTGTTACACAGTTATAAATGTAGGGCTTAGAAGTACACATACACTACTAGTAGTAATATCTGAAATCCAGGTCAAGACTCAGTGTTGCCTGTCTTTGCAATGTGTCAGATTGATTAAAATTCATTTCAATAGAATGTCAAATAACACCCTTGTGATAGGGAATATCATGATCTCATGCAGCCCAATTTTGTCTAGAAACTTTAGTGTATGGTCTGTCAGAGCATTACTATCATATTGTATCAATTTCCATAATGTCATCAACTAACAATGGATATACAGAACACTCATCATAGCCTTCTCCCAACTTATACCTCATTGTTCTAGATTTGTAGAATATTGAAAACAAAAGAACACCCATTCCATAGACAGTCTTTTTTCCTGATTATAATATTATCAAATCTGTTAGCAAATGATAGTAAAATAACAAACATTCTATATTATAAATGGCTTTTAATATCAGACTGGTCTTGAATTATTGCAGGTGAGAATATTTTGCCTTAAATTCAGTTGGTAGTCCTTAATCAAAGTTGCCTTTTTTTCTTCTGCCTGATTTTTGTATAATATTAAATATCTGGTTGGTAAAGACAGCTGTAACATGTATGAAGCCCCAAGTTTTGTTGGCCATATCAGTGGAAGAAGGATTCTTTTTGGATTTAAAATGGTTGAAATCAAAAAGAAGCTTTCTTTGAAATTCTTAATCATGAGCCATCCATCATCACATACATGTACAATATTATGCCAAAGATGCCACATTAATGAGTGTCAGACCAGTTAGCCACTCAATGTTATGCCAGGCTCCTGTGCTCTTTTCTATGCCTAACCTGTTTGAAAACAAACACTATAGACTCAGTTGTGCTTACCTCCATTCTCATTCTTTTACGATCAGGTGATCCTGATCTGCCCCCATAGTCACGGTTTGAATAGCTTGCAGAGCTTTCCTATAATACCAAAATGAACATTTTAAGTAAAAGGTTTCATTTCCTAAATCAAAATTATGAAATAACTTCAATATACTTACAGATCGATAATTTTTCTTAGAATATGATTCTTCCATTCGGTCACGGCTAGTGTATCTATTTCCACTGCTGTTATTGTAGCGGTTATCATTGTTGTAGCTATAACCACCACCGCGCCCGCCACGGCTCTCATATGACCCGCGGTTGCCACGGTATGAGCCCCTGTAGCTGCTGCCGCGCCCACTGTAGCTCCCCCGCCCAGTATAGCCTCCATAGCCACGACCACGAGACGACATCTAGTAAACATATTTAAGCTCATGTCATCAATATTTTTGGGGTGTTGTCTTCAATTTCTATTAGGTCAACCAGTGAAGATACATAGTTAGTAGAACAGTTATTGACCAAAACACATTTTGAAATAGATACACATACATTGAGACATACATCTACACATACTTAGTCAGCACTGATTTATTAATATGAGGAAGCAATTCTTTTCAATAATTTCTATAATGACAAACTTAAAAACAATTATTAAAGTCAAAATTTAACATCCATCTAACATAATAGGTAATTCTTGAACACAAATAGTGGCATAATTTATATATAGGCTAAGGCTATATCCTCTGTGCCATATACAACATGTTGGGAAGCTGTTGGTCATTAGACCACTCAGCATTTGTGATACAACTAATATTTTTTTTATTTTAAAGCTAAGTGGTTAGGAGTCATTAATTCATCATTACTAAGTAGATTAGAATTATGTATGAAGATAAAATATTGGTATTTTTTTCATGTTACACCTACATGAAAAAATACCACAAATAGATACAAATGGAATATAAAATAAATATGTACATACACTCATTAATTTACTGGGCACAGACTGCCGGCAGTTGATAATTAGAAGAAAAAAGTAAACCTTATGGATTTAGCGTTTAGCATCCACACTACTTATTGACACTAAGCTTCTTGTAAAATCAGATTAATTCTAACGAATGGCATGAAATATCAATGTTAAAGTTAAGCCGGTGCGTGCGCCAAAGTAACCTACATAATAGGAAAATGGCGTCATGAAAATAATCGTGCAGATGGCGATGCCACGGGCCACAAGGGCGTAGCGTCATCGATTTACTTTTTGTTTTACAAGACAAATAATAGTATAAGGATTCTTACCGTCTGAAAAACTTCTTCAATTAGCGATGAAGTTAAATTAAAATTTTATCGCACTATGTGTAGGATACATCAAATTACGCGGTTCGTGACTATATCGAACAAAAATGGTAAGTAGGATGGGTTGGGTTAGGTTAAAAAAGAAAATGTCGCCGGGCCCGGCCGCGCGCAACGCAACGCAAGACGCAAAATCTCTTCTCTAGAGATGTGCCGACGCCGAGTCAGGCTGACTCGAATACCTAGCTAGTACTCAGGTACTCGAGTACCCACAAAATATAGTACTCGGATACTCAGTACTCAAGTATAGTGTTCGAGTACTTACGGTACTCGAACAGTTGAATACTCAGTCACTGTACTTTAATAGCAGGCTTATACTTTCACACTTACGGTCGAATATATATGTCCACCACACTCTAAAGAGTATTATGAGTGAATTTAACAACGAGAAGTGTTGATTAGTCGGTGCAGGTTAAAACATATGTTTATTAAACACTTAAACGTTGTTTATGTTTTCCTACCCGCCCGATTAGTGATAGATAGATGTTAAAAAAGTTTATTTACATACTTTATATACTGTAGCTTACCAACTAAGTAATTTGTGGAACTGTGAAACGTTTTACTGATTTTCAACGTGTGAAAGTGACATAGTGAAAGGATGCCTCCAAAGAAAAAATCCAAAGTATGGAATTATTATAATACTAATTTACCAAATAAAAAAGTGGAGGGCAAATAGTGTATAAAACATTTATTAATTTTGAGAACACCACAAATTTATTAAAACATTTGAAAAAAATGCACCCTCTGCTTTATACGTTGTTAATAGCAAAAAAATATAAGCTAAAATAGAAATGAAAAGAAAATACAAAGCCAGATTTAAAAAGTACTCGTGTCAAGAAAAGTATTCGAATCCTTGTGCTAGTACCTATCCGAGTCTCCGGACTCGAGTACTAATTCGAATACTTTTTTAACGAGTACTAAAATACTCAAATATCCAAAAGAGCCGACTCGACACATCACTACGCTTCTCTCAGTCTCTCGCTCGCTTGACGTTTGGTGCTAATCTGTCAACTGTCATTGTCAATGTTAGGATTTTTTTTCTTAGTCTGTGGTTAGAATGTCATACCAGGAGCCCAATTCTCGGGCTCGTGACATTTATTATCATACGACATATATCACTGAAACATAGAGCCCAATTCTCGGGTTCGTGATATTTTGAAAACATGGCGGATATCACCTGAAAACCATACAAAAAAACATGTTTTAGTGATATATGTCGTATGAAAATAAATGTCACGAGCCCGAGAATTGGGCTCATAGTTTTTTTGTATGGATTTCATGCGACTTCCGCCATGTTTTTTCATATCGAAAATCCTGAGAATTGGGCTCCAGTAGGCCAATTCTCGTGCTCATGACATTTATTTTCTTACGACATATATCACTAAAACACAGTTTTTTTGTATGGTTTTCAGGTGATATTCGCCATGTTTTCAAAATATCACAAGCACGAGAATTGGGCTCCATGAACATTTTTTTTGGTTGAATTCTTCCTTTGAAGGAAAGGCTAAGGGTACACAAAAAAAGGCTCCTGTTGCTTATACTAAGCTCTCTGATTGGATTCTTTTGCTTGGTGAAGAGCATCGCATTGGCTCTTCTGACCAGCCAGCAGCTGTCGGCACAGCTCTTGGCTGGGTAGTTTACGGAGGCTCCTACTCGCAGTTCAGTAACTCAGCACCGCATGTCAATTTTTTTAGTGTTTCTGTTCATGACACAGAATTAGATATGTTTATGAAGCACGAACAATTAGATTTATTCGATAGAGCAAAAGAGTTTTGTTCATCTCAAAAGCTCGCTGCTAATATTTGAAATAACACTACACGTGCAGATTTCCGAACGGCTGTTTTGAAATTAGTTTGCCGAGACGGAGTCTTTACCCGCGTGAATCTGAAAGAACTCTTTTGGCTTTAAATCGATTAAACTCTCTAGGTAAGAGATTGAGATGTGATGCTGATCGTGATTTGTATACCATAAGCGCTGATTCTTACGCTTCTAAATATTATGCAGAATGCATTAAAAATCCGTACTTTGCCAATATTCATGTAAAGAAGCAGTTTCAAAGTACTTGACGCTCAGTTTGGTCCCGGAATAAATTACTGCCTGCGTGTGAGCGTGACCGCTGGGGGGAGAGGTCCGTGATGACCACAGGGATTTTTCTGGTACGTTGCTACGCAGATGTTTCCGGTCCCGTCACACGCGAGTTGCATGTATTTTCTGAAATACGTTATGAAGATGGTTGTTTTTTCGTGTACCAGAATGGTACATTTAAAGTTTATTTATTTGCAAGCAAATCTCGGGTCGCGCCTTTAAAACTTGTCTTTGTATCGCGACTCGAGCTGCAAGCAACTGTTTTGGATGTTCGCTTAGCGAGGACAATCAGCGACAAATCAACACAGAGAATATGTAAATAAAGTTTAGTGCGACTCGCAGACTGTCCAAGCTTATGCTCGTATTTTCAACACCTTCGCGCAAATTTTGCACTTAGTTTGTTTTGGTTTTCATCTAAATTAAATATTGTTGTTGACGTCAGAATGCTTGGAATCACCAGAGAGATAGTCCCAAGGCCCGGCTTTTCTTCACGGCTTAATCTTCACGGCTTAAATGATTTTTTGGCTGTCTGATCCATTAGCTAGTGAGCGTACCTGGAGATCAGCTGGAGCTTGGAGCAAACGGTCCTTTTTTAATACATAAAGTTATACGTTTTATGTTTAGTATTAAGTACGTAGTTGATATTGTTTTGTACCGTTCTATTATTCCATATTCGGTTTATTTAGTTCATGCCTCTAAGGCATGTAGTCTATACATGGCACAGATTGAGCCCACCAATTTACTCGCCTTCTGCGTGAGAAGTAGTTGTTGTATACTTCGACCACCTGGGGTACTACGTCCATTGTCTGCCAGAGACATTGCGAATACATGTTATGAGACACTGTAAAAGAGCTCTTTAGTCTTGAGAAGAATCTGACTTATTAGTTTATTTTGTTTCGGTTCGTCGTTGGAGAAGAATCGGTGCTGTTATGTCTCCAGATATTAAGCGTCACATTATCGCCCTACCGTTCGTGCAATCGCCGCTGCTTGTCAAATGCCGGGTAAGAAAGGCTTTGCCTACGATTCCGCCGATCGGAGACTTGCCAGAGGAGCGCCTTCTACTCCATTACAGACCCTTCTCAATAGTCGGTGAGGATTATTTCGGCCCCGTAGAAATTGCTGCAGTTTGTCAGCTGATTCTGTCATCATGGCATTACGGCGGTTTATGGCAAGACGAGGAATGCCCCTACAAAGTATTTACCGCCAATGGAACAGCCTTCTTCGGTTCCAGCAGGGAGATTATGCAAGAATGGTAAAATGTTGACCACGGAGAAATTGCCCATAATTCCCTCAGCAGCACTTTCAAGCTTTCTTGATTGGACAGACATCACCGCTATCTAGGCCGATCATTTTTGGTGTAGACAGGTTAAGGAGTACCTACCCAAGCTAGCACCCTAATAAAGAATTGACCGAAGGAATTCAAAGAGACTTGTCAATCAGAGACATGGCTATAGTTTATGATGAGGAATTCGCCTCGCAGTGTGTGGCCTAAAGGCCGTGTTGATAATGTGTTCCCAGGCAGAGATGGCATCGTGAGAGTAGTGGATGCTACCTCAGGTGGAGTGTTAAGGCAGTCCAGTTCGAAAACTGGCATTTATTTATTAGATTTAGTTTGTTGCAACAGGGAGTCTGTTCTCTTCATTTTTTGGGTTTCGTAAGGTCCTTTGGTCCCTTACGGGGAGGGCCATGTCAGAGTACAGACTCCTTGGATCTAATTTAGTTTTTTATAACGTTTTTACTTATCTTGACAGAAGTTGTCATTGCTTTTTTGTTTCGTTCTTGTCGTAAAAATCTTGCTTGGAAATTTGGTTTCTATTTTTTTTTTAATAATATTCTTTCACTATTTTTATGCGCGTTTTTTTTCATCTGCCACATAAACTTTTAAATATTTCAAACAATAACAATGATGTTTATCAGATAGGAACACTAGTAAATTAAAATTTTGTGTTAGTTGGCAATAGACAGATCAGTTGCAATCTTTCTTCTGATGCTACGAACCTCAACAATTTCCATAGAAAAAATACTGTACTGCTGTACTACTGCCCATGTCAATGTCATCGAAGTGCATTTGATCTTGGTTGGTCTGTAATATATGCGCATGTGTGCTGTACTTAGGTGCTGATTAATTTGTTTTCAGGCTGCGACGACATCATCCGGCAGCACAAAGCGCATTCGCAGTGCCGCACCTCACCGGTAACAACCTTCTCTCTCACCACCAGGCTGTCTCCACACTCTGTGAGCACCAGCGCTTCACCGCGCCTCTGCAGCACTCGCCCGACCAGAGCACCGGCGCCTTCACCGTGCCGCACCTCACCGGTAACAACCTTCTCTCTCACCACCAGGCTGTCTCCACACTCTGTGGGCACCAGCGCTTCACCGCGCCTCTGCAGCACTCGCCCAACCAGAGCACCGGCGCCTTCACCGTGCCGCACCTCACCGGTAACAACCTTCTCTCTCACCACCAGGCTGTCTCCACACTCTGTGGGCACCAGCGCTTCACCGCGCCTCTGCAGCACTCGCCCGACCAGAGCACCGGCGCCTTCACCGTGCCGCACCTCACCGGTAACAACCTTCTCTCTCACCACCAGGCTGTCTTCACACTCTGTGGGCACCAGCGCCTCACCGCGCCGCTGCATCACCATCAAAAATTTCATCGGTCTTCGGCTACTCGTATTTGGCCCCTGCTAGCTATCTGGCGCAAATTGTCTCTCCACCTAGCCTGAGGGCATTGGCTACGCTTAACGAGACGTAGGAATTACTCTACAACTTCTTTACCATTTTCCGAAATGAAACATACAATTTCTAGATTAGACTCATAGAAAGTTAAGAAAAATAATTTCAGATTTTTTAAACAGATATTGATGGAGAAAAAAATAAAATGTAAAAATCCTCCTATGACGTCATCACTCGCTATGACAAATTAATAACGCTTTTGCTCATGTTCATTTAAAAAAAAAGTAAAATCTCCGATCATAAAATGCTAAATAATGACAGTAACAGTAAGTAACTTAAAGTCACCTAAGCTTTTTTTACTTGACATATAGCACCAACAGCACTATACCTTGAGCCTCAGGACTACGTCACTTCCGGCATATTAATTAATAATTTAAAAAGGAAATATTTTAATAAAACACACATTTAATTATAACTAGAAAATATGGGTCATCTTTTTTCTCTTTCTTTATTCGAAAAGCGTATAAAAATGCTAATATTGTTTTTTGTCGTATTGTCCATTGTTGGTATGTACCTACATATTTTTATTTGCTTTACTTTATTTGAAACACATTAGAGACACTGCTTCACGCTGTAAAAAAGATATTTGTGCGAGAAATAAAGTGTCGTTATAATTGAATTATGTATTTTTATTTGCCTCATGCATAAGTAGGTACCTAGTTTGTTTTTAATTCTAAATGTATAATATTATTGTTCACAGTCTTATATTATTAACAGGAAATGATTAGTGTTCATGTCCACACGTTATTTTCTTTTTCCACTTTTCTTTCCTCTCCATATTTCATCTTTGTATTCCCGTATGTTTGCCCAGGAATCCTGAAACAAGTATTATTGTTAGAGTTATTCATGTAATGGACAACATTTCAAAATTGCTAAGCTCTGAAACAAAAAATACCAATTCTTTGTTTACTTTTCGGCTGCTCGAATATATATTTATTCATTTTTTATATTGCTTATTTACTGAGAAAAAAATTCAAAACTAAAAAACGTAAGATGACGTCATCGGACGGCAGAATGTAAAATATTTCTTTGCTTAGCACATTATAGTTTTAAATTTACGTAGTGCCAAACCCATGACATGTAACTGTCAAAAAAAAAGACAACTTGTCAACGTTGAATGTATGAATGACGTTGACAATGTTGACACTAGTATTATCTACCTTTGACAGTAGTACCTTTTTTTTTATTAAAACAATGATAAGCAAAGGAATATCGCTGTATTCAGCCGTCCGATGACGTCATTTGGCGCTTACGTCTATTTAGAATAAAAAGAATTTCAATAATTATTTTATGCATGAAAATGGACAAATTTTGAAAAAAGAAAAAATATGGGTCTGTTCATTTTATGTCTACTTTCATATAAAAAAACAATATGGACATGTTAAAAATATGAAATGTTGTCCATTGCGTCGAAATGTTGATATGGGTATTCCAGACATTTTTAATCAACATCACAAAATTAATTTTAGCCATATCACCTAAATAATTCTAGATAGAAACAAAGTTTTTTATTAAATTTATGAATGAATGGGTTTTTTCACCTTATAATTAATTACACCATTTGAGGCATATCCACTTTCTTTTTCCATGTATGAAATCAGTGTGAGTACAGTAGGTACAGTAAAGAACTCTACCTAATCCGACCTCTGTTAATCATGCAATAAATTTAAGTACAAGGGACCAATATACGACCTGCGCATATCTAAAATTTTTTAAGAGTGTCATGAAAATGATGAAAATAAATAAGTACTCAGGTGGGGGCGCGGGCAAAAAATTATTAAGTATTGTGGATGCTCAATGCCTGCAATTCTACTAAGATGATAAATGAAGGGCAGGTGCTCGCTGAGCCTAAAAAAGCAAAAAATCATCTTAATCGCGAGGACCGGTATGCTTTAGGCCTTGATCAAGAAATAAAAGAATAAAAGTTAAAGTAATAGGATACTTTTGAAATTTACATACTTTTCTAGCTTCACGCCATTCTAAATTTCGCAGTCGGGCGAGCCCCTTAAGATTTCGGTCTAGAATTTTTAGGAATTCTTGTCTTGATATTTTTGGTGACTCAGTGGTATTACTATTGGGGTCTGGAGCCTTCGTCACTGCCTGGAAATTCAAAATCACATCTTATTATTTTATACTTTCATCAAAGGGTAATATTTTAGTATTATGAAATTTTACGTGAAAGCGCAAGTAGATGACGTTTTGTAGTGTGGTTGAAGATGATCACAATAACAATCAACTGTACCTAAGTAATTATAGTTAGTGCGTTTTATAAACGCAGTACATACTTACATTATCGTCGACAAACTGGTTCCCAACCTGTTCGGTTATTTGATTATACGCACTTTTCGTATCATTGATTTGCTGAAAAAAAATATTACAAAATCAAACATAACGTTTCAAAGGTGCACATTACATGTTAGTTAGGCGTGTTACGCTTTCAATGCTCTGTTATTAGTTCAGTCTCATTTAACTAGGGAATTGTATTCAATGTTAACAAATTCAACAAACGAATCAAGCCCCCGAGTCCCTCTTATTATTCTTTAATTAATCAAGGTATGTAAGTAATAATAATAAATAAATATTTCACAACATCACATACATTGATCTGACTCCGAGATAGGTAGCTCAAGCACCTGTGTTACGGATATCAGAATCAACAGTGGGATTACAAATATATACATATAATACTTTTCTTTTGTAAATACATACTTATAATACATAGCAAACACCCAGACCAATACAAACAAACATGTTCATGCACACAAATGTTTGTACTGTGCGGGGATCGAACCCGCAACCCTTGTATCAGAGGTAGCGTTCACTACCACTGTTCCAATCGGGTCGTCAATACTTTTTAAGTAGGTACTTTAGTTCTCAATTTGCTCATGCATTTCTTATGAAAATTATCCCCAAATATAATGAGCGCTAATTTGATCTAAAAAAATGTTTTTAGCTAATGTCAACAAGATTGGGTATAATAGTTAAAAAGTAATAGAATGGAAGTAAGGAGTAGATAACTACATACATTTAAAAGCCTCCAGATTATTTGACTATCAAAAATAAGTTAAATAATAAAAATGCCAGTTGCTGGTGAATTGTGCGGATATTGTTTTTTTTTTACCACCTTTATGTACCTACCACTTTTCGAGCAAAAATAAATTGATTCTTGGTTCTTGAACAATGATTTTAATAAGTTACACTTTTTTCGTGTCCCTGTGAAAGACATCAACGCGCTGCGTGCGGAACGCGTTGAAGTCTTTTAGACTGCGTCGCTGTTGCAAAGTTGAGGGCCTATTCGGGAGCACTCGACATTTAAGTAGAGTTAGTATATGGACGAATGAATGACATCTCTGAATTTCTACTTCAATGTCGAGTGCATGAGAATTGCCCCTATGCTAGGAAGAGAAGCGAGTTGACAGGTATACCTCTAGAATAAGGTGAAATATTGTGCCAAAAAATCCCCATTTCGGCGTGGTAACCACCGGCTTGCCGGCCTTGGTCGCAGCTTGTCTCTGGCCGCGGTCCTTTTCGATGGATTTCTCTGCTGTTGGCTGAAATGAGACACGTTACGCCAAATACACAGTGCGATTGAGAACATTTTATAAGGGTTATACAGACAGCCTCACGTTGGTTTAGTGCAATCTGTTAAATATTCTCAATTGACACGGGACCTAATATGATAGACATTAAGTTGAGAATTGAATTGAAAAAAAATGATAATCCTATATAGCTGTTCATACATCTGCATTTTCATTAGGAATTATGACTAAATCAGTCTCAAATACATCTCAAAAAAAAGAAGACAATATTAATTCAAATTTATCCCGTCTGTCAAAACCGGGGCCCCAATTCGGGTGAAAGGGGGGTTCAAAGGTTGGCAGCGCATTTGTGACTCCACTGGTGTCGCGGGTGTCCATGGGCGGCGGTAATCGCTTACCATCAGGTGTCCATCTGTTTGTCTGCCACCTATCACAAAAAAAATATAATAAACTACATATAAAAAACCCTATTGTTAAGATGATAAATAATATAGCTTAGCAGGTCGTACGAGAGCAGGTCGTACCTACACATCCTGTATGTTATTAAGTATGGTCAGCATCAAAAGTAGCTTAACACTTTAGTAACTTGTCGAAGTAGGTATCATTTTTACGAACCCCTTAGAAACTGACTATAATAGGCAGAACAGCTACTTTGACATGGTACTAAAGTGTTAAGCTACTTTTAATGCTGACCAGACCTCCTTCATAACGTATGTACCTATTCCTAGTTAGGTATATGTATAAATTAATCTAAAAATCAAAGTATGATAAGGTCATTGACAAGGTGAAACGAATGTATAAACGTTAATGCAATACGTGTTCCTACAGCCAATCTCTTTTTATTTCGCAAGAGGTACCTACCTGCGTTACTTATGTATTTTTTAAATATATTCATAACCGTCTGTGCCGTCGTTTTATATCTACTTACTTACCGTACTATTTTACAAATTTTAAAACGGAGTTTGTCCTGTATTAAACAAGCTAATAAGAGAATGTTTAGGTACCTAATCCTATATTCAAGAAGCAGGGTGTAAACAGGTCTTGCTAGGTCAAGCTTTATAATGTCTTATTTAAACAAAGCCTGACAGTGGTATGAATACCGTACTCAAACAATCTTAGTATAAGTAGACAGCCACGTTGGGTAACTGAGTAATTCTATTAAATTTTCTTCTTCATATTGAATTCAATTCAAAAGTGTTTGATATTAAGCTGAGAGTTAAGAGTCGATTGACGAAATTCCAGTGCAACAAACATGAAAGGCAAATCTGAAAGAAAAAATATGTTACGCGCCTAACCATGATACAAGCCTCCTGTAAAGTCAGGTCCAAACCCACATGGTCAGGTCCAAAGTAGACCACATGATTTAAAGTAAAAGATAGTAACTACAAGTTAAAATTTCATATCCAAGTAATAATCATTCCTATCATGAATTAACTATATGATGCCCAAAAGATATGAGAATTCCAAATACGCAACGCAACGACAGGTTAATTCGTTAGCCAATTATTGTGTTATGTGGCAACCTGTAAATACTTGTAAGTAATCTTGTTTGTGCGTTAATGGTTCTAACTGGTAACCAGTTAGGTACTGGTTGCACGGCGTAGGCGCAGTGCAGCACCAACTCCGCGTAGCGAGCCGATCGTTAGTAGCTCAGTGAATAAGAACGCGCACCTCCTAAACGGTAGTTTCGAATCCGAACATATACCCCTAGATTTTTCAAATCGATGTGCGTATGCCTACCACTAGCTCGGCGGTTAGGAAAACATTGCATCGTGAGAAAACCTTCGTTTCAGAAAATATTCTGAACGAGTAACGAGTAAGATAATGAATCGCATTGTATGCGTTAGTCGTACTAACTGGTTGCGCGGTGAAGTGAGGTACCAGCACCGAGGCGAGCACGAGCGCCGCCAGCACGGGTCCCCGACACCCGCGCGCCATTCCGCCTCCCGCCTCCTGTAACACCACGTAAGAAACGTCAATCTTAACAGTAGAATCTAGTGCAGAAATATAACTACATAATCATTATTCAGTTTAGGCCGCTTTGAATGTGTATGTAGATTGTAGGTAAGTGATTTAATTTCTACTCGGAGACAGATTACAGACCTCATGAATTCTCTCATCTCAATCTGTTGACATAAAAAGGGAGTTTTAATTAGATTTATATATATATATTTTTATAGTGACTCAGTATATTGGCTTTCCTCAGCCTGATGGTAAGCAAGAGAAGAGCCAATGTTGCATTTACAACGGACGCGATGTCAAGGCATCACCTGTGGGACTGCCATTCTGGCCCGCGAGATGCTTTTTCACGCTTCGTTTAAAGCAATCCATATTGTAGGAAGGAAGAAAGAAATACATGCGCCCACAACGAGTTCCATTTCCATCGCCTTGGAACTGTGCTGTCGTCTGCATAGTAATGAATATTCCTAAGAGGAAGCATGTCATTGATATGCAGAAGAAAGAGAGTAGGCGATAAAACGGATCCCTGTGGAACGCCACCATTGACGCTAGAACAAGGATTTTTCACTCATATAAAAAGCTAGCAATCCAGTGACACAGTTTGGAGAGAAGAGCTTTAGTGCCGACCCGATCAAACGCGTTGGCGATGTCCAAACTGATCGCCATAGATTCGCCATTCGTCACATGATTACCTACCTACTTACTACATATTGGATGATTAATTGAAATGTCATTTTGTTAGCTAAGGTGAGTAGGTTAGTGTCCTACAATAACATTGTTAGATAGTTTTGCTAATATTTAGGAACATTATTAGTGTTCCTAGGAAGATTACTTATTTCTATTGTCCCGTAACTCTAGTGGTATAACCATTGCATCGTATAATGTGGTATGACGTGAGAACGTTATAAAAACTCGGTCTAAGATTGCGCAGCATGAGCTTCCGTAATACTAGGAAAGTCTTAAGCACTTCAGCCTATGTCATCGAAGTTGTGTTGCAAATACTCAATAAACTGCAATGTTTGACTTACACTTTTGTTACGTGACTTAAAATGATTTTAATCTTTACAGGTGACTAAGTGACATGGTCAGTTTCGTGTCCTATCGTGGATACCTTTTAGTTCGTTGTATAGAATGCAAGGTCTTCAACGGCATGCAAGTAACCGCATGAAGGCGCTGTTTAAATGGTATTGCACAGGTACCCCTAACGATTCCTACGTAAGTCACTATTTCAGCGGTTCTGAGACTGCTTTTCGTTTCAATTTATTTCTTTGCTATTCAACATCAAAGCCGCAATGCATTGGGAAATACCCATTTGTGCTTAAGACGCACAGGTAGGTACACTCGCGATCCGAATGTTGTTATTACGCAAAGCTGAGCTTGACCTTGGCCTTTTCGGGGAGTCATCTCGTTAGCACATCGTGTGGTCCACCGTTCACATGCAAGACGATGAAACAATATATGGGTGACAGTTGCAAAACTATCGACTTTAGCTGGGTGTTATGCAATAGTTACTCGTAGTGGGTCGTAGTATAGGCAGGACTAAGGTGTACCTACCTACTTACCTTAATGCAGCTCGTTATACAAAAAAACTCTACCTGCTTACTCACTTCATATGATTTGTACCTACTAATACCTACGAATATATTAGGTACTAGAATAGTGTCATATATTTTGGTAGTAAAATTACGATTAGTTTTTAAATATATTTTATTATATAATACACAATGCGATGTGCTCCAAGGTGATTTAAATAAAAAATAATTCCAACATTGAACTTATTTCACCCACACCCACCTGCAGCAGTTTATTAGGTATGTATCAGTCAACAAACGAAACACAAATGCAAACACTGCACAAACACAGGGATTCATTACACGAACGTTTGTCCTGCCTGTGGTCCTACCTTTTTTATCGCTGGAGATCGCCACCGCAATATGGGACCAACCCGTGTTCTTCATCTCTAAATTCAATAACTCTGCTGTGATTTGACTCTTTGATTTTTTTTCACGTATGTATTTGTTAATGTTACATAGGCAAGAAAATAAATAGATCATCATCATTTAGAAAATTATATAAGTAAAAAAATTACCAAGAATATTTTATACGAAATTTCATACACAATTTTGACGGTCCAATGCATTATTGCATACCTTCCTGCTGGGGAGCATCCTGCTCCCCTGGGTTATGTCCGGCTTTTCTTTAGCGTGAATCAAACTGCCAAATGCGCCAAACGGGTCAGTTATAACAAAGTACACATAATCCGTTATTAGAATTAGGTACTAGTCACTTGACAATAGGTACATGTACATGTCTCAATTCCTTAAATCCTATAAGTATATCCATTTGCATATAGGTAGGAAGGTATGCACTCTGTTCAATATAGGTATATCAATTTACAAATCGATTCAACCTTCAGATAAAAAGCGTAGTTACCTACTCCTAAAGAAAGATCTGACTCCATCTCGCTAACAAAGATGTTTTCTCTATGTAAGTAACTACACGATACTAGAAGCGATAAGACCGCCTTATTGTACTGTATGTTGTTGTTGGATCATACTTTTATTTTGTTTTTGTGCAATAAAGAATATCTATCTATCTATCTACTCTTAAATAATTACGTAATATGTGTAAATTTAAAAAAAACACTTCTTTTTCCATTTCTTACGTCTAAAAGTATTCGGAAGTCCCTGTAACTTGAATAAAACTGGTTTTAAATTCCGGATTTCCTCATTATTTCCAGCTTGGGCGAGGTCTAATTTATTTATAGCTGTACCTTTCACACAGCTCTGCCGTCGCAGACCGTAGGCTTTAGCAAACCTATGATGCCTAATATTGAATATCGGGACGGAACCTATGGAAAGTAATAACTGCCTAAGCAAGAGTATGTAACGAAAGTATTATGACGTGTTTTATTGATTAAAAATATCTCATAACTAGATGATCTTGGTATTCCGATAATACCAAGATCATTCAGTTATTTAATATTTTTAACTATTGTAAAATTATAATGAAGCCTATGTAGTAACTTCTGTCCATCATCGTAACAATTACACCTACTCTTTACTGACCCGCATTACATATCACCACATACCTTACATTGCGCATTGTAGGTACAGTACAGTACACTACAGTATCGGCTTATGTACTGTCCCACTGCAGGGCAAAGGCCTCCATCGTAGATATCAAGTTATCGCTACTATGATGGGACATACATTGTAGGTATTTAAAAGTAAATATCGCCTTAATGTAATGCTTGTATGTTTCTTGCAAGAAATACAACGTGAACCGTAGTTTAAAGATTCTCACATTTCCTTGGGCTCTTTTTAGCGCATATATAATCCTCTTAATTCCTTTTTTTATTTTCGTTCCAATATACACAAATTGCCTTCGTTTAAATTTAAAAAATACTTAAAACCTTACTTAAAGGGGCTTGGCATTTCAAAGCGACTGAAAACAGATACCTAACTCCATACCTTCTTTCGCACGTTCCGTTTATTTAATTTTTTAAATTTTATTTGAACCTCAAGATTTTAATTATTAACTAGATAATTTAAATTAGTTACTAACACACAATGTATTCATCACTTTTTTAAAGAATTGCAAACGTGTCCTTATGACCTAAGTAGGTATGTCCTTGTTGTTGTGTAAAATAACAAGTAGGTATTTCTGTGAGAAATACCTTGAACTATGATTGTTTGTTAAGAACATGAGACTGTAACTGTCGATATTTTACAGACATGCGCACCGTTCAGCTTGGATATGAAACCTTGAAAAACTAAATAATATATTATGAGGGCTTTTTTAATCGACTTCAAAATAGGAAAGAATTTTGAACAATGGTAGTGAACGCTGCCTTTGGTCCAATCACGGGATGCGGGTTCGATTCTCGCACAGTACAAACATTTGTGTGCATGAACGGACATGTCTGTTTGTGTTTATATTGGTCTGGGTGTTTCCTATGTATTATAAGTATGTATTTACAAAAGAAAAGTATTATAATGTATGTATTTTTTATCCTACTGTTGATTCTGATATCCGTAATTGAGGTCTAGAGATGTACTATGGGAGATGTTCGTCTGTAGTACTATAGAGTTTTTGTATAGATACGCCCGAGGACGGTCGTACGTCAGTATGGCCGGCCGTGACGGCGCTTCTGACAATTTAGAGCGAGCCGGTGTCAAATAAAGCCAGAGTTACTTTATGGTACTTCCGTAACACAGGTGCTTGAGCTAACTATCTCGGAGTCAGATCAATGTATGTGATGTTGTGAAATATTTATTTATTTAATTATGCCATTTATTCGAAGACGCGTTCACCAAATTGGATAATGATTGTTTTATTTCCCATGATAATCAGGTCAAGATTGAGTAGGTATTGGGACTTGGCACATCGAGGGTTAGTATTATTCAAGTTTTAAAAATTGGTATCTTCACCTTTTCCACTGTATTGATTTTTGTTTTAAGTAGCTATGTCAACAAGGGCCGATTTTTTATCCGTATTTAAAACTGAACTAATGATTTAAAAAAGTAACCATAGGTCAAATATCGCCAAAATGTGTTTTTTGAACAATAGTTGGCTTAACCAATAGGTATATTAAAAGGAATTACGACACTTTGACGCTGTCACTTGACTATTGATTAGACAGTTAACTATAGTTAATTTAACCAAAAGGTAACTATTGCCCCGAATGACGACCCGATTGGAACAGTGGTAATATACGCTGCCTCTGATACAAGGGTTGCGGGTTCGATCCCCGCACAATACAAACATTTGTATGCATGAACATGTTTGTTTGTATTGGTCTGGGTGTTTGCTTTATATTATGAGTATGTATTTACAAAAGAAAAGTATTATATGTATATATTTGTAATCCCACTGTTGATTATGATATCCGTAACACAGGTGCTTGAGCTACCTGTCTCGGAGTCAGATCAATGTATGTGATGTTGTGTAATATTTATTTATTATTATAATTGCATGGATCAAAAAATCGGCCCTAAGTGTGCAGTTAAGAAAGTGATATATGTACCTACTCGTACTTAGTTAATTAAATATTACCTATTACCGCACCTAAGTATCAGTTAGGTAAGTAGTTATAATAAAATAGGTATTCTTGATCGAGATCATACATCATTAATACCTACCTACCTACCTACTATTATTAGGCAATGAGGATCTTAATAATACTGTTTGAATAGGCTTCGCTTCGGAGCCCGAGGTGCGCTTGGACCATGATCCAGGATTTAAGAACTGGTAATTACTATGAAGCTCTGCCGTCTGAACTTCGCAACAATTAGACAGGGGACCTAGGCCAGCTGGATCACGGTTACACGTTCATAATAAAATATTAGGTACCTACTTATCCACAATTTTGAGAAACTATCCGAAATAGGTAAGCAAGATACGGTTTACCTACTCGTCTTACTTTAATAAAAGGCTAGCTAATATGCTAGAGAAAACATGTACGGTAGGATCGTTTCATCCTCAGCGTGTAAATCTCTTGCATCCAAAGCTGCCGCGTCAGATTTCGGGGTAAGTGGAACATGATCCAGGATTCGGGTTATTAGGTACAGCAACAGCAAAAGTCCATGCACTCTTGTCGTAGCTACTGACTCTTATGCTCTACTGGAATAAGAACTACAAACCTCGAAATATGTGCTGCTACGTCTGCTGTTGACTGTACCTTCTTTGAAGCGACTGCCGTCAGACCTTCGCAATCCCTTAGACAGCTGAACCTGACCAAGAACTGGATCATGGTAAAAGTACACGTTTAATTTAAATAATTATTTCAACAATGTGAGACTGGATGCTCCTCTGGAGGTGCACGCTCGGACTACAACCTACGGTCCCCCGTAGGTGCACGTTCTTATACACTGGATTTATTGCGATATCGTTAAGTATCTTTAATTTTAATTACTTACCTACTATATTCTTACGCTTACTGGTAGGAACACCTAGCTAAGATATAAAAGAAATATTTTTATAAACGCATATGTAAGTTCTACTCAGTACCTACTTACCACCTATGTGTCATAACAACAAAAAAGCGATTACTTACTAAGCTACCTACCTGCATATCTATACATAGGTAATAATATTATAGCATGGACTAAAAATAGGTATCTTTTATTAGAATCTGAATAAAAGGCTACAAAAATGGATTTATTTACTAGGTAGGTATATTAAGGAATTATTTTACAATAGAAGTACATACCTTTATTTAATGATGGATATCCACAAAAGTGGTGAACAGGTGACACTACATAAAAAAAGAAACTTAATATTAATAGGTTCATAGAATACTGATCACTAAAAAAGTTTCAAGCACTAGTTTTAGACATTAATAACGTTGATGCACTACTGATTAGAAAACGGGATCTGGTAGAATCGTAATTCTATACGACTTCAGGGTGTAAGACGACGGTAGGGAAATAGTTGTTTTGATGGTAGTCGCATACCTAGGGGCGGGCGGGCAACACACGTGAGAGGCGCAGGCGCGGCACTGGTTGAGCGCGCGGAGGAGTTGACACTGCAGTGTGCGGGCCCGGCGCGTGCGCAGCCCGGCACCATCGGGGCCAAGGCCGTCGCTCCAGTCGGTTGCGAAGTCTTAGTTATGTCAGCTTGCGTTCTACTTATGCAATGCTTACAAATCCAATGCAGTTGAATGAACTGGGCCTGTATCATCGGTTTGTAATTAATTTTCCGCTCCCTAATATCATCAATTACGTTATTGGGTTAATTTAATGGGTAGGTATGGATGTTAACAGTCTTTAATAAATCAACTTTTAGGATAATGAGTAGGTAGTAATCACAACGTATGGAAATTTATGTATATGTATACACAGAATTTTTAAATACAACTAATATATAAGTAAGATTTCCTAAGTAACGTTCAATAAATCTTTGTTAGCTAAAATAGTGTTATTATAAAACAGTTGTGACGGTCTAAACAGAAAAACAAACATACAAAATTTTCTAAAAAATAGTGAAAATTATTTTATAACACCGTCTTAGTAAACAAAGGATTATTGAACGTGCTTGGGAGCTCCTCGTGTAGCCCTATGTGGCCCCTTTGGTAGTATTTGTGCTTCCTGCGCACGATCGTCCGTCCGGGGTGCTACCAAAAGGGTCCCAGCGTCAGTGAGATTGCATTTTAACGTGGGCCCAACCGGGTGGAGAGCATACAGGAGGCCGTGTTGGCGGTCCGGCGTCGGCCAGAGTTGCCACTTTTCATTCAGCGGAGTTGGTTTTTTGGGGCGGCTTTGTTTTGAAGCCTGCAGGTTTTGTTGACTACTATACACTGCTGTCAGCAGTGTATTTTTTTTATGTTAGAGGCGGACAAACGAGCAAGCGAGTCACCTGATGGAAAGTAATCATCGCCGCCCATGAACATCCGCGAAATCGGAGAGATCGCTAATGTGTCGCCGGCCTTTTTAAAAAAGAGTATGGGTGGGGACAGGTACCCCACCTATAAACTTCCTCTGTGGTGTTTGCAGTGCCAGCTGTGGGGATGTCATGGAGTTGGTGGTATTTTATAGTAGTCCCAATACAGTGTAAGTCTTCAAGTGCACATATCAAACTAAAATCCAAAATCAGGGGTAGTTTCCCTGATTTCCGTTCCGTTCCTTATTTTTTAATATTTTTCCGTTTTACCGACGGAAAAATATTAAAAAATAAAAAGTATTTTCAAAAGCTTTTTACAAACGGTCATAGAAACTGTTGTTTTTGAGTAATTAACGTGCAATTTTTACTTTTAGAAAGCTAATGGCATGCCACGCCATGTAGAATAAGCTAGAATGAAAAAAGTAGGGTCAATAGCATGATTTTAGGAAAAATTGTAAAACAAATGCAAAAACGATTAAAAAAACATACAGATTAAAAAAAAATCCGTCTATAAAATGGGGTGTAGTTTCCCTTATTTTGGGCCGCGTTCCGAGATACGCTCTGAGCGCTCTAACAGTCGTTCCGTTTTGACGTGAGCGCGTCCATAAACGATTTCTTGACGTCATGCATGACGTCATTATCGGCGCCATCTTGCAATTACAGTGCTCAAGCTCAGAGGCAATATAATACTGTAAGCGCTGTCAAAAGTGACAGACAAAAATAATATAATAATTTAATCTTTGGCTATCCATTGAAAACGTCATAATCGCTGTTAGCGTGCCAACAGATCGTTCCGAATTGAAATATCGCTATCAACGCTCTAAGCACAAAAACTAAATCGGAACGGCTGTTTGGCGTTGTGAGTGCTGACAGCGCTCAGAGCGTATCTCGGAACGCGGCCTTGATATGTGCACTTTTTGAAGATTCACACTTAGTTACGAAGTCAATTTCTCTCTATACCTTCTCGTTTACTGTTTTATTGTTTGTTTTGATGTTGAATAAGTGGAAAAAATAAAACTGTATTTTTTTAAATTCAAAAGTAATATATTGATGATTAATATAAACTACATTTAGACGTAAAAGTTTCTTAACATTAATATTTGGTAGGCGTGGTACAATACATATACCTAATGATGATATAAATAAAAAAATACTACAACATCCGTAACATGATATGATAATTCATTTTTGGTCAGGAGCCTTAGCGCGAAGACGTCCCGTAACCAACGAGAATATAAGTACCTGTCGCATCCTAACAAAAAAGAAACACGGCGCGAATGAAAGGAAGGGGAAATCCGATTTGGTGGCAAGACCCCAGGCTACCGAGCAGGGGCTTTTCCAGATTTTTCAATTTAGCCACTTTTGAATCTTTTGGCGAATTTAGAAACGGTTTCTTAAAAAATTCTGCAAGTGCTTATTTTGAATAGATAGTTACCGCCCCTCCTTCCTCCATATTCCCCCACTTGGATCCGCTCTGCGTAACACAAGAAAACATACCTTAAATGGTAAAGTACCTACTAAGCGCGGATCCAACCTGGTGCTGCTGGGCTTTCCCCCAGGGTTGACAGTCCATTAATATTTTTCTTGATATCACCGAACAATTTCTCCCCGCCCCCCCTTCCTCCATCTTCCTCCGCTTGGATCCACTCTACGTACCTACGTAATAGTCTGGGTAATTCTAATTACCTAACTAATGTAAACCAGTTGATGTTTCTAAATGCTTCCAGCTAATTATGTTTTACATATTTACGATGTGACCAATTCCATTTTTCTGTATTTTTTCCTAAGCGTAGATACAGGATCCTTAAATAGTATTGGGTCCAAACGAAGGACTGAGCGTAAGAGCGGCATGTATCCCCAGGCTGTAGCAAAGGTGTTCAAACACGATTGTCGCTGTACGAAGTGTTCTGGGTCACTCCATGAAGATCTGAAGCATAAAAACCATTCTCATGTAATTTGACATTTCTTTATTGTCAAATATTTGGGAAGATGTAGTGTTAATTAGTGTGTGTTTGGTTTTCGTTAATAAAAATAAAATAAAATAAAAACAATTTATTTCGCACAACAAAGGCTCATAAGTTAGTAAATTAATATCTTATAACTAAGGTTAGTAACACATAAAGTAGCTAAAATATTAAAAACTTAAATCACCCTCCATACCAACGATGACCGGATAGGCAATGGACAACATTTCATATTTTTAACATGTCCATATTGTATTTTTATATGAAAATAGACATAAAATGAACAGACCCATATTTTTTCTTTTCTCAAAATTTGTCCATTTTCATGCATAAAATAATTATTGAAAGTCTTTGTATTCTAAATAGACGTAAGCGCCAAATGACGTCTTGTAACCTATTAGCCACCGTCTCCGGGTTAATAAAATTAATTGTCTTTTTGTGACTTTGGCGTTTACTTGAATTATGTAAAGTAGTATGTGTATTATATGTATTGTAAGTATGTGTAAACTGTACGGGGCCTACTTAGGCCATATGCAGTAGACACATACATAGGCAGGGCGGCACTCACTTGTAGCGGTGGTGCGCGGGCTTGTACCGGCGGCGCTGCGCCAGCTTGAGCGGCGGGCGGCGCGTGAGGTGCGCCACGAGGCAGTTGAGCAGGATGTCCCGCAGTTGTATAGTAGACACATACATAGGCAGGGCGGCACTCACTTGTAGCGGTGGTGCGCGGGCTTGTACCGGCGGCGCTGCGCCAGCTTGAGCGGCGGGCGGCGCGTGAGGTGCGCCACGAGGCAGTTGAGCAGGATGTCCTGCAGTTGTATAGTAGACACATACATAGGCAGGGCGGCACTCACTTGTAGCGGTGGTGCGCGGGCTTGTACCGGCGGCGCTGCGCCAGCTTGAGCGGCGGGCGGCGCGTGAGGTGCGCCACGAGGCAGTTGAGCAGGATGTCCCGCAGTTGTATAGTAGACACATACATAGGCAGGGCGGCACTCACTTGTAGCGGTGGTGCGCGGGCTTGTACCGGCGGCGCTGCGCCAGCTTGAGCGGCGGGCGGCGCGTGAGGTGCGCCACGAGGCAGTTGAGCAGGATGTCCTCGCAGTTGCGCGCGCGCCGCACGGCCAGGCGCAGCGCGGGCGCCGCGGCGGCGTACAGCGCCAGCGTGCCGCGGTGCACCAGCGCCGCGCCCGGCAGCACCATCGAGTACGCGCCGCCCCACTTGCTGCTGTAGCCCCACGCGCTCTGCCCGAACAGTTCATTCATGTCAGACGACATGCCAAAGGGCAGAATAAAAAAAGACGATCACCTTGTCTTGGGGACAAGACACATGGGTACAGCTGCACCACGTTTATAAGTTACATCGACAAAATTCGTCTACGCAGAAGAGCAAGTTACATCCGATTGATTAGGATTGCGAAAGCAGTTGAAATACAGACTTTATTGCGTTACGTTAAGATTGAATACAATTAATCCAGAGAGGAAAGCTATTTCTCTCTTAACCGCAGTCGCATCGAACATGGCGCTGACGCATCAACCAATAAGAAATTGTAATTATTGGCGCGCGTAAATGGAGCGTTGTGATTGGTTAAGATTTTGCCACAGTTTTCGAAAATAAGACTTCTGCGAAGGTATATTGGTGTAATTTATAATATTGATAAAGCTGTACACACCTTTCGGCTTCTAAGACGCGGCGGAATGCCCTGAAATTTAATTGGCGCACACGACAATCGTAAATCGTAAGAATTGCGGAAAATCGGCCACATATTGGCGCGACGCCGCGTAGTGGGTCCGAATCTTAGTTTGTTTCAGGTTATTTTTAACCTTATATAATCAACTGCATTGGTAAAAAATACTTAGAGCCGTTTCAACCAATCTTATTCCGATACTAAATCTACGGTATAGCGCTATCACTCTATTCAAATCTAACGTTATACCATAGATTTATCTACGGATAGAGATTGGTCAAATCGAGCCTAAATCGATTTGAGTTTTTCTAGCGAAATTTGAGGAATAACCAGTGAATGAAAAAAATACCTTAGCTTCATCCCAGTAGTGACTCCTGGCTGGATATCCTACTATACGTTCTGGGAAATTCTGCCACACGCGGAAAGCGAAATCTAACTCTTCGGCCAGGAGCGGTGCGTCCCCGTCCAACGAGAACACTGCGGCTGTAGGCACCGCCCACAGGGGCTTCCACCGAGCTGATACTCCTTCCCTGAGACGACATCACTCATCATTCATTTTCGTGCAGACATTTGTTAATCTTCACTCTTCCTTATTTAAACGAGTTGGAACGTTTGGTTCACTTTTTGATCAGCATTTCGTTTTTTATCTTCAAATGCGGATATAATGAATAAAAATAATAAAGAAATATGAATAACATTTCTAAAATCTCCATCTTATATGTGGTTTTTAAAATATAGACCAAAAAATACTTATTACATAGCTTATTATAATTTCACATTTTAATGAGTTGTACTAATAATAATTACAATTTAAAAAAAAAGCTTAAACTCGGTTATCTCAATGAGTTATATCTACTTCAATTTTAAATTTGTATAGGATAAGTACAAACCCTGGGTAATGTGTCGTAGCATCGATTACGAGAACGGGTAGCGGGTCACGCGTGTCCCCCGCCACCCGCGTGAGCGACTTGAGCGACGGCGCGGCCCGCTCGCTGTCCCACACCAACACCACCTAAAACGAATTACATGATGTTAAACTCACTCACTACTCATAAGGCTCAGTGCCAGTGCGCGTACGCGTGCGCGTGTGCGTGTGCGTGTGCGTGTGCGTGTGCGTGTGCGTGTGCGTGTGCGTGTGTGCGTGTGTGCGTGTGTGCGTGCGTGCGTGGGTGCGTGAGTGCGGGCGTACGTGCGTGCGTACGGGCGGGCGTGTTTGTGGGCGGGCGTGCGTGCGTGCGTGCGTGCGTGCGTTGCGTGCGTGCGTGTGTGTTTGTGTAAAAATTATGTAAAACTCACAAAATAATCATAAGGCTCAGTGCCAATGGTAGGTGGGAAAATAAATACGTGCCTCTTTCTGTGAGGACGTAATGTCCCAGCAAGATCTAGTAACCGAGCGAATGTTGCAAGGGAACCAGACCAAACTTAATGATGATTACACGTTACAGAAACTATCCAAAACGTGCAGGTCTCCTCACAATGTTTTCCTTCACCGCCGAGCTAATGGTAGAAATACGCACATAGATTTGAAAAATCTAGAGGTGCATCTAGAATTGGAATAATTAGCGATAGCAAGTAGCATGCTACTACATGAATAGCAATAATAAAATTATTTAAAATTACAAATTTTCGTAATTGCTGAAATTATAATAATAATATAATGCAACCGATTACGGCTACGGCGGCCAATCTTAACGATCAGCCACGTACGCAGGATATATTATAGAGCTCAAGTGTGTTTGCAAACACAAGTGCACTCTCTATTCCCTCGCCCTCATATTCCGATGGGACAACAGGGTGACACGACCGGAGAGGGATTGGGCGCAGGACCAACGGCTTAACGAGGAAAGGGGGTACAAGACCGCCAACTTCCAGACTCTGGGCTGACACTAAGAATTTCTTATCGAAAACTTAGGTACAAATTACCACTGCCTCACAGAAGACCGGCGTGAAGCAGCGCCTGCGCTGTGTTTCGCCGTGTGAGTGAGGTTACCGGAGGCCCAATGGGGGGAAGGGGAAAAGGTTGGCAGCGCACTTGTGACTCCACTGGTGTTGCGGGTGTCCATGGACGGCGGAATTGCTTACCATCAGGTGATCCGTCTGCTCGTCTGCCATCTCTCATATAAAAAAAATTTTTGGCCCGACCCGAGGATCGAACCCGGGACCTCTTGCGCAACCGTCGCTTTAAAGTGCGATGCGCTACCCACTGCGCCAATGAGGCAGAAATTCAGAATTGCTGAAATTATCGATAGAACGTAAATCACGATAGCGTGCGACTGCTTGCCATTTCATATTATTACGTTTTTGCCATTTCATATTATTACGTTTTTTCTATTTCATATTATTACGTTTTTGCCATCTCATATTATTACGTTTTTTCCATTTCATATTATTACGTTTTTGCCATTTCATATTATTACGTTTTTGCCATTTCATATTATTACGTTTTTTCGATTTCATATTATTACGTTTTTGCCATTTCATATTATTACCTTTTTGCCATTTCATATTATTACGTTTTTGCCATTTCATATTATTACGTTTTTTCTATTTCATATTATTACGTTTTTGCCATTTCATATTATTACCTTTTTGCCATTTCAATGTTATTACGTGTTTGCGTGCTGGTTGCTAAATTTTTGTTCAAGTCTTTTTACATTTTTTTTCTTTGGTGATTTGTTCCGTCGTCAATATAGACCCTCAACCCCAAAAATAATACCGGCCAAAAAAAATATTTTCTGTATAGGACTAATCCCCCTGATGCTAAATTTTAAAGATTTGGCATAATACAAAATAAAGTTAGCTAATTTAATGAAAATACTGATTTTTAAACTCAATTAAAATGAAAGATAATGAACCTACAGCTTCGGTGTCACAGTAATAAATACTCAGAGGGACAAATCGTACAGACTACAGCTAACTTTTGCCAGCACTTAGATCAAAAAAGTTTTCGCCCCACCACTTAAAATACCCCCTACCACTAAAACCACAAACAAAATTCCCCAAAAATACTTGGTAACCATAATAACCCTTAGAAACATCGTGAGGAATCACATCTCGGATAGTTTCTCAAAATTCTGGATGCCTACAATACATCTGAGTTTATTTTGAACATGTAACCGTGATAAAGTTGGTATGGTTCTCCTGTCTAAGGGTTGAGAAGGTCGGACGGCAGTCGCTCCATTGTAATTATCAGACTTGCCGAATCCTGAACCATGGTCCAAGCTTACCCCGGGCTTTAGCTTTGGACGCAACTGGGTAAATTTAATTACACGGTAAGATGAGGGGGACTCTACTGTGGGCGAACCTTTTCGCAAAACTCGCTGGAAGCAATGTTGGCGAGCAGCTTGTGCAGCTGCGGCGAGGTGGCCTGCACGTAGAGCAGCGCGGTGTAGGCGCGGCCCGGCGTGGGCGGCGGCGCGGCCAGCGGCACGGCCGGCGCCGGCAGCGGCGCGGGCGGCGCCTCGGGGCACGCCGGCGCTAACGGCGCCAGCAAGCTCACACCCAACTATATGCAAATTATTATATCCATACATAATATTATACCTGGGTCGTTCTTCTTTTTTTTTGACAATGAGCCAAACTTACATATAAACATTCAACTTTTATTATAACAGACTACAAATGATAAATAGTATGTCCTAAATATTCGTTAATGTACTATTTTACAGATGGACTATTACATGATGAACGTCCAGTAGTACATGGCAAAGTAGAGGATACCAGACCACGCGGTAGATCATCTATGCGATGGACCGACCAGATAAAGTCTGCTGTTGGCGGCCCATTGCATGAGTGCACCAAACTGACGACCAACAGGGCGAAATGGCGAAAGATCGTCAGAAGAATAACTGCCAGGAATTTGACTACATGACGGCCACGACCGCTCTGTCGAGAGCGTAACGATTGAGAAGAAGAGAGATTACATGATGTAAAATTAAATTGATAAAGAATACTTTTTGATTGAAATGAACACCTCCGTCACGTCCCCCGAAATTAGTGTCATTTACACCTCTGTCACGCTTAATATATTTTTACATAGTTCTTATTCTTCTTTGAGTGCCTCTTCAGTTCTGAAGGTTTGCCGTCAGCTTTCCAAAATCCTCTGTTTATTGCGAGACGAAACAGCCGTTCCACAGATGCGATGCCAGTCCACTCCCTTATATTGCGCAGCCACGATATTTTCGTTCTTCCAACACGTCGCACAGTATGATTTGAGTCCTCTAAATTATGCACAAATATGTACAATCAGAACAGGTCTAAGGTCATTTCCCTGGAAGTTAATGAGAAACGTGTGATTTTTGTTTTCATTTTGTTTTCTCGAAACAAAATGAAAACAAAAATCACACTTTCCTCAATAACTTCCAGGGAAATGAGCTTAGACCTGTACTGATCGTACATATATGTGCATAATTGATAGGCTAACATATTTTGTCTAAACAATTTGCAAATAGCTTGTACAGTTGTACGGTTAAGTTAAGTTATTTTGAATTTCCTTAAATACCGGATAAAAATTTAACAATTTTCAAAAAATTGTAGAACGAAAAGTAATCATTTATGTCACATGTTCTACTCGTGCATTTCTAATGAATCGAACTATGATATTATGAAATAAAAAGACGATTTCCGATTTTGAGGGCTCAAATCATACTGTGCGTCGCCTCCCCTCTATTTTACCCATCATGATGAGTTGAAGCAACTTGTACCTCTCATGCCTAAGTACGTGACCTAGGTATTCGATTTTCCGCTTTTTGATGGCATTCATAAAGTTACGGGTCATGGCGACACGTTGGAGTACCGTTTCGTTTGTCACTCTATGTGTCCAGCTGATGCGGAGCATACGGTTACATAGTTAAATCATGCTAAAGTACCTACGAGGTGTTTAAAACAATATTATTATTTCATGGTTAATTATGAATATCTTGATGGTGTAACATATATTTTTTAAAATAATTAATTACTTCATAAGTTACTGAGGACGGGCTCATTGTCGATAAAAAAGAAGAATGAGCCATTCACAACTCATGACATAATCTTCAAATGAAGAAATACAAAGTATACACATTTTGACAGGCTTTATTATACGATAGTTTTAAAGAAAATTAAATAAGTTGGGGTGTTGCATAAGTTATGATATTTTTTTGCACTTTATGCATTCAACCACTTTATTTATTTAATGTTAGGGAAACACACAGTACATATAGAGTTTACATAACAATGTATATAAGTTATACTTAGACCAGTTCAGTTTCCACTTATAAAAAAAACAATTATATTTTTGCGGTCATCTACAGCCAAGAAATGTGACAAAACTAGACAAACTAAAACATTTTTATGGTAAAAGATTAAGAACTAAGAATACATTAAGAATACAAAACCAGACAATGTCATTATGATTTATTTCTCTTTAAGAGCCTTTTTATACGCTCCCATCGTGTCTATATTTTGAAAGTATTGATTATAACTACGACATGAACGCAGCAAGAATGTCAACCAGCATAATTGGTCGACACTGTCGGTACATGGAAAGATGGCGACGAGAGTTCAAATGGGGACATCTTAGATTAATATTACTTAAAAGAAATGATAAGTCAATGTTATTATTCAAAATTTTAAATAAAAACATTTGGTCTCTTTCCATTCGTCGCGACGATAGGGAAGGCAAAGCCACAGCCTCTTCATCCCCGATTGCACCGAATCTGAACCTCAAGTGCTTTACGATTTTATTTTAATCTTCTCAATAGCATCAATATACTTTTTATACATAGGGGACCATACCACAGACCCGTAATCCAGGAAGGACCTCACAAAAGCAAAATAAAGAATTTTAATAGTGAAACAATCTTTAAAGTCCTTGGAGAGTCTTAGAACAAAACCCAACATTTATAAGCTTTTGTAGTTATGTAATTAATATGACTTTCAAATGAGAGTTAACAATCCATGTGAATACCTAGGTCTCTCACCTTGTTCACCCTGCCAAAACAACTCCGTTAAGATGGTAGTCATGTAGTATTGGCCTCAATTTCCGAGAAAAAGTAATGACATTAATTTTTTTAACATTCAAATCGAGTACATTATCCAAGCAATACAAACATTATTTAGATCACTTTGTAGAAGAGCACAATCAGATGGTGTTTTAATTATTCGGAATATTTTCATATCATCTGCATACAATAAAACATTGGAAATAATAAATCATGTCAAGAAATTATTAATAAATATATTAAATAAAAGCGGACCGAGGTGAGAGCCCTGAGGTACACCCGAAGTAACAGGAACAAATGAAGAACAGTATCCCTTTATAGTTACTGCCTGACTTCGCTGCCTGAGGTAGGATAAAAGCCAGCGCAACAAGTCGCCATGTATACTTACTACCTCCACTTTGGCAACCCAACAAAAATTTAAATACTGTTGACACATACAATATTACATTATAATCTTTAACCTCTTGCAATAGTTGCAATACAAATAAACACCATGGGTACTCGTAATTTGCAAGACACACTGAGTTCCAAAGCAAAAAAATGTGACCTTTACGTTTAGTTTATTTATATTTTCTACTTATATGAAAAATTGAATCTTACCGGCAAATGTGCTCTGGAGTCTCCGTACGAGGCAAGTGTGCCGAGTGCGCCCGGCGACGCGTTCCATATCAGTGCCTCCCTTTGGCGCGAGGTTCTATGCGCTGATATTCTCTCCAGTATAATCTAGTAAAAAAATATAATATCTTGAACCTTTGAATTGATAAAACCTTTCCATTTGTACAGTGGCGGACAGGTCAAGCTATACAAAACTGTCAAATTTCCTCAATCGATTTCGAACTCAATGTGTAACAATATAAGGCTTATAATCGAATGAAGAAATTTGACAGTTTTGTATAGCTTGATGTGACCGTCACTGTACTTGGAAAATTTTGGTTGTCATACAAATTAGTATTAAACATTTGCTACAGTAAAATTTTGTTCGTCGGTATTCGCATGTGTAGCTAATCAACTTCTTTAATGTCATATATGTACATGTAAGAATATTAATGAAGAAACATAATATTGCATAAACAATGCCATCGAGGAATCGTTTAAAGTTAGTGGCATTTTCTTTATCTTTAAATTCAAAAAGTGCTAAATTGTTATACCTCAATGGTAGTAAATACGATTTTTTCGATGGAAGAAAAGTATTGCTCCCATAGCAACTGCGTCTGCTGCCGTAAAGCTAGAACACGCTCAGGAGTAACTGAGCGCACCAGTTCCGGCACCTGTAAAATACAGAAATTTTAATATATTAATTATGGCCAATTTCAACCTCTATTTTTGTTAATACAAATATTTAAAAATGAAACTTTTTTAAAACAGTGGACATAAATGATTTTTCAATATAATCAGTATTTCCATAGAAATTGAGCCATCTTAACTTATTGGTTAGTTAGAGACTAACAAATAGCAATGAATGGGAAAGTGGTTTCTAAGATTTCTGAAAAAGAGTTTTGTATGTAATAAACATTTAAAGTTTACATTTATATTATAATTACCTGTAAAAGTAATCTTTCATCAGCCCATATAACAGCGCGGCGCCAGTCAATACGCTCGTCAAAGGGCAAGCGCCAGCCATTGCTCAGGAGGACGGGCACGCAGCCCGCCGCCAGCGCCTCGAGGAAGCGGTACGATCCCAGCCGCCGTCCGCGCGCCACCAAACAAAATGTGGAATTCGCCAACAGTTGTTCATAATCGAATCTAAAAGTAAACAACTAATTACACTCCTTTTATTACAAATGTCTTCATAAAACAACTCATAAGGTACTCAAAAGACCCCATAAAAAGTCACCATAGCTAAAACCAGATCAATTTCGCCTTTGGTGGTGCCTCAGCGAATGTACCAAAATTGTTAGTAGCTAGCTAGGGCAAATTACGTGATGCGCTACACACCATCTAAAAATTTTATGAAGTACATCAAATAAATCAAATCAGTACATTTGAAATAACATCTTACTTGTCATACTCGCGATTATCTTCGTCACACCTTTCGTCTCTTAAATCTTTCCATGATTTCCCATGTCGACATGTGGTAACCAGAATAAGGCTATTTCCATCATGTAAGTGCCACAGCGAATTCCTCGTTTCACTACCAATTCCATGCACATATCTTTTTCCTTTGAAGGCAAGTAGGTGTCGCCGAGGAGCGGGGAATGGATTAGCAGTGGCTGCCGGCGGCACTCCACCGCGTTCCGGATGCTCTTTGTGGAAGAGCGGCAATGAAACATCAAAGCCGTCGCGGAAAACTGTCTCTGAAGCGCTTGCACGAGCCAATATTGCATCACCTGGATCAAAACCTAGGGCTCCTTCCGCATAATCAGGCCATGTACCAGAATACAAATTAAATATGAGATGGTTACGGCCATTTTTCCAGTAGGGTAATCGAGTCAACCGAGCCGCAACATCAGGAACATGTTCAGGAGATAGAGGATCTGCATCTAGTGTATCCACAGCCGGTAAAAATAAACAAGCTTCATTGGGATCTCTCGTGGCATACCGAGATTCTCTAATTACTGATAATACTTTGCGGTAAGATGCACTAACAGGACCTTCGGTTGGATATATATAAATTTTAGGTTCATCACCACATTTTGAGAAATCAAAACATGTCTCCATACGGCATGGTTTTGTAGTTGAGCGAGGTTGCCTTTGCAACTGCGAGGGTGCTTCTGATAAATCCTCAAATGATGCATATGTTGGCAACTGGTCCCGTCGGCTACTTTGAGTCATTTCAGATTTAATTTTGTAGCCACCATAATAGCCATATATTAATATGGCACAACACAGTAAAAGAAGAACATAACGCTTTTTTGCTTGCATAGTTTCTTAGAAGTACTCTTTTCTTTTATAGCAAAGGTTCACTATTACATAAAGTTGACTTGATTTTGGTGGTACAAATGTCATACCTGAAAAGTTAAAACAATTATACAAAAAGTTACTCCTATGAAAATAAAATCCAACTATAATAAACAAGGGTGTATGCACCACGACAACCCTAACCACTAGTGTAACATCACAGTAGTCACCCCGCGACTATGGGACATGAAGGTAAAATACTTTAAATCCTTAAGTTATCATTTTTTACTTAAAGAAAACATCTCTTTATTTTTTAAAAGAAAAGTAACTCCATTTAATACATTGAATAGACTAAATACAAAATTTATCAAAGATAATTAAGCTTCTTAAAAAAAAATCTTAAAAGTCTTATGCTCGTCTTTAATATAAGAGATCCGGGTGACTCTCCCAAACTTGACCTTCCAGTTTCTGAGAAAATTTATTGTTAGGAATGACAGTATTGATTGGAACAATAAAAAAGGCAATTTAATATTTTCCAGTTAGATACAAGCACAATCCAGAAAACTGCAGTTGTTTTTCTTTTTAAATATAAAGTCATGTTACCTTTCAGTATAAAGTGATAACTTAAGGATGTAACTTTCCCTTCATGTCCCAGTCTTGGAACACCCTGCATATAATATTGAGGTGTGTGTGTGTGCAATAAAGAATAAATAAATAAAATTTGAATTAAGTTTAGGAAAATAATGAAAATACCTACTTATTTACTAGGGAACATTAAAACAAAACTAAAAAGTACCACAATTAGGTACATATTTTTCTTAAAATTCTACAAGTTCGATTATATGTAGAGTCCGAGGTGAAAGGCGATTTTCTTTAATTCTGAATAACTTATTGTAATTTTGTGATAATAATATAAAATAATACTACTATAGAGGTTATTAAAATATGAAATTGTTTACTTACACTTTCCAATAGTTGTACCCCATATTTTGATCTAATTGTTTGGTCGAGTATATTGATAGCTCTAAATGATAGAGCAATGATAGCACATCAAATAAATCTTAATTGTATTATACCAATAAAATTGTATAACATTTGCATAAGAATTATTTATTTATTCTAATTATTTTGATTCCAAACACTGTTCTTATCACAGACCAAGAAAAAAAGTTCTTATACTGTCATTGGACCACAGATATGGAGCCCAATTCTCGGGACGTGCGATAAAATGTCGTATTTTCTGTAATGTCACTTTTCCAATGTCGTACGAAAATGTCACCAAAATGTCACAAAAGTAAAAAAACTCTATTCTCGTGCCCATGCGACAGTAAAAGTCACTTACATAGAGAATATGGCCCATATCATTTCCGCTAATGCGTTCCATTTTGTTGATTGACACAAATATACAATCGAGAAATCTTAATGGTTATTGCTTAAGTATTACTTCAACATTTTCTAGTATTTTTATATCAACAGTCAATTTTATGTTTGTATAACAGCATAATTATCATAACTGCTTTAAAATAAGATCAAAAAAGACGAAAAAGAAAATTGATTTTAAGAAATTGTAATGGACAACATTTCATATTTTTAACATGCCCATATTGTTTTTTTATATGAAAATAGACATAAAATGAACGGACCCATATTTTTTCTTTTTTCAAAATTTGTCCATTTTCATGCATAAAATAATTATTAAAATTCTTTATATTCTAAATAGACGTAAGCGCCAAATGACGTCATCGGACGGCTGAATACAGCGATATTCCTTTGCTTATCATTGTTTTAATAAAAAAAAGGTACTACTGTCAAAGCTACTTGTCAAGCTACGTGTCATTCATTCATTCAACGTTGACAAGTTGCCTTTTTTTGACAGTTGCATGTCATGGGTTTGGCATTTCGTAAATTTAAAACTATAATGTGCTAGGTAAAGAAATATTTACATTCTGCCGTCCGATGACGTCATCTTACGTTTTCTAGTTTTTAATTTTTTCTCAGTAGATAAGCAATATAAAAAAATAATAAATATATATTCGCGCAGTGGAAAAGTAAATAAAGAAATGGTATTTTTGTTTCAGAGCTTAGCAATTTTGAAATGTTGTCCAATGGACAACATTTCATATTTTTAACATGCCCATATTGTTCTTTTATATGAAAATAGACATAAAATGAACGGACCCATATTTTTTCTTTTTTCAAATTTGTCCATTTTCATGCATAAAATAATTATTAAAATTCTTTATATTATTCTAAAATAGACGTAGCGCCAAATGACGTCATCGGACGGCTGAATACAGCGATATTCCTTTGCTTATCATTGTTTTAATAAAAAAAAAGGTACTACTGTCAAAGCTACTTGTCAACGTCATTCATTCATTCAACGTTGACAAGTTGCCTTTTTTTGACAGTTGCATGTCATGGGTTTGGCATTTCGTAAATTTAAAACTATAATGTGCTAAGCAAAGAAATATTTTACATTCTGCCGTCCGATGACGTCATCTTACGTTTTCTAGTTTTAATTTTTTTTCTCAGTAAATAAGCAATATAAAAAAATAATAAATATATATTCGCGCAGCGGAAAAGTAAATAAAGAAATGGTATTTTTGTTCAGAGTCTTTTATATGAAAATAGACATAAAATGAACGGACCCATATTTTTTCTTTTTTCAAAATTTGTCCATTTTCATGCATAAAATAATTATTAAAATTCTTTATATTATTCTAAATAGACGTAAGCGCCAAATGACGTCATCGGACGGCTGAATACAGCGATATTCCTTTGCTTATCATTGTTTTAATAAAAAAAAGGGACTACTGTCAAAGCTACTTGTCAAGCTACGTGTCATTCATTCATTCAACGTTGACAAGTTGCCTTTTTTTGACAGTTGCATGTCATGGGTTTGGCATTTCGTAAATTTAAAACTATAATGTGCTAAGCAAAGAAATATTTTACATTCTGCCGTCCGATGACGTCATCTTACGTTTTCTAGTTTTTAATTTTTTTTCTCAGTAAATAAGCAATATAAAAAAATAATAAATATATATTCGCGCAGCGGAAAAGTAAATAAAGAAATGGTATTTTTTGTTTCAGAGCTTATCAATTTTGAAATGTTGTCCATTCCGTTACACCGACCGAAAGCCAAAAGATTTGTTTTAGTCTGTGGCAAAAAGACGCGTTAAAAGAAAAAAATGAAATAAAGAATTTTCTTTACACTGATTTTATTACTGAGATAAAAAGGCTTAATGACGAATATTTAAAGACTACATACCTTTAATGTGATACTGGTGAAAATTAGTTCCAAGTAAAGAAAATATAAGAAAATTCTAAAATCTTAACTAAACAATCGTTCACACAGAGAATCAATCATCTTCTTAGTTTGTGCAGTTAATTTAAACTTGTTATGTGATTTGAACAACCAAACGTCAATAAACAACAAAACGCGAAACGACTCAAACGTCACGTTGAATTGGAGAAATATCACCAAAATCACCGTGATACTTCATATCGTATGGTCAAGACCATACGATACGTGTCGCACGAAAATATGTGACATATGTCACCATTCGACATCGCGAGAATAAGCAAAAACGTTTTCATACGATATCCGCCATGTTTTGTTGATATATGTCGTATGATGATAAATGTCACGAGCCCGAGAATGGACAACATTTCAAAATTGCTAAGCTCTGAAACAAAAAATACCAATTCTTTATTTACTTTTCCGCTGCTCGAATATATATTTATTCATTTTTTATATTGCATAATTACTGAGAACAAAAATTAAAAACAAAAACGTAAGATGACGTCATCGGACGGCAGAATGTAAAATATTTCTTTGCTTAGCACATTATAGTTTTAAATTTACGAAATGCCAAACCCATGACATGCAACTGTCAAAAAAAAAGACAACTTGTTCAACGTTGAATGAATAAATGACGTTGACAATGTTGACATTAGTATTATTTACCTTTGACAGTAGTACCTTTTTTTTATTAAAACAATGATAAGCAAAGGAATATCGCTGTATTCAGCCGTCCGATGACGTCATTTGGCGCTTACGTCTATTCAGAATATGAAGAATTTCAATAATTATTTTATTTATGAAAATGGACAAAGTTTGAAAAAAAAAATATGGGTCTGTTAATTTTATGTCTATTTTCATATAAAAATATGGACATGTTAAAAATATGAAATGTTGTCCATTGGGCTCATGATATGATATGTAGCAAGCTCATTTCACTTTTGGTTATGTCAATTTTTTTCGTTTAGTTCGCAGATAACGTTTGGTTTCTTCAAAGGTATGCCCAAGTTTAGGACGGGCCATGGACGGGCCGCAGCGCCGTGGATAGAATCTAGAATGCGCCATGGGATCTTTCGTGGCGCATTCTAGATTCTATCCACGGCCTCGCCCTTTGAGAAGAGAATTTCCTAATTCAAAGGCTCCGTTGCCCCGCCCCCGTCAACAGTGTGCTGTGTTCTATTCGGGTACAGAGCAACAATGCATCAAGCATTGCAACAAAATGGTTTGGACGCCTCGCACGAACTGCGCCTGGGTCGCGCGCGCTCCGAACGTTACAGCTCGGCGCCGCGCGATCCGAGATTTGTTGGTTTTTGGTACGAACAGATGTTCTCGAATGATTCGTAGTCAATGCGCGTACCGCGCACGCCACACGTCCAAGGCAGCAGGGAACATGCAATTTAAGGCAGAATACTACATTACATGTTGCATTCTGTACCCAGCTTAATGTGGGGCTTAGACAATGTGTGCGGCTATACATAAACATTCGTGCGCTTTTACGCGTTGTAAAAAATATTCAAAAAGAGAAACAAATCTCATGGAATCACATTTCACTCATAAGTTAATTCATTTACAAAATAACCCTGTATATTATACAGGGCGTCCCAAGACTAAGGGACATGAAGGAAGTTATAATTATTTACTTAAATGAAACATCACTTATTTTTTTAAATGAATAAAAAATTTAAAAATATTTCCACTCAGAGATCTTACTCACAGAATATCACCCAGAGATGGGTGGAAGGACATACATTTGGGGTCCTAAGGAACGATTCTGCGCAAAAATATGCTTTGAGGTATTTTTTTTTTTGAGGTTCTCCTTATTACGTCACCTAACTTTCCCGGGCTATAAGATAAAAACAACCATTTACTCGAATTTATCAGCCATAAGCACAATAAAACATTTATATTAATTTATTAAATATATGTACATATTATTGTTATTATATAACCGTTTTTAGACCCCATTTACTAAGGTTTAAATGATAAAACGAACTCAAGTTTATTTTAGGCTTCTAGATTTAACCAAAAGTCTAGTCTATCACAAAATATAGACACACTGAACATGATTAAAGCAATATTTCAATTATCGCTCCAAACACTATGCTTAGATAATTTACAAGGTAGGAATCCTAACAGCAATTTTATAACGAATAATACTTATAATGCTTATATATGCTCGATATGAGTAAAGCCTACGATTGAGTGTCCCATGAAATTCTTTTGAATAAATTAAAACCTATAGGTATACGCGGCGATGCTCATCGGTGGTTCGCATCTTACTTGAAGAATAGAGAACAATATGTTCAAATGGGGTTCTATGAATCCGAAAAGAAACATATGAATATTATAAAATCACAAAAAGAAAAAGTAGAACGATCTATACCCCAAGGCAGCGTACTCGGATACATACTGTTCTTAATTTATATCAATGATTTGCCAATGTGCAGTGTCCTATATGCAGATAATATATATTTATAAAAAAAAAAACATTTTATTCCCATTTCGAAATATTTCAAAATCAAAAATTTCTTTATTCAATTTAAGTCCATACAGAACATTTATGAATGTCAAATATTATATAATCTACCGCTGATTCGGAATGTCAATTTCTACCGAGAAGAATCAGCAAGAAACTCAGTAGTTACTCTTTTCAAATAATATGGTAATTACAACTTCATTCTTATACAAATTATGATTACAGTGACAGTATGATATACAATGCTTATAATCAATATAGTTTAGATTAATCGTCAAAGAAAAATTATGAAATGAATGGACAACATTTCAAATTTTTAACATGTCCATATTGTTTTTTTATATGAAAGTAGACATAAAATGAACAGACCCATATTTTTTCTTTTTTCAAAATTTGTCCATTTTCATGCATAAAATAATTATTGAAATTCTTTTTATTCTAAATAGACGTAAGCGCCAAATGACGTCATCGGACGGCTGAATACAGCGATATTCCTTTGCTTATCATTGTTTTAATAAAAAAAGGTACTACTGTCAAAGGTAAATAATACTAGTGTCAACATTGTCAACGTCATTCATACATTCAACGTTGACAAGTTGTCTTTTTTTTTGACAGTTACATGTCATGAGTTTGGCATTACGTAAATTTAAAACTATAATGTGCTAAGCAAAGAAATATTTTACATTCTGCCGTCCGATGACGTCATATTACGTTTTTTAATTTTTAATTTTTTTCTCAGTAAATAAGCAATATAAAAAATGAGTAAATATATATTCGAGCAGCGGAAAAGAAAACAAAGAATTGGTATTTTTTGTTTTAGAGCTTAGCAATTTTGAAATGTTGTCCATTATACATTAGAGGACAGGCGAAGAGATCAACATGTCCAGGAATCCTTATCATTCAAATAATCATCTACCCTACTTTATAGTAGCCTTTCTGCATTAGGCAGTTTTTTACATGCAACTTAAACTTATGTACAGGTAAATCAATGATATTTTGAGGTAACTTATTAAACATTCTAATGCTCAATCCTACAAATGAATTTCCAATTTTATGAAGTCTTAGATTTGGGACAGCAAGCCTATGTTTATTTCGCGTGTTAAAGCTATGAAAATGCGATTTTTGCGAGTATAGGTGCAAGTTCTTGCGTACAAACATAATACAATAAAAAATGTATTGAGATGATACAGTTAAAATATTGATTTCCTTGAATACTTCTCTGAGTGAGTTACGTGATCTAAGACCGTAGATGGCATGGATGGCCCTCTTCTGCAAAATGAAGATGGCTTGTAAGTCAGCACCGGATCCCCACAGTAGTAGACCATATGACATCAGACTATGAAAATTGCTAAAATAAACCAGTCCCGATATCAGTCAGATTCCTTATCTTTCAAGGCAATTTAACGAGTATGGAATTATATGTGATTATGACACGATTTTCAAGAAAAAAAACTAAAGCTGTGTGTAGGGACTTAATAATTTATTGTTTGTAGCCTGAAAATGATGAGAACAAACTCAACAAACTCATTTCTTGGTAAATTGGCTTGATTATTCTTAAAGCAGTCTTCAATATAAATGTTTAATTTCATAATTTTGTCTTTTGGTAACTTATTCCCGAAGCTGGGAGTAGGTATTACACTGAGGAACGCAACAATAATTCGTATTTTTGCTTTATTAAATAATATAAACCGGCTGCTAGCCGGTTTTTATAATTTAATCGTGAACATTAATTCTAAACCAAAACTCTTAACCAAACATTACTTCAAAATATGGCAATGTCGTTAGAGAGCTTCCAATTATCGCCGCCAGGGGGCGCGCGTAATCTTTGCTTTGCCAATATAGTAAAATTGACTTTGTAAACTCATGTACGTTGTTGGGTGTGGAGATTGTTCGTGGGAGATTGATACCGCACTCAACTGGAAACCACATGTCGATGGAATAGCATCAAAACTCTCGAAGTTCACTTACGCGCTCTATGAACTGAAGAAAGGAACTGACCTAAAATCTGCCATGACCGCCTATTACGCTTACGCTAACGCTTGGCTAAGCTATGGAGTCGTCTTATGGGGCAATAGCTCTGACGCTAATAAGCTTTTCACCATGCTAAAGAGATGCATCCTTATACCTACTAGCCAACATACCAGACACCGACAGTTGTAGACCATACTTCATAAAATATAGGATACCCTAGCCTCTACCTACATTTTTGAAATTTGCAACATGGTGCGGAAGCATAGATTTTCGTACATACAGCGTGATGATTTACTTCCACAGGCACGCATCTTACGAAATAGGAATTGACTAGCTTTACCACTGAGCAACGTTTAAGCTTTACCTTTATAAGTTGTTAATATGGTTAGCTGTGGAAGCTACCATTATGTCCATAAAAGTATAACAGGATACCCAACTAAAAATAATGACATTTCTTTGAAAAAATGAAGAGCAGGGGGGGACCAAAGAGTAGTATTATATAGGGCGGACACTCTGACATTTTCATACAAAACTATTTGTAATAAGATTTGCAAGAAACTAGGGCCATCTTTTTTACGAATCCTACATGATTTTGTAAAAAAACTGATATGTGATACCATAGATGTCACGGCTACTGCTTCTATCGTCACAAATTTATTTTTATGATTAATCTAATTTATTTGAAATAATTAATGTTATTAAATATAAAACATTTTAGAAGATATTACAATTTATTATAAATAACAAAGATAATCGGAGAAATTACTAAATTTGTTTATAGCAACATCGTTTTCAATATGCCAGTCAAAGATAATGAAGAGAATGGACAACATTTCATATTTTTAATATGAAAATAGACATAAAATGAACGGACCCATTTTTTTTCTTTTTTCAAAATTTGTCCATTTTCATGCATAAAATAATTATTAAAATTCTTTATATTCTAAATAGACGTAAGCGCCAAATGACGTCATCGGACGGCTGAATACAGTGATATTCCTTTGCTTATCATTGTTTTAATAAAAAAAGTGGTACTACTGTCAAAGGTAAATAATACTAGTGTCAACACTGTCAACGTCATTCATTCATTCAACGTTGACAAGTTGTCTTTTTTTTGACAGTTGCATGTCATGGGTTTGGCATTTCGTAAATTTAAAACTATAATGTGCTAGGCAAAGAAATATTTTACATTCTGCCGTCCGATGACGTCATCTTACGTTTTTTAGTTTTTAATTTTTTTCTCAGTAAATAAGCAATATAAAAAATTAATAAATATATATTCACGCAGCGGAAAAGTAAATAAAGAAATGGTATTTTTTGTTTCAGAGCTTAGCAATTTTGAAATGTTGTCCATTCTTGACATATTATAAGTACTCTGCACGCTCTGCACCAATAGTAATCTGTGCTCTGCACAAACTAAGTAGAAGATAGATACCTACCATGTAGTGTTCTTGACTGACACTGACAAATGTACATAACCTACGCTTAATGATTTTTTTAAATTGAATGTTAACTTTTTTTAAATATTATTACAGATATGTACCAGTTGAATAATTATATCGACATATTTTAATTCTTTCGTTTTTTAAGATGTGCTACACTCTTACCCTATCTCTATGGACCCTCCATTATGCGAACTTAATTACATTTAAGGTGACGGGTAGGGCACACTAGCGAAGCCATTCGATTTAAATTTTTAGCTACTACTACCATCCCCTAAACCTAAACCGGGATCTATTTTAAACAATTTCGGGGTTACAATCTAGAAATTGTTAGGTTATCTAGTTACCTATACTATTTATTTAATACATTATAGTTATCTGTTTGGTCTGCTTTTGCACTGCTCTTACCTAATGTTTAGCTGGGTGGGCGGGGCATAATAATTAATACCTTGTTAACTATCAATACTTTTAATATATGTACCTAAAATCAAACTACCACTTCGAGTTTTTTATCCTGCTTTTCTACATTAGTTTTTTTATTTGTAAATATATGCAATATTGCACGGCAACCAGGATATAGTTCAAACTTCGTTTTAAATATTCCTGTTTGGATCCGTTTTTTAATTGGTTCTTCACATAGCATAATTTTGATAGCAATTTCCGAATTCATGGTGTCAAGCTCAGTTGCTGTCACTTTAAGATCGCACCTGTCGGCTCCATCAACCTGAAATGTATTTCAATAACATTAATCAAGAGAGATATTGTAATAATAATAATATGCAGGGTGTATCAGCACATTAAGAGCAATGGTAGCTCAATGGTTCAGAACGCGCCTTCCATACGAGGGGACCGGGTTGGAATCCGAGCATGCACTTTTTGAAATCTACGAGCGCATTCTACCATTAGCTCGGCGGTGAGTGATAACATCGTGAAGAAACCTGCATGTATCGGAAAAGTAATCTTTTAATTATTATATCGATGATTCGTATTTAAAACAAAAAAACAACTTCTTATACGAAGTCCGTCACGTGATTTGTTTATTTAAGTAGTTTTTGTATGGAGAGTGGAAATTTATTTTTACTAAGAATGGCTGGCAGAAGTGGTGGTAAATCGGTAAACAGTTACGTCATGTACACCACATGTAACTGTTACCGATACCACAGTATAACAAGAGCTTTCCTTACAGTAGTTTGATGGGGACGTCTAGGAAATAAATGATTCTATTCTATTAAGCAAAATAAATTCCAGTACTTTCGGATTTTCGTCGTATGCCAAGATTTTTCATTTTTAAAGATATAGGCTTGACGTCGTAAGGAATGACATGCGTGCCTATAAACTGACCACAATGGATGCACAAGATCGCGCGAAGTAGAGGAGTCGAAGCAAACCACGGGCGCCAGAGCTTAGGACGCAACTGGGACAAAACGCTAAGATGATGATGCCGAGAGTCGTGAAAATTGGTGTTTGGGTTTTTATACAAATTTAATTTAAACACACTTTTATTGTATTTTAATAGATGAATATTATGTACTTTTTTGAACTCCCGCTAAAAAGAAGAAAAGACCAGGTTTTGAAAAATTATGTCCCGTAGCGAAGTAAGGGAGGGCCACTAGTAATAACCATTTTGATTTGATTGATTGACTTTTTTATCCCTAAACGTTTTGAAAACTGAAAATTAAATATGACAATTTCCAACATATCGGACAATATTGTGATACGATTTTTTTCCGATATTCAGTTCCCGAATTAGCCTCAGTTCTGAGATTGATCTGAGTTCTGAGATTCCGGAAATGTTCTACAGTATAGAACATTTCCGGAATCTCGCATTCCCGCGGGTGTATCCATACTAATGTAATGTTTGATGTCGTTGACCCTAAATTGCACTCCCTATTCCAAACACTGAAAATAATACTCACCTTGCAAAGAAATGATAATTTAAAATCATCATCCACTTTTGGCCATCTTTGTTCTAAAACTGTCTTTTCCCAATTCACCAAATTTGGTAAATCTAAACAAATTCTGTTAGGTGCTGAAATAAACCCAGACCATAATTCGGCACAAAAGTGTGGCGTCACGGGAGCTAGCATAATTAATAATGTTGCTAATGCCAACTCATACTCTTTACTTTTTGCTATAATATGTGGCGGTATATTATTCTGAAAGAGAAATTATTATGAAATTAGATGTCAAAATGAATTGCTGTATGGATAAATAAAAAAATATCGGTATTGACTTACTCTTAAAACATTTGTCAAGCTTTGCAGTCTGGAAATGCCTACACTAAGTTTATGTGTATGTTTAAAATGATAAGTAGTAGTTGCAGTAAAATAGTTTCTTGAATCCCAAAGTTTTGATTCATGACTTTTAAATTCTTCTTCACTTAAAAACTTATATTGTTGGGCAGAAGTTCTGTATTTTAAGAAATCTCTTATAGTTAACCATAGACGATGCTGCCAATTTAAAACCCCTGGTAATGCTAAAAACAAATTGAGCCTTATTAGTAATTATCCTTTTCATGTCTTTCATGAGAAGACCCATGCCGAGAAGCGCTCAGTACAATAGAAAAAAAATAGTTGAACCAGTTTTATAATGTACACCGTACCTGCGCAGGAGGCTCATTTTCGAATACTGTGAAAAATCTTAACCAATCACAACGTTCCATTTACGCATGCAAAGTGTTTTACGAGTACTAACAACACGCCTAACACACCGACTAGATGAACACTAACCAAGGGAGCAGGCAGGCTTCAGGAAGGGATTCGGAACAACAAACCACATATTCATACTACTCCAACTTATACAGAAGCCGAAGAATACAATAGGCCGCTTGGCTTAAGGTTCTTGGGATTTGTAGACTACGAAAAGCATTCGACTCTGTTGAACATCGGGCCGTTACTAACTCCCTTAAGGTGACTACACACTAGCGACGCCAATCGATACCGCCAAAAGCGGCCACTTTTAGCGTGAATCAATTTTTCGCGTACAAAAACGGACCCGAAATTTGTGTATGGTTATTTAATAAATAGTATAAGTGTTTGCCGAGAGATTGTAACCTCGAAATTGTTTATAATATATTCGGTTTAGTAGCTAAAAATTAATAGGTATCTATTGGCGTCACTAATGTGCCATACCCGTCACCTTAAGAAATGTAATATTGATGAAAGGTAGGTACATTCAGATTCTTAAAAGCCTCTGCAAGTCAGCCACTATGACAGTTCAGTTAAACACCAGTACCAATACTAAACCCATTCCCATCCAAAAAGGAGTAAGACAAGGAGATGTGATTTCGACCAAGTTGTTCACAAACGCGATTGAAGATGTCTTCAAGACCCTAGATTGGGATGGCAAGGGAATAAAATGTAAACGGTACATACTTACACCACCTACGATACGATGATATTGTGATCATAGCTGAATCTCCACAAGACCTACAACCAATGCTGGAAGAACTATATCACGCGTCTCTAGGAATAGGGCTAAAAATCAACATGGAAAAAACAAAAGTGATGCCTTCAGAAGATCTAGCAACAAGTCCCATTTCATTGGATGGTAAGCCCTTGGAACAAGTGGGTGGCAGTATGTACCTATACCTAGGGCAAAGGCTGAAACTGGGTCGAGACTCCATGGTATCGGAAATGCGAATACAGCTTGGAGGAGCCGCCTTCGGAAAGTTGAAACACATATACATGTCTAAAATACCGCAATCTCTGACGACAAAGGTTTACAACCAATGTGTGCTCCGGGTGACGTATGCCTGCGAAACATGGACGCTGACTGTATCCCTAATACACAAACTGAGGGTGGCTCAAAGAGCAATGGAGCGCATAATGCTCGGAATATCTTTGTGCGACAATGTTCAAAATGAAGAAATTCGTAGTGGATGTATATCGCGACGCTAAATTAAAGTGGGCATGGGCCGGCCACTTATGTCGCCGACAGGACGAAAGATGGAGTAGCGGATGGGTAGGAGAATCGTAGGCAGACCACCAGTCAGATGGGCAGATGATCTAACTAAGCAGTCACGCAGGCATCCTTTGGACCAGGAAAACTAATTACCGCGCCGAGTGGAGGTGCTTCGGAGAGGCATATGCCTCTCCGAAGCACAGGGCATGTGCCCAACGGTGGAAAGCTGATGAAGAAAAAGAGAGAGAAGATGCAAAAAATGAGAATTTCTTACTGGTTGATGCGTGAGCGCTATGCATTTATTGTATTTAAGCTTAACGTAACGCAATAAAGTCTGTATTTGAACAATGTTCGCAATCGTAATTAATCGGCTTTAACTTGCTCTTCTGCATAGACGAATTTTGCCAATGTAACTTATAAGAAAGGTTGACTGGTAGAGAATGCCTCTGGGCATTAAGTTCGCCTATTGTATCTTTTTGTTCAATAAAGTTTTAAATAATAATAACTGTGGTTCACTGCACCACTGAGTAATTATGCTTTCATCATAATAATATCACATGATGTTCTTCCATAATCTTCACACCCTATTTTATCAAGCAAAATCGTTTATATTTAAAACTACAGTTTAAAACCAGGATATTGTTAAAACAGAAAATTTTATAAGAAAATAGAACTAACTTGCGTCAGACCAACGCCGACTTGTAGCAGGGGGAACATCAGCTAACATTAGAAGTCTAGTAGTATCACATCCGTAAGTTGATATTAATCTTTCAGGGTTTTCGCCATTAAATTTAGATTTACTCATTTTTTCCCATTGTACTACTACTGGTTCTCCCGTATCTTTATCCTTAAAATTTTTTCCATCTTTTTCTACACTTTCTGAATGTATATATTTTCCAGTTGACTTTAATTTATATGACTGTCCCATAACCATTCCTTGCACTACGAGTTTTTTAAAAGGCTCTTCACAAGGTGTCCACCCCAACGAATGTAAGAAGTAACTTATGAAACGAGCATAATACAAATGTAAGACAGCATGTTCTTTTCCTCCAACATATATATTAACTGGAGTCTTTCCATTCAGTTTATTTTTAGCAAATGGTTTTTCAATGTTGGAAGGGTCTAAAAACCGATAATAATACCACGAAGAATCGACAAATGTATCCATGGTGTCTGTTTCTCTTTTTGCATTGGACTGGCATTTAGGGCATTTACAATTAACCCATTCATCTAACTTTGCTAATATTTGGGATCCTGCCTCCAAAGATTCTACAAGGGGCAGTTTTACTGGAAGGTCTTCATATGGCACTGGAACATGTCCACATATTTTACAATGAATTATAGGTATAGGTGTACCCCAATACCTTTGTCTTGATATCAGCCAATCTTTTAATTTAGAACTTACAAAGTGTCCACCAACATTTTTTTTGTGAGCTATTTCTATAGCATACTGGCCTTCTTGTTCTTTATCAATTATAATATCTTTACTCCTTGTGGGTGTAATATTTAAAAGTTTGGCCAATTTGTAATCTTCTTCATCAAATGATGGAGATGCAATATAAACATCCCGTTCTGGTGGGTAATTAGTATCGTCAGTTACAATAACTGGCATTTCTTTATTTGTAATTGGATTAAAACATATCAAATCTTTGGTATTTACATCCCCTAGTTCTTTTAAGATAATATTGTTATTACTTAGAGTAACAAATTCACCATGTATGAGTTTGTAAGGATCGGAAGTCCAAATATCAAATGATTTAAACTGATTGCTTGTTTTCAATTTAAAAGTTACCACAACTCCATTGCATTCACCAATCCAATGTCTCTGTAGGTTAACAATATCTTTCCAATCTTCTAAGATTTCACTACTTAAGCCATCATATAATTTCTTCGCATATTTTGTAGTTTTTATAAACCACTGGGTTAAAATTTTTGATTCTACTTTTGCACCTGATCTCCAAGAACAACCAAATTCATCAACTTGTTCATCAGCTAATACTGTCTTATCAACTGGGTCCCAATTAACTCTTGCCTGAAAGTTATAAATTGAGTTACAATGCAAAATGTGTTAAATATAACAGAACAAAATTTAATGATAGGGTCATTGGGTGAAATATTATAAGAATATTGCACCCACCCAACTAGGGCAGGTATAGGCATGCTATTCTTAAACATAAAAAACAAATATTTTGACAAAATAATTTAAATAACCTAAAGATAAACCACAATTTTGAAGACTATAATATGCTAAAAATCTACATACATACATACATACTAAAAATGCTACATAATAAAAAATTTACAAATCAATTTTAAATTAAGTTCAAATTTTATGTAACACTAAATATACATAAAATTTGAACTTACATTTTTATGTGTTTCTATAGCAAAAATACAAGCAAGCACTTAAAACAAGATGATCACCATACCTTACATTGGTAAGCTAGGCCTTTTTCAAACAACTTCAAGAAAATATATTGTGTCCATTTATAATAATTAGGGTCGCATGTTGATAGCTCTCTGCTCCAGTCAAAGTTAAAGCGAAGTTTTGCAATCTGTTCCTTCATAGTATTTATATTAGCTTGTGTCCAACTATGTGGTGCTATATTTCGTTCTAGAGCAGCATTCTCTGCCGGCAAACCAAACGCATCCCATCCGATTGGATGTATAACATTTTTACCATCTAAATAATGAAATCTTGCTATTGTATCAGAAATTGAATATACTCGAACATGACCCATATGTAAATTCCCAGAAGGATAAGGAAACATTGGTAGAACATAGCATGTGCTTTTGTCTTGGCAAAATACTGGAGCAGATGCAACATTTTCAGACCAGTGATCTTCTATCTTTAATTTTATATCAGTATTGATATCTTGATGCTAGAAGAAATACACAATACTGAATAATTAGACATCTGTAAATAATATGGGCTCCATTGAAACCTGATGTAAAAATAACTAATTGAGTTTGGGTTTCAGAAATTAATGTAATAAATTTGATTACTTAATCAGGTCTAAGATAGGCCCAGCCTACAGAGATTTGCAGATTACTTTTACTCTGAAATTATAGTTACTTTATTTAGATATATTGGTAGCTTTTTTTATTGTAACTTACCCATAGTCCTAAATTACTTTTATTCTTGCTCAAATTCCTTGTATAATTTATTATATGTTTATGTGTAGTAGGAAACCTTCGATACTTTAAGCCGGCGATCATAGTTAAGGATCAAATTATTGCTGAAATAAGAAATAGGTATGTAAAATTAGTACGTACATAAACATTATTCGTGAGCTTTGCACAGATTACTATTATACTAGGGGAGAGCTTTGTTTTTCCGGTATTATAATACTACTCTTTGGCTTTGTTACTAATACTCCACAGATATAGCATACTACTTTTTTTTCTTGGTATGTGGCATACTATCCTCAATACATGGCTCTGAATCCTCTTGAAAAGAAATTAGTCACATTATCTATGCTATCATCTTTTCAAAAGATGTTCAGAATCACGAATGAAAGTATGAAAGACATCATGTCATTCGTTCATTTAATGATTGATGGGTTTCTTTACCTATTACCACCATTCACTCAGAAAAACAAAATGGCAGTGTTATGTCAAGAAGAAAAAAATATAGAATTTTGTTGAAAAATTTGTAAATTAAGTGCAAATTTACGTTGTTGACATATATTATTTCGTTAAAGTAATCTAAACAATGTGCAGAAGCGTAAAGATATTTAAAATTAGTTCTAAGTTCGCTCAATGAAATTTTTGGTAGGTAACTTAAATGAAATAGAGGAATTTTCTTTTTGGTTTTATCTAAGGTAGGTAAGTATATAGAATAATAATAAGACTAGAAACCTAGTCCTAAACCTGCGCCCACAATTTGAAGCAACTCAAATGGAGCCGTACGGCTCCAAACGTCCGGACCGCTCCGTAACCGTCCATGTCAAATGCATGTCAAACGCATCTCGCGAAAATTAATTTACTATGACGATTTGTGCGGTAAAATTTTGTCACAATGTTTCGGACAAGCATAAGAAGTGTAATAACATCACTTTTCACATGAAAGCCTTCAATATTTCATAGTATGTTGTGTTTTATAGGCTAAAAATACAAACGATTTATTAAAATGCTCAGTGTTACCAGATAATGAAAAAAATATTTTCCCCATTTCAACTTTATTGTAAGATTTGATTGCTCAGACTGATTAATTTAATCAGTTGCTACTGATTACTCTGTGAAGCAGTGTGTTGCGCTGCGTGAGTGCGGGTACCGGAACTTTTAATATGTTAAAAAATAAATAAGCAAGAAGTTAGGCAGATACTTGTTAGCGTTTGTTCTGGGCCCTATTAAAATCAGTGCAGTTACTACAATAACCAATTCCCATTGGTAAATATGTTTTAACTGGTAACATTAATTAGGATTTTTATGTTGATACTACGTACGTAGTACCAACTTGAAAAACCAAATTTGTGCTTCAAATTTGAGGTGACAGCAGTAAGGAAACTATCCTTCTAGTCTTGTTATAATTGTATGTTTTCAAACTAATATTAATACCTATGTTTTTACATCTAAGGTTTTTTTTTTCAAAATGAATGGCTTTGTATAAATATCCTCCAACCTATTATGGTTACGGCGGCCGATATCCACGATCAGCCACGTACGGAGGATATATTATAGTGCTCAAGTTTGTGCGCAAACACAAGTGCACTCTCTATTACCTTACTCTCATATTCCGATTGGACACCAGAGTGACACGACCGGAGAGGGATTGGGCGCAGGACCAATGACATAACGTGCTTTCCGAGGCACGGAGGTACATTACCGACGACTTCCAGACTCTTCCAAATTATTGACCTATTGCGCTTCCGTCGCTTTATAGTGCGATCCAATAACCACTACGCCACCGAAGCAGTGAATGGGGGGTGGGGTAAGGGGACGGTTGTAGTATACACAGATTCACAGAGACAACGAAGGAAGTTAGATCTATTATTTTATGAAAAATGAAAATCTAAACTATAATAAGATACTGGATTTAGCTTTTTTCATAACCTTAAAATACTAACATTTTCATTTTGAAATGATGACGTGTTTTGACAGGCTTTTTTTGACATGACTCTAACTTTGCAATATACTTTAGAAAAAGTTGGCAAAAAACTCGATGTTTTCATCCGATACATCGAAAGACATCGATGTACAGTTTTGATGTATCGAAGCGATAAAAATTTCGATGTTTTTTTCAAAGTGGACACCCTTTGTGACAAGTCAAAAAGCTCATCAATCATGAAATGAACGAATGAGATGATGGCTTTCATACATTCATTCATGATTCTGAACATCTACCTGAAAGATACCTGGCATAGACAACGTGACTAATTTCTTTTCAAGAGGATTCAGAGCCATGGTTTCCTTACCGCTGTCACCTTCAAGCACATTAGCACAAACTTGGTTTGTCTAGTTGGTACCACCGACGTACGTAGTATCAACATTAAAAATATCATGATGACCACCGACGTACGTAGTATCAACATTAAAATCCTAATTAATGTTATCAGTCAACATATTTGCCTAAATCATGGGAAATGGTTATAAGTAAAAAAAAATATTTATGCTTTGTCAAGCTTATTTTAAAATAGCCGTGTTTTATTCATATCACAATAATTATGTATCTCTGAAGAATGAATTAAGTTTAAATGGTCACTTTGTTAAATAATGCTAGAGATGATTGTGACATGAATGGTGTGTGCAAAATTAACTTTGATCCCCTTGGGAAACACCTTTGGTATTTATTGGATTTGGAATTCTAAATTACATAAGACAAAGCAATGTGTGATGATTTAATCAATACTCTACTTTGTTAACGTTATTAGTACCTACTTATACCTATACATGTGTATATATATATTTACAATGACGCTGACGGTACATAATATTACAAACTAAACTCCACGTAGGGTGAAACTTTAAACGGCTCCGAACTTTGAGTACGTGCAACTACATAAAACATAAAATATAATATATTATGTACAGTAAATATAATTACAGCTTTGAAATAGTTTTAGTACTTATAGCTGTACGTACATACATACATTACGTATCTATTTATAATATGATATTTTTTAGTTTTATAGCCTAATTTTTATGTAATACCTATCGTACAGCAATAATAATTCATTCCAAATTACTGCTGTGAAGCAGGGCAAATAAATGCGCAGCAGCACAGCAGTAATTTGGCACGAAGGACTGCAAAATATTTTTTTTAATTAGCAAAGGCATATTTTATTTATTTATTTACTTTATTGCACAAAAAGTTTATACAATAGGCGAACTTAATGCCAAGAGGCATTCTCTACCAGTCAACCTTTGGGTCATACAGAAAGGATAATGATGCGGCGAAAGAAGATTACGTGAACGTGGAGAACAAAACAAAAAAAAATCTATACATATATACAAATACATAGCAATACGTATATTATACATAATATACATATACACATATACATAGCAAATACATATATATTATAAATATGAAATAAATAGAAAGAATACATATATAAAACGATAAGCAATTTAGTCATAATAATTAAATGGGCATACTGAAAAGAGGAAAAATGTTCTAAGACCCTTTTTTTAAATGTCAAAGGCAAAAGGTTCCAAAGCCGTATAGCCTGCACGGTGAAAGAGTTGGTAACGAACGAGGTGCGGTGTCGCAGGATGTAGAGACGAAGGTTGTCTGAAGAACGGAGAGAGCGGTCATGAGATAGACACTGAAGGCGGAACTGATCTTTGAGATAAGTTGGAGAAAGCGGGTTGTGGAGGATATTAAATAAAAAACAAAGGATTCGACAGCGTCTTCCTACACTTCTTCCTATACGTCAGCGTAGGAATCTACGCTGACGTATAGGAAGCCATTTCAGGCGATTCCGGTAACCAGAGATGTGATCGGCTTTGTCTAAATATTAAAAAAAATCACCTTTATTTATACTGGAAAGAGGGTGGTTATAATTAAATTACCTACCTTGCCCTCCCTTTAGGTTTTGAGGTCGTATTGCTATTTTATCGGCTATAAATGCACACATCAGTTTTTTTTTTCGGAACACTAAACTTTGGATTTTAAAAGATTGAATACTTCTTAAGTCGGCCCTGGATAGCCGTTTATGGTGCGATACCAATTTATAAATGGTTTTTGGGTGAGGAAGACAAGTATGGAATGTTTTACCGACATACACATAGGCTCGAGGCGAATAAAAATGTACAAAAATTTCAAACACAAAACTTTCAGGACAATTTTTTTTTAATTATGGTGTATATTTCGGCCTATGGCCTTTTTATTCTTACTCTGTTTTTTCACCAGATTGTTGTACAAGTCAGCGGCAAATACATGTTTCTGAAAAAATGTTTGCAATATTATATTTGTTGTTATATCCTTTCTTTCCTTAATTGAAATAAATATTTTTTTAAATATAAGTTTTTTTTAATTAATCTTCGATTTTTTTGCTTAAGAATCTTTATCTGCCTATTATGCTTTTGTTGGAGTAGAATCTTCTTATGTAATAATCTCCGTAATGCAGCTTCTCTAGGCGTGTCAAATATTGGACTCAAACCGTCATCTCTAGTTGACTTCGCTTTCTGCGGTGTCTCTGGTCTTTCACCAGCTGAGGTATCCTAAAATATTCAAGTGTGTTTATGGAAAAATACATTAAATAAACCAGCCAAACAATCATACCAATCAACTAGTCTCAAACTAGGCCAACCCTGCCAGTAAATAAATTTCAGACGATAACAAACTCTACATATATTTACCTACTAAAAATTTATGCAACAATAAAGTTGAAATGGAAGTTGTGTTTTTCACCTATACTTACAGAATCCGAAGAACATTCAGATACTATGTTAGTCTTTAAATTTTTGTTTACACTTTTTTCAGTATCTTGAACATCAGATAACTTCTGTAAAATAAAATAAAATTAATCATCTTAAACTTATTCTGAAGTAAAGTCCCCCTACCGCACTGCGTCTGTCTGTCTAACAATCTTAAAATCTTAAAATAACATTTTTAACACTTCATACACTTTAAATAATATTTTATAACAGTACACTCGAGAAAAGGTTTTACCGAAGTCGGCGCCCAAGACTATCTTGTAATACTTCATTCAATTATTCAACAGGGATTACGCGCGATAGCACCTTTTCCCGAGTGTACCAACTGTTATTTATTTTTTTCCATTTATTCAGAATATTCAATTCAATATATGTATAAAATATTTTAATGTGTATGAAGTGCTAAAAATTTAATTTTACACTTTTTAGTTCGTGGTTTTTATTTCATGCTTTTTAGTGTTTCATTTTTCGGTGAACATATGTATGTTCACCAAAATGTTCAATAATGAAAAAAAAAAACATACAGTCAAACATAGAACCTCCTCCTTTTTTGAAATCGGTAAAAACTACCGAACGATTTTTTTCAAATAACAGAAAGGAAGGTCTTTTCTTCAACGGACCTCAGATTGTTAATAACTCAAAATACCTAGGCATTAGTTTTAGTTTAAATAATGCTTTAATAATTACCTTAACAGGAACAGCATTTCGACGCAATCTACACGATCCGCCCTTAGTTAAGTACTTATCTTCATTATTAAAATGTTCTGAACATATTCGTGTATTTTTTGTTGGTTTCCAATATACCTCTCCACGACTAACTCTTATGTTTTTTATCCACTTGTCTGCAATAATAGGGTCCATAGGAAACCTTTGAACATAAACACGTAACGCTTCTTATGTCATAATAGGGAATTCTCCTATTTTTTCAAATATTTTTTATAATGCTCATATATATCAGATAATCAAGGATTATTTTTATTTCTGCAAAACATGCCTGCTAAATGTTATAAAAAAATTATCAAAAATTTGACGTAAAATATGCGCTAAAACACCGACCGCCATGATGGTGGCGGCGCATGACGTCACTATAACTAAATCAAAAGGCATTGAAATAAAATTGAGAAATGTCAAAATGCTAAAGTTTGTCTTGTAGGCACGCAGGATTTTATATAATTTAATTTAAATTATAAGTAAAAATGAGTTCTTATAGCCCATATCGTTGGTGTGTAGCGTTGGATTGTAAAAATTCTACGTTGAAGACTCCAGACAAGTTATTCATTATTGTGCCGAACGAAGTTTCTATGAGATATGTTTGGTTGGAACTTGTGGGACGAGATGCAGTAAAATGTTCACAAAAATCTCATTTATACCTTTTTGAGGATCACTTTGATGTAAGTACATAACCTTTTGAACTTGGCAATCATTACCGCATCTATTTTCGGGAGATTAGTAGGTACTTTCGGCTTTTACAAAACCGACGTCCATTTTTAGTAACGTAAATACTAAATCTATAAATATAAGCTTCAAAACACATCAAAACCAATAAAAATATAAAATTTCGATGAACGTTATAGGTAAGTAAACAAAGATGTCAAAAAGATGTTTTAGTATAATGACGTCACATCATGGCGGTCGGCGTTTGAAATCACGTGTCATACAGATACTAAATCCTCAATTTTGATTTTGAAAAATAAAATTTATCTTAGGATTTCATGGGAAAATAACGTTATATTTGCGTTTCCCGTGATGAAAACTATACAAGTAATATAATTTCATAATTTATTGTTGATAGATGGAAATGGCCTATTACCAGACTCCCTGACTCCCCAAATCCTGAACCATGGTCTAAGCATACCCTGGGCTCCAAAGCGATAGCTTTGGACGCAACCAGGAACTGTACGTTAAGATAAGGAGGCTTGTTATGTCACATTGTGTGGAAATAAAGTTTCTTTTATGTGATAGTTAGCAAAAGAGCAGACATTATACAAATAATTTATGTACACGGGACAAAACGCGGTTATTATTATTATATGTAAGTACATACTCGTAGTAGCATATACTCACAGCTTGACTTTTCGACCGCGTTACAATGGTCGTGGTCACAAGCGGACTGCAGGTTCACGGCGTCGTCTGCTACGCCCGGCTTGTGAATATCCGGACACCCTCTCATTTTTGTTATTTACACTGCCACTAAATAAAATGTCAGTGAGGTCACCCCGACACACTATACTAACAGTATCCGGGTTGGAAGGAATTTGAAGCGGTAAAATCCTCTCCACTGATCGTCATTACCACACGAGAGTAGTACGTGAAGCGATTGAGGTAAAGAAGTATCAGAATTTCAATCGGGAGGACGGGTTTAAATTATCATCGGCTGTGAGTGTAGTGTGTCCGGGTGACCTAACTGACATTTTGTTTAGTGGCAGTGTAAATAACAAAAATGAGAGGGTATCCGAAGATAGCCGGGCGTAGCAGACGACGCCGTGCACCTCCAGTCCGCTTGTGACCACGACCGTTAAAACGCGGTCGAAAAGTCAAGCTGTGAGTATATGCTACTACGAGTATGTACTTATAATAATAACCGCGTTTTGTCCCGTATACATTAATTATTTGTAAAACGAGCAGAAAAATTACCTAATGGTAAGCAATGGAGAATGTTTACCAATTTTATTTTTTAGCTCCCCTTAAACTCGGTTGAAAATAAATACTATGATTGAAAAAAATACTGCGATACGTCGTGTAGTTTCCGGGATATTTGATTTTAAAATACACGGGTTGTAGAGTGACGTCATCGCCGTCCCAGTAAGTTCGCAACACTAGCTCAGTCCACTCGCGTGTCCCGATAATACATCGCCCGTATCTCCATCAACTTGGATGAATAAACATGACTGAAAATATTATGTATTTCCCGAGATACATCATTTAAAAAAAATGTTTTACAGTGACGTTACAATACTAGCGCGCGCCTGCGAAATATTAATTTTCTATAAATTCATTAATACTTGATATTTTTTGATGAAACCAAAACTTGTGTACCTATTTGTATAGATATTAGCTCTACTGAGACTTTAGAGATTTTGTATACCTATTAACATTCTCCATTGCCGCCGCCCATTGACACCCGCAACACCATTGGAGTCACAATTTCCCTGTGGACCCGCAACACCAGTGGAGTCTACAAGCGCGCTACCAACTCTTTCCCTCGGATTCCCGCACTCATGCAGCGAAACACAGTAGGGACATTGCTTCACGCCGGTTTTCTGTGAGGCCGGTCGAGTCGGCCCATTCATGCCGAGGCTGGGCTCTCGCATGCACAAACAGTTCGTTTAAACTTCTATACGTTCAACTAGCACAATGATGGTAGTGCGCGTATTACCTACATATTTTGTAAACATTAGTAGCAATAAAGTAGAAATGTAGATGTTTTTTTCATTATCAGGCAACACTGAGCATTTTTATAAATCGTTTGCATTCTGAGTTTATAAAACACAACATACTATGAAATATTAAAGGCATACCTGTGAAAAGTGATGTTAATACACTTATTATGCTTTTCCGAATCATTGTGACAAAATTTTACCGCACAAATCGTCATAGTTAATTAATTTTCGCTAGATGCGTTCGACAGTGAACACATTAACTACGCTAGAGTAAATGTATTCGACCAAAGAGTAGTATTATATTCGACTACGCAAAATGTTGACTACACGAAATGACTACGAAGCGGTGCAAGCCACAGATAATGATTTGCTTCCAGGTTTTTTTCTTGGTTTGTATTGCTTCCTGTGATTCAAAGAATATAATATTTGATAATACTTTTTTCTTGGTCTGTGTATAAACGAGAGCTGTGATTGCTTGCTTCCAGGACCATCCATAGAGATAAATAAGTACTGTTACACATGCTTATTTTCATGCTGTGTCACTGCCACAGCGCTCCATGGCTTCAGGCTTAGCGACCTTTTAGCTAGCGGACGGCAGTACGTCGGACGTGCTACAAATAAGCACGACCCGACCCGACCCGAACGCTGCCTTTGGTCCAAGGGTTGCGGGTTAGATCTCCGCGCAGTACAAATATTTGTGTGCATGAACATGTCTTCCTATGTATCATGGGTGTTCCCTATGTATCATAAGTATGTATTTACAAAAGAAAAGTATTATATAATTGTATTCCCTCTGTTGATTCTGATATCCGTAATACAGGTGCTTGAGCTATCTATTTCAGAGTCAGATCAATGGATGTGAAGTTGTGAAATATTTATTTATAAGCTTGCCGTTTGTAGCATGCCAAATATGAGTGTTAAATACCCCAACCGGAAAGTGTCGATTTTCGTAATTTAGAGTATACAGATAATTAGATAAGAATTTGAAATAAATGAAATCCGAATTTAAACATTTGAAAAACCTATACTTTTTAAGTTATTTCGTAAAAACAGTTCTAGCTGTTGTAACGTTCCGCCAGCCAGATGTTTTGCTTATTAATGAATATTTTGGAATAAAAAGTATCCACATAATTAGAAATGAATTTGAAATATATGAAATGCCAAATTCAAAATTTCAAATACCTATAGTTTTTTAGTTATTTAAAATCCGGCTGGCGTAACGTAATTTGGCAGATAGCTGGATTTCTGAAATGGTAAGATGTGATTTTGTATTTTTTACTTGACTTCTTGCTGAATTTGAAATAATTTGAAATGCAAAAAAAACTACAAAACAATTCATCGTTTTGCAGATATTTTAGTAAATAGAAATACGCTATGATAGGTCCTAGCTCTTGGAATCGGAGGTGTTAACGACTTTGTTTAAATGTTATTTTGTAGGTCTTTTCTGCCTTTTAATTATACTGAGATTTTATTTATGTCCTGTAAGTAATAACAAAGATATCATAGAAATTAAAATCATTGCGACCACGATGCGTAGCTTCATATTGACCAACCGATTAACTGAGTATTATTGTAAATGTGGTCACTAAATCTTATACAAAAACAACTCATCATTTTTCAACCCCGTTGTAAGAATGTGTCGTACGTACAATGATGTGGTTCGTCGAGAAAGACATCTGGACCCCAATTCTCGTGCTCATGACATTTATTTTCATACGACATATATCACTAAAACATAGTTTTTTTTGTATGGTTTTCAGGCGATATCCGCCATGTTTTCAAAATATCACAAGCATGAGCATTGGGCTCCTGGAGCCCAATTCTCGTGCTCGTGACATTTATTTTCATACGACATATATCACTAAAACACAGTTTTTTTGTATGGTTTTTCCGGGTGATATCCGCCACTGTTCTCAAAATTCACAAGCACGAGAATTGGGGCTTCCTGAACGAGTTTAACGCCAGGAGCCCCCTTCTCAGGCCGTGGACATTTCTTTTCATACGACATATATCACCTAAAACATAGTTTTTTGTATGGTTGTCAGTTGATATCCGCCATGTTTGTTTGCATATCGAAATCCCAGAATGGACAACATTTCAACAATTTTTAACATGTCCATATTGTTTTTTTTTCTAATGAAGTAGACGTAAAATAGAACAGACCCATATTTTTTCTTTTTTCAAAATTTGTCCATTTTCATGCATAAAATACTTATTGAAATTCTTTTTTATTCTAAATAGACGTAACGCCAAATGACGTCATCGGTACGGCTGAATCAGCGCTATTCCTTTGGCTTATCATTTGTTTTAATAAAAAAAAGGTACGACTGTCAAGGTAAATAATACTAGTGTCAACATTGTCAACGTCATTCATACATTCAACGTTGACAAGTTGTCTTTTTTTTTGACAGTTACATGTTATGAGGTTGGCATTACGTAAATTTAAAACTATAATGTGCTAAGCAAAGAAATATTTTACATTCTGCCGTCCGATGACGTCATCTTACGTTTTTTAGTTTTTAATTTTTTTCTCAGTAAATAAGCAATATAAAAAATGAATAAATATATATTCGAGCAGCGGAAAAGTAAACAAAGAATTGGTATTTTTTGTTTCAGAGCTTAGCAATTTTGAAATATTGTCCATTGGGGTCCATGTTCTCTACGTACAAAAAAATGTATCTGAAGTCTTCGGACCGTCTTCTGCACGCAAATGAATGTTATAATTATTTCTCTTAATTTATTTACTAGTAATTGTCCTTTTATTATTTATGCGATTTTTTGAGCATGCTCAAAAGTAGCTTGCTCATTTATGGCACGTCCGTCCATATATTCTACTAAGTAGCATTTGCTTAAAAGAAGCATGCGTAAGCATGAAAATAATCATGTATAACAGTACCTTCAGTAATCACGTCACTCACTTTTGACATTTGACATTTTTGTCGCAAAGTTGATCAGTAAAAGAAATCTATTTTACAGATTGTGTCTTGTGAACGAATAAAACGAGTTTAACAATATTTTGCGTAACAAAACTATGGCAAAACCGAGAACAGAAGATTCTTCAGCTGAAGATGCGAAAAAGATTGTCGACGACGCAAAGAACTTTATAGAAAAGGCTATTGCTGATATAGGAAAGACTTCCGCAACAAAGCAGCTAATTTTAGGAACTGCGTCTGGATGGTAACGATATTTGCATTTGTAACAAAGAGAAAAATGTTATTGGGATTCGTCTATCTTAATTTTTCACCAAAAGAATATTCTATTTTTTAGGAAATGAGTCTATGTACCTACGCTCTGTAGTTATGATTATACACAAAGACTATGTCTTTATTAAACGCAGTGGCTTGTTGACTCATTTAAATGATGTCAGTTTTATTTTGGATTTTTGTTGCACATTATGTTTCAAGCAAGTTATGTCATCATTTAATAAAGACGACCTTTTTAAAAAAATATAAATTATATGTATAGATTTCTAATGAATATTTATGTATTTTAGGATTACTGGCTTCATAACTATGAAAGTTGGAAAAGTTGCTGCAGTTGGTCTTGGTGGTGGAGTTATATTATTGCATATAGCTAGCCAAAAAGGTTACATTGACATTAACTGGGACAAAATAAACAAAAAAGTTGATAAAATAAGTGATAAAATTGAAAAAGAAACTACTGGAAAATCAGCAGATTGGTTTGAAAAAGTAAGTACTTACCTACTTTCATAGAATAACAACAAGATTAGAAACCTAGTCTGTGCACACAATTTGAAGTAACTCATTTGGATCGCTCCACAGTCGTCCATGTCAATGCCTGTCAAACGCATCTTGCGAAAATTAATTTACTATAACAATTTGTGCGGTAAAATTTTGTCACAATGATTCGGACAAGCACAAGAAGTGTAATAACATCACTTTTCACATAAAAGCCTTTAATATTTCATAGTATGTTGTGTTTTATAAGTTAAAAACACAAATGATTTATAAAAATGCTCAGTGTTACCAGATAATGAAAAAAATATTTGCCCCATTTCATTTTAATTGTAAGATTTGATTGCTCAGACTGATTAATTTAATCAGTTGCTACTTATTTTTACAACGTGAAGCTGTGTACCGTGTTTTACTGTGTGAGTGCAGGTACCGGAACTTTTATATGTTAAAAAATAAATAAGCAAGAATTTATTCATTTATAATAATTTCAAGATTTATGTAGGTTGATGTGTTTCTGAAAGTGCAATACATGGATCCACATTTTACAAGAATTGAAACTCACCCTAATAACCCTAAAATAAGTAGACAGCTTTTTATTTATTTCTTTCTTATTCATTATTGTATGGTCATGGCATCACAAATATCAAAACATAACTTGCCAACTAATTTTATAATCACAGTTAGGCAAATACTTGTAAGCGTTGTTTTAGGTACAATTAAAACAGTACAGTTACTACAATGACCATTTCCCATGTTTTAGGGAAATATGTTGTGACTGGTAACATTAATTAGGATTTTTATGTTAATACTATGTACATAGTACCAACATGAAAAACCAAATTTGTGCTTCAAATTTGAGGTGACTGACAGCAGTAAGGAAACTATCGTTCTAGTCTTGTTATTATTCTATGCCTACTTTATACAAATAATCTTCTTTTTCAGGGTCCATACCCAAAACATAAAAATTGTACCCTTAAAAATAGAGATCATATTTAAGCATTAGGCTTATTTTAAATGATATTTAAATTTCAGTCCCCCTCTATGTACCAAAAAATATTTTTTTAATTAATAATTTAATAATAGCAACAGGTAGGTTGACACTTCACACAGAATATTAAGTTGATTATGTACAGTGGCGGACAGGTCAAGCTATACAAAACTGTCAAATTTCCTCAATCGATTTCGAGCTCAATGTGTAACATTATAAGGTTTATAATCGAATGAAGAAATTTGATAGTTTTGTATAGCTTGATGTGTCCGCCACTGTACCTATTCAATTCAAAAATAGGGGCCCCTATACAACATTCTCATGCAAAAAAGTTTAGATAACTATTAGAGATGCGCTGAGTACTGCTTTTACAGTATTGAGTATACTCAGTTCAAAGTTCCTCAAACCAAGTACTTGGCAGAGTTACTTGGTTCACTGAACTATTAAAACCTTCACTAACGGTGAAAAGACTAAAAAGGAAGGATGTACTATAAACGGCAGATGAAGCATTGGCTCCTTTGCCTACAAATGATATTGCACTCAAGACATCAGCTTATACGGCCACACTCAGAGATGTCATTTAAGCTAATGTTCATTAACTTTAGTATCGGTAGTCTTAATCCGTATCAAAATAAGTGTCAATATTTTTTCTTAAGTAGCCAACTAAGTTAATCAACGACTCTGAGTGTGGCAGTTAGTCTTGCGACTGGTTGCCAATTATAAAAAAAAACTTGGTTCAGTTTTGGGACAAAAAACTTCTGTTTTCGGTGATAAGTATTTTTTATGGGACCCATGATGCAATAAATGATTTGACTTGGCTTGACTGCTACCCAGTATGTCACCTTACTTTTAAGTTTCCTATGTTTCAGCACTGCTGAAAGGGTCATGGTTACACTGAGATCATTGCACTTGCAAAACTATTCTAGTGTGAGTGACCATTAAAGTTTCAGAATTACAAAACTGATTATTTTCTCATATTTCAGTTTTAAATTATTTATATATTTAAAAATTGTGAGGAAACCTGCACATCTCAGATAGTTTCTCAAAAATAGTAGATACCTATAATGATTGAACATTTTGTAATCAAGTTAGTCTGATTCTCCTGTCTAAGGGTTATTGTGATTACCAGACTTCCTGAATCCTGGATCATGGACCAAGCATAGGTGCCCCGGGCTCTGAAGCGACAGCTTTGGGCGCAACTGAGGTCAACTGACTAAGATAAGGAGGGGAACATATTATGAAACCAGCCTGTTTTATTTAATTAAAATGAAAATTTTATTAAGATTAAGTTACTTGTCATTGGAGCCAAGTTATTTGGCCGAGCATCAAATAAACTGCTGAATACATCGAGTATCAAGTAGTAACCGAGTACTCATCCCATCTCTAATAACTATGCAAAGGAACCTTTTGTGCACGTGTCAAATTATGAATATATAATTTTTATTGCACACTATGTAACTTGGCGTATGTAATGTATTCAAAAGTATTTTTTCTTTATAGTAAAATATCTATTGTATGATTCATATCTAACATTGGAAAAGGTTTCCCTTATCTATAATTATATTTAACATACATATGCATGTATGTCACGAATAAACACTGTCTGTTATATTTTGAAAAGAAATGAAATGGTAGGCTTTAGAAGGAATTTTAAAGGCCTTTTTAGGTAGCACCTGAAAACATAACTGAAGATATTTATTTTGTTCCAGGTATTATTATTTGTCAAAGATAATTCATATTATTCAGCAGGGTTTACTGGAGGATTTCTATTCGGCATTGCCTCATCATAAGTGTATTTTTTGTTGAAAAGTGACTAGACGAGAATATAGGTACACAAATGATTAATTTTTAAAATATTGGTATATGCTTAAGATTTATGATAAATCTTTTACTTTACTGAAAGAACTCAGTGAAACAGATTATTTACAGTATTATAAATAGTTGAGCCAAATTGTATTAGGCTTATGAATGAAAAATAACGGCCGAGTGCAAGACGGGCTCGCTCACCAAGGGTTCCGAATCTATAAAAGTACGATTATAAATATTTCAGGACTTGCGGTGTTGTTCTAAAAATTTAGTTTCTTATCCATATTTTTCGATATTAATAAGAAACTATCGCCATGTTGATTTAGTAGTTTACGCATCTCGGGGTCCTGGGTTCGATTTCCGGGTCGAGTAAAAGTATGTTTCGATTTTTACGAACATAGCTTGGCTGATACTTTACTTTAAAAAACTAAGCGTCGTAAAAAAAAATGACATATATATTACAAACAATGTGCTTATATTTTTAATAAATAATCAAAAAAGTATGTTTAGATTTCAAAGTATTCCTATATGTGTGATCTATTACAAGACCCCAAGTACCCCATATAGGTTTGATTCTCTTGGGAGTATAGATGGGCGGCGGGTAAGTACCCAAAAGGTTAATACCTGTTTGGGTAAATACCGGATATTTTTGTTTTAGTTACATAAATCAAAAATATCAACATAAAAAAATACGTTAATTATATTATACACCAAAAACAGATAATTATGATATAATTGATACGAAATACGTAACTTAATGAATGATTAATGTATGCTATGTATACCAATCAAAATTATGGGCTTTTAGAGTTACAATAGATGCTAAAAGTAGAATCTTTATCTCTATCGCCGTCGTTTTATCCTCGGCAAAAAAAAATATGCCGTCGATTTTAAGTCTCTGAGGAATGAATATACCTACATCAATAATTGCTACATAAAACAAAATTCAGATTTTGGTTTAAATCCAACAACAGTTGATAAACACCTGGAGTTTCTGCATCAGTGGTTTTATCGAAATCGTTAGAACCGTTTCCGTCTGAAATAAATTACCAAACAAACAAATAATACTTATATAAATCACAAACTCACACAAAATTAAAGCGCAAGCGGAACTGCGGGCAAATGCTAGTTTCATTATTGGGTCTAAAATCACTTTGCAGGTTTTTTATTTTTCTATTAGTTGGGGAAAAAGTTTCTTCGCATTTTTTAAGAAAGTTCAAAATTTTTTTAAATATAGTTTATTTACATTTAACTAAACTGTACCATTTTGTTCGATAACCTTTTGCCATTTTGTAGGTAGGGACATGATCCTATTGCTATAAAAATTTTGGGACCTTTCATCAAAATACCGCGACAAGTGGATTTGGCAGTTCTCTCGTGATGTTAACCTAACACTGCCTAAAGAATTCTGAAGAGACCGAAACAGGTGCAAAACTGAAGATGCAAGGATTATACGGCGGATGCATTAACACATCCCAGCCAAACTCTCTTCTATAGATGTGTGAGGTCTAGCGTTATCATGATGAAACACCACACCCCTTCTGTTGATCAATTCCGGCCGTTTTCTCTCAACTTCTTGTTTTAATCTCATAAGTTGTTCGCAGTAGAGTTCAGAATCGATAGTCCTGCTTGGTGGTAACAGCTCATAATGAATAATGCCCTTCCAATCCCACCACACACACAACATCACCTTATTGCGAGTTAACCCGGGTTCTGCCACAGTCTGTGAAGCCTAACTGGCTTTTGACCACGACCCTTTTCGCTCGTTCTTGTCGTACGTGATCCACTTACGTACGTGTACCCAGCTTTTTTCAAATGCGCCAAAACTGTTTTGTGGTCAATTCCCAGTTCTTCAGCTACGTCGTAACTACTGATATGTCGATCTTGCTCCACTTTTACAAAAATGGCATCCATTTTATCCGTAATAGGGCGACCAGAGCGAGGTGCATCTTTCATCAAGCATCGAGGACATGAAAATTTCCGGATTGAAAACGCTTAAACCAAATTTGTGCTACTCTCACAGACACTGCACTAGGTCCATAGACGTCGCAATTTTTTTTCGCGGCTTGCGTTGCATTTTTACCTTTTTTGTAGTAAAATTTTAAAATGTATCGAATTTCTTCATTAGATTCAGGCATCTTGACAGTACGAAAAACAAATTAAAATCACACATTTTCCTAATTTGAATTTGGAATTATGTTCTTTAAAATTTTAACTTTCAATGATACCAAAACCAGCCAGATACAAATACTATAGCCAAAGAGATTTTATTTCAAGTTCACACATACTATAATGCGAAAAGACTTTTTCCCCAACGTTTTATATTCACATTCCACGGAGAGCTAACGATGATAATCCATGAATCGGAAATCACTACCCGGCCCAACCGGAGACGCGCCACAACCGAAGAGTGTCGAAGCGACTAGCACTGTTTGTTTCGTATTCATTGCTGCGGGAACACCGCAATTTCAAAGTGTGGTCGTAAGAAAAACCGCAATGAATTAATTTAGTATTGTAGTAGGATGTAAGAATATATTTCATAATTATTTTGAAAAAAAATGTGTTTTTTTATATGAAAAAGGAATAAATATCAAAAAAATCTTAAATTATATAATATATTTTGTTTTAGGTAGAGAGATTTGTGGACCGTAAATTGGATAAAGCCGAGGACTTACTGAAGAAAAAGGAAAAGAAAGCTAAACATTGGTATCATAACTTCACTGGAGATGAAAATTACCGAGCCACTGAAACTCACGTGTTTATGGCGTCTTTCGTTGCTGGAATGGCTCTGGGCTTGATTTGCGGAAAGTAAATTAATTTACTAACTAGTAAATAGCTAGTAAAGTAAATTAGTTAGTTTGTTTGTTTTAACATTAGAACGATACCATTAATATGTAATAAAATAATGTAGATTTAGGACTAAATTATGTAATACAGGATAAACACATTTTGACAGGCTTTATTATATTGATAGCTTTAAAGAAAATTAAAAAGTTAGGATGTTGCATAATAGGTTATATTGCACGTTATGCAACAGCTGATACTTTATGCAACAGCTAAAAATGACAATATTAGGACAACTACATATGTAACTTATCAAGTAAATAACACACTTATACAGCCAAAAGTTCGGAATTCACAGGCCAAAATCTGTGGTCACTCACGATTACTCGATTTCGCGCCATTATGTTCTATAATTTATTTATTAGAAAAGAATTTATTTTCTGAAAGTGAGAATATAGTAGAAAATTAAGTATTTTCAAGGATTTGAATCCACCAGATATTTTTAGAAAATCCATCAAGTTATTTGTAGCTTGATGGTTTTTTTAAATCTTTTACCAGGAAAATTTACTAGATTATCAGGTATGTTTACAAACCCTGTTTTAGTTTTCCTATGATTTCTTACTTTGAAGATTAAAACACGAAAGTAGATAAAGTAGTGTATGAGAGTCATGAATGAGACTGCACATAACTCGGTACCTATTAAAACACTCGCGAATACTATAAAAATCTCGTCATGGCCCGTTCTTTATATGACTCGTATAATTAAGGTTATTTAAACACGAGCGAGATTTTAAAAAACGAGGCTTGGCGAGTTTTTTAATAGTATTCGTGAGTGAGTGAGCGTTAATACCGAGTTATGTGCAGTCTGGAGAGATCATAGGGAAACACTTAAGACAAGCATGCCTGAATAACGTAATTTGCATAGCGTAAAATTTATCGTAATCTCTTTGAATTGCAACTAACGATGCTGATGATGACGTATTATATTTATATATTTGTAATCCCACTATAACCGTAACACAGGTGCTTGAGCTACCTGTCTGCGAGTCAGATCAATGAATGTGATGTTGTGAAATATTAATTTATTATTATTTATATGCTCTTTCTAAGATATTCGGTGTGATGCCAAAGGCTCAAATCACTATCACGTTCAGACATTTTTGACAAACATAAATTATCAGAATCAGAATAATTTATTGCATAAACTGATGGTGAAAGAAAACGATGTATAGTATCAACAGTCACCTTAACAGGCATGCAACTTTTAAAAAAAAATACAATAATACATGTTTTTTACATAATAAAAAATAATCAGAATAATTTATTGGCTGTATAAATGATGATAACTTTGTCTTATTATTGTCAAATATTGTCTGTTAATGTGACATAAAGTGCAAAAAAGCAAATAATGCAACACCCTAACTTTTTAATTTTCTTTAAAGCTATTAATATTATAAAGCCTTTCCAAATGTGTTTACTTTTGATTTCTTAATTTGAAGATAAATAACATAACTATTATAGCATTTTGTGTTTAAAGAAGCCTCTTCCTTTTGCACTTGTGTCTAAAATTCCGTTTTACCGAGAAGTATTAATTGAATCTATAATCATAAAAATTCTTCATTGCGTATATAAAAGCCAGATTTTAATAAAAAAAATGCGTATAAATGTTATGTAAGTATGTACCTATGTCACTTACATACATTTTTTTTGATATAATAATGATAATTTCATTTTTCCTATCTTTTGTATCAGTAACTTTTGTCTGTACAATTATGCAATAATAATATAATCAACCTGTTTCGATTAATAATGTGTTTTATTTAATATGAACAACAACTGCTGAACACTCCCACCTAGAGTCCGCGCCACGATAGAAGTCCCGCGGAAAAACACGGAACTAAAACTCCATAGACGTGCACTGTCAAAAAGGACTTCATGAAGTGTGTGTGCATTACCCCAGCCAGAATGTGTGGATTTTTGACTGTCCACGCGAAGTGGTGTTCCTATAACTATATTCCATCTCCATCATCAGAGCAGCTGCATCGTACCATAATGTTATTGTATTGTTATTACATTTCCGTAAGTAGATAAATAAAATTTCAGATAACTCGGTCCACAATACCCTATAGATACCGTCCGACTCCATCAGCAGACCAGCTCCTTCGTACCATATTATCATATTGTCAACAAAGTTACGCCAGAACACCAAATTTTAAGTCAATCGACCTACTGGATCTGATGTTCCTGTGGCTACCCTGCAACTCCTCAAGACACCAGGTCAATGATACCTTGTTATTGAATTGTCACCAAACTCACGTAGTCTACCGAAGTACAACTCAATCGGTCCATGGGAACTATTGTTCCTATGGACACCTTACAACTTCTCATGACGCCAGGTCAATGATATCTTGTTATTGTACTGTCACCGAAATTACATAGACCAAAGTAACCAATAGTTTAGCTCAACTGGTCCCCGGGAGTCGGAGTTCCTACGGGCTTATTCCAACTCCTAATCAGATCAGCTCCCTGATACCATATTTTTGTATTGTTACCGAAGTTACGAAGACATACGACGACGACCTGTTTGGAACAGTGGCTTTGGTCCAAGGGTTGCGGGTTCGATCCCCGCACAGTACAAACATTTGTGTGCATGAACATGTCTGTTTGTATTGGTCTGGGTGTTTTCTATGTATTATAAGTATATATTTACAAAAAAAAAAAGTATTATATGTATATATTTGTAATCCCACTGTTGATTCTGATATCCGTAACACAGGTGCTTGAGCTACCTATCTCGGAGTCAGATCAATGTATGTGATGTTGTGAAAAATATTTATACCAAATTTCCGCTCAATCGGTCCACAAAAAACCGAAGTTTCTATGGTCACCTTCCAACCTCATCGCCAGACCAGCTCTATGGTAGCATATTTTTGTATTGTAACCGAAGTAACGAAGACATACCAAATTTCAGCTCAATCGGTCCACAAAGACCGAAGTTTCTATGATCACCTTCCAACCTCATCATCAGATCAGCTCAATGATAACATATTTTTGTATTGTTACCAAAGTTACGAAGACATACCAAATATCAGCCCAATCGGTCCAATAAGGCGGACCATGATCGAATTGACATTGATCGATTCGGACTGGTGACAGAATGGCTATTTTTTGTGACTTAAAGATCACGATAATATCCAAATTTCAAATAGTTTTATTGGTAGACTATTAGAATCATTTGCCAAAAAGCACGAAAAGATATGGTAGGGGGTCACGAAAAGAAGCAATGCTAGGTTTTTTACCATCATCAGTATTGAATCACTCGTAACCCCAGTTTTGGAAATTAAACTAGTTAATCAGTCAAAAAAAATATTATAATAATCAAATAGCTTTTTAGATGGTAGGTTTTCTAAATATGCTTTATATTTTATGATGAAATCATTTTTCAGCAATAGAACAGCTCTCCGAAATCTACTTTTTTGTGTGCTTGATAGGGAAGACCATGTTTCGTCATTATTTTGACTATTACTTCCATTTATCATATCGAACAGTTCTTTGGCGGTCCTGAAATAAAATCAATAATTAGATTAAAATGTTAACACGTTTATTTATTCCCACTGCGAAATATTATTAATTGCACAAAAACAAAATATAAGTGTGATACAAAAACAACAGACAATATAATGAGGCGGTCTTATAGTTTGTGCATGCAAACAATAATGAGCTCAGTTTACATTCACTGTCTGTCCCTCATACAAGGTATTTTTATTCCGGAAATTTCTTAAAATCTTTTTTATGGTTTATTTAGTTAACAGATTTTACTGATGTAATGAAATTAAGACAATAAATGAAAAATGTATCAATATATTTAAAATAAAAAAAGAATTTGTGATTTTTCAAGCTTCATGTCAGCTGTAGGGTTGCCAGATGTCCGGTATTTAAGCGTAGAGGTTCGGTATTTTTGAGGCTTGTCGGGTAAAAAATAAATGGTCATACCGGACAGAACAATATATATATTTTTTTGTGACCCAGCATACAACCAGGTTTGGATTGTCCGGTATTTTTTCGCCATTCACCAACCCTAGTCCCTAACCCTGTCACAATCATCTCTAGCAAGATTGAAATGTTTAGAGGCCACTTTTTTAAATCTTGCTAGAGATGATTATGACAGGCGGCTCGCTCAACCAAACTGCATATCGCCGTCCTTAGTAGCGTCTTCTAGGGCTATCGCGTTTTTAACATTTTTACACTTCCAAGTTACTCGCTAAATGGTGTTGTCAGTCTTTTTAACTTATGAAAAATACAACATTTAATAATTTCAAACTACTGATCTACACAGTTATAAAAACTTTGCGGTTCTTTAGCCAAGTAATTTTGCTGTGACTGCTTTATAGATATATGACAACGAAAATAAAATAGTATTTAACCGCTAAAATGCTTAATAGAATGCTTATTGATAGCAAATGTTGAAAGTTCCTTAAGCATGCTCGAATTTAGCATGCTACAAATGAACATTTGTAACCGTAGCTTAAAGGTACTATGCTCAAAGCATGCTACTTTGAGCAAGTGCTACTGAGTAGCATGTGTGGACGGACGTGCTACAAATAAGCATGCTAATTTTCAGAAAGCTCAATAATCGATCGTGCCTGTAGATTTTTAAGCATGCTACCCGTAGTGCGGGTTGAAGGGACAGTGTGGCGGAGTCAAAGAGTATTTATAATATATGTATTTAGGCGGAGTGCTATAGCACGTGTAAACAGTTTGCTTATTTTTAAGCATGTTAAAATATTGGTAAAAGCATGCTTATTAATAGCAAATGTAGATAATTTGTTAAGTATGCTTATATTTGGCATGCTTATTTATTTAAACATGGTCTCTTACAAGTCACATACGCAAGAATCTATCTCCCTTTTTAGGGATCGGTTGCACATTGGCTTCTCTCCAAGCTTCCGGAATATAACCGGACCATTCAGAGAGGCGAAACTGGCGCACAGGAGACAACTCGGCTGCGCACTTCTTGAGGACGATGGCTGGGATACCATCAGAACCACTGGTTTTACAGACATCTAGTGACTGTAGCTCAGAGCGACGTCACGCTGCCTGATGTGGACATCAGGCATTTGGGAGTCATGGTGGGTGGGAGTGCAATACAGTCATCGATCCAGGAATTATTGGCGAAGAGTTGGGCCAAAAGATCGACTTTCTCCTGCGCCTGATAAGCCAGAGAGTTTTCGAGGTTACTCAGCGGGGGCAGCGATGTTTGACAATGGTCCACAAAAAACCGAAGTTTCTATGGTCACCTTCCAACCTCATCGCCAGACCAGCTCTATGGTAGCATATTTTTGTATTGTAACCGAAGTAACGAAGACATACCAAATTTCAGCTCAATCGGTCCACAAAGACCGAAGTTTCTATGATCACCTTCCAACCTCATCATCAGATCAGCTCAATGATAACATATTTTTGTATTGTTACCAAAGTTACGAAGACATACCAAATATCAGCCCAATCGGTCCAATAAGGCGGACCATGATCGAATTGACATTGATCGATTCGGACTGGTGACAGAATGGCTATTTTTTGTGACTTAAAGATCACGATAATATCCAAATTTCAAATAGTTTTATTGGTAGACTATTAGAATCATTTACCAAAAAGCACGAAAAGAAGCAATGCTAGGTTTTTTACCATCATCAGTATTGAATCACTCGTAACCCCAGTTTTGGAAATTAAACTAGTTAATCAGTCAAAAAAAATATTATAATAATCAAATAGCTTTTTAGATGGTAGGTTTTCTAAATATGCTTTATATTTTATGATGAAATCATTTTTCAGCAATAGAACAGCTCTCCGAAATCTACTTTTTTGTGTGCTTGATAGGGAAGACCATGTTTCGTCATTATTTTGACTATTACTTCCATTTATCATATCGAACAGTTCTTTGGCGGTCCTGAAATAAATCAATAATTAGATTAAAATGTTAACACGTTTATTTATTCCCACTGCGAAATATTATTAATTGCACAAAAACAAAATATAAGTGTGATACAAAAACAACAGACAATATAATGAGGCGGTCTTATAGTTTGTGCATGCAAACAATAATGAGCTCAGTTTACATTCACTGTCTGTCCCTCATACAAGGTATTTTTATTCCGGAAATTTCTTAAAATCTTTTTTATGGTTTATTTAGTTAACAGATTTTACTGATGTAATGAAATTAAGACAATAAATTAAAAATGTATCAATATATTTAAAATAAAAAAAGAATTTGTGATTTTTCAAGCTTCATGTCAGCTGTAGGGTTGCCAGATGTCCGGTATTTAAGCGTAGAGGTTCGGTATTTTTGAGGCTTGTCGGGTAAAAAAATAAATGGTCATACCGGACAGAACAATATATATATTTTTTTGTGACCCAGCATACAACCAGGTTTGGATTGTCCGGTATTTTTTCGCCATTCACCAACCCTAGTCCCTAACCCTGTCACAATCATCTCTAGCAAGATTGAAATGTTTAGAGGCCACTTTTTTAAATCTTGCTAGAGATGATTATGACAGGCGGCTCGCTCAACCAAACTGCATATCGCCGTCCTTAGTAGCGTCTTCTAGGGGGGTCAATCCTAAATCCGCAAAAAAACATGTTACATGTCGATATTTCGTAAACAATGCTTGTTTCGTTTGTTTTTTTCAAGGAATATCTTTAGAAACTACGTTCTTAAACTAGTCTGATACTGATACATACGTAAAACTACATAAAAGAAGCATAAAAACAAAATTCAAGAGCGGCAAGTGCTCGATTTGTCGTGTAACAAACTACATTTTATACTTTTAACAATTAATTATTAAAGAAATGTATTTAAAACCTCCTCTTTTAGTCACTTTTTTAGTTTTATATATTCACCCTTATCCAAAAAAATACTTATGCTTATCGTCAGCTAACTAGAACAACATTCTTTTAGATGTAACAACTTGGGTATCCACAATTTGTCCTTACCGTATTTCGCACTTTGATGCGGCTCCGCGCTTAGTAAACGCATCTCAGGCCGCCATTCATAGCGCGAGGCGACACCTCACCCGATATGTCAGTCGGCCGGCACGCGGCATAAGTGGACGATTGCGTTGTTTGGCAATGTGAGCAGTTCGCGCAAATTATTTTAAAAAGTGGTCATTCCTTTCCCTCAGTTTAACTGGTAAGTCGCAATTTTATTCACATGTATTATAGTGAAGATTTAGTTGTTTCTTTAAGGAAAATAACCTAATAGATGTATGAACCACATTCGCTTCGTATTTGCCGAATTATTAAACAAAAATATCATTTTGTCGCTACCGTCGCTGTCCTTACCGGTGTCATAAAACTGTTACGGTAAGGACACCTTTATCACGGTTATGACATAAAAGTGCCTCTGTAGCAAAGCCGCCGGCTAACCGGCATGATAACTTTTGCCGTAGACTGGTCACACACGGCATCAGATCAACCTACCCATATCTGTTAAAATTCGCATCGAATTCGAACCTAACTCTGAGCAGATTGGGTTGATATCAATTGGGATATTTTGCATTTTGGGTAGGTTGATCTGATTCGCTGTGTGTACGTACAGAGCTGAAGACATTTTACTTTATCGTATTTGCAGTAGTGTTTAGTTTTGCAAATTAGCAAAAGTATTAGCTACGCTCGTAGCTAATATGATGACAACCTACTTTCTTCTTTCTACTATATTTTGGACTGTCATGTTATCAAGTTATTCAAATTGTTTTAGGTACTATTTACGATAACGTCATAAATGAAACTTCAGTATTACGTTATACACATTGACACTAATAGTCATAACTGGCCCACCAATGGTTTTGAAAATGTATTAAATATGTTTTTTGATCCAATATTGGCTGTACAGCGGGGTGGACAATGCTTTGCTCTGTGCGAAGATTCATGTGATTCGAAATTGTACAGAGAACATGAACAAAATTATAGTTTTAACTATATTGCATACATACAACAAATAACTGACAGAGAACATGCAGTCGATCTATACAGTGTAGTAAAATCTAGTTGGGAAGTAATCATTGATAACTCAGAGAAATGGGAACCCAAAACATGAATGAATGTTAAAAACTTAATTTCAAATATAAGTTCACAAAAAATAAGACTGATTATGAATAAATAAAAAAGAAGAATTATAGTCGTAAGAGCAAATGATTATTTATTGATCTCAAGAAGTTATATTATCAAGAATAATCAATGCTTTGATAGGTGATTAATATTATATGAAAATATCAACGATATATATTAAATTGATTATTTAATTGATTATTAGCATGTTTTTACATTCACTATTATTGTACAATCTGTACTATCATAGTTATATTAAGGTAATCTAATAAATTTAGCTGCCTCGTTTATATCACGCCTAATTTAACTTGTCATTTACATTAAACATATTATTTTGTTTGCAGATATTCGTGAATGAACTAAGGGCGCAAATATTAGATTAAAGCAAGACATGAGTAACAATAATAATGATTATAAATTGTGTTAAGCTTACATAATTATATATTATTCAAATCGAAATATTGTTTTTTTTTTCAATCCGTATTAATAAGTCATTACCATGTTTCTGGCGTCCTTTTACCGTTTCTTTATGGTTTATCGAGTTCCGAAAGAAATTAAACTAAAAATAGCAATGAAAATTACTTACTAAAATTGAATAATTTAATCAGCTCCAATTCAAATAAAACTAATATATAGTTTTAAAAAAATCTGTCATTACCGTAGTTTCTGTGTCCATACCGTAACTTAAATATGTGGATAATTCCTTAATTAATCAACTTTAGTCGTGTACAAATAACATTTTAGCATCCTTGTGACATTAGCTATCCATGTGTCACAATATTAAGTAATTACCTGAACTTTTTTTTCATATCCTAAAATTCGTAAAAAAATAGGAATGACCCAGGGCTATCGCGTTTTTAACATTTTTACACTTCCAAGTTACTCGCTAAATGGTGTTGTCAGTCTTTTTAACTTATGAAAAATACAACATTTAATAATTTCAAACTACTGATCTACACAGTTATAAAAACTTTGCGGTTCTTTAGCCAAGTAATTTTGCTGTGACTGCTTTATAGATATATGACAACGAAAATAAAATAGTATTTAACCGCTAAAATGCTTAATAGAATGCTTATTGATAGCAAATGTTGAAAGTTCCTTAAGCATGCTCGAATTTAGCATGCTACAAATTAACATTTGTAACCGTAGCTTAAAGGTACTATGCTCAAAGCATGCTTACTTTGAGCAAGTGCTACTGAGTAGCATGTGTGGACGGACGTGCTACAAATAAGCATGCTAATTTTCAGAAAGCTCAATAATCGATCGTGCCTGTAGATTTTTAAGCATGCTACCCGTAGTGCGGGTTGAAGGGACAGTGTGGCGGAGTCAAAGAGTATTTATAATATATGTATTTAGGCGGAGTCCTATAGCACGTGTAAACAGTTTGCTTATTTTTAAGCATGTTAAAATATTGGTAAAAGCATGCTTATTAATAGCAAATGTAGATAATTTGTTAAGTATGCTTATATTTGGCATGCTTATTTATTTAAACATGGTCTCTTACAAGTCACATACGCAAGAATCTATCTCCCTTTTTAGGGATCGGTTGCACATTGGCTTCTCTCCAAGCTTCCGGAATATAACCGGACCATTCAGAGAGGCGAAACTGGCGCACAGGAGACAACTCGGCTGCGCACTTCTTGAGGACGATGGCTGGGATACCATCAGAACCACTGGTTTTACAGACATCTAGTGACTGTAGCTCAGAGCGACGTCACGCTGCCTGATGTGGACATCAGGCATTTGGGAGTCATGGTGGGTGGGAGTGCAATACAGTCATCGATCCAGGAATTATTGGCGAAGAGTTGGGCCAAAAGATCGACTTTCTCCTGCGCCTGATAAGCCAGAGAGTTTTCGAGGTTACTCAGCGGGGGCAGCGATGTTTGACAAAAGTTAGCTTGCACAGCTTTGGCCAGTCGCCAGTATCTACGCGATCCAGTAGGGTGCGACACTAGCTTCTTGCCCATTAGCTACACGCTGTGCGTCTGCTCATAAGCCCTTTTACAAGCCTTGGTGGCAGCGTTGTAGGCTGTTATCAGCGAGCTTAAATTCGGATACTCACATGGTATGCTGCTCGCTCGCCGACTCAGCACACTCACGGTTAAACCAATGGCGGATCATGGTATGCTGCTCGCATACTAACCGACTCAGCACACTCACGGTTAAACCAATGGCGGCCTCTGCTTTTATTGGCGACATTGGATTGCGGAATATAGTAATCCATACTGCCAATCTCGCTAACAATAGCCGCGGTAATCGCCGTAAGATCTTTTTCACTGAAACAGCGCTGCCCCCACGGGACTGATGCGAAGTACTCTCGCATGCCGTCCCAATCCAAGAGCAGTGCCAAACCAAGGCGCTTGATCATCGGATGTTGAGTGAAACGGGAGAGAGCTGTCGCGAAGCGGAGGGAAAAAATGTGCAGATGTGTTTCCCCATTTACTTGTCGACGGGGGAGTTGGGCTGACCCGTCGGACGGAAGGGCCTCCGTACCCGTACCCCTCCGGAAGTATTTGCCTGGTCCTCATTTATAGCATGCTAAATATGAGGATGCTTAGGGGCTGTCAACATTTGCTATCCATAAGCATGCTATTACCCATATTTAAGCATGCTTAAAAATAAGCAAACCTGTTTACACATGCACACTACAGGTAGCATGCTTAAAAATAGACCGGCGTGCGATTTTTGAGCATGCTCAAAATTAGTAAGCTTATTAGTAGCATGTCCGTCCGCACATGCTGCTAAGTAGCGCTTGCTCAAATGTAACATGCTTATTGTGAGCTGTGCCCGTTATGACTAACGGGCTTCCTTCATGCACTATTGGGTTATCTCTACAGGCAACTTATATCTTTCACATTCTCTATGTCAGCAGATCCAGATCTGCTGATCAGTCAAGTGGACATAATATAACTGAAGACAATAGGGTATTTGCCTAAGCTCGAGATTTTACAAAATATAGGTTAAGTGACTGTATTGTCCGAAGTAATTAATACGATAGTTCGTATAACTAATATAATGGTAAATGTGAAATAGTTGTATGGTATGAGTACGCGCGATATGTATGGTGATCGATCGTTAACAAAGGTAGGCTGTCACCACTCTCACTTTTTTTTTATGCCGAGGGTCTTATTTGAGTGGGTGGTTTTTTTTTTCATTTTTTTTTGTACAGATTCCCAACTGCTACTCGATACATAGTGCGACATGATTGTTGACAGGTTAGCGAAACGCAGATAAAACCATCCAACCAATAATAGCCTTGCAACCAAGTTCACTTAGAGAATTCCTTTCATGAAATTGGTTTAGATTACCCTGGACTAATAGCAGGCCGTAAAGGGAGATTTGCAGTCTTAATAAATCTTATATTTGTGTTATTGCTTGTTTAGCCACCAAGGCGTTGCATTTGAGCTTGTTTCGAACTTAACCTAATAAAGGCCTTTATTGCAGCTCTAAGTACGTCTATTGTTTGCCGTGGGAAGCCTCAGGGTGGTTTTCGGACAACAATCTTCTTAGGACACTTAACCTCTCCTCTCGACCAGAAACAACTTTCCGAGCCGGTGGTAGAATCGCATTATGTTTATTTACTTTTTTTAGTATATTTTATGGGGTACTAATTAAACAAGCTTCTTTTTAATAGCATTATTCGCCTCAGAAAATATATGTTACCTTCTAAATTACTAAGTCGGCCACAACCAATGCGCGTCTTAATAATAGTATCTCAGACACTAGTTATCTTATATGTAAGCCACTGTAAATATAACTCAGCATAGTGGTTATTTTTTAGCATCTGAATTTGTGGTATGCATTTAAATAGGAAGCTTCTAAAGTATTAATATATGACACCAAAATAGTAAGAATATTAGCCTCTAATTGCATAATTTAGTATGAATAAAATGTAACTCATCCTACATTAATCGATTGTTAAATGTACCTAAAATTGTCATCAAATAGTATAATTAAAGCATAATATTATTATGTATTATTATTATGACATATTATTATTATGTATTACACATGAACTATTAAGGACAGTCAGCCAGAGCGATGGTAGCCTAGTGGTTTAGAACGCGCCCTCCATGCGGAGTGTCGATTTCTCTAGATTTTTCAAATCTATGTGCATATTTCTATATTTACCTCGGCGGTGAAGGAAAACATCGTGAGGTTCTCGTTTGGGATAGTTTCAGAAGCGTGTAACCATGATTCAGTTGGTCTTGTTCCTCTGTCAAAGGGTTGCGAATGTCAGACGGCAGTCGCTTCATTGTAATTACCAGGCTCCCCAAATCCTGAATCATGATCAAAGAGTACCCTGGGCTCCAAAGCCCAGCTTTGGACTCAACCGGGAATTATACGCAAATTTGAAGAAGAAGAACTATTAAGGACAGTCATAATAAAACCATTTATTTATGCAAATCAATTTGTGTATTAATATGTGTAACAAGTACAATCATTTATAGAAAAGTAATTAATAAACATTAACACGTATAATTACGCGATTAAAAGAAAAAGAAAATAAGGGCAGGCGGGCGGGCGCTTCGGCACAAGTATCGAATCTCTCTGATTGGTGCGAATGGCTGGTTGCTGTCATGTCGCGCACTCGCGCCAAATCGTACTGTGGCTATTTTCACGATAAAAGAATATGAAGTATTATTTTACATGTTAAGTTATAATATATGATGTTGAGTATTGAAGCTTGAATACATAATTTTTGAGGAGCTTGTATTGAAGCTGTAAAACGTAATATGGTGATGAGTTACAAATTTCGTGGCTGAGTTAGTAAATTAGTTTGCAATGTATAAATCAGAAGGACAAGGAAAATTAATTGTTGATATTGACTTGACGCTTTCTCTAACATTTTTAGTTGGCGTTGTAAAGAAGATGAATCAGTTAATTAAAGGCTATGTCAATTTCCCGGTGCTTAGTTAGTAAATTAGAAGTTTGCGCGTGTGGCCAAATAAAAATTCTGTGGCCTTGTTTATTATTTGTCTATTTTATGTATCAACATATATAAGTATTAACATGTAAATTATTACATAAGTACTTATAAATAGTTTTAAATCATTCAAATGTATGATGATTTGTAAGTGCTGTGTACAAGCCTATGCAAATAAATAATTATTTGATTTGATTTGACTATAAAAAAATAATCCTATAATCCTTTATTGATCTCGGGTCCCAATGACCAAGGTACAATCTTTTTATTATTTATTACACTTGCATCATTTACGACAAGTTTAGAGCTGTCCCATTCAGACTTCGAGAAGATTGACACCCTATCGATGCCGGTGAAGCAATTCTAAAATCTTCTTCTCATACCCTCTTTCGATCTACCTGATTTTTCCTGTCTTCCCTCATTCCTTATTGGACGATCGATCATATCTTTGCCTTGTTATCTTTAAAAAAAAAAAAAAACTTTTTATCTATCCTAATTTATCATAATGTTTATTTCTAATAATATAATTAACTTATTAATGTGTATAAATGCATGCCTTTGCAACGCCCTACCAGGGTCATGTTATGGAACTGTAATATCTGTAAGACCTATGTATACCAACATGTGCAATAAAGGAATTGAATTGAATTGAATTGAATTGTCCGCAATTATTTATAGGAAAATCTCTTCGCTGCAGCGCCTTCATCACAGCTAAGCGCTCAACAGCCTTTCTGATCACGCTTCGCATACAAGTATAATTATTATCACTGCAGAAAGGGAGATAATGGCACACTTCAAACGGAGAGCTCAAGGAGCGATCACTTCTTGTAATCCGGGACAGAACATCATCATCATCATCATCATCATTTCAGCCAATAGACGTCCACTGCTGGACATAGGCCTCCCCTAATGTTCTCCACACAGATCTGTCCTGTGCCGCCCGCATCCAATGGATTCCCGCGATCTTCACCAGATCGTCGGTCCACCTTGTGGGGGGCCTGCCACGGCTGCGACTTCCTGTACGTGGCCTCCACTCGGGGACCTTTCCGCCCCAACGGCCGTCTGTTCTCCTCGCTATGTGCCCTGCCCATTGCCACTTGAGGCATGCAATCCTTTGGGCTATGTCTGTAACCTTAGTTCTCCTGCGGATCTCATCATTTCTGATACGATCACGCAGGGAGACTCCGAGCATAGCTCTCTCCATTGCTCTCTGAGTGACTTTGAGCCTCCTTAATCGGCACATTGTAAGCGGCCACGTTTCGGTTCCGTATGTCATCACTGGCAACATACACGCATTGAAGACTTTCGTCTTGAGACACTGCGGTAGGTGGGCCGAAAATATGCTGCGTAGCTTCCCGAACGCTGCCCAGCCGAGTTGGATTCGTCGATCGACCTCTTTCTGGAAGTTGGACTTACCAAGCTGGACTTTTTGTCCGAGGTAGATGTACTCGTCTACAACTTCCAGTGCAGAGCTTCCAACCTTTACCAGAGTGGGTACGACATGGGAATTCGACATGATTTTCGTCTGGTCCATGTTCATTTTCAGACCCACTTGTTGGGAGACTCTACTGAGGTCGTCAAGCATTGTGCCAAGGTCTTCCAAGGTCTCAGCCATGACTACGATATCATCAGCGAATCGAAGGTGCGTTATGTACTCACCATTTATATTGACGCCAAGTCCATCCCAGTCCAGAAGTTTAAACACGTCCTCCAACAGAGTGGTGAACAGTTTCGGCGATATAACGTCACCCTGTCTCACACCTCGCTGGAGAGGAATGGGTTTTGATTCCTGGTCCTGAAGACGGACTGACATTGTGGCGTTTCCGTACAGTGACTGCAACACTTGTATGTATCGGTAGTCTATTCGGCACCTTTGGAGAGACTGTAGCACGGCCCAGGTCTCGACAGAGTCGAAGGCTTTCTCATAGTCCACAAACGCTAAGCATAATGGCAGGTTATACTCTTCGGTCTTCTGTATAACCTGCCGCAGCGTATGTATGTGGTCTATAGTGCTAAAGCCTTTTCGAAATCCGGCTTGTTCGGGAGGCTGGAAGTCGTCGAACCTGCGTGCGAGACGATTCGTCATAACTCTCGAAAACAGCTTATATATGTGGCTCAGCAGCGTGATTGGCCTGTAATTCTTCAATTGGGATTTGTCACCCTTTTTAAAGAAAAGCCTTACCACGCCAGAGTGCCACGCTTTGGGTGTCTTTCCCTCAATGATGATGGAGTTGAAAAGCCTCTGAAGGGCTTTCAGGACAGGTCGTCCACCTGCTTTCAGAAGCTCCGCTGTGACTCCATCATCACCCGGTGCCTTACCGTTCTTAAGCTGTTTGAGAGCTATGCTAATCTCGTATAGGCTGACGTCCGGGTTATCTTCGGTGTAGTGCCGGGTTAATTTGGCTCTGCGCTCAACGGCCTGAATGACAGGTGTGCATGATGTCGCGTAAAGCTGTCCATAAAAGTGTTCGATCTCGGCCAAAAGCTCTGGGCGTGACGTGACGATTCTGCCATCCTCTGTTTTCAGTTTGGTCAACAAGCTCTCTCCAATAGCTAGATCTCTAGCGAAGACTTTGGAGCCTTTGTTCCGCTCTATAGCCTCTTTAATACGTTCCGTATTAAATCGGCGTATGTCCCGGGTCAGGCACTTGGAGATGCGCTTGCTAAGCTGCCGTCGCTGACGAGCTTCATCAGAGGTTCGCAGAACCATTTTCCGCCTTTCCTCCATTAGCTTTAGAGTTGGCTCCGAGATTTTACTGGCTTTTTTCGTACGGCTGGGTCTGAAGACCTTTGCACCCGCCGTAAGGACAGCTTCTACGAGCCTGTCATTATATTTGTCCACATCTGAGCAGCTCTCTAGGCAATCGAAACGATTTTCCAGTTCCAGTTGAAAGCTTTCGGGGTTTTCAATTTGGATGGCTACAGGGCGGAGCGTAGATTTCATCAGTCGATACCTTTCGGATGCAACGTGTAGATTCAAAGTGCCTCTTACCATTCGGTGATCACTTCCAGTGTTCAGCGAATTGATCACTGAGACATCATTGAATATCCGGGTCTTGGTAGACATGATGAAGTCAATCTCATTTTTGTAACGCCATCCGGACTTTCCCAGGTCCACTTACGATGCAGCCGTTTTTTAAAGAAGGAGTTCATCATGTAGAGTCCCTCCCTCTCCATATACTCGGCTAGCATTCGACCTCGGTGGTTCCGGATTCCTGATCCAAATTGCCCCACTTTCGACTCCTCATCGCCCTTTTTGCCTAGCCTTGCGTTGAAATCTCCCATGACAACAGTGTAGTGAGTATTGGAAGTATGTATTGCCCGAGAAATATCCTCATACATTACTTCCACTTCCTCGTCGGGGTGTGTCGAGGTCGGGGCGTAAACCTGTATTACCTTTAACGAATACCGTTTGGTAATTCTGAGTGTAAGGTACGCCACCCTATTCGACACACTTCCGATTTGTACAATGTTGTTCACGAGGGACTTGTGGACAATAAACCCGACTCCACCTTTGGACAGTTCTTCGCCCTCCCGGAAATAAAGCAGATTCCCGGATTTAAGGATCATCGTATCCTCGCCCTGTCGTCGGACTTCGGATAATCCTACAATACTCCAGCGAATTCTGCTTAATTCTTCCTCTAGTTCCAGCAGCTTCTCTTCGGTCCGCAGTGTGCGTGTGTTGTACGTTGCCAGGGCCAAGGTTGTTTGACGGTAGGTATTCGCCACCCGGGGATTCTTGGCACCCCTGGTCCCGGCGCCTCGCCCGCTTCCGTCATCGCCGGCTCGGCCTCCGGTACCGTCGGGCACTTGGGGCCTTTTGTTGGTTTTATAAATCATAGGGGGGGTTTGGGCCTACACCCACCACGCTGGCCCAGTGCGGGTTGGTGGGGAACGCCCGAGCCTCGTCTGTTGTGCAGCAGGGTGCGCCACGTGCAGGTGAGGTTGACTTAGGCCCCGTTAGATATTGGGCGGGACCCCTTACACCCCCAATAGGACAGGGACAGAACAATAATGTCCTAATCCTGCCTTGCACTGATGGAGTTGCCAGAGTTGCTGACATCCAGACAAGGAGGCCCCTCTTCATCATCCGTCGCATCTTCCACACCATCTGCCCCTACTATGGAAATGTTGAAGAAGACTCTTCAAGGCGGGGGTATAGTGATGACATCACTACGCACGGGGACCACAGCGCGGGACGTAGACGAAGGATATACACGCGCGCGCGCACCCGCCCCCCAGGACGGACCTCACCGATCACGGAACCGCGCGCACGTCTTACTTGTTGCTTCAGCTCACTATTTTTGGTCTTAATATACTTAGTTTTACAGTCCACGTCATTTACTCATCACCTCAAGAAAACGTAGGCTCCGAAGCACACTGCAGAGGACTACGCCAACAATCGTACACTGGTTGAACTACAACTTACTAAATGAAATACGCAATCGTTATGAAAATAGCTGCATCGCGGCGCGCGCGCGGTGTCATCGTTTACCCAAAAGTACGGAACCCGTACTAATTATACAATTTAAACCAACTATTATAATAGAACCATTGACAAAAACGAAACATTTGATATAGCTACCATACAAAATTTAAATGATATGCATACAAAATACTTGTTCGTGACTTCACATCTCTGTAGCCATTTGTATGGAGTGTTTTGGAATTGCCCTAAATAATGTGATTTTAAAGTTGTGATATCTCAGGTAATTCTTTCAACAATTTTTCTATCATTGAGAGGCCTTTTGATTACAAAAATAAATAAAAATTGTCAAATACGGTTTTTAGAACTACAAAATAGAGTCATGGACAGGGAACATATTAAACCTTGCTCTTTAAACCTTGCTTTAAGTTTGATAGTGAAACTGAATTAGTATGGAAAAAAACTAAAAGTGTGATCCTTCTAGTAGAAAGGTAGGCACAGAATTCTTAATTTTTATGTCATTGATTGGTCTATAGGAATGCTTATTAATACCAACAGGATTTAGTTTTTTTACCTTACGCCAGGAGGTGCTGGTTCAGCAAATGATGTATCCATAAAATTATTCTCATTAATTGTTTCCCTTTCCATTTGATGACAGGGTTCTGGTTGGCTTTGCTCTATTTCAAGAGAGCAGTCAATCTCACACAGAGTGTTACCAAAATTGTTGCCATTAGTAATCAAATCTTCATTACTTTCAATGGGATTGGAAAGGTCATCTTGACATCTGAGTTCTGTTTTCTTCATTATAAGTTCTTCATTTTCAATAATGGGTCCTTTGATTTTTTTACTGCCTTCAGTGAACCTAAGAGTGAATGATATTATTAAAAACAATCACTACAACCAATAAAGGCCAATTATTTCTTACCCTCAAACTAGTGGCTTACCTTATAATCTTCCCTTTTTTCTTCAAAAAAGGTTGGGCTTTTTGTAAGTAATTTGCCAACTTATTTTTGTGACTTATTTGACATTCTTTGTATTTGTTATAAAACTGCTGCTTCTCAGTTTTACTTAGTGTAAGCCAAGATTTGATTCCCTCCATCATCTTATTCTATTAACATAAAATGCAGTCACTCAGTTAATATAAAAAGGTTAATAACAACAATTTCAACTGATCTAGCTAACAGAGCTATTCAATAAACATAACAAATTGTAATTATTACAATCAAGTAGTTACGGTTTAATTAAAAATAACATTAAAAAAATAAAGAATAAAGTGAGCATTTGAGAGACATTTTTCATCTAGAGATGGAAATTCTTGCATTTTAAAGTTCTTCTTACTTTATTTGTGTCTCTTCTTTTGCAGTATAGTTTTAAATATAGCGTTAACACTGATTTTGGATATGGTTCCTTTCTTAGTTTGCGTTCCATGATCTATCAACAACGAAACAGCACAACAAGCTCAGTTTAAATCTTAATCTTTATTCATAAACTCATGCAGTGCATACAATGTACAGAAAAATATTACTTCTAGCTTCTAGGGTCTTATTCATAAACGTATAGTGGGTATTAAAAACCGTTTGTTATAAATTGATAAATTTCCTTCTTCATAAACGCCTTTGTATCTTTGTATATAAGTTTTTCTCTACTCAAAGCACAAACTAAGAAGAAATTAAGAAAAGCTTCAAGTCCATCAGGCAGGATTACTTAAAGATTCACTGAGCAAGTAATCACCACGTTTATGTAGATTATTAGGCAGACCAGACCAGACCCAATTAAAAAGTACTCTGCAATACGTAGTATCTTCTACTTAGTTTGTGACTGCACTACTACTCTGTGCCCAGACCAGACCTATGAGAACTGAGAAGAATGAAGATTACAAAATTCATAAACTAAATGATAAAATTTAAAGGACAAGAGACAGTTCCTTCCATTCTCTTTTCTTTCACTTTTGACAGATTTGAGATTTTTTTTTCTTGGTCTGTAATTTTGACATAACTAGGCCGCGTTCCGAATTACGCTTACATCGCCGTCGCACGGTGGAACGAAAAGGGCCGGTAATGGTCCTAGCACTTAAAAAAAATAAGTGTTATATTCTGAAAATCAAAAAATTGTTTTGGACTCATCTATTGATTATAAGAAAGTATTACTATGACGGTTTTTCTGAAAACTTAGTATTTAAGGCGTTATAAATTTCCAAAGTTTTTTTTGTATGAAGAAAAACAAAGAAAAGAGGAAATCTCAAAATTCTCACATTTTCTCAAAGAATTGCCTTTATGTATGTGTAGTACGTATTTTTCTCCTATTTTAGTGCCTTTTTTCAGGTTTCGTTTTTTCTCGTTTTAGTCGCAATTTCAACTTTTGTTCTTAATTCCACACCACCCTAGAGGTTAAGAACTAGGCGCGTTTTTTTTTTAGTGGTATCCCCCGTAGGCCTATTCCACTATACGAAAAATTACAATCACTGCTTATCACTGTTTTAATTCAATCACTTTTAAATAATAACAATCACTGTTTTAATTCAATCACTGTCAAAAAATTACAATCACTGCTAATCACTGTTTTAATTTAATCACTGTCAAAAGTATCTACATTAACGAATACCATTTCGGTTTCGTCATCACCAAATGTTTCTTCCTGTTCAATAATTAATAAACTTTGTGCTTCTTTTGACAAAGTTCTATGTGTTCTGCGAAGTCTTTGGCGTTTCGTCGAAATAAGTGGATCTGAGCTGATCAACAAATTATTTAAAATATCTTGGTTTGTAGCTGTTCTGCTGCATTTCCTGGAATGGTGTTGGCGGTACCTACGAAAGTCTTTATTTCTTGCTTCGGCAGCTTCTTCAGATAAGTTACCAATTGGTACTAGACCAAAACTTTCAATGATATTTGCACCATGCATAAGAACTTTGTGAACGCTTGAAGGCATATAATACCAGCTATATAAGTCCAAATAAAGTTTAATGGTGGCTTGAGCATATTCGTGAAATTTTCCCGAGTCAATGTGGTTGCCCGATGAAATTGTTTCTAAAATGATTGCAAACCGCCTAATTAATTCTTCACTGACACCAGTTATCTCAGCAGTCACGTCTGCATTTGCAAAAAAACTTCTGGCCGTATTCCCGTCATTGGTGGAGCCATGGCCTTGTTTGACAACATCAATCAGAAGTCCCATTCTATTTTTGAAAGCATCTTGTATGTTTTTCTTTCTGCTTTCAATGATGCCTTTGGTGTCTCCCTTTACAGCCCATGTCTTTATCGTTAATCTGTAAGCTATATGCAGAATGCATTCCATCATTTGTATCCAGATGTGCAATGATGATAATCCGTATCTATAGAGGTCTGGATTAGTCAGTTTTGACGCAAGCAAGGGAAGATTATTCATCTCAGTTGGAGTGGCTTTACAAATGTCGCATCTTTGAGATGAAGTGTCACATAAAATTGATGTTGCTTTTCCATCTATCATTGTCATTAATAAAGAGTGTGTAATCTTTATTTCGCCAACTTCTGTTTCTAATAAATTTTCAATCTCTTCATCAATAGCACTTTTTTCCCGTAATATGGTTGTTTTATTTTCTTTTACAAACTCAAAAAAGATTGGACGACACCAATATGATGAGTTTGGTGAATCATTTTGCCAGATAACTTGTTCACCGCTAACTAATTTGATTGGCACTAAGCTTCCCATGAATATGCTTGAGTCATCAGATTCACTTTCTAAAGATTCATCGTCTGTTTGGATTTTTTGCTTATAATTAGCTTGATTAGACGCACCGTCAAATCCCCACTTACTGATGAGGGTTAATTCTTTACACTCACTATCGATGACGAGATGCATAATTATTCTTCTGGCCGTTATATCCAGTAGAGGTTGTAATTTAATTTTGGCTGAGGTTTCTATCACTGTGATGGCGTCTTTTGGTGGATAGCATTCTTGTTTTGCATTTTGCACTTGATAATAGGACGGAAATACATTGCAGCATTTTTCGTTAACACTTTTTTAAGAGATAAAAATAACCCCAAAGCTTCATCCGGAGAAAACGCAGGTTTTGTTTCTTTATCAGATATGCATCTTTTAACTTTTTTCACATCTTGTGGATTTTTAAGTAAATGTTCTAATATTTCAGCAATCTCCTCATTCCCATCTGATTTTAACTGCGCACTATATGCATATTTTATTTCGTCTAACGACAAATGGAAATTTTCTGCTCGTCTTTTTTTCTGTTTAGGAGCTAATTCACAAAAAGGTTTTCTCGGGCTTTTCTCGGTGGAGACACCGATAGAAACTTTTGGTGGTGACACAAATTGAGTTGAGGTACTGGGTGCTGCGTAATCTTCAGTACCGCCAGTCAAGCGTTTAATAAAGTCTGGCCATATGATGTTTGCTTGTAACCAATCGCTATTCTTAGTTTTGAAAACCTCTTCTCTACTATAAGCGCTTTGCCATCTTCTATTCAAATTATAACAATATTTTGCACAAAATGATTTTAAGGTTTTTTCGTTTTCATCACTTAATTCAACTAAGAGTTTCGACTTTACCGCGCTCTATAAGCTTTAACTATCTTTAATACTACCACTGGTTTTTAAAGTAACGAAGAGATCAAGATTTGTCACTAAATCACGAAACATTTTACAAACTTCACAACACAAACAAAATATTAATAATAGTAGGTATGTAGGGGTAGTGCATCTATTATGGTGGGTAATAGAACACTGAGGTGGGTTTGAATACAACTGTTTGTTCTGTGCATTTTCGATGCACCAATCACGTTACGACACGTCACAACTTTTGTTGCGCTTGCGCCCTCATAGCACTTATTTCTCGGAAATTAATGTCAAAACAAGTGACGTCATAGGGTGGTGGGAAATGTGGAATGTATTTTTAAGTACTTTTATAGGTATAGATGCTTCAGTCAACTATTTTTAATATCTTACTTTCTTTGATTATCGATTACTAAACTAAAATGATACGAATTTTCATACAATTTTGAATTGGCTATATCTCCGAAAATATCAGTCTAATAAAAAAAGTCAAAGAACAAAAACGGTTCAAATATATGCCTAGATACCGAAAATATACTTTTTATCCCTTAAGTCCCAACTTTGTAATCTCAGCCCACCGTGCGTCGGAGCCAACGTTATTTACTTATCAAGCAACGATTTTACTATGAGCTACTTGTAAAGTATAGGAATCGTTGTTTTGTTTTTATTATGTGTATTAATACTTAAGTGACCCATAAAATTGAAATTCTTTGAATGAATTTTAATTTCATTTGACACATGCATGTTTGGTTTATTTACTTCTTCTTTTATTGTTCTAGTGGATTCGGAGCAAATCCTTTTTCTCGGATCATATATTTTTCTTAAATAGACTTATGAGTGAAAAGTTTTTCCAATCTAAAACGACTACCTATAATAAGTATTTCAATCACAAGTGGTTACGGTTGTAACCCTTGTTTCTTAGTTTTTATTATCTGACATTAATTGTAATCACCATCTGTACTTTAACTTTTTAAAATCTGTTTTCGCTGTCGAAAACTATAGCTTTGTCCCTTTCATTGTGGTACATGTGAAAGAGACAGAGCAATAGTTTTGGATAGTGAGGATATTATTTCAAACTCGTAGTAAGGTCTCAGATAGGAAAATATTCGGTTTAGAAATCTATCGATATACCTATACTTTTTCGACTATACTCCAACACTACCTACAGTAGCGTTCTGTAAAAAAAAACAAATAAAATAACTTTAATGAATGACGACACTATTTATTTTCTTTGGTTTGGATTTTTGATGATTACAGCAAGAGATTTTATGTATTAATTTCATAATGGAAAATCGCCCATATGTTCAACGAGACCATTTGGCTTCTTGCTTTGTCCCAACATGTAAAAACCATGAATTATTATGTCCAGATAAATATTTTATGTCCCAAAATCTTCGCGGCGGGAATGGTGTTCTGCTGGCTGTCTGCCATGGAAAAACCTTCTGAAACTTTATTATCTCTAACCAGTGTTGCCAGTGGCCGATAGTCAAAAGTTACACGAGACAGATCAAAAAGTAACATTTTGTCAGAAAAAGTAACATTGCCCTTTTTTTTGGAAACTGGCAAAATACGTTATTATTATTCGAAGTTCTGGGGAGCGTTCGTTGCCGAGTGGTCACTGCGACCAAATTTGATCTATTGTGACCTCCGCTCCCCCTTACAGATCGTCTCCGAGGCCCACGGCTTGCATAAACCGTATAATGGCCTTGGGAGCGATAGCCTTAACATCCTCCGGGCAGATGTGGTAACTGCCCAGGGTGCGGCTTCTTGGGTGCCCGAGGGCATCGCATTGACAGAGGACGTGCATCGGTGTTTCGTCCTCTGCTTTACAGAATCTGCAGGTGGGATCTCCGGCCAGCCCGGTTCTGGTACCGTGCTTGTTTAGTTCAGTGACCAGTAATGGTTCTTGTGAGGATACTCAACTGTCCGCGAGATAGCGCTAATACCTCTTGCGTGTATTTGTTGGAGAATCCTGTCATTAAGGTCTTGGCGTGAGCCTGACCTGTCGACCTGAGGGAGCGTTCAAGTATTACGTAACGCAATTTGGGGGGGCGGGGGGGTCTCGTAAAACGTTACGATGCGTTACACGGGCGGGAGGGGGTCCTTCTTACAACACGTTACATAACATTATTTCTTTTTTTATATAAAAAAATAGCGAAATAAAACTCCCAAATTTGCAACCCTTTTCGTTTACGTTTTACGGGGAATCTCTCGATTGTATTAGTCTGGTCGCCATTTTTAATTTGTTCTCGCATGTTGGTAAACCTTTTCGTTTATATTTCACGGGGAATCCCTAGATTGTATTGTACGTCATTTAATGTTATTTTTGTTGTCAGTATTCGTTAGTGTTTATGCAGAAGCAAATTGCTGTAGTCGCTGTTATTAAAGTGAGTTCATAGTGTTCATACTGTAATGTCCTCGAAAGAAGGAGATTTGTATCATCAGCTGTTCTTGGCCTATAAAAGCTCTCATGCTGACTTGCCAGCGCAAGTATGTCAAAATAATGCCAATGAAATTTAGAAAACGGCTAAAGAAAAACTAAAAAACAAAGAAAAGTTTATAGAACATATAAATGATGTTATACGAGAGTTGAAGGTGAAGGCCACGAAGAAGAAAGCAACAATGCTTAGTTATTTTACACAAGTAAGTTTACTACTAAAATGTAATAATGACATAAGTATTATATTTAGTCCAAACCTTGATTTTTCATAAAAGAACTGGTCATAAGTATTTTATATTTTCTATTATAGTACATATTTTATATGCATTGTGCGTCGATATGAAACATCGTCTGAGGATGCTGACTGGCTCGACGAAGACGAAGTTGATGCAAGTGGCTTAACAATTCCAGAACCGTCTTCGTCTGCACTCCAGGTGCCAGTGATGAAAGAATCTGAGTGGCTAGCAAACCCGTGGACAGAGGAGCAGTAATTTCAATCGAATTGTTTTTATAGACCTACTTAGATACTTGGTTAATAGTTGATTATTTTTTAATTTTGTTAAGAATACGATTTTATTTCGAGTAAAATGTTTAATTTCAGTTGGGTTTCTGTTTATAATTGCATTGCCAAAGGTTAAAATAAATATGTTATTTTATTTGAAGAATTTATTAGTAAAAAAGCTAAAATACTTAGGAGAATGAAGGAGAAAAACAATTGTGTTATGTAAAGCCAAAAATTTATAAAAAAATAAACAAAATACGCAGGTGTTGCGAATTAAAAATCTCTTGTTTTATTATAAGGCAATTAAAACTATACGAAGGATAAAAACTATAACAACCTTTTGCGACTTCAGGGTAAAAATGATGACTTGAGTGTTACGTAACCTTTAGAGAGGGGGGTGGGGGGGTACAGAAAAACGTTACGGAGCGTTACAGTGGGGGGAGGGGGGGTCAAAAATCTTCAAAAATTGCGTTACGTAATACTTGAACGCTCCCTGAGCCATAGTTGTTTACTTTGTTCGATCGACCACTCTTTAAGATTGCGCCGGGTGGTGCACTTGGGTATGCCCAGTACCGGTTCCGGGGTTTGTACCGGGCATAAGGCCCCCTCCCTTGCAAGCTCGTCGGCTTCTTCGTTGCCCACGATTTCGGAGTGTCCTGGTACCCAGCGAAGGGTTACTCTGTTGTTGGAGCCCAGACAGTTTAGGGTCGGTGCTCCCTCCGCTATTAGTTTGGAGGTAATCTCAGCAGATTCAAGTGCCCTTAGAGCCGCTTGACTGTCTGATAGGATATATATATATCTTTACCCTTATAGCCGCGTCGCAGATTCTCCTGGACGCAGCGTATTATAGCAGCCACTTCGGCTTGGAAGACTGTGGCGTGTAACCCCAGGCCCTGTGATATTTGGGCCTTGGGTTTTTCGCCGTATACTCCGAAGCCAGCTCTATTGTTGAGTCTGGAGCCGTCCGTGTACCACACAATATCCCCAGACCGGAACTCAGCGAGCGTACCATCAGTCCACTCCTGTCTGTCCGGTATCTCGATTGAATACCACTTTGTGAGGTGGTATTCTTTGATCATGCTGTCCCCTGGCATAAGCATGATCGGCATGACTTGCAGTTCTTTTAGAAGGGTTCTCATGCCGTAAGAGTGCCATGTCTTGGACCCGTTTTCCCAAGCTCTCAGCATAGCGGCTCTTGCCTCTTTTTGTATAAATGTAGGCAGGGGGCAGAGAGATAGCAGAGCCTCCAGAGCGGCCGTTGGGGTGGATGACATGGCACCTGTGATTAGCGAGCATGCATAGCGCTGTACTTTCGTGAGTGCCATGCTGCTTGTGGATTGGCGGGTCTTGTTGTGCCACACTACACAGGCATAGGCAATCATGGGACGTGCCACTGCCGTGTATAACCAAAGCAAGTACCTTGGTTTTAGGCCCCATTTGGGTCCCACCATCCTGTAGCAGGTTCCAAGTGCCATCTTGGCCTTCTTGGTAACGTAGTTGAGGTGTGAATTCCAGGTCAACTTTTGATCTAGCATCACCCCTAGGTATTTGACTTCTCTAGAAAACTCTATGGTTTTCCCAGATAAGGTAGGCTTTCTTAGTTTATCCAGAAGCCTTTTTTTGGTGAATGGGACTATGATGGTTTTATTCCCGTTCACGTTGAGACCAACATCGTTGCACCATCTTTCAACCATACGTAGAGCCTGCTGCAGCCGATCAGATACTGTGTATTGGCATTTGCCAACCACCGTAATCACCAGATCGTCCGCATAGCCCTGGGTTGTAAAGTGAGCCCCGTTTAGTTTGTGAAGCAGCTCGTCAACTACGATGGACCATTCCAGTGGGGACAGAACTCCCCCCTGGGGGCATCCTCTCGCAACTTTGAATTCTGCTGTGGTGTCCAGAAGTGTTAGTTTAGCTACTCTGGATAAGAGCATGGATTCGATCCATCCTAGGGTGGTCTCATCTACGCCCTTATTTCTCATGCACCTTATGATGACTGACGCTGAGGTGTTGTCAAACGCTCCCTCCACGTCTAGGAAGGCGCATAGGGCAATTTCTTTCTCTTCTACAGCCCTTTCTAGTCTATCGGTAAGCTCCATTAAGGCTGTCTCGGTAGACTTGCCACCTTGGTAGGCATGTTGACGTACATGCAAGGGACACGATTTGATGAAGTTCTCTCTGATGTACATATTTAGTACCTTTTCCATTGTTTTCAATAGAAAGGAGGTGAGGCTAATCGGTCGGTAGGATTTAGGCTGTGACTTGTCTCTATCTCCGGCCTTGGGTATAAACACCACCCTTACCTTTGTCTATATAGCCGGTAGTGATCTCCAGGCTCCAGTTAATCAAACAACAAATAAATGATAAAATGTTTGCAAAATTACTCAAACAATTCCTACTCACTAAAGCCTATTATACAGTTAATGAATATCTCAATGATAAAAATACATAGATAAATAACACACATATATTTAAAGGAAAATACTAATAATACATAAATAATATATAATATATATAGAATTGCATACTTCATTTTATATTTCACTATAGTTATATAAAGGTATATTATTTAAAGTTAATCCTAATTTAGTAATGAGCGTCCTCTCCCATATTGCAGTGCCCTCCCGGGTCTATAGTGATACCTACATTTATTATGAACCAACTAATTATGTAACCTATAGATGCAATAAAGATATTGAGTATTGAAAAGATTGAAAAATATACACGAGTGAATGAATAAGTAAATTTGACAAACAATCGTATTGGTTGGTCATTCCACCAGGATTTTGTTCGAAATTCTCAAAAGTAACTGTTTAAACATGTCACAGCAAGCCCCCAGCATGATATTAGTGTCTATGATTATTTATATAGTCTATGATTATTTTTTGTTTGTTTTTTCTCAGCAGAGCCCACGAGCGGCCATCTTAAAACTTTGTAAACCATGTAAAGGCACGAAATAAACGTGTTTTCAATAAATCCATTTAATTCATCTTCCACCACCCTGATTTCAATAAGGATTAAGTATACGAAGGGAAGGAATATAGAAAATACTCAACATGGCCCTAGATCGCAGCCGGATACTCGTCGTCGTAACCAGTCGTAACACGTCGTAAAACCTAAACTTATTTTCTATGAAGTAAAACTTTGATAAAAGCAGTTTGTAGATGATCTCAGTGCATTTGTAATAAATGTTAATGTTATAATGTGCCTTATCAGTGTAAAAGTTCATAATTACTCATTTATGTTGTCATAATTTATTGCCAACTTAGATTTGTAACCTAACTTAGAAGTAAATTCATGGACTAAAAGTTGTTAGATAGTAATTACCGTAACTGTCATCTGTAATATCAATTCATAAACTGTTTCATTGTATAAATTCCAGGTTCTAGCATCTGCCTTCACATTCTGTCAAAATGGCTGAGGAAAAAGAATTAATAAAGCGTCGAGCTGGCTTTAAAGGAAGGTTAACTATGTTTACAAACTTCATGGATGGAATTCAGGTACCCTTATCAGAGTCAGATTCTCGGGAATTGCAGGTACGTATGGTAAAGCTTGAATCTTTGTATGAGCAATATGACGAGGTGCAACAGTCATTGGAGTGTTTAGCTGATGATATCAATACTCAGTTAACTGAGCGGGCTAGCTTTGAGTCCCTGTATTATAAAGCCATATCTGATGCTCAGGGTTTGATAAATGACTACAATCAAGCGGTAGAAAAAGTAAAAAATATTGATATTGTTTCCCACTCATCTCATACAAATAGTAACAGACTTGTCAAGCTGCCTACCATCCAACTTCCTAAATTCAGTGGATCATATGATAATTGGATGGAATTCCACGATACCTTCACTAGTCTGATTCACTCAAATGATGAAATGGATGCAATCAACAAATTCCACTACCTGCGTTCATCTCTCGGAGGGTCAGCTGCAGTAGTCATACAGTCAATTGATTTCTCAGCCAGTAATTATTCTTTAGCATGGAAACTACTATGTGAAAGATTTAATAATAAAAGATTGTTGGTTCAGAATCATGTTTCAGCTTTATTTGGTCTTGATGCGGTTACAAAGGAATCTTCAGTTGTTTTTAAACAGTTTATTGATCAAATAAATAAAAACATCAGGGCACTGGAATCATTAGGGGAACCTGTTAAGCAGTGGGACACACTCTTGATCTATATTATTACCCAAAAGTTAAGTCAAAACATATATCGTGAGTGGGAAGTATATAAGGGTCAGTTGAAACAGGACAGCCCTATTACATTTAATGATTGTCTTCAGTTCTTACGTAATCGTGCCGACCTTATTGAGACACTGGAGTTGTCTCGCAATTGTAAGAATCAGTCAACGCACAATAAATCTATTCCTAAACTAAAGTCTATGATAGGCACTTATAATAGTACAGGTACTGAGAATGTTTCAAAGCTTTGTTGTCGCAAATGTAAGGGTGACCATATGTTAAGTAATTGTCCAGAATTTCTCGCTTTAAGCAATGAAGCACGGCTGAATGCTTTGCCAGGTTTTAAGGTTTGCTTTAACTGTTTTCGAGCAGGTCATTACGCCAACTCCTGTAAAAAACCAGGTTGTAAAATATGCAAACGTCGTCACAATACTTTGGTGCATATTGCTGACTTTAAACCAACTGTGAATGTGAGCAATGTTAACACACTTGGTGGGCATGTGAATGTAGCTTCGTCATCAAATACTTTGCAGGATCCCGATTTGAGCGTCAACAGCAATGTCACCCTATCTACGAACATCGCTTCGCCTCACGCAGAGATACAGTCACATGACGTATTATTGTCCACTGCGTTGGTAAAACTTTATGATAATAATAATCACGAGCACGTCGTCCGTGCCGTATTAGACAGTGGTAGCACTTCCTGCCTAATGACCGAAAATATATGTCGTAAATTAAATTTGGCAACTAATGAGATAAGTAGGTCGATATTAGGCATTAATAACGTCGCTTCGCACGTAGGTAAAACATGTCAGGTCAGCTTAACGTCCCTTGATGACACTTATAGCGCCGACATTCATTGTTTTGTTTTGCCATCAATTATTAGTGATGTACCATGTCGTGAAATAAATATTTCAGATTTAAATATACCTTCAAATATCTGTTTAGCAGATCCCATGTTTTACAAGCCGTCTGAAATTGACATTTTAATAGGCGCTGACCTATTTTGGGATCTTTTAGGGAGTCAACAGATTAAGTTAGGTACTAAGAAACCTGTTCTTTGTGATACCAGGTTAGGTTGGATTATATCAGGTCCATTGCCAACTAATAACTCTTCTATGCTGACCAGTGATGTCCTTTGTAATCATGCAAGAATTTGTTGTGACTCTAATGAACAGGGAGACATTCAAACCGATTTAACGCGTTTTTGGCAGTTAGAAGAGATTGAATATAAACCTCATCATTATTCACCAGACGAAAAGCTCTGTGAGGAACATTTTGTTAAAAATACATCCCGAATGGTTGATGGCCGCTTTTGCGTTCAGATACCGCTTAAAACCAGCCCTGCTGCTTTAGGAGACTCATTTCAACGAGCCAAACAGTGCTTAATCTCCTTGGAACGCAGATTAATTAATAAACCGGACATTAGAGATATGTATCATGAATTCATGACGGAATACCAATTATTAGGACATATGACCGAATGTCAGACGTCAGATTCACAAAGTCCTGCCTATTTCATGCCTCACCATGGAATTCTGCGCGAGAATAGTCTCACGACCAAACTGCGCGTTGTATATAATGCCAGCAGTGTCACTACAACAGGCGTTTCGTTCAATGATATCCAGATGGTTGGACCCACCGTGCAAGATGATTTGCTCTCTATACTTCTTCGCTTCAGACAACATAAATATGTTCTATCAGCCGATGTTGAGAAGATGTATAGGCAAGTTCTTGTCCATCCATCTGATAGGTCGCTGCAGCAAATTCTGTGGCGTGAGAACTCTTGTGAAACTGTCAAGATCTTTCAACTTAACACCGTCACCTACGGTACTGCAAGCGCACCATTTCTTGCGACTAGATGTCTTAAGCAAATAGGTCTGGAATGTGCTGATGAAAGGGTGGCAAACATTATCCTGCACGACTTCTATGTCGATGATATGCTTACCGGAGGTGACGATTTAGATGAGGCGAAGGAATTGCGTCAAAAGGTTACTGATGCTTTGGCATCGGCTGGTATGCCGCTACGTAAATGGGTATCAAATGAACCTCAATTGGTGGATAATTCTGTCGAACCTTCTATTAATTTAAATATAGGCACTGATGAACCAAACAAATTGTTAGGTCTAGGTTGGCACTCCGACACAGATAAATTGTGTTTCCCCATAGGTTCAGCGTTACCAAATGGCAAAACAAAGCGTGATGTGCTGTCAGCTATTGCGAGGATATTCGACCCGTTGGGTCTATTATCACCTTGTGTGATTGTTATGAAGATGCTGCTACAAAAACTGTGGCTAAGCAAAGTGTCATGGGATGAATCGTTACCTCCTGATATCCTTAAATATTGGAATGGTCTCGTAAAATCGTTACCTCTAATAAATAATATATGTATCCCACGTCATGTCGTTTGTGATTCACACAAAGAGTTGGAATTACATATATTCACGGACGCATCTGAGCGCGCATACGGCGCATGTGTTTATGTAAGAAGCATCGATATCAAGGGCGAGGTGACAGTTCATTTACTGATGGCTAAGAGTCGAGTAGCACCAATTAAGCCAACGACAATTCCGAGGCTGGAACTGTGTGGTGCCCTCATAGGATCACGTCTTTATGAGAAGGTCATTAACTCTCTCAGGTTAAAACTGGATCGGGTATACTTCTGGACCGATTCCACCATAGTGCTGGGATGGTTGCACATGCTGCCTTCGAGACTTCAGCCCTTTGTGCGCAACCGCGTTGCAGAAATATTAGAAAAGGCTGGCAATTGCAACTGGAGACATGTACCAACCGATAAAAATCCTGCAGACCTAATATCTCGTGGAGTGGATATTAGTGTTCTGCAAACTTTGGACATGTGGTGGTCCGGTCCCGAGTATTTAGCTGAAGATCATTGCTCATGGCCTTCTCAACCCAAACACGTTGTGCTGCCCGACTTGCCCGAGACTCGTAGTGATGTCTCTTTAAATGCTGTCATAGATACTTGTGATAAAGGTTTAATAAAGTTTGAACGTTTTTCCAATTACTTAAGACTTGTTCGCACCGTTGCGTATGTTTTGCGTTTTTTAAGGTCATGTAGAACTCCTGCTACTGTTGGTTCTTTTTTAGAGGAGCACGAGCTACGAAACGCTTTAAAGGTCGTTATTAGGCAAAGTCAAGAGGAATCATTTCCTGAATATAAATTATTATTGAATAAACAAAGTTTGCCTAACAAAAGTCCCTTGTTAAAGTTTAATGTGTTTCTTGATGAAGACAACCTAATGCGCGTCGGTGGCCGTCTTAGTAATTCAGAATTTTCATATGATAAAAAGCACCCTATATTATTACAGTCCACTCATTATTTCACGAAAATATTATTTGATTTTGAACATAAAAAACTAAAACATGCAGGCCCTCAATTGCTCTTGGCATCTATTAGAGAATCGTATTGGCCCATAGGTGGTCGAAATTTGGCCAAGGCCTGCTATCATAAATGTGTCCTTTGTAATCGCATTAAGGGCAAAATAGTAACTCCTTTAATGGGGAACCTACCACAGCAGCGACTCGTTCCCGATGGGTATCCATTTCAAACCGTGGGTGTTGACTACGCAGGCCCCATCATGTGTGCTAGTCGTCAGGGACGTGGCTGCAGATTAGTGAAGACGTATATAGCTGTCTTTATTTGCTTTACAACTAAAGCAATTCATCTAGAGTTGGTAGGCGACTTGACAAGTAATACTTACTTATTGGCGTTAAACCGCTTCATATCGCGGAGGGGTAAACCTATTAACATCTATTCAGATAACGGCACCTCGTTTGTTGGCGCGTACAATGATTTATCCCGGTTCCTAAAAGGTAACTGCAATTCGTTAGCCGAGAGTTTGGCAAATGATGGTATTAACTTCCATTTCATTCCTGCGTACACTCCTCATTTTGGCGGACTGTGGGAGGCAGGTGTTAAATCTGCCAAATATCACTTGCAAAGAGTACTAGGAAACTGTAATATGACGTACGAGGAACTTAATACGACGCTTGCGCAAATCGAGGCAATATTAAACTCCAGACCGCTGACACCATTGTCTTCGGACCCTGCGGACTGCAATCCATTAACGCCTGGTCACTTCATCATCGGCCGTCCACTTACATCTCTTCCACATCCTGATCTCAAGGAGCACTGCCTCAACCGATTGACCCGATTTCAAAGAATTGAACAAATGCGGCAGCATTTTTGGAATCGATGGAGCAAGGAATATGTGTCAGAGCTGCAACAACGGATCAAGTGGCGTGCCAGTATGGAAAATCTGAAGCTAGACACTTTGGTTGTCATTAAAGAGGAGAACCTACCACCATTGAAGTGGAGGCTTGGGAGAATTGTAGCCATCCATCCTGGAGCCGACGGAATCGTCCGAGTGGCCGACATAAGGACTTCCACTGGCGTCATTCGACGGGCCTTCAATAGGATTTGTCCCTTACCTGTGGATGGTTGAAAGCAGCTGTTGCTTTCAACGCCCGGGGGCATGTTTAAACATGTCACAGCAAGCCCCCAGCATGATATTAGTGTCTATGATTATTTATATAGTCTATGATTATTTTTTGTTTGTTTTTTCTCAGCAGAGCCCACGAGCGGCCATCTTAAAACTTTGTAAACCATGTAAAGGCACGAAATAAACGTGTTTTCAATAAATCCATTTAATTCATCTTCCACCACCCTGATTTCAATAAGGATTAAGTATACGAAGGGAAGGAATATAGAAAATACTCAACAGTAACATAAAAGTAACATTGAGTGTGGTGTAACATGGAAGTAACATTGGACGACCAAAAGTAACGTAAAATGTTACAAAAGTAACATTCTGGCAACGCTGTCTCTAACGGCTTTGGGGTGGGCACAGAAAAAAAGGCTTAGCTTGGCTTTTAAAATAGATAAACGAACGAAATCAACGTAAAGACCAAAGAGTAGTATTATATAGTAAAGACGAAAACAATGCGAGCAATAAACAATATTTGTGCTGGCTGTCAAACTGACACTTGTTTTTTTTTCACCAAGTTATAACAAGTCAATAAGACATACTAGGTGTAATGCCGCTCTCTTTGATACTTAAACATTTTTCAAAATATCTTTTTAAGTACTGAACTAAAAAAAATTGAAATATTTTTTTTATGTTAAGCTCCTCAAAATCGTTTCCGAATTTTAGTACCTTATTAAAAAAGAAATGTTGTCAATTCCATAATAATGGAAAAGCAGTTATTAGTACTTTTATTTGGAGAAATGAGAATCAAAATTATTGAAAAGAAAGAGGAACCTATTTCTTTTACTTCGAAATGAAAATGCTATTGTGTGCCATACATTGTTTTTCTTTTTACCAAGTCATTAAGGTATTTATATTTTTAAAGAATAGAATAATACGTTTTATTTTAATCAGAATGTGGCTATTCAATTATGGATGAATAGCCACATTCTGATTAAAATAAACGACACACATTACACTACACGATTTACATTGTATTCGTTCGATTATTTTGGGTAGATCACTAGAGCTTTAAAAAGAAAATGGGTTGACCAATGACTTATTCCCTTATCCATTGGATATATAAGTTACTCTCTGTCCATTGGGGTCAATGACTAAGTGATTGGGGTTGACACATACAACCATAGATAAATATACACATTGTACCAACGTTCAATTCTCTAGAAATGCTAATTTTTAATAAGTTTGTAAATAATTTTACAGAGAAAATAAATCGTGAAATTATCTTTTTTGTCTTTATTGAAATAAATAAATGCAAATATAATTTTAAAAGGTTAAGAAATGGTGATTTTTTAACATAGAAAGATATTCAATGACCGTTGTTACAAGGTTACGTTGTCGAATTTTGTTGATGTCAAACGAATGTGCCTTTTATTTTGGCCCTATAATATAATATTGTGTTGTTGTCATAGAATAATAGTACTCCAGGATGTTGTGCTCATTGAGTCGAGGAGCGTGATTGTGTATGTTCTTTTTATGAGAAGGAAAGGAAAGGAATATTTACAGAATCTTTTAATCACAGTTGTAGTAAATTATTCGATTAACAATATATTTCTGTGCAAAATTAGAGGTTATAATTGTATTAATAGTGATTAATAGCATAGAATCATAACTATAATTCTATGATTATAAGAATTTTATATTTTGTACACAGATTATAAATTTTAATAACATTAAATTTAAGGTCAGGTATTTTTATCTATTAAGGACCTCAAGGAAAATGACAAGCAACAAAAAGTAAGCAATATGTAATTAAAATTGTAAATAAATAATAAGTCTATTCCAGAGAGAGAGAGAGAGTAAACCACTACCTCCCATATGGAAGCATTGAGGTATATATGTATAGTAACTATTTACCTTAATCTATGGAAGGCGCGTTCTTATCCACTGAGTTATCATCACTCTAATATTATTGCACTGATTGAAACATTAAATTATCTAACACGTAGAAGTCATGAGAGTACATAATGATCATGTTTTTATATTTAGGTATGGGCTTACCTTGCCTGACAAGGTGAAACCACCTGTCTTTCAGGCCTCAAGGAATGTCTTTGGTGATGATTCAGACTCTGAAGAAGAATCTAATAAAAAACCAGTATTACTCCGACCTAGTGACAACATATCCAGACAGGTTGTTACATTGATAATAGTTAAATTAAAAATATTTTTTTGGATTAATAACTTTTATACACAAAAATTATTGAAGGTAATTTCTTGCAGGCAAAATCAGCTCAAAATAAAGCATTTGTTGAGGATCCTACAGTTTTTCAATATGATGAAGTATATGAAAGTATGAAAAGTGAAAAGGAAGCTAAGAAAGATAAAAGTAAGGAGCAGAAAAAACCTAAGTATATAGAAAATCTTTTGAAGACTGCAAACAAGAGAAAAATTGAAAATGAGAGGCGTATCGAAAGACAGGTAATCCAACTTTCATTCATAGACATAGTACATAGATTACATAATTATATGATTTTTGTCACTTTTTTAGACTCCATCCCTAGTGTGGAGTGACGTCACATATTTTGCAATTCAAATAATTGAATTACAACAGCAGGTGTAAAAGTAATTGATTACATATGTATTTTTTAAATAATTTAATTGATTGGTGTTATTGATGTAATTATTACATATTTAAGCCACTTATTGGGGTTGGTGGTGATAGAATGATTGTTATATATTGAATACCATACAATATATCTTTATGAATTTGTAGCCTGTGTTATTCTGATGATTTGTATGTAAGCTTTATTGTGAAGTTTTACCTAATTCATTTTCAATTTCATTTAATAAACTGCTTTGCACTGCCTTCCCCCATTATGAATATGTTATTTCTTTCCTCTACCCAAAATTTGCATGGAAGTAATCTCTACTAGCGATAAGACAGCCTTATTGTAGTGTCTGTTGTTGTTACTTGTATTTTGTTTTGTGCAGTAAAGAATATTTATCTATCTATTTAAATCCATTGCATAGTTTTTGGGTGAAAGAACAACAAACTTACTTATATTCTCTCAAACAGTAGCGTAGCTAAGACTAATCTAGACGTGGGCGAGTCGAGGCCCTACTATACATATTAGCATATTAGGGGAGATTAGTCAATTTAAAAAACTTCATATTTTTTTCATTATTTGCTCTCTAGGGCCAAAAATGCAATGCAATGAATGATAATTTTTACACTTAAACTGTTTTAAAATACCTACAATACATGACCTTATGTTCCCAAACAGATTTTTCAACTTTTACGGACATAATAAAGTAATTGATTTTTCGTCAGGGTTAAAAGTTAATTTAATACAGGTAATGGATATGGTCAGAATTTTAGACTATATAATATAATATATATAAATAAGTAAATAAATGTAAATAGATTTTTTTTCGAAAATAAAGGCCGGGCGGTTCGGTCAGTCACCTCAGTCGTCCCTGACCATCACTTCTACCATCAGTGATAAGTGGGTAGTACCTAGGTATGTCGAAGTCTGGATCGGTGGGTGGTGACAGTAACCGTCGCCAGTGCCGAGCGCCCGACGCCTGTCGGTCTGGGATTGCGGACCGAGTAGTATTTCCAAATAGCTCAGTAACAAACCTCAATTGAGTAAAAATGGCATCTTTCAGTTTACAGTATTCCTGTTTTTATAACGATTTTAGGCTCTGCCAATTCATTGTTATGTGAAAATATGTGACGCCATAAAGGTCGTTTTCTCAAAAATATCATAAAATACGAAATCATTTTTTAAATCTGATCACTAAAAACTATTCAGTTCCTCGAAATAGATTTGGAATTAGATTTTTTTTCATAATTTGGTCCTCGTCCATTAAAACTCTTGAAACTTACATATTTTAGATTCAAAAAGAAAGGGAAATGGAGGGAGATGAATTTGCTGACAAAGAAGTATTTGTAACTTCTGCTTACAAAAAGAAGTTAGAGGAATTGACTTTAGAGGAAGAAAAAGAGAAACGGGAAGAATATTTGGAGAGTATTGGAGATGTAACCAAACAGAGAGATTTGGGTAAGTTACTTTCTTATAGCCTATATATATACCATATTTATCTTGTATATGTTACCGGCAATATGTATAATCCGGAGTTCCATACAATACCTAGGCAATGTATAAAATGCCTATTATGAAGGAAAGGCAATGTTTGAAATTTATTTTATACTTTACCTAGGCAATTTATGTAAAATTTGCAGCTGGCAATTTATGTAAAATCGTTGAACTATGATTACAACCATATGAAACCTTACACAGTAAACTCGTTTTATTGCGCCGCTGATGTTGTCAAAACATGTTCAATGTTCTGTGTGGAATGTTCTGTTGGCGAAACGTTCATGGGAGAAATGTTCTGTTTAATATATAAATATAGACTAACTGCCGTACTCAGAGACGTCAATTAGGCTAAATGTTCATTAAGGTGATTAACGAAACTAGAGCGCCGCCAATCAGATCTGTATTAATTGTGGCGATTATCAGTCATACTTTAAAAGAATACAACGGTGACAAAAAACAAAAGGAAAGTATTGAGAGATGAGATTGAGGTGTTCTTGTGTAATACACTCGGCGTCAAAAAAATCGCACCTCTAAGAAAATCACGTTCAAATGTCATTAACTCTTGATATGCACCTGCAGTCATAGCAATTATAATTTTATTTAAAAGGTTACTTAATTAACTTAATAAAAAACATTATTTTTGTTATCAAACTAAAACCTAATGCAAGAAATAAAGTGTCACAAAAATTCTAAGGAAATTTTGCTGCTCGGAAGAGTCGCGAGTTCGCTACCACAAAGGGTATAAAGGGGTCAACACGGGGTCAATGTGAGTCATCATCATCATCATCATTTCAGCCAATAGACGTCCACACAGATCGGTCCTGTGCCGCCCGCATCCAATGGATTCCCGCGATCTTCACCAGATCATCGGTCCACCTTGTGGGGGGCCTGCCACGGCTGCGACTTCCTGTACGTGGCCTCCATGCGAGGACCTTTCCGCCCCAACGGCCCTCTGTTCTCCTCGCTATGTGCCCTGCCCATTGCCACTTGAGGCATGCTATGTCTGTGACCTTAGTTCTCCTCTCCTCTCCTCTCCTCTCATCATTTGTGATACGATCACGTAGGGTGACTCCAATGTGGGTCGTTCGCTATTAAACCGTTGAAGAGGACACACGCATTGATTTTACTGAAGAAAGAACATTTGGAAAATGGATTTTACAGCTGATGAGGGCACTTAAGTGGTTGCACTACTGCAAGCAGGGGTGCGGCAGTGTGATGTCGCGGTCGCCTGGCAACTGAATCTGAGCCGTTTTTCGGTTCGAAGATTCTACCAGCACTTTTTAGAGACCGGTGGCTATATCCGGCGACATAGGTCTGGTAGACGTCGCTGCACTTCGGAAAGAGACGACCGGTTCGTTGTGTTGTACTCTTTGAGAAATCGCTTCTCAAAGGCTGTTTAGTTGCAATAGGAGCTCCAGGCAGATCGCACCCTGAGTGTCTCCACAGATAGACGAAGACTGAAGGAGAAGAACATAGCAGCCCGCAGAGCTGCTACTAGGTCCAAAATTGACTGCAGTTCACCGGCGAGCCCGTTTGCAGTTTGTTCGCGACCACGTCGATTGGAACCATTGAGCAGTGAGGGTGTTGTTTTCTCAGACGAGACACGAGTGTGTCTTTGAAGAAGAGTATACTGGAGGCAGGGTGAACGTTTCGCCCAAGCCTGCATCCAGGAGACGGTGGAATATGGAGGCGGATCCTGCGTGTTCTGGGGCGGTATCACAGAGATCCTGGATGTGCATGTGGTCCCTTTTGCCGAATCTTTTGGCGAGGGGTTCACATTAATGCAAGACAACGCTCGCGCTTACACTGCAGCCATCGTGAGCGACTTCATGCGGAGGTCCCAAATTTCTGTGATGCAGTGGCCAGCGAGAAGTCCTGATCTGAATACGATAGAGCACCTCTGGGACCATCTTAAACGTAAGGTTCGATCTCAGGATCCGGCTTCTTCGACTCTACAGGAACTACAAACCCCGGTGATTGAAGAATGGGGTCTTATCCCTCAAGAAGAGCTCCTGAAGTTAATGAGGTCTATGAGGGATCGTATGGAGACTGTCATCCGTAACACCTAGATTTTAAGTTAATTTTAAGACACTTTTTGTACATTTTTTTTTGTAAATTATCGATTGATTTAGGATTTTTTATTTCTAAAAAATAATGTTTTTTGAGATTACACTTAATTGTTTTTTGATACTCCTTTTTGTTACCTTTCTAATGATACCTAACACTATCCTCTACACAAGGTTTATGATTTTTTTAATAAGATTTTTAATAGGTGCGTTTTTTTGACGCCGTGTATATTATCTTCGTAAAATTAACTGTAATTCGTATTATTGCCTAAAGTGGTCACGTTTACCAATTATAAAAATTATGGTTACTTGCACAGAGACTATGACATGATAGGCTTGTATACTAGGTCAGAGATTGACAGATTTTTTAAATAGCATTGAGAAATAACGGACAAAAGGAGCTATGTACAAAATTTCATCTTGAAATCTTATGTATTATTTTTGTTATGAGCCCTCAAAGGCAAAGTAAATGTTAAGTCTTAAATTTACAAAATATTTATATAGAAATCGATATCTTATTCAATTTATAGCAACTTTTGTTAAGAAACCATTTTCATTAACGCACTATTTCATATAACTATCGAACAAAGCTACCTATCTCGCGATGCGCACAAATTAGTGAGGGCTGACGTCACGCCTTGCGTCGCTGTATGTATGGAGCGTTTTGGGCAAGTCTATTTTAAGTGATTTTCAAATTGTCCTATCTCGAAGAGTTGCCAAGCTAACAAATCCATTCTTTCATCGATGTTTCCACTTTTGAGGGGTTCTTATATTACCAACAAGAGAAAAAAATAGGACACAAGCCTACATATTTTATCTCAAAATACTTTCCTCTATGGATTCACTGGTGTACTTTTTTAAAAATCTCTCATTATCGCCACAATTAATACAAATCTGTTGGCGGCGCTAGTTTCGTCGATGCGTCACCTTAAGTTAATTATAGAGAGTCTTTATGTGTAGGTATTGAATTTGAAATAAGTGTCAATATTTTTTCTTAAGTAACGATTAAAGACTTAAGTTAGTTTGACGTCTCTGAGTGCGGCAGTAAGATCAATTAGTTTTACACATTGCCGGTGGAACAGCAGGAATTATATTTATACAATTCCTAGGTATGGCAGACATTGCCTAGGCAAAGTATGTAATGGATATTCCATACATTGCTAAACGCCCTAGGCATTCTATACATCGCCTAGGCATTGTATAGAATGCTTGAATTATACACATTCTCTGTAACATATAAATAATGTAAACTTTTATTAAACAATTATTATTATTACATTGTAGGTGGGTTTTACCGCCATTTGTATGAGCAAAAGATGGGGACAGAAAAAGATGCAGAAGTTAAAAGTCCTTCAATAACTAAATACGAAGAACCTAAAAACAATGTAGAAAAAGACTCTTTAAGCAGTCATCAAGAGACTTCAGAATCATCTAGGAAAAGAAATTATAGGAAAAGAAAATTATCATCCGAGAATAAGAAACAACTGTCTGAAGGGGAGGTTGAAGATTCAGATGAAGAAATAAATCGCCTCAACCTTGATGATATTCGGCAGGCTAAAAAGAACAAATTAAGCAAAGAAAATATTGATGCTGATTCAGACTTTTCTATTGATGAATCTAGTGACGATGACCATGATGTTAAGAAAAGAAATGATAAAGAATCACCTGAAGATCTTTTCGAAAAACCAGATGACAGGGAAGTGGTTGAAAATGTTATTAAATCAGATGCATTGATAAATGATACAAATTCAAAGGTGGTCACTGAAATCAAACCTAAGGTTGATATTTGGAAAAAGAGAACAGTCGGTGAAGTTTTACAACAAGCCATAAAAAGATATTATGAAAGGAAAGCTGCAAGAGGTTTGTAATGATATGTATACAATAATTATACTCATAGATTATTCACACCAAAATATGTAACAGGATTTAAATGGGTTTTAAATATAATACAGAAATCATTGTATGAAATGTTTTATTTATATTCAATTATCTCAAAATGTTATCATAAATCTCTGCTTCTGCTTATACAACAACATAGTGGGCCTTGCAGTGAACTGAAACAAAATTCATAATTACTTATTGAAGTTATAGTAGATGTGAATAGGTTGGTTTCTAAAGGGGGTCTTATCCTTAGTCGTGACTTATTTATATTATTTGATGGTGGTGAGTATGACCAGGGGTAGTAACAGTTCACGGTCATAAGTCGGACTGCGTAGTGTCGAGACCTATATACACACCTCAACTTTGTCTTTGTCTGTAGGGATATTGCAAAATTGACCGTTTTGGCATTCTGAGTATAAATATCTCTAACTAAAAACTACGTAACCGATTTCATTATTTTTTCAACATTACAATACAAACATAAAAATAAAAGGGGTTGTTAGGGTCGTTTTGACAACTCAGCTAACCTCCCCCGGGTCTAGGACCGGGCTCACGTTGCGGATGGACGTGGAAAACCTAGCACTCGTGTGTCCATTTTTGTCCTTGGTCCAAAACAGGAGTTACCGAGGTCCGGCGCATTTCCGCGGCGGTTCGGCCCGATTACCGGTTATGTGGTGTGACCCACTCCGAAAGTGCAGTCGCCGCGGACCCTGTCGTAATTTGACCTTGGAGGAACTCTAAGGGGTCCTGTCCTTCACTTGGGCTAACACCCAGACATGTGAATGCAACTTGACGTGGACCCCTGCAACTGGCAGCTCCTCTTCTCTAGAGGGGCTCTTGAGAAGTGGAAGCCTTTCGGGGCTTTTGTGGCCGTCGAGGAAGAGAAGGAGAGGGGTGTTGTCACTTGTATGGCCCGCCTTCCTATCCTCGGCAGCCGCCCGGAGGACACACCGGAGTTGTGTCAATGCGCGGTTCGAGTTATGTTCCACAAACCAGTGGGATGTGGCGGCGACATGCAACCCCTGCTCTTCCCGTCCCATCGGCTGCCTCCGCAATCTAGCGGAATTGGTCGCATGGGCCGGTTTTCTGGGGCAATTTATCGGAAGCCTGTGGGTTCCCCTTCCTCTCCTTGCCCTGCAACCAGCAGGGTGTAGGAATAGGAAAGGAGGACCTGCAGGAACCCTTTCCGGCGACGCCCGCACAGCAATCCAGCGGTGTGGGCACCGCCCGGAGGGGGTTTTTACGGAGGGCATTGGCTGCCCAGGGGGTTTTAAACCCCGGACGAAGGGACGAGGCTGCGCTGGCGTGCCTCCTGCTCAAGGGCGTAGCTACCGCCGTATCTACCGTATCAATTATACGGGGGCCCTCAAAGTGTGTAAGGAAAAAAATAAAAACTTTCTAATTTATTTTTCAAATGATAAAATTCTATAAGTAAAGCAATTACTTTTTTCCCGCCCTAAGCGTGCGTTCAAAAGTTCAAATTTTTTATTTGTAAAATGGTTAAACTGTTACGGTGAATAAATATTTCTTTTCACAATATTTTTTTCTTTTGTAAATTTTTTTACCCCCATATAAGGGCTTCCAATCATTTTTTTTATACGGGACCCCGACAAGGCACGCTACGCCAATGCCCATGCTCGTGGGTGGGGTGTGGTGCTAGGCTTCGAACTACGAGCCTATGCCCCACTCGGACTTCCAGAGCATGGAAGGAAAAGCCCCAGATGTTTTATTTGGTAAAAATGGTTAAATTATGTTACGGTAAATAAATATTTCTTTTCACAATATTTTTTTCTTTTGTACATTTTTTTACCAACATATAAGGGCCTCCAATATTTTTTTTTATACGGGACCCCGACCAGGCACGCTACGCCAATGCTCCTGCTCGTGGGTGGGGTGTGGTGCTAGGCTTCGAACTACGAGCCTATGCCCCACTCGGACTTCCAGAGCATGGAAGGAAAAGCCCCAGGTGTTTTAGTTGGTAGGCCCCTGGTATTCTCCCAGGGGAGAGGCCAACACTACCCGTCGGTCTCCCAGCCGGCGGGTGTGCATAAGGTAGTATTTCACCTAAGTGAAAAAAAAAAAGATAGTATACCTGAGAAAATAGTTATGAATAATTTACCTATGAATTCTGATACTGGATCATTTTCTCCTTCCGCTCTCATAGTGCCTGTGATTTCTTCGTTTTCAACCATAGGCAATACAAGTTGCACAAATTCAGGTGTATAAGGAGGAGCGATTGCATCCAAAACCTGAAATTTAAGTTATAATATAACAATGGTACTCCATCCTTCCTGGACGTTATCTTTTTTAAATAGTTGAATAGATGATAAATTGGTAAATTAAATAAAAAAATATATGTACCTCGGTGATAAAATATCGTATTAAAGATATATCAGTGTCGCCGCGCTGCCAGCACTGTTTTATATACCGGAGAACTGGGACGACGCATCCACGGCTGAGTAAATTGACCATTCGATCTAGTAACATCTTTTTTAATTCAAGCTGAAAAAAAAACAAATTAAGATTTAATTTTACGCCGTGTGGTCCCCGCCAGAGTAGAATAGGCCACCCTCACTCTTACCGAGGTGTCGTAAAAGGCGACTAAGGTAAAGCAGCTGGCATGATCATCAGCACCCAGAGAAGGAAAACTCTGTATTTATATCAAAACCCTCGCCAACCCGTCTGCCAAGCGTGGTGAGTATGGCAATTACCCCTCATGTGATTGAGGGAGGCCCGTGCCCCAGCAGTGGGGACTTAAATGGGCTGATGATGAAGATTTTATTTTGTATTTAACGCCCTGTTGGTCTAGTGGTTTAAGTACCGGGTCCTGGGTTCGATTCCCGCGTCGAGCGAAAAGTATGTTGCGATTTTTTCGAATATAGCTCGGGTTTGTGATCACATCACCAATACGCATTTGGTATTGGTGATGTGATCGTGGTGATGTGAGCCTAATCCCAGCGGGACAGTTTATAGGCTGATACTTTACTGTACTTTTTTATTTTGTATTGAATAATAATCAACATTTTAATAAATGTTATATGGGATCTAACCTGAACTAATATTTCTAATTCGTCTTGAGGCGATTCGAATAATTGTACAAGTAACCTCAACAGCCTGTGGTGAAGTAAATGGTGACACGACGCAACTTCATCAAGGAGTGCTAAATGAACAGGGCAGTGTTCAGTACAGAGTTTGAAATAAGATGGCTCTGTGACTACACATTCAACCCACACCAAAACGCCCATACCAACCACGGGGAATCTAAAACGACACAACAAACAATCCAGTTATAATTATAGAAAAACATCGCAGACAACAATATTTTGTGACTTGTGTTTGTTTAGTAGAAGTGTAAGTTTATGTACCAATATACCCCGTAAAGTTAAAATTAAATACCTACCTTATACAGTGGTATAATGTAGGTAGCTCAGCAATTAATTCACTTGAACTAGCAGAGCTGCTGCATACAGCATGAACTTTTTCTATCGCTTGTACAGTTGCTTTCAACTCATCTTTGACTGGACGTCCTGGGGTGTGACCCTCGCATACACTTGCGGCATATGCCAAAAGGTACATGTATTTGGATTTATGTTCCGGATTGAGTTTGCTGCCTAATTTAAATAGCGAATCCACAAGAAGTTCTGCAATAATAAAAGTTTTATTTATTCTAAAAGGCGCAGCAGTGAGTCAGCTAATAAAATATAATGAGCTTAGTAAAATAAAAATCAGCCAAGCGCGAGTCTCGCTCGCTCATCGAGCGAAATAGTGCGTTTATAAATAAATAGTTCAGGTCTCTAAGTGCGGCGGTTATAAGGGGTACCCTAAAAATATATAATCAAGATCAGGCTTAATTTAATCAATCTGAAAATAAAATATATTTGTTTGTTGTATGCTGACAGGAAGTAAGGCCGAGATAAATCTTCATATTTAGTCAAGCAGTTAAATAGACAATTGAATACCTAAAAATTGAGGTATTCTTAACAAATGAACTGGCGGTGGTTCTGGCTGTGTGTAAGCCCTGAAAAGCACAGAGATATCAGCCGGGTTGAGGGCTCCGCGCGATAACATGGCGGCTAGGGCTGTCCGAGCGTTTCGCCATGATTCGCCGGCAGTCAGAGCCAGTGTAATTGGAGTCACATCGTGGCCGCTGAAATTAAATAAATAAATATTTAACAACATCATCACATAGCTAAGCCAAGATAGGTAGCTCAAGCACCTGTGTTACGGATGTCAGAACCAACAGCGGGATTACAATTTTTATTTCTTTTGTATCTGTCTGTATGTTTCCTATGTATTATAAGTAAGTATTTAACTTAGACAATTTAACGGGGGACGTGGTATAGCTCAGATTTAGTTTTAAAACATTCTGCCAATTCTGGGAAGTTTAGTGGTGGTCTAGATATGAATAAATGACATTCTAGGAATGAGTTAGTTCCATGCAAAAATGTTGTTGTTAGGTACATGTACAAAAAAACATGTTTTTTTTCTTTTTTTATATGGGAGGTGGCAGACGAGCAGACGGATCACCTGATGGTAAGCATTTCCGCCGCCCATGGACACCCGCAACACCAGTGGAGTCAAAAGTGCGCTGCCAACCTTTTTTCCTTTCCCCCTCATTAGGCCCCCGGTAACCTCGCTCACATGGCGAAACAGCGCAGGCGCTGCTTCATGCCGATCTTCTGTGAGGCAGTGGTATCACTCCGGTCGAGCCGGCCCATTCATGCCTAAGCGTGGCTCTCCCACATTTAAGATGTAAAATTGCTCTTTATAAGTAATGAAATGAAATGATGATTTTTGTTTACGAACATACGTGAATCACTTGTTCACAGCAGCGAAAATGCAGATAAGAACTAGAAAAGTTATACCTAATTAAGTACATCCGTGGCCTAGTGGTCTAGGCGATCACCAGGATGGTGAAAGGGTTGGATTTTTGAAACAGTCAGTGTTAGTCGTTCATTCTAGTAAAAATGTAATATGCAGGCTGTGCATAGAAAATTTTCAAAATATTTCAGGATCTGATGTCAGGATTCTTTCTATTACTGTCACAACACTAATCAACATCTTGCACCATCGTTTATTCGTACCACGATATCGCCTATTGTTTTTTGGGGTTATTTCTGTCGTAAAATATGTAGATGAAAAAGGTTATTATTCCGTGAAATAACGTTTATTTTATTAGAACATTACTTATGAATTATAAGAAATATATTTTTGACTTTTCTGATCGTCGTTCGCAAGTAAAAACTTCACACAACCATTTTGACGAGTTCCGCTCCGCGACAGATTCGAATTCCAAATGGCGATTGATCGGGTCGATCTCGTATCTAGTACGATTATTAAGACGTACACGAACGTTTGTTCATGTACTTTGAGAGGGGAACGCGTCCACATGCCGCGTCCCGTGTATTTAACACGGTCGTAGGTATATAACATACTTATAATATATAGAAAACACCCAGACCAATATAAACAGACATGTTCAGGGGGCAGCGTTCACTACCACTTATCCAAATGGGTCGTCAAAAAATGTGATGATAGTGCAGTCAAAAGACAAAGATCGATTCCATATGAAATAATGTATATCTAGCAATGGAATGTAAATCCGTACCTTTGTTGAGCACAACGCGTAATTTCTTGTCCAAGTCTTTTCATTATAGCACCACCTCTTGGCTCTTGTGATAAGATATGCACAATAACTTGACTGTACACATATGTGTGAGCTCCATGGCACACCATTTTCTGTAAAAAAATTGGCTCATTATTTAAAACTATCTTTTGCCCGTGGCTTTGCTCGCGATAGAAAGAGACAAAAAGTAACCTATGTCACTCTCACACCTTCAACTATCTCCACTTAAAAAATCACGTTAATGCGTTATACCTACACTCATTGTTATCTTATAAGTCATACCTAAAGATTCCTGTCGCATCAAACAAAGAGATGCACAGCGGGGATAAAGATTCGATCGTGAATTCCAATTTGTTGTAGAATGTGGTAACATGCAAGCATTGCTAGGTGCATAAGAGGCACATCTGCGGCGACTTACGACGTGGTACAGAGATTTAAACAGTTAGGGACTTTTCTTATTTCTTTAGAGATAGTTTCAGAAACGTGCAGGTTTCCTCACGATGTTTTCTTTCACCGCCGAGCTAATAGTAAAAATACGTACATAGATTTGAAAAATTCCTGAGGTGCGTGCTCGGATTCGAACCACGACCCCCCCCCGCATGGCAGTTGCATTCTTATCCACTGAGATACCATCGCTCTTCTTCTAATGATAGATATTGTACTTGTAAAATATAAATAGTGTACTGTAATACTCACAGCACATTCATTTACACTATTCTGCCAGTCATCTGAACTTTGAAGAAACCCTACAATCGCTGATTTTAGGACTCTCGAGAACACTTCAATTTGCTGAGCAGCCGTAGATATGCTTGTTATTTCACCTTGAAATCCAGCATCAGAAATTAACTGAAAATGATATAGCCCAGTAGAATGGACAACTTTTCATATTTTTTAATATGTCCATATTGGTTTTTTATATGAAAATAGACATAAAATGAACAAACCCTTATTTTTTCTTTTTAAAAACTTTGCCATTTTCATACATAAAATAATTATTGAAATTCTTTATATTCTAAATAGACGTAAGCGCCAGATGACCTCATCGGACGGCTGAATACAGCGATATTCCTTTGCTTAAAATTGCTTTAAAAAGTAGTGTCAACCGTCAACGTTGAAAAGTTGTATGTCATGGGTTTCACATTTCGTAAATTTAAAACTATAACGTGCTAAGCAAAGAAATATTTTACATTCTGCCGTCCGATGACGTCATCTTACGTTTTTAAGTTTTCAATTATTTTCTCAGTAAATAAGCAATATAAAATATAAATAAATAATATATTCGAGAAGCGGAAAAGTAAATGAAGAATTGGTATTTTTTGTTTCATAGCTCAGCAATTTTGAAATGTTGTCCATTAGATATTAAATTTGCAAAGCAAGATGTAGTTCTGCAATGCATATTTTTGGGCGTGGGGTGCAAATAATGGAAAAAGTCCCAAAATTGCGAAGCTTTTCTCGATTTTCTCAATATTCATAAGTATCCGGATTTGCAAACTGCAAAATTTATACTACTGTAACAGACCCATACAACATACCAAAAATTCAGAACTACATCATACTTTGCAAAGCAATTTCTCTTTTTTGGTCCAAGTGGTGGCCATTAATTTTTATTGCAGTAAGTATCAGAATTAAGCAACATTTTTTTTGGCCGACACTTTCATATTTGGACTAAAACTTTATGAAAATCAGAGGATCTCCTTTAGGTCCTTTTTTTGACCAAATTCTACTCGGCTAATGGGCAAAAATCTTTTATTTATCACTAAAATTAGTAGTTGCTAGCGAATTTGACTATTTTAGATTGTATCAATATAATTAGGTACTATTGAAGTTTATTATTGCATGTTAATCTCAGTGCTTGAAAGCAAGTGGTAAACCTTTTGGTAATTTCAAAATATAAACTATAGATACTAAGTTTTAGTAGTCACATACAACTGGCAAAGATTTAATTATGAAATAGAGTACATAAGAGTTTAGGACCCTTTGATACTATAATAAAATCTAAATGCTAACGCTTTGCACTAAATAGCAAATAAATCCAGGAATTTAACTAGTTAATGATTTGCTATTAATTTATTTTTAATCTAAGAAAAGTAAAGGTCATATTATGTTTAAATTTAAATAAACAGTCTTACCTTGATAGTAAAATTTAACATAAGGCAATCTGGATATTCTTCAGCCAGTCTGTATATCAATGAGCGCCAAGTTGGATGCTCAATCATTTCTGTGAGCCATGCTGGAGTCTACACATAATAATAATTTGATTAATATACATTAGAGAAAATGGCTTAGAAGACTTTTATGGGTGATTTGGTTTATTAATGGTCAGTCATATTCATATTAATTTTATTCGTCAGTCAGTGGAAGATGGGTAATTTACTTAATATTTAATAGATATTTATAATCACTGTACAGTGACGGACACATCAAGCTATACAAAGCTGTCAAATTTCTTCATGCGATTATAAATCTTATAATGTTACACATTGAGTTTGAAATCAATTGAGGAAATTTGACAGTTTTGTATAGCTTGATGTGTCCGCCACTGTACATATTATTTTTAAATTAATATTTTGTCCATATTATTTCAATATGAACCAAGTAACCATGGAGTATCTTGCTAGTACGAAAATATTTTTTTAGTCATACTTACTTCTCCCTCTTCAGTAAATATTGTGTCAGCCTTTTTTGGATCAAATGTCTTTAAAATCATATCTTTCAAATGATTTTCAACCATTGCTTGTACTTCTGTAACTTTAACACCTGATAAAAAAGCAAATTAAATATATTAGGTTGAATATTTAAATTTATTTGTACATTACAATAGCAATATTTCAATTTAGTGTGTCATAGAAACCTTGCTGGTTTGTCCTACTACAGTAAATACTACAGGGTAGTTAATAAATGCATTATTGATAGAAATAAATCTACAGGTTATATCGGATTCTTTATTTCTTAAAATTATTCAAAAAGCTCCATCCTTATCAGGCAAATAAATATGCTCTAACGAAAGATCAAGTTAGTGTGTGAAAGTAGAATAAGAGTAATTGCTAAGTGCAAAAATATGAATTAGATTTTATAAAATTAAAATTTCACTTATTATTTATTTGTAACAGAATCAAAGGGAAAGTTAACATACCACCAAGTATAAGCCATTCTGCCAATAAGTTGGCCATTTGTGCAACAGCACTGTAGTTAATGGACAATTGTTCAATGACTTGTTCGGGATTGCCTCCAGCTTGAAAGTATCGTTTGAGTTGGCTAAATATACCAGGTTCCATGATATAATCAGGCGTTTTAAATTTTTCCAGACATTCTTGCAGAACTTCTTCTGGATTTTCAATGATATCATCTCCACCTTCATCCTGATATAAGAATATATTTTTAATTAGGACCCTAGGCCTTAGAATATATTTTAAAGAATATTATTATCTTACTTCATATTGGGTGTGATTAGACGATTCCCACACGCGTTCTTCTTCATATTGGCTAGGCATTTTCGCTCGTACTGTTTTATTCAATTAGCCAACAATTTCATAATACACTAGTGCAGCACAATACAACACGAAAACTATGAAAATACCTTAATTTCTAGTGAAAATCGAGAAACTAAAATAAATAAAGATATAATAGCCAACGCCAAACAAAAGCTCCTATCGCCATTCGTTCCACAGACCAAGAAAATTTGTTCGTTCAGTTCACGTCACAACACACAAACGTCAACGTCAAACAACAGCATAGGCTATGGACGGAGTCCAAAGCCGTAAAAACATATCAGCATAGGTCACATTGTCAACGTCATTCATACATTCACGTTGACAAGGTTGTCTTTTTTTTGACAGTTACATGTCATGAGTTTGGCATTACGTAAATTTAAAACTATAATGTGCTAAGCAAAGAAATATTTTAATCTTCTGCCGTCCGATGACGTCATCTTATGTTGTTTAGTTTATTTTTTTTCTCAGTAAATAAGCATTATAAAAAATGAATAAATATATATTCGAGTAGCGGAAAAGTAAACAAAGAATTGGTATTTTTTGTTTCAGAGCTTAGCAATTTTGAAATGTTGTCCATTACGCTTACATCGCCGATTTAGTTTTCGTGCTTACAGCGTTGATAGCGATATTTCAATTCGGCTGTTGGCGCGCTAACAGCGATTATGACGTTTTACAAACGGATAGTTCGCCAAAGATAAATTATTATATTATTTTTGTCGATCATATCTATTCCTTAAGAAATTAAATAGTTTTTATTGAAGAAAAACGTTTAATTGAGGATAATAACACAACAAACAATACTATTTTTGAAATGTCACTTTTGACAGCGCTTACAGTAATATTGCCTCTGAGCGTGAGCTGACTGTTATTGCAAGATGGCGCCGATAATGACGTCATGCATGACGTCAATAAATCGTTTATGGACGCGCTCACGCCGGGTCATAACGAAACGACTGTTAGTTAGCGTGCTGACAGCGCGTAGAGCGTATCTCGGAACGCGGCTTACAACAGAAACAGAACGAATGACTGTCACTGTCACATTGACTTTAAATAAATTACAGTCGAGCCAAACAAGGAGGTTACTATAACCACGAAGTTATCTATAATCTATAACCTTCTTGCACTATACCCAAAACTGGAATTCAAGACCAAAAAATCTACTACAATATTGCCACTACAATAGAATCACCGTACAATAGTATATACCTATTTCTTAAAAACATACGTCAACATAATTTGTTTATTGGTAATTTTAATTCTATAATATAAAGAAGTAATTTTATTGACTTATATTTACATTAATACAAGACAATTTAATAAAAACTTAATCATCCGAAATGTTTGGTAGAAAAGCTGGTATTGAGCTTGTGTCACTTCAGGTGTTAATAACATTTGGTCCAACATTTGAACATGCATGTTGTTTCGTGCAGTGAGGTAGGAATCTTTGAATTTTAATCGTTTTAAACAATGCTATTGTGTGTTGACTGAGTTGTCACCTGAACCACTTGCTAGGACCTTAGACAGTCTTAAAACCTGCGATTTCGTAAGAGTAGTCTCGGCAGAATCCATAGGTCGAGTGACCGACTCAGATTCCATAGTCAGAGATTCTGACATTAGTGATGGTGAAGATGAACATGTAATTAAGTTTCTATTTTTTGAGAAAATCCTTATCATGAATTGTGCCAGCCTATACTAAGAAAATAAGCTTATAACAAAAAGGTTGAAAAAACCTGAAAACTTAATTTGTCATGACAAGTGACATTGATAGATTAGGTATAGGTCTAGAACTGCGCCGGAGCCGTTACTTCACGCATTTTAGTCTTATTAAATTTAGTTTATATATATATGTCAATTCATAATAGTAAATAGTTTTTAAGTCAGTCAAATGTATGACGCTTTGTAAGTGCTGGTACTAAGCCTATGCAATAAAGATTATTTGAATTGAATTGAATTATTACAAAAATCTTCATTCAAACTTCAAACCCGCGCAACTACCCTAGGGGTTAAAAAATTCAAAAGTCACTTTTTTATTTAAAAACCGGTGCCCAAAATCCAATTTAAAGATTCTAACATTAAACTGTCTAACCCCCATACTGCATTTCATCCTAATTACCCCCTCAAACGGTGATTTTTCAAAAACGTTTATTAGGGAATCTACTTTTTATAATAATTATACGTATCTATATATAAAAATAATCACTTTCCTAACATTAAACATAACGGTCTTCCATACAAACTTCTAACCCCTTTTTCAACCCTTTAAGGGTTGAGTTTATAAAAATGTTAAAACAACTTGTTCTTGGTTTAAAATAACGAGCACGTATTGCGATTTTCAAGATTCTTACTTTGAAATGGCTTAACCCCCATACTGGCATTTCATCCCCTATTTTACGCCCATTAAGGGTGATTTTCAAATAACGTGAAATGAGTTACTTTTGATTTCAATTTATTAGTCTGAATACAAATTTTCACATATCTAACATTATTTATTTATTTAAAACTTTATTGCACAAAACAATACAATAGGCGAACTTAATGCCCAGAGGCATGTAATGGTAGATACATATCAATATATTAACAACAACACATTAACATATTACCTAACATTAAAGATAGCGGACTTTTATACAAACTATTAACCCCCTTAAGGGTTGAATTTTCAAAAATCCCTACTTAGTGCTTTCTTCCACTATTATAGGAACATCGTCAGCCCATTTAAGTCCCCACTGCTGGGGCACGGGCCTCCCTCAATCACATGATGGATAATTGCCATACTCACCACGCTTGGCAAACGGGTTGGCGAGGGTTTTGATATAAATGCAGACTTTTCCTTCTCTGGGTGCTGATGATCATGCCAGCAGCTTTACCTTAGTCGCCTTTTACGACACCTCGGTAAGAGTGAGGGTGGCCTATCCTACTCTGCCGGGAACCACACGGCTTATTAAAGGAACCCCCTTCCCAAATTTCAAGTTTCTATGGTCAGTAGCTTGGGTGCATTCCTTGTCACTTAGGTAATACCTTAGTCACTCAGGTTCTCCTTTTACGTATATAGATCGAAGATAATGGGACGTGCCTCCATTAGGGTCCCACTATCCTGTGTTCAAGCGCCATTTTAGGCTTCGTGGCCAGCGCCATTTTAGGTAAGGTAGGTAGTTGAGGTGAGAGTTCCAGGTCAGGTTTTGATCTAGCATCGTATATGACCTCTCTAGAAAACTGGATGGTTTCCCCGATAATGTAGGCTTTCTAAGTCCAGTAGCCTTTTTTTGGTGAATGGGTCTATGATGATTTTATTCCCGTTCACGGCGAACCCACACATCTGGCAATTGTCATGCACTCGAGAGATTTCATACATTCGTCCATAAAAATCTATACCTAACTCGACCTCAATGTCAAGTGCTCGAGAATAGGCCCCCAGAAACTATGGATTGGCACTGGCCTTCCACCGTAATAATTACCAGATCGTTAGCATAGCCCTGGGTAGAAAATTGACCCTCGTTTAGTTTGTGAATCAGCTCGTCAACTAGGTACGATGGACCATTCCAGTGGGGACAGTACTCCTCTCTGGGGGCATTCTCTCGTAACTTAGACTTTTTTTAGCATTGTCAAAATTCGTTACCATTAAGATTTCAAGCTTGAAGTACACCAAATTAGTTACATGAACTGAAGTGATTAAAACAGCAACATTTTACTTATTCAGGCTATTTTATTAATTAGTTTTTTAAACTTTATAACAACAAAGGGAAATTGAAACAATGTAGCATTAACAAATTTAACCAACCCAAAATTCTTATTTACATAAACAATGTCACCATATTTTAGGCAAATAAACTTATGATAAATATTACTAATACATAAAAACATTGCACCTCGTAGTTGTGCATATAGCGTGTAATGTACGTACAGCCACACATCATACAAAACTGTCGAATTCCTTCAGTCGATACTAACCTTAACATCAAACACGTTAGGTTAATATCGATTGAGGAATTTTGACAGATTGTGAGTATCCTGATGTGTGGCTGTCTGTACCTACTAGGTAATATTAATAGCAATTGAATATTAGGTACGCAGGTACCCTACGTACCTATTATATTTAAGTATTATAATTATTATAAACTGCGTATGTACAAAATTGGTAGGTAGCTCTAGCTATTTCGACTTAGTTTTAGTAAATATTTTATTCCATTAACTATTAACGCCTTGAAAGCCTTTACTGCACATTTGTATTGTAGGAAGGTAGTGTGTATCTGGCTCGTTCTACTAAATTGACAAAATGTTATCAACTTTTCAGTTTGCCATTCCCAGTTGCGTCCTAAGCCATGCTTCGGATGTATTTACGCTTGGTCCATTATCAAGGAATGGTGAGTCTGGTCCGCAACTCTTAGACAGGGGAACCAGACCAACTGGATTATGGTTACACGTTCAGATTTCGACACGCGCAGTTTTCCTCATGATGTTTTTATCTTCCCGCTGAACTAATCATAGAAATACGCACATATATTGACTGATTTGAACCTACGACCTTCCATTCAGAAGGCGCAGGTTCTTATCCATTGAGCTACCATATCGCCTGTAGTAAATAACGAGCATAAAACGTAACGTATCTATCTACTTAATTATTTAGCAATTGAAGCTGGGTCGTAGCTGGATGGGCATTATTCATATACGTTCAATAAACCTTTGTTAGCTAAAATGGTGTTACAGAGCAGTTTTGACGTATGGAACAAAAAAAACATCCAAAATTTTCGGAAAAAAAGAATGAAAATTTCTTTATGGCACCGTTTTAGTTAACAAATGTTTAACAACCATTTATGAACAAGACCCAAAGTAACTAGATAGGTAAATACGGCCTATCGTCACAGGTACGGTGGAGCTAAGTTAAAACATCTAATTTTTAAAAATTATATTTAAATACATTTATAATGGTAGGGCATATGGGATGTACTACCACCAAGCAATATGGTGGTACTACTTCAAGGTAGGACATCTCACAATGCCCCATATTTCCTAGGTAGCTATGCTGCCTTAGATCATTACAAGGTATTCAAATTTTAGGTCTGATGCGTACCTACCGAAATCATAGCTAGCTTCCTACCTTCTTGTTCCCTTTGCAAGCATTAGGTAATTGTAATGAAATAATGAAACAAAAAATAAAGGAGCTAAAAGTCGTTAGGTTGTGCGGATACCTAAATGTCTAAGCTATGAATCTTAAGGGTGTGTAAAATAATGATACCTATATCTTTCATTTCATTAGTTTTGTTTACTATTAACTTCTAGATTAAACATTCAGGTAAATATGTTTAGTGGTATCTAAAGTATCATATGATACATAGGCCCGTAAAATTGTAACTAGCTTTTGGCCCAGGAAGGTAGGCAAATCAGAAAAGTTTGGTCCAGGGAGGGAAAGAGGACGGGTGGGGTAGTTACTCACATCTCACCGCCCCCTCGGTATACCCAGACTTAGTCCTATAATCATCTTGTATATTTATTATTTCATAAGTTACTGGAGATCGCCCTTATAATACAGTATCTACTCACTTATTGCAAAATTCTTATAGAAATATTTATTGCATGTGGCATACAATTATTGATGTTTTTTTGTAAATACGTAGGTACTGCAGTACACGTTATCTACTGAAAACCCTTCAATAAAAAAAAATAACCTTTACTATCACTTCGCTTACCAGAAGGTGATGCGTCTGGTCGTCTGCTTCCTTATATTATAAAAAAACTTAGTAATATTATTTTATTATAAAGACTTCAATTTTATGTTTCGTTTCAAATTAAAAAAGTACCAAGCTAAGTAGCTAATCATGAGATACTTAATAACCAATTCATATTTTACAATAAGTAGTAGGTACCTATTTCAAATTTTGACCAGAAAATAGTGTTTCAAAAAAGTTTTAATTGACTAACTATTAGACGTCATACGTTGTAGATTCATAATGCACATTAATAAAAAATCTAATAGGCAACAGTAGGTCCCATTGTATATACATAGGTTTTAATTATTGAACTGGCTCAATGCCGCACCAAAATAAATAATGTAAGGCCAAAAATTGGTTCCTATATATCCGAAATACGTCTGCGACACTAACGAATTTGTTCTTTGTATCTCTGCAGTACTTTCTAGCTGTAGACAGCCTGCAAACACACCTAAGTACGTAGGTAGATAAGATACAATGTTGTTTTAGGTATATTAACATCTTAAAAGGTATTTTTATAATAGGTATGATGTCAGGCAAATATATACCCTGCTTTTATTAAGAAATTTTACGAAATTTTAAAATTGGTTCAATAGGACATCCCTAATCAAGTAAGGACATCCCTAATCAAGTAAATAGACATCTGTTTAGTGTTTCGTTATATTAAGTAGATTTATAAAAAAAACAAATTTAAGTATATAAATACTCGTATTTGGTGCGATTAGGAAGCGAATTTTATGTAACAAACTGAAGTTCTATCACAGTTTCTTCGACAGTGTTACATCTAAATGCACTAAGTGGTATTTATAAACATTAGGTAAGTTTGATGTCGAGCAAAAATTATATCAATTTTGTATATTAGTAGGCATGGTACCTATGTACCCATAATTAAATATAAAACAGGACTCAGATTTTAAATGTTGTGATTTTTGTAAAGTTTTGCTCCTATTTATCTATTGGATAGATTTTCTATATGCCTTATAAGGTAGGTACTTTATCTATCGTAAGGTAGGTATTACCTACCTAAAGCACGAACATGTCAAGTGTAGCTATGTTTTGGACTTTTTAAATATAATATCATTATACAATACTAAGTACCTACTATCGGTATAGGTACATATCATAAATCAGTAGGTATTACTACCAATGCCAGTAGGTAGGTACAAGTAGTTAGTTAAACTCAATTTATGGTTTCTTCGACAATGCTTAAAATATGTCTTCTATTTTAGGGATACATCACATTTCAGATCTTTTTATGACTCTGTTTAAAGTCAATATTCTTTGCAAGGTTTTTTTAGTTCTAAAGATGTGGACAGCGCTTACTAACACTATCCTGAACCCAAACACGAATGTTTTGGAACATGAATATCGTATAGATAGACTTCTCTGATAGATTCACCTGGCATGTTTATACTAAATTCGTAGGAAGGTAATTCAACTTATGCATTAATATTTACAACTTAACAATACAAGATCAGAAGCATTTAACTATGCATCAGATATTCGATATTAATGAATGTTAACAATTGATCGTACAATCAGATATACCTACTTACATTATTATTTATTTTACTTAACCCGACTTTCGTTTTTTTATAAATACTTTCTACATAACATGTAGTTACATACATATTATGTAAAAGTAATTAATACCTTGCAAATTCATTCACTTTACATCGAACATCTGGTGTGTTTATACTTATATAACTAGTGATTAGCAAAAGGGGAATTCTCATGGCAACGTTTTTCTACTTAAAAGTACGTTGGTAATACCTAAATATGATTCCGGGATTTATTCCCAAATATTGATTTAAAATACTTAGTTGACGAGAAATACCCTCTTGAATTTATTTAAGCAAGAATCAAAAACCAATTAAGCTTAATAATACTTTTAACTATCTATGCCGTAACTACTTTCGAGTCTTTGGTCTTTAGTTAATAAATTTAAAACGAGTGGAATCGATGATACTTAGATTAACTTCAATTTTAATATAATTATTACTCGTTGTATAACTATTTATTGGAGCAGCACAAGACACACTTTATTCAATATATTTAAATTCAATCATGCTACACTACTAATTGCTCTTTAAAATTAATTAAGCACCTATCTAAGTATAAGTCATAAAACAAAATATTACGCATATAGGTAGGTTTATTGTAGGTTTGGAAACCTTTCATGTCCTTTTGTAACAGGAGTTTCATATTTGTCAGCTCTGTGCGCGAGGTAGCGTTAAAGTAAACTTTGTGTTCATGGGCGGGAATCTATGTAATATAACAAATAACTAAATATCTCATCAGACATTGCCCTGGTCCCAAGTTTCAATTTTTATACAGATAGTACCAGAAACAACGAATCGTACTAATGTGAGGAATCGACAATACTACCCTCGAACCTCGGCCCTTGCGCCTCGACCGGCATTCAAACCCTTGCGTGGTCGTTAACATAAAGAAGGGGTCATCCATATTGTTACGTCACTCGAATTTCAAGAATTTTTCAGCAGCTTGCCACATTTGTTGTGAGACACAGCTTGCCGAGTGGTGTGTCGTACTTGTCATATTTTTATATCAAGAAATTACAGACGGGGCGAGTGGATCAACAAAACTATTAGGTATGTTCTTCAGATAAGAGACTTTGTCTTTTTTTTGTAATTTAAAATATAGTTACAGTTCGTGTTAAATACACATAGAAGTATTCTGAAATGTAATTCCTGCCTATTAAAATTAGTACCTAGTTACGTAGGTACTGCGCTCATGTCGACGATCGTTAGTAGGTAGGCCTATGTACTCGTATTTATGTATATTTAGGTAGAAATAATAAGAAAAAATACCTTTGGTCAGGATTTATTCCATGGGTAGTGCTTACTTGCGTTCATTCTCACCCTGCTGCTTGTATCTACATGTAGATATTTTATATAACATATTTATTATTCGTTGGTTTATCGATATACTCGTTTGTCTTCTTATATCTTTGACATTTCTTTTCTTAGGCCTATTTTTTTCAGGAATTCATCAAAATTTATCAAATGGGATCTTATAAAAAACATCAACGCTGTAGAAGTTAAAGATTTCCTCGTATTTTTAAAGTATTCGTATTATTTACACACACTTATTATTACATAAATACCTTCATATTCCACCTTCTCAAATATTTTACGTTTAGGTTTCGTTTGGAAGGTAAAAAGACACGAATATCATTTTTGGATTAGACAATGGACATTTCGAATACTTTGGGAAATAAGTCTACGTAAGTAAAGAAACGTATTCAAACTACCATAGTTTGTATTTCAATCTGAGTTCACATCATGCACTTTGCACATACTTATACTCATACAATTATTAAGTACACAATTATCTTTTCACTAGTGTTTAAAATAAGGGAGTCGGTCATCCCAGGCGTCCGCGACTTTCAAGCACTTCACTGATATCGATGGATTAATTTATACCTAACATGAAGATGGGTTCTTTTGTAAGTTATTTATAGTTAGGTATTTACACTTGCGAGTACCTCATACCTACAAAAGGTTTTAACATAAATAAGTTTACCTATAAGTTGGTTATCAGTACTAAGTACTAAAGAAAAGATATTCTCAAGTCGATGTGAAATATCAATTCGCTTGATTAAATAAATTGATAAGTCGGTAGGAAAAATCCATTAGGTAAACTAATTAGTAAACATTGTACATATCACTAGACTTGCTCGCGAGTATATTTACCTATCTGTGTATTTGCTATTGATTATAAGAAAACGGAGTCTTTGAGAATGCGTAAGCGGTGTATAAAGTATCGGCGGTGTGGGGGTGAAATCGCTCGTCTGCCGGCAGCGCGTGCGCACTCGCAGGTCTCACGCGTCCGGGTGCAGGAGGTGGAGGTCGACGGCGACGTCGCGGCGCTGCGCGCGCACCACGCGCGGCGCGCGCGCAGTGTCGCCCAGCAGCGCCGCGTCCTCGGCCAGCGAGTCACCGGAGCCGTAGCCGCGCTCTTCGCCGCCCTCCGCCTCCCCCTCACACCACGACGCAGAGCCTGTGCTGCCCGATCGCGACCCGCCGCCCTCCGCTTCCGTCTCCACCTCCACGGAACAGCTCGCACAAACCTCTGTAATATCATACGTGGGGAAGAACTGATGATTCACAAATAATACGATGCTACTTCGAAGCTGTCACAAAGCTAAGTGATAGCTACGAAGTCCGACATCGAGCAAAGTTAGTTATATCACAATTACAAGGTACCAACTATAATACAATATCAATCGCTACAATTACCTAGGTAACCCGTACTTATTTAACGGTGTCAAATTACCATCCGAAGAAGGAATTTTAGGGTAGGACTGCACTAGGCAGCGTTGGGTCTGCACTTCGCGTTACGTAGATGACTCTGCTCGTGACGCGCCGCTCCGCGACGCTGTAGTGCGGTCGTAACCTTTATCTTATTTTTTTTGTTTTGAAACGTACGTATACGTACGTATTTTCAAATACTACCCAGAAAAAAATCAACAAAAAATATTAAAGTTGCGTTTTGCTTCTGTTGTTTCCTGTGACTGATCGATTTTTAATGTCGCCGGTCTTTGTCTGGATAAAACTAGGTTCTACCAAACCCTTTCAGATAGTACTTACCAGGTTTCCCGACATCAGCTTCCGAGTCCTTTTATCCAAAGCTCGGTGTTGTTTAGGTACAGCCTCGACTTGTTTGTATCACGACGGCTCTGGAGTGTTTTTCAGAGTTCGAGCCTTTTGAGACCTCGATCAAACCCGATTTTCAGGGCTAAATTTCTTCCACCACATTACAATCTTGTGGGAAATGGTGCATTACATGGTCATCCGACTTGGGAGGTCGACAACTCTGGAATTTTTTTGAGCTCGAGCCTTTTGCGGGTTGGAGATTTTTTCAGCGCCCTTTCTACAATCACGTGGGTATGGACACAGAGGCCTCGAGCTTTATAAATCACCCTAGCAATACCTAGGGTAATTTATAAGACCAAAGACCAAGTATGCGATACAAGGGATTGGTTTGTCCTAGTTTTAATCGGACAAATACCGGTTCGACTTATTTTACCCAAAAGCCTAAGGTTAAACCTAGCTCTATCCAGTTCTAATCGGCGGCTTAGAGCTTCAGCCGTAGCATATACATATGTCCTAAATGTATTATTGAAAACAGTATAACACTCAGTTTTGAGGTAATTATTTGAAGTGTAATTTCTTTGACCTTTAGTAAAAAGCCAATCGCCATAAAAGTCTAGACTGCTATTAAGGATCTTTCTATAACTAACATTTTCAGACTGTTGAGATGAAGATTGAATCTTAAGTAGGTATTTAAATAAGCCTTTTCGTGGAAAACAATGAGATTAAAATTAAACAGACTACCTAGACCGTGGTTTTAAGTCTCAAGATTCTTAATTTTCTTGCTGAATCTGCGCCACTCGAGGGATGCTATTGATTTCTATTTTACGACACGGGTTATAGCAGTGAGTTACATATGTAGTAGAAACAGATGTAGGGAGCTTCGCCATCTCCAGTTCTAATGACAATTGGTGTATTTGGTGTGTTTGTTGTAAAGGTTCTGTGAACATTGATTTTTCAACGGATATGGATGTATGTACATAGGTACCTAATAGGTAGAGTGGGTAGGTTTGTATGTCTACATCCACTTTCACACCTTTATTTCTGAAATATAACTTTCAGGATATAATACCAGTACCAACATCAAATGAACTTCTTTATCAGCGAGGAGATAAGTTATCGAGATTTCACATTCTTAAGTTCTTTACTTATTAGGTATTACTTACTCATTCAGGTTCTATACGAGTACTAACCGTGATCGTAGAGTTTCAACTTTATAAATATAGTCATAGCGTAACCATGGCATTCATCGAGTCTCAGAGAACCATTCAAAAATCCGTCGCAGGTTATTCGGTTACTTTTTTGAATAAACTACATACGACCCTCGTGCAAATAAATATAATTATCACACTCGAGCTGTTATATTTTGTAATAGTTACCTCCTACATAATATTTAATAATATACTATAAGTATTATAGGGATTTCTTCTTGTATGTAGCAAAAATATAGGTAAAAGCGAATGTGCAATAATTGATAGTTACTTTACCTGCAATGGATTTTAGAACAGCCCTAGTATATAGTTTTATACATAATACATATTTAATAATAAGTTGGTAGTATCGATAGGCAGGCGACACTATTTTAGATGATACGAGTACCTGTTTACTTAAGGTACGTATTGGTCAAAACAGGAAGGCTGTGCAGGAAAAGTTTAAGTACATGAGTTGGCACGGTTGAAATGGTATGGTATATGTATATCAATAGAAATATCTACATTATTAAATTCTACATCACAAAACATGCGGAAAATGAAATGCGTTCGTTCATAAATAAAGGAAAAATATGTTATTCTGGTACATTTATTGTATTGAGTGTCGCGTGAAGAATGTATATTATCTAGTGTAGATTATAAAATATATCGGATTTTTATCGATTGAAGAAACATTATAGCAACCTAATGTAATCAATTATTAAAAATTGCTTGTAGTGCCTAATTAAATGCACTTATTGTGTATTGTATTATGTGTTTGGATTGTCTGTAAGGCTACAAGAAATGTATTATTAATAAAAAAAAAATAACAGTATCCTAATTTTAACGGAACACGAAAGTGTAACGAAGGATTTGAAAAGAAAATAAACATCATGTACACAGACGCATATAGAGTGTTTTGTGAATAAAATTGTATTAAGTAGATGTACTTTTAGTAACAGTGTAAAATCTAGTAAGTAAATAGAAACAGGCATACATTAAGATATAAAAAATGTAGATGAGGTTAAACTAAATACAACACCTTTATTGGGTAAATACATATATCATAAATAGGGGTCGTGGGAGTTGGGAAGGGGACAAAGACTATCATACACATTCCACACATCGATATAGGGGAAGGATAGGACTCACGCAGCCTGCGGCGGCCGACTAGAATGGGGCTCTCCCAAGTTGGCGGTCAGAGAGAGGTCGACGACGAATAGTCTTCATAAGATGCTGCAATTTTGTAATATTCGCATATTTATACCTATGGCAACGACGTGTAATTGGTTAACTATCTAATATTTACATAAACGCATAGATATGAGTATTATGAGTCTGTCTAGTGAGTGGTTCCAGTGTATTTTTAATTTTATTTTTGACATTTTTGACATTATTGTGCTACTACTAGTGCGTACTTTTGTTTGAATCAGGCGCATTCACAGCTGCCTAGGTCATAGTGTCACTGGCTGGCTGGCTAGTGTATCCGATAAACAGACGACGGTGTGTGAGCGATTTGAATGCGATCTAGAATTCATATGATACAGTCAGGCTATCACGAGTCTAGGACAATTGGATGTTGTTAAATCAAATGTGAATATTAAACTGCTATGGTTTTATTATGACATTATGGTTTGTATTTGTGTTTCTCAGTGCCAGTCTAGATGTTAGTGGTATCTATATGATTATAAGTAGGTACAGTGATCCAAACCTGAGCTGTCGGTGGCAAGTCGTGGGGGCGTATCTTCGCGGTCGGTCGGTACCACTATTACTACTTCGTCGTCTCTCGGTGATTCACCATTGCGACTTGATGATGTTCTGAAAATGTATTCAACGTCCACGATTGGTGTGTTGTTTTCAGCGCTCTTAATGTTGGTATTGATCTATCATATTTCGCAATACTTATTACATAAGATTATGTTCATCAGTAGGTAGGCACAGATATGCACTTGCCTAAATACGTTACTATCTTAATTGTTATTTTTTATTTTTCTTACAGCATCACTAGCGAACATCCGGTAGATTAGGTACATGTCGACCTTATTTTCTTCTCGTAGGTATGATCACGAGTACTTAGGTACCTATCTAAGGTAGTCATAGTCGTAAATGTTTATAATAGGTATATGTTATTATGACAGGTACTCCAATTGCTAACTTAGCTCGGGCTTAGTAATATTGGTACCAAAATTAACGCGCATATGGGTAGTGCATAGCATAGAGCAACGATTTGTATCAGCCTGCGGTTTTCTCCCGACCGCTAGGTACCCTCCACCTGTAGCATAGGTTTAGGAATAACCTACATTATGAAGTAGAGTTTTGAGAAAATGCAGCCATCTGTGCAAATTTGTAGGTACACGTGAATATTGTCTAAAGAATTCATAGAATATTCATTATTACTGAAGTTCAATGAAATAAAGTCACACTTACTTCACGATAACTTTTTTGCGCATGAATCTTGTTCCGAGGTCTGAATAGCCTCTATTCATCGGCCTTTTGTAAGGCATTGTCGGGGCCACGGCGGGCGCGGGCTCGAAAGTGCGCGACACGGGCGAGTTGGGCTCCGAGCACTGCTTGTCGGACAGCGCCGAGCGCACGCGCAGCGCCAGCGCGCCCGCGGTGCCCTCGCCGCCCGCGCCCGCGCCGCTGCCGCATCCGCCGCCTTCACTACTATTCGCTGCTATCCTTCTCGATGATTTTCTATCTTCTTCGTATAACTCTAACAAATGATCCAACTTACTTTCTATATCATCTACCTGAAAGAATAGTACAGTCTGATTATATTCTATTCCAATAATTTAAGTTAGTAAATGTTTTTATAATAATAAACACTTACTTGTCTTTCAATTTTCACTACTCTGGAAGCTAGACTGATTTTGGATGCATACACGTCTTTCGCTTTAGATCCTTGTTTACCGAGTATTTGATCTAACCTGTTGGTATTTTAAAATATTTAGACTTAGAATACAATAGATAAGTAATGTAATGTTACCTTAACTAGCAAGTATAAACAATCAATTGAAAAATACTCTTTCAGTCATTTATTTGTGTAGGTAATATTCTCGCTAATCCGAAAATGAATAACAGGAAATATTTATTTAGAGGCGGCTAAACAACACAAAAGTTCGGATAGTCCATGACTAAACATGAAAACAATGGATTCAAAATACACTTTAATAATAGTTTGTTTGTGAAAATTACTGTAATTCATTATGTTCAATCTAGAGGGCAATCATTCAACCGGCAAATTGGATATATACCCATTTAGGTACCTAGGTATCTACCCATTTATCTGTTTGTTGATCGGAAACCGAAGCCATTAAAATTCTACGTAGGTGACACCAATGTTCGTGGAACACCAACATAATGAGAGACAAGTTGGTTTGCCGCAGTAGCTACGAGCATAGTATAAGACTAGATCCAGTTTTGATAGAGGTAAAAGGTTATGGATTCGATTCCCACACACAATTAAATTCCCATAACAATAGATACCTGCGTGGATATATATTACCCATGACGTTTATTAGTTAATTATATGTTTTGTCGTAATTGTGTATACTTAATAGATTTACAACTCTACAAGCTCTCAGGTTTAAATAAATCAACTGGTTGTTAAAATGATTGCGGGCAATATTCAGAAGATTATCTAATCTTACAACTGCTGCTGCTTACTAACCATATCTTATAGGTAACTGATGAACAATAAACTGAGAACTATAGTAGGTATTTTGGTATCAAATGTATCAAAGGACTCAAAAGCATATACTCGTACGTACATATTTTTCATTTCAATTATAAGTAGGTATTTTTCTTTTTAATAGAAACATCATCTCGTAATGTGTAGCTTTTTATTTACTGTTCATCAATTCACTAAGTACCTACCTACAGCAGAAACATCTGCTAAAGTAACATTTTGAATCTTTTATTATAACAGAAATAATAACGAAATACACACTGACGTGTAACATTTAGTTGCAAACTACGTTAAAGACATGCTTGATGTGGTATGGTTTATACAATGAAATGCGATGATATGCCACACAAAATGGTTTTAAAATGATAGATGTTACTAGGGTTGTTGATTTCTGAAAATGTATGACAAATGCGATTGTGCAGTCACCTTAAAGCAAATTTCCTATTACTAACTAGTACGATATGAAATCTATGTTAGTCACTATTGGACCCATTACGTAAGATAAGGTGTTTTTTTAATGACAGCAATTAAATAGTGCTCTACTTAAAGCATACATTTTATGTTAGTAAAATTGACATTCCTAAAGTTAAAATCTATTGTGATTATGACACATTAAGCAAATTTTACAAAAATCATCAAATGCAAAGCTGCTTAAAGAAACGAGTAGTTGGTGTCTTTTAGTAAAGAGGATATTGATTATTTAATGGGCCGGTAACCGTCATTGATAGTTTTCGTACGATTCCGCACTAAAATTGCTTTTTGTTTGTTACGACCAACGAGTTACAGGTTGCGTTCACTCGACTGTATTTTAAAGACCTTATCCAAGTATCGTGAAACTTTACCACTACTTAATTTGTTAATGCTATATTGGTTTGCATTATTTGATACATTAACAAAAAAAATGTAACTAGGAAATGTTGTGGTGGTTGAACCTGATTGAATTTCAATCCTTTTCGATAAAAGCCATACTAGTTGAATTGTATGTATCTGTGGTACCTATGGCAATTTGAAAAAAAATTGAAAGTAATAAAGAAGCATGTGCCTAAACCTACATAAAATACATCGAATAAGGCACTTTCTGTACTACTAAAACAGACATTAATCACACCAATATAATTAATACAAGAACGCCGCTACAAAGAAATCTATCAGATGCAAACATTATGTTTCCTTATATTTTTATCTATTATTGAAATGTTGTGCCACCTGTTACTGCCACTGTACCGGACTTGGGCCAATTGTTAGTGAATGGACTTTGGATTGACTAAGGCTGATAGTGTTCGTCTGTAGTCAGCGTGGCAACTGGCTGACACATAGGCGCGAGCTGAAAGGTGATGAAGCAGTCGCGGGGGGCGCCGCCCACCCTCGCCTCACCTGTACTGCAGGTTCTTGGTTCGGTTTAGCAGATCAGCGTGCCCCGAGGAGTATTGCTCTATCACATCTTTCACGTCGTATGGTTTCAACGCTTCTCTAAATCTCTTGCGTGCGACAAAATACTTGAGCTACACGGAAACATACAAAATGGGTGGTTCATCATAACTACACCAATTTTACACTAGATCTGATTTAGTTGGTATGACACCTATTTTGATAAGATACATGACATGGTCCAATCGAATGAATATCTTTACTGCCAATCATGTTAAAGGGTGCTTACGAGGACGATTACCTACGCAGTTAAATCTCGTTTGCTGGCATAAGTTTATCATCGAATAGGCGATCATGCACATATATACGAGTATCCAATCTCATAAATATGATCTTAAGTATATTTTACATTTATTATGCCTTCGTAAAATATAATTATGCTGAAGACCTGCAAATTTCACTCGAAACTACGCGAATAACCCTCGGAGACTATTAAATGAAGTATAAGAGTATAATGGGTGACGGTGCTCTTCAAGTGAAATTTTCAGTGCTTCAAATATGCAATTAGGAACAGCATTGCACACACACTAGCTACATATAGGGTAGAGATAAGGTATAATGCCAAATCTTCTACTGATATCAGATTGCAAGACATAGGTAGAGGTACAGTCCAGACGACAGGAAAGTATAAGAACGCATAATAAGTAAATGGTGCAGGTGATCAAGAGTTCTGCGGCTGTACTACCTAGTCTGGACGTTTTTCACGCGGCCCAGCAAGTCCACGTGGCCCGCGGAGTATTGCTCAATTACATCCTTTACGTCGTAGGGCTTTAGGGCTTCTTTAAACTTACGACGAGCCACAAAATACTTCATCTGTCAGGATTTTACAATCTTTATAATACTTAGATCTTAAAAATCAATATTTTATAGTTACTACCTAACTATTCTTTAGCGTTTCCTCAATCTATTTTTAAATTTACTCAGTTATAAGTATCTATCTATCTACTCATCAGTTTTATACTAGTTACATATTCGTAGTATAACTAAACGTATACGTATAATGTGTATAATCGTTTCATGATACTCGTATGTTTAAGCCCAATCCAATTGCATTATAAAAATGATGTTTTTGGTAACTTGACAACTTAGCAAAACTAAAAATTGTGTTTTAACTGAGACTCACACGAGTAAAAGAGGGACATTTTTTTTTGATAATAAAAAATGGTGTTGGTTATAAACAGGTATTTCTTATACTATACAGGACTCAGTAACACAGGGAATCCTAGTACAGGTTTCGCTCTCTTATGACAGATACGTTGTCCATGTTGTAATGATAAATTAAATCACCACAACACTAACGTGTTTCTTTATATTGTAGCTGTTGTGAAGGTAATCAATGATATTTGATTAACAATTATTTATTTATTTATTTATTTATTCTTACAAAATCCACAGCTCTTAAATATAATAATTACAGTAAACATATTTTTCTTACAGCCAATAACGGACTTACATTTTTTCAACATAACTTTTGTGAACGGTCTAAAGCAAACATCACGATATAAACAATATACCTAATCATAACAACAACAAAAATAAATTCCTTAATAAAAATAGCTGCATGCAGTGTGTGAGCATGTGTTTGTGTGTGTGTGTAGGTGTGTGTGTGTGTATATGTGGTCGTTTGTGTGTGTGTGTGTGTATGTGACTGTGTTCTCTTATTATAAATCATCTTCCGTAACCTCCAGAATCTGCCTTTTAAATAATCGCTTTGTACTACAGAAAATATCAACAGAACTAAACCTCTTATTGTAGCAGCTATGTAGTCTATTTACAAGCAAATATCATTGATTACCTTCACCTCCTACCTCGTAGGAAAGCTCTTGTTATACAATCTTCTTGGGTATAAGTTGGCACCTATATTACAAGGTAAGATTGCATTTGTTGTGACGTATGTAATCAGGTAAAAAAATAATTTTAGTGTAGATATTAAACTCAAGTTGCAACTTTCAAAAAACAAGCAATAAGTAATTATCAACATCGATCAGCAACTTACTAATAATCAAGACTGTATTATTCTCTTTTTAGATGCAAGGAGAATTGTCGACGATCTATTTTCACTGGCAGTCTGACGTTTGAACAAAGGTTAAACTTTCAACAGACTTGAACATTGCAAACAGAATTAATAATTCAGAACGCTGCGATGACTACCTTTTTTACCTTGATGATCAATTATGCACCAAGGAGAGGAGAGTCTCACTTAGATTTGAGAAAATTTAGGACCCAACTTCACTTATAAACCAAACTCAAGGTTGATCCAATTACACCTACTCATAGAATTCTAAAAGTAACATTGTGAACTAAAAATTAGTGAACTCATATCATCGTAAAACTACATGGAGATGGAATGATAGGTTATCTTTTAAATAGGTACTTTAAAATCTTCATCGGTAAATGACCAAAAATAGATACTAAACGTTATTTTGATATGTCATTCTTATGAAGCGTTCAATGTGGGATACACTGAATCGATAGGAATGTGTATTTATACTTGAGTATTGAATTTGTATGAGGGTATTCAAATAACATCGGAACTCACGAAATATTAAGCGCTGAGTTACACAATTTGGAGCAAAATTGCTTTACATACGAGTAGGTATAATGTATCTATAGGGAGCGTGATAAACACAAAATAAATTTGACAAGAATGTCAAACTTATTTTGTTTTCACTACCAGTCACTACGGACGGATAGGTACTTCATGAGTTCAAAGAAGTCGTAACTCCTGAGAGTTTAGGAGTTTACCGTTAAACAATTAAGGATCGATTCTAATTTCACGGAGCCAGAGTAAATTCATTACATATTTACCGTAATGGTAATTGCTATTTGCGTAATTATTTCTCTTCATTCCTTCCTTTTGTGAAATGTAGCGCCATTTAAGAATTAATTAAAGTATAGAGATAAGTTGCTATGGCAACTAGGCAAAATCAAATTCAATATAGTCATACCTGCTTATAAATGAGCTGTTAAACATACGAGTATGTATCACTTTAGATATTATTATTGTATTTTAGCAGAATCATTACTATGACTTATGTCAACTATTTCATATTATAAATTCAAAAGTCATTTGAGAATGTCATCAACTAAATTTAATTTTAACTTATTCTTTCAGTTAACTAGCGCCAACAAGTATGTTATCGTTAGTTATATTAGCTGGTTCTATCTTCCAATGGAAACTTAGCCTTTATGAAGCTAGCGCATTAAGTAAATGGAAAACGTTCAGTCTCTATTCACTATTATCTAGCTCAAATGAGCAGTTCGTTCGAGCGGTACTCTTGCCTATTCTTTCTAAAGTTGACTTTGTAACACAATACCTACTGTACATGGAAATCAGGTCTTTACCTACGAAATTAACGTGATGGCTCCGCTCCAAATCGTCACACATACCTACATTTTACTGTTTTATCGAAGGTCTATGCATATAGGCTCAATTTTAGTTTGATTGATGCGCTTCTGCTATCACATTCAATTTGTTTGACAAAGTTCGTTTGTGAGATGCATTTTCCAGAACACAAGCGATTGCACAGTAACATGATTGAACATTGTTTTACTGCATAGAGTTTCATGCACATCACTGATCTTTACCTGCCGCATTCGAATGTGTTTCTAAAGGAAATAGACTTTCTATAATGTATCAATACGGGGATTAACACGATATTTATTATGTGAAGCAACATTGTGTACTCACATATGTGGCTCGACGTTTGTACGACGTTTGTAGTACACAATGTTGCTTCACATAATAAATATCGTGTTAATCCCCGTATTGATACATTATAGTTATAATGCAACGCGAAAATCTAAAAAACTACGAAATAGACTTTCATCAACGAGACGGAGATATCGTGCCATTTTCGCTATTAATTAACCGGCCATGATGAATTAATTGCTTTTGCTTTTATGCTATTATAAAAGGGTCTACATATTAGCTCCTCGTTTGAAAATTACTCGTCAATTTTGTATCATAACTTCATAGGTAAAGACCAAATTTAAATAGATGAGGAGCAAGTGTCAATGTTTATTACGTACCTTTCTTATAAATCGAATGGCGGCCTTATGCCGCGGCGTGAGCGTCACACAGCGCGGCTCCTCGTCTTCATCTGCACAGAATAATATGACTGATATTATCCAAGTACAAAATAGAATTGCCTAATAATAAATATAAATTGATATTGCAGTAAAGCATTGTAATTGTTTGCAGTTCCTATTTTCGTACGTATTCATTGATTTCTTTCTGGATTCCGTGTGCGAATTATTATATTTAATATTTTTAATTTTAGAAAGATATCAGTTGTTTAGAAATAATATCTAGGTATAATACAGTAACACAACCATATATTATTACGCTTCTATTGAATAAAATTGAATGTACATATGTAAATTTGTTATTGGGATCTCTGTCGACGAAAGGTAATTTGCATGGGTTTTGTGAGAAACTTTTCCTTAAATTATGTACGGCAAAGGTTTAATATAAGAAAAATACATAGTAAGCGCATTTGTTCTTTTGATTTTTTACATGGGAATACTTAGTACTCCTATATTTTAAGGTATATAAATGTTGCGAGTGTTTTTTTTATGATAATGGGTATTGTATATTTGAATATGACATAGTCAATATGATAGTTTGTTTGAAAAAAAAGGAAAAGGTTTATACGATAAACAATATAAATTATTATATATTTATTTAAAGTTAACAACAATTAACAAGAAAAAACACGAGATTTATTGTTTTATTACCACTAAAACTACTTAGGTTTTTTATCTTCAACTTCTTATTGGATTGCAGAAGTAGGTACCTAAATTAATTGGGATGTTTTGGAGGTAAGTATCTTACCTAATAAGGTTTTCTTGAAATTGAGACTGACAGGTTTTTTAACATTAAATTGAAAAGTCCATCTACAAAAACATGTGAAGGAGATTGTGATACAAAGTAAATGAAACGTGAGGAAAACTCTTGACCTTCATGTTTGATGAGATTTTAAAGGGAACATCCGTTAACAGGGATGTAGGTGTCGAACTCTGTTTCTGACAAGTTTGTGGTTATTTCTACTAATAAATCCATAGTTAATATGTTATCCAGAAATACCCCATTTCAGACAACGAGCGAGGCACATGACGATCGTGTATCTGTGACCGTCATAAACTAAAAAAAAACTAAATGACTGCCATTCGCAGCAGCTGCTGCTGAGTAACGGCTAAACGTAACCCACCTACCATAAAGTATGTCGATTAATAGTGTCCATCTAATCATCAATTCACTTCGCAAACGAATAGTTACATGTATTAACTACTTAAAACAATAATAACGCTTTCTTTGCTTTTTACAAATAATTAATATATACCGGACAAATCGCGATTATTTTTATAAGTGTAAGTAATACTCTTAGTAGTATCTACGTACAGCTTAACGTTATTAAAATACTTAATACGTTATTTATATAATGCAACGCGAAATTTTAAAATCATATACATATTGCTCTTTAATTTATAGTTACGTAAGTGGCTAGGTATGTATCGAGTAGGTTAAAAAAGGCGAGAGTGTAAATTACACATAATGTAATGTTGTAGATAGTTCTTACTGTAACCACGTCACAGTAGGTGACTAAAAACTTTTAATGTCCCTACTCATATTATACAATATTTAGATTCATAGCGTTTCTTAGCTGTCATAAAAACAAAGCCAGATTTACGTAAACTAAACGCACTCATTCGTCGCCCAATTATTGTACACAGTATCATTTACATACCTACATGTCTGTATTTTGAATATGAATACACAAGTAAGTAGGTAGTTGGTAATTTTGACTATATGGAAATATTTACTAATTTAAATCAGAAGGTAGTATGCCTTATGTCAAGTAGGTATCTATTTGCTTGTCTGCCAAATATTACATATAAAACTTACTTAAATAGGAACTCAAATTAGATGTTCTAGCTAGAAACCTAGACGTTGGGTAAATCGAAATAGAATTTGAAGAATAAGCTTACAAATTACGTAGCTACCGCTAATTGATTTTCTTATAATGTAGAGTAACTTTATTTATTTATCGTTTTGGCCAACTTCGCAAAGTAATCAAATATAATTATTATAGCCTTAAATGAGTTTGCTCAAGTTGCTTTTTATGTCAATAACTTACAAAATCGTTCGCGTTGAGTTGTACTCACGCAGTCAGCCCATTATACTTAGGTAGGTCGGGTAATGCATAATATCATGTTTTGCTAACTTTTCCGGGTTAATAAATTGTTCCATTTCTTAGGTACATATATTCTCGTACTATTTTACTCAAAATGTAGATGTTACTTTAAACGTTTATTATAAAAAAACCATATCCGTTATTGAAAATGATTGAGTAAAAGTTTAATTTAATTTTTGGTGAATAATTCAATTTGTTTCCAAATTTAATCAAAGTTGACGATAGCGCGTAAGTTTAATAAATGCTGTTCTAGTTATGTCAGCAGCCAGTTTAATTGAAGTTGGCTAAACTTGGCCACTTGTGATTTCGACATGCGTCTGAAAGGGCCTCGTTATAATATGTATGTGTATCTTAACAAGCTAAAGTGGAGACAAGTTTGATGTTTGATTTACTTGTGCTACTTAGAACATTTAAACTTGTTAATGCCTATAGTATACAACTCCATTTTATGATTAACTCTGTTTAAATAGGTATTATTATCTGACTCATTTCAGCTGGTCATTCCCAGTTGCGTCCAAAGCTGTCTCGCTCGTCCCGAGCTCGTGGTACGCTAATTATACCTATTGTATTTGATTGAAGAATAATGTTGATAAATATAATAATGATAACATGTATACCTCTTATCACTACATATAATGTTATAACAAATATAATGTGAATCTTATCCTAATGCTAATTAATGAAAATAATCTGATGATCATTGTTAGCATTTCATTAACGGTATAAACTATGTATATTGTATACTATGGTATTAGTACGTAATCTTAACAATAATGAATTATAAACTATTTGCATTTGGCCTGGCTTAGTTGGTCATAGTTGTGAGAATGTTTCGTCTCTGTGATATTGAACTACCATCATAAATTATAAATCTTTATTCACTTAATTCATAAATTTATTCGTGCGTCGACATCTATCTATATACATTGCAGAATGAACACCTTCAATAATATATGGTTTTATACCCACTACACCTAAATTGATTTGGCAAATTATTTTCTAGCGATAGAAGTAGAACACAGTGCATGGTGGTATGATATTTACCTACAATACTCCAATATGAATTCATTATAAGGTTGGCAGTAGCTCTATTTAGTCTTATTGCCAGAGTAACATGACAATATTGAAGACTCCACATCGAATCACAGGGTGCCTGCGAGGTGTCAGGTGGTGCCAGAAGGGTGTGACCGAGCCAATGACAATGTAGGTGTGGCTTTCATTTGGAACTACGTTGATTCCTATTTCCCAGCTCTAACAGCAGGTAGATTTGAGTTCTCGTTTTACTGGTGCAGTTATTTATATTTGCATTTCCACGTTTCTGAACGCTTTGTCTAAATATACGAGCAAATACCAGTGTGCCTAATTACATAGATCAGCATGCTTCTAGTTTGCGTGGCCGCATTTATGATGAAGTTGAAGTGTATCAGTAATACCATGGACTAATTAGTTATGGCATAAGCAACGAACGTGCAACCAATTAAAAACTGTCTCTTCAATCAAAGTATTCGACAATTTTCATACATCGGTGAGCATCATAGTGATGCTCAACAATATATGAATAATATTTCATAATTTACAACATATTTGGACCACTTAGCAATTTTTTTACTGTGATTGTAAATTGACGAGTTTTCCTTTATTACAGTGATGCCACCATCTTTTTATTTTCATATTTTTTGGACTTTGCTTTTATCCTTTGACATTGCCACAAAATAAAAATTACTTTTTGCTTAGTTTAGAATAATTTAAAAATACTTTTACTAAATGATGTAGGAACATTACATGTACGAGTAGCTTACACGATAAATGTAGATTTCATCTGATGTGCAAGTGGTAAATAAATCATTCCTATGAGCAAGTTTACATAAACGTTAATAAGTATCAGATTTTCTACAAGAATGAGATTAGTCTGAAGATATGGATATAAAAAGAAGTTAAAGTAAAGTCGTTATAGAAATGATAAAGTTCATAGTAGTTGAGTGATATGTTTTAAATATGTAATAAGAAATAGGTGACAAAGTGTGTCGTACAAGTTCTATTCAGTCCACACTATGAATACACACACGTACCTAAGTTAAGAGACACTACTCAAACAAAAGCGACAAGAAGAGCCATACCAACAGACGTACAGGTTGTCTAGGACAAGGGAAAGGTATTTGTATCGTATGCTCGAGACTACGCCTCGCGGAGGCGTTCTCGCTTCTTACCGTCGGAGTTTTTCTTGGAGAGCGCCGTCTCGGCCACCGAGTCCTCGCTGTGCGAGGGGCCGGGCCGCGTGAGGACCGCGCGCGCGCGCCCGGCGGTCGCGCCTGCCAACGCACACACGCACTCGTCAACACCGCGCTTGACTGCGCTCGGGCTCCGCCACGAGGGGCCCGAAGTTGCATGCTCAGTTAAATGTTAAATCTACGTACTATTGTGTATACTCGGTTTGGAAGCCTATACGCGAATTAAAAATGTTTAAATCAGTGCATTAGCGATGTCTTTTAAAAATACTTTTGTGATATGGAAATTTGTTTTGCTCTATCAGATATGTAAAATGACATGTTTAGTCAAAAATAGATCTACCTACCCAAAATTTTGGGAAATAAATGCTGCCAGATTATTTTTCAGAACATGTTAAAGAGTTAATCGTCATCATTTAATATCTTGCGTATGCTATTTTAGCGAGTTCGTTGCAAACATAAAGCTGCGTGACTTTAGGTAATGATACAAAAATTTAATGTGGCGTGCCCTATGGGGTATTTAGGTCAAAATAAAGCAATCAATTCTCTGCTTATTACAGTAAAATCGATAAGACAACAAAGTGTTATGGGTATTTTCGAGGCGAATGAACAGCTGTTATTTGAGCGAGGGTGCTTCATCTCGACGACCTTATCAGCGCATCCCATCAAAAAGATGAGAAAAAGACGGTTCGAACTTCAAAAGAAATTAAAATGGCATAACTTACGTAGATCCAGTGCCATCATCATTAAGGATGCCCTTTTCAAAGGTTCGGTAAGTGCTTTTAGAGAAATATTTAGCATTTCTATTGTGTTACACATTACAAATGTCACAAAAAGAATTGGATTCTCATTTGTTAGTAAAATATTTCACATTAAATTAAGTTCTACCCAATTTCATTAATACACAGCTCTTATGTGTCGCTTTTACAACTTTTCTGCTAACTTGGCAACAGAAAATACTGTATTGAAAGATGTATGTATGTATTTGAACCGCTCAACTTCAGGCTTCACCCCAATCATAAGCATGAATCCGCCTGTCTGCCTGTCAGTCTCTTGTTTTTGTGATGTAAATGCTTGGAGCCGAGATTATCAAGTACGATTGTTCCGTCATCGCTCTAAGCTTAAGTAAGTACGAGTACCTATAACTAAGCGGAAACTACAACTAGTAAATACTGTCTTGTTTTCTAAGAAAATAATCCGAATATACTAGATGGAAAAAACAATGACGTTGCATTCAAAGTTATTTTAATTTTTCTTGTATTGTCCGGGAATGGGAGAGGAAAAAATTAAGATTGGCAATTTTTGGCATTATGGATATCTTACGATACGACTAGTGTAAGGTCTAATGTTTCTTAAATAAATCTTATTTTTATTACCATCGATTGAATAACATAGTCATTTTTCATATTGTTATTTTATCCCAGATGAAGAAGTTGTATCCTAATTATTTGGTATTATGAATATGTTACACTGCAGACGAGTATTATATTTTTTTACTGTACATATCGATTAGTGGAATAAAATATCATTTTTTCTGGTCCCATCCCCGTGCAATACAAGCACAATCTAAACAAAACTGTGAATGCAGTCTTTTGTCTTTAAAAAAAAATGATGTTTCCTTTAAGTAAATATGCTAACTTAAGAATTTAAAGTACTTTCCCTTCTTGTCCTACAGTCTTGGGACGCCTTGTATATTTCCAATACTACCATAATTATGTGACAAAAATACGCCATTTTTTTCCATGGAACGTGAGATTAATTTATTTTTGAAATATCTTCCATCTATATAATGCAAAATAGGTTTGAATAATAAATGTGCCTGATAAAATTTACCCTACCCTATAGCTTATGCTAAGTAGGATTCGTCTTTCATCTTGTTTCATATAACAGGATTCTAGAAAAGGGAAGGGGTCTTTTTACTTCATCTACTTAGGAATATTTTTCTAGGAGGTGTTGTTGTATACGTCATCTTGATGAAAAAAAATCCTTGAGCATCATTTTTAAATTAAATTCCTATTTAATTTGATTGATCCGGAAATGAGTCAATCAAGAAATGAATTCTGAATCAGAACTACCTAGTTTTACAATAAATCGAAAGCATATGCTGATAAATTACAAAGTTACTTTTTGAATACTAGGGAAACTTTTCAAGGGCATTACCCAAATGAAAACAATCATTTTTTCCCAAGGTACATAGGATATAAATCTAAAAAGTAATCGCCTTCCCATACAAATTCAGCTGATTTCTTTATAATACCGTTTACAAAATATTGGATAGTACGAGTATAATGCAATAAAGAGGTTTATCTCGAATACAAAAAGTAACGGTGTATAGATAGATACTTAAATCATTGATAATGTTGTCTAACTCGTTCATCACAGATTGCCAACTTGGGTATAGATAGCCACACATCAGGTTAATACAATCTATTATAATTCCAATTGATGTTGAACCAAATGTGTTTTACATTAAGGTGAGAATTGACTGAAGAAATTTGACAGTTTTCTATAGTTTGATGTGTGACTGTACGTACATTTCCGTAGCGACATGTGCCAATGATTTTATTCTTCCGCTTTCGCTTGTACTAAAGGAACACCTAAATAAGGAGGTCAATGCAGTGGTTGCCATTTAATGTCTCGACAAACTATCGATCGGTTTGTTATCTCTTTCTTGCTTAGGTGCAAACGCTATCCAACAATTTTCATTATGGAGCATAATTTAATAACATAGACATCAACGACTATATCTAGAGCGTTGTATAAGTTCCACTAATTAGTTGAGTACCTACTTTTACTACAATTTATTAATAAAATATTTAGAACTAGATGTGGGTACTGACCTACATTAACATTTTAGGTTTTAGTAATAAAAATATTCAAACAATGAAACATAAAATATGTTTGGGCATAAAGCAATACTATTCGATCAAGCGATCTCGTAACACAGCCAGCGAGAGTTTCGTTATGAGGAGGAGCCTACTAAGATAAAATAAGTTACTTTGATTTGTTGTATGTCAAATATACATATACAATAATGAGCATCTGACTGAGTTTTTATGACAGCAAAAGTTGTTTACTTATATCAAAGCTTTCCCTTTTGTTGTTTTTGTGGCGACGAGAGCCAGTGGGGTTATCTAACTTTTGTTTTATTGGGTGTAAATTACGCTGCCAAATAAAATACATTCTGAATGTCCCGGAAAATAATACGCTTACACAGTAGTCGAGCCACGCTAGCGGGAATTACATACAAATGGCACACCATCTACGAGAGCGACGTTTTCAGTTCTTGTTCGGGTTGCGAGAATTAATCTCGCATATATTTATATACTTGAGAACGACCTCGTAAATACTGAAAATACTTTAGAACGAAGCTACCAACGTACATATCTTAGGTCAAAGGTACCACTAGATGGAATCATCTAGTCTAGACTCGCTATACGGTCTTTTGAGACGACCTTTGCAGAGCGTAGAGACGGGAGCTAAAGTAATTTCATACGCTAAAAGAGAATGTATGCTGAGAAATCTCATGACAGTTTGTTGATATGTATAAATATTATGCATTTTTTATCCTAGAAACATTATGCCAAAACTGTTATGTAGGTACCTACTTTGAGTTCACATTTAGTGTACCTAAGTACTCATAATTTATAATAACATACGAGTAAGTGGGTAAAAATGTAGGTGACAATGTCGGCTTTACTTTTTCATACCTGCCTGTTCACATGTAAAGGGTTACGTAAAGGAAAATTGAATCATTTGCCACCCGACATCCACGACCCTTCTCAGATAGACAAAGCGAAGACAGGCGGACGCCGACACTCCGCAACAATAGATACAAATTACAACAGCGTATAAATGTGAAAGTTATTCAATGTATTTTTATAAATGTAAACAGTAAAATTGAAAAATCAATAATGTTGTTTCCTAAATGTACTGATGGAAATCGATATTTTACAAGATTCCTATTAGCTATCTGGCATGCATAATAAAAGAATGCAAAGCAGTGTAAAATTACTTATTGTTTATTTTATCTTAACCCAACTTAAAATACAAGCCTTGAACGAAGCCATTCCAGTAACTGTAGGTACGCAAAGTCTCTCGGTTAATCTGGAAACTGATTGTGTGAGCCGCGCTCTATGATGCTAAACGAACTCAATGGTTGCAATCTCTGTAAAATCCCATCTCCATATCTACCTTAGCACTTATATTACGCGGAAGCGATCATCATCAAACTGTAGAAGCCACCTTGTCAGTTGTACGTGAAGCTTCTGATTGCGATATTGTAAAATTACTTCCAAGCGGAACTCTATATGCGGGTGCATTTTATTTCAAAAAGTGAAAAAATAGAAAGAAGTAGAAGGTAGTTAGAATGTCAGCAATCGTGTCTCGAGCTAAGAACGTAGCCATCGGCGCCGGAAGTTGGAACTCGTTCCGGACTCAATGCTACGTCGTCAAAATACTCGTTTTTCGTGTATTCACATATTTCTGGAAGTTTTTACTAAAAAGAATTAATAAGAAACGCAGCAGAAGTTTATCGACTGTAACTGGTCATGCCATAGTGCCGTCTAAAAGATGAAGAATAGAACCTTTAAAGCAGCTTTTCCAACAATGGAGTAGACAACACGCACGGCCCCCGCCCGAAGTGCGATTATCTACGAAACAGGGCAAGACATGACGTCACATTCCACTCTGCACAGGAAACATCTACCATAACACACTGTTACAATAAACGTACGTGTCGATATCGAGTGCGCTGTATGTGATGTGATTGATGATGGTAATTTTCCCGACTATGGTCTGGTCATTTTGTCTGTCTATTCAATTCCAATATCCATCTTTGATAATGTAAGTCAATTTCTTTATCATCTCGTTCTCCGCTGCTTTTCGTTTTCGTGAATTTAATGGAGTGCCATATTTGCCGAGGAGTCCTTATTCGACTCGGCTCTTCTTTGTTGGTTCTGTGTTGTGTATTTATAAATCTAAAGCCAATTCGAACTGTGCGTTATCGGAGTATTTTTAACAAAATATTGTCTCGTTTAAATTTCATCGTAAATAAAAACATTTTTTTATTGATATTGTTTAGTATATCCACATTTATATAAAAAAGAAAATTTTGTTAATAATGCGTATTATATTACTCACCAGGTATAAATAACATGCAATTATGATTAAATATTCCAGAGTGGAGATTGTTCTAATCGCGTTTTGTTTTTAAAAGAAGTAAGTAAATGCATATGTCATAAGAAACAAAACAGAACGAGTACAACACGTAATTCCTACAATTGCACACTAGTACGTAAAAGTGGCTGTGGATAATGTGTGCAAACTGTGGGGCAAAGCGAGCGGATGGGGCTTACCGAGGTTTTCCGCGCTGGCGTTCACGTCGTAGCGGTGCGCCGCGGGCTTGGAGTGCGGCGCGGGGGAGTGCAGGGAGGTGCTCTTGTGCCGGCGGATCGTCGGCAGCCGCGACACAAAGGACGCATTGTTCTTGAACGACGCACTCATCACCCGGCTGTCGATATACACACACTCGTCAATCATTGCTGCTGTAAAGCTTTTGGCAAATATCTGGATGTGGGTACACGCAAGGCGCGCCGAGCCGGACGCGTCTGCACGCCTATTACACTAACCATTACTCGTAATAACAGATAACAGATTAATGGCATACATTTGCATGATTAGCTACTTATGGCTAATGACTTCCGTCTAAAACCTATCGACGTCTATTCCCATAATATACATGCTTCTGGTAATATTTATAGGAATAAATATTACCAAAAGCACGGGAGTTCATCCATCCATTCACTGTCTTGGATATTGTCAACTGAAATGATTAATGTACATTTGGAGATCTCAAGGCTTTTCTGTACCTCTGCTATTATTACGGTCTGATAATAATGTCCAAAATAATAAATGTTTTATTCTAATGAATAGTAAGCTTGCGTAAGTACCTACCTCGTCTGCGGACTTGGAAGCGGTACTTGATGTATTTTCCAAGTAGCTATACTCATAGAGTGCTCATCTGCTGCATAACACCGCCACAATGCTTGGATCAAAGTTGCTGCCGGCTGTCGTCTCCTTATCATATGCTTTTGGCGCTGTTGTTGTTGTACTTTCAAAGCAAATCCAGAGCCGAGGATACCCTGGATATCAAGTATTAGTATCAATAAATTTAAACTTCCAGAAGTTAAGCCCGTTGTGCCAAGTAAGTTTTAATAGAACAGTTTACATCAGCTAGTGATTCAACATCGGAATGTTAATCTCTATAGATTTGATAAAAAAAGAAAGCTATTTAAGGTAAAAAAACATTATTAATTGGCTATTGTTAATATTTAGGTGGATCTACGCTGGACGAGCTGAGCACAAGGCGCGGGAGTTAAGTGTAGACGTGCAACGAGCATGCAAGGAACTCTCCTGTTGGTAGCGACCGCTGTGAAAATCTCTTTGTCTTCGTTAAAAAAAAAGGTGGCGCACAGTCAAGCCCGTCTAGCGTTAACCCGACTTTATATCGAATATAAAAACTGATATTTCAGGGAGTGTTTACACCAAATGAATATAGAATGTTGGAGTTATAGTGAGCACAGGGCCAATAGATCAATGTCACAGTGAACTTAACAAATAAGGTGGAAAAGTGAATTGAATAAGTGCTTCTCACAGCGGGTAGGGCGAAGAACGATATTCCGAGAAGCGCGCAAAATGAAGCGATGAATTTCCCCTGCCACGTCTGTGGAACCATGTCGCCGTACCCCACCGTGCACAGTGTGATCTGCAAAAACGCACTTACTTGTAATCATCAACCTATTTATGCACCTACTCTATTTTCAATTATTGCTTGAATTAAGAAATAGGATCTAAAAAACTTGTCACATAGTAGAACGAAATTTGAAAATGACATAACCCTGTTTATTACTATAGCTATGCCACACTATCACAAATAGAATACATACGAAGTATCTACTACCTAGTCTGTGTTTAATACAAAGGAAAACGTTTTTCTGTTGTCTGTATGTCTGGGATTGAATAAATAATTCTTATTATTTAAAAAACATGGTAAAAAATAAACACTCAGAATGGGTTATTGGCTAGGTACCATTTCAGATGCTCTGACCGGATATCTTGTTGATCGACAAATTATTGACTCATAGAAAATCTTTCAATAAGTCTAAGGTCCTTCTAATACTTTTATAGTACTTCAAATTATTAATAGATCTCAGACAACATCTGACGGCAGTATTATGCTGGCATCACAAGAATATATGTAGTGAAGAAAACATTATACTTACAACTCCCCACCATAGAGCTTCCGCAAAGTTTTTAAATTTTGTATCGGCGACATCTTTTTCAGCTAAGTAAACTAGGAACGACGCAAATATTAACCCAAGGAACCCTATGTATAACGTTGTAATTAATTCCTGAAACAGAAAAGACCATCAATTAAAATAAAACAAAAATTAATTATTTCAAAAGAAGAAGTTTAATATGTATGTATGACAAAATCTCTCCCCACAATATCGATAAACTTTTACTCAATAAACTTAGAAGTAATTGTTCAGTAGGAAGTGGCAAATAAAAAGTAAAAAGATTATGGATGCTACGTCGTAGCATCGTAGCACCTCGTAGCGAAAGTAATTACCTAACTTGAAAGAAATGACTTCATTAATATACACATTTAAAGCAACAATGAAGAATATAAAAAAATCTTCATCTCATCATATTTTGTTGCTAATTCTAATAATAATGTAATTTATATGTATAAAAAAGTCATGAAATGGTACTGGTGGCATAGAACTAAGTAATACGCATTATTAGGTACTTAGGTCTAACTTCATCTTTCAATAAAATTATTTACATATTATTTAATACTGGTTTCATTTAGTCCCAGCGCATAAAAATGTTCACACCAAACTAAACTAGTGTGTTGTTTATTGATAATAAAGTGAGGGTTACGGTGCTACGCCGTAGTAGCTAGAGATTGAAAAATATGATCTTAATTATCTACCCAACTTGTAGATAGCTAATAATACAATCGTAGTTAATTATTGAGCTTAATATATCTTCGGGTACCTACATTAGGCAAATTGAATAAAGACGCGGTTTATAAAAGTGAGCCGCCAGCTACGGCGTAGCGCCGTAGTGGCTACAAACAATGGCCGACTGATTTAAGATAATAATGTTTTACGAGCACGACAAAAATAATAAAGACAGCAAAGCGATGGCTGACAATGCGACGTCGCCGCTCGCCTTAATGGTGCTGAGGAGGACGATCGATTTAGGGAGTCCTTCTCAAACAGGACGGACATTTAATTGACAATGTTTGAATACTATAGCTAGCAACAGTGCTAGCTAGAGTATTCTAACATTGTCAATTATACGGATGGAATAAATCTGTTCAAAAATGTTTACCTCCTTATCACAAATCCTTAACTAAGGATTGTAGAATAAAACTCGTGCCAGCTCTTTTTAACACTGCGTGTTGGAACGGGATGACTAGAGCTTTATACGGTAATAAATTTAATACCAACTTTTTTAAAAGGTTGTTATTGTTATTATATGTATTAACAGAGGGTTTTTAGGCATTTGATACATACAATGCGGCCAGTTTTCTGAACACTATATAAGTGAGCGTGTGAGTAGGTAATAATAAAATTTAATCATACTCGTACTACAACATTTTAAAATAATTTTAGAATTAGAGATTACTAATTTTATTAAAGTTCTTTTTTTATCAGAATGATTATAATTTAGAATGTACAATAATATTGCAAGTATTTATTAAGGTATAAATAAATTTAATCTAATGAAGTAAACCTACTTATCCTTATCCATTCGTAATTTATTAAATAAGGTTTTACTGAATCAGGACTCCTCTCCTTTTGTAATGGAAATGGTAAAAACAATGCCTGTCTTTTTTGTCAGCGATTGAAATTTCCGGTCACCTACCCTCCTACAATGCGAACAAGCCTGGCGTAACTAATATGACGTTCCATCAGAGAGTCTAACAAATTGGAAAGTCCATTTTGCGGTCCAATGTAAAGTCGTTTACTGTCTGTGAAATTTTAATAGAGGCTTTTAGCCAATATTGCAGATGGCGGCAGAATGCAGCCGTCATGTTATTTGCTCTGCATTGTGATCATGCAACTTTAACCTGAACCGATTGTTAGTAGATATTGAGTCCCGCCTTCTGTTGTGGTAATACCTACTTGGTCGGCAGAGGAAATTGCGGCCCGCTTTGCTTACTCAGCAACTCGCCGTTATGCAAGAACCAAACTTTGCGTTGGCGGACGTTCGGACAATGAGCAAGGGGCGGCGGGATTACCCAGTAGCCTCGACTATTATCGCTACTAATAGTTTGGACTGACGCAAAATATTTAAGCATAATAATAATCGATTTACGTTTACCTGGTAAACATTTTAGTCAGTAGAAAGTAATGCAATTGTAAATGCTGTATAAAGCTGTTTGATCAATTATGAAGCTCTTGTTCACATAAACCAGTACATATTCGACAATTTATGGGTCATTTGAATGGAGAACGATAAACATTGAAATCCCGTGAGAATCGTGTTGTTTACGGTATTCCGTCTGGATATAATTTATTGCCGATCACGAACGAAAACAATATTTGAAATCGGGAAGTATGCCTAGAAGGCTATGTTCGGTGTGGTTGTTGGAGATGGGCGATAAGTGCGAAAGTGTCGAAGTCTCCGGCACCGCGGGAGCCCGCCCCGTCGCGTCGTCCGCCCTCACTGTTACGTTGTTGCTAGCGCGACGAAACGTATTGAGAACGTACAGAAATTCAATTTGGATCTTTTTTCAATATGCTATTTTAGATTGCAAAGTTTGCATTTATATATAAGAGTAGAGTCACTATCAAAACATAATATAAAATAAAGACGTCTTCGCTATCTATCCCTATGTATGTTTAGTTCTTTAAAACTATGCAACGGATTTTGATGCGGTTTTTTAATAGATAGAGTAATTCAAAAGGAAGGTTTCATTAAAGAATAGATGCGTAATATTGCACCTGTGCGAAACCGGGCAGGTGGCTAGTACTGTATAAAGGAGAAAGACACTTTGTCGGGGTGGTCTTAGTGGGTATGCCTCTGGACGGGCTCTGATTAGCAGAGGAGAGCCCCACACTACCCATTCGTACGGCGGCGTCGACCACTGGCACCGACGTCTGCCCATTGCACATCGGCGGGCAGCATTTCCACCTCGTCAACAAAAAAAGGAAAAAGACACCTTTAACATATGACCATCTTATACTTAGCCCACCGAATTAGCAAACTGAAGTGGCAGTGGGCTGGTCATATTAGCCGCAGAACTGACAGCCGTTGGAGCCGTAAAGTCCTTGAGTGGATACCGCGACTCGGTAAGCGTAGTGTAGGACGCCCTGCGACGAGATGGGATGATGACATTCGAAGGCTGGCTGGTGTGGGCTGGATGAGAGTGGCCGAAAATTGGGAGCAGTGGCGTGCATTAGGGTAGACCTATGTCCAGCGGTGGACGAGTGTGGGTTGCTGATGATGATGATCATCATCTTATACTTCAGGAGTTTTGCCTGATAGTTTATGTATAGTTTGAATTTGGCTAAAAAATACTAATCATCACCATCTAAGTTAAGATACGCACATTGCTTGACTTAGACTTTGTCCCTTGGATGTGTGTGGCACAAGGCCAGTTTGGAAACTATATGTCGGTACATCAAATTCTAAGTTGACCAAAGACATAGTCAATCAATATGATTTGCAGGCCCGGGAATCGCAGGACCGGGCACGATCCTCCATCCATCTTTTATGACATATCTATGTACGAATACATGGCATAAATATTTATAGGGCAGGGTCTTAAGCCCTTGGCCGAAATAGCTTTAGAATTAATTAAATTGTACACAGTTTGAAGCCCTCTTAATAGCTCCTCAGAATAATGTATGGAACAACAGATTTTTTTTTCGCTTATATTGTTGATGTATTATTTTATTCACGGTATATAATTCAAATTTCTAGCTTAATAATTTTCCAATGAAGTAAGTACGTAAACAACATTTGTTGTAACTACGTAGTAATAATGTTAACCATGCACATGATTAGTTAACGATAACAATTTAGATTGAGCGCGTTATAATCATTCGTTTAAAAATAGCTAGGAGTAAGACTTCTGGCCTAAATTAATCGCTTTCACTTTAAATCAATTAACATCACGCATCTGCAATCTATGAGTATGTTCCGATTGATTAATGACGATATTTTTCCAAAATTAACGTGATCACTGAATCAGAAGCTTATAATGTGAATTAATTTGTCTTTAAGCATTTGCTAATGAACGGTGATTACCAGCACGTAGAATTAAGAGCTATTTGATGGAGGAAAAGTCTTTTGACAATTTGACGGTTTGACAGTGACATGTTTACGGGTTCAAATTATTTTGCTGCTTTTAAGAGCTTAATATTGGTTTGTAATATTTTTAAATTCAGCATCATTCTTTATAAATACGTGTCGCAGTTTTACGTACATAATATCTAAAAAGTAAATAACCTCTCTAAGGATGATAATTACATACTTACGACTTTTTTTATGTCATAGGTAGCAGACGAACAGACGGATCACCTGATGGTAAGCGATTATCGCCGCCCATGGATACCCGCGACACCAGTGGAGTCACAACTGCGCTAACAACCTTTAAACCCTCCCTTCCCCCGGATTGGACCTCCGGTACCCTCGCTCACGCAGCGAAATACAGCACAGTGCTGCTACACGCCGGTTTTCTGTGAGGCCGTGGTATCACTCAGGTCGAGCAGGACTTACGAGTACTATTATTATATGGAAGTTAAAAAGAAAAGTTGATGTCTAACACTACTACTACACTTTTGTATAGATCACAAGGTTTATCGCAATTAAGGGCCTGAGGCGTCGCTGTGAGAATTTTCCCCATCCATAATTTACTTAACTTCCTCTCTCATTAAAATCGTAGTGAGTGAATTACACGATAGACAGCTATTCAATATAAAATCCATTTTGCCTGAAAATGCCCGATTCAGTGATGCAATCATTCACACGTGGTGCCTAATTGCACATTTATTGATCAAACGATTGACCTTTCGGAACACCTTGTATATTTGTTTGAATGGCAGTTGAAAATAGGCTGTTAGACTTATAATAAAAAATAACATTAAGTTTTAAAGAGTTCAGAAATCAAATCGCAGGTAGAATCCCTAAATCAATAACAATTTTCTGTTTGGATGGCGATATTCTAGTTGAAAAAAGTTGACTCGTTATTTCACATGTGCGACGTGAAATAACAAGCTAACTTTGTGAGACCTGGACTTGGTTATGGTTCCGTCGTTGTCCGTCGTAAGTCGTGACCTAGATATGTAAATTTCTTGAAAAATGTCCTACTTCCTTTAGCACTTATCAAGCGGAATTACTCCGCAAGATAGATGAGAGGGAGTTACGACACCGTAAAGTTTACTAACGCAATTAGTAGCGTAGCGAATTAATGCCTGCTAATTTTTAAAACAGTTTAAAAATTTTTATAATTAACAATTTACATGGCCCGTCATTGGGCTGCATGCTCGTTTGCCTATTTTGGCAACAAAAAAAATCTTTTAGGGTTTCAAAATCTCTCACAATATTTTCTGATACTCCTCCCCTCCGCGTCCTATGTCTGTGATTCACGACAATAGGTCAGTGAGATTGTTCCTCAGACTGTAAGACGTTAGGTAACGTAGGCGCTTCTTTGAGATGTCGACTGGTAACCGGTCCATAGAGGGAAGTGGTGTCATATTAAGGGTACCGAATACGTTTTGACAATTTGCCAGAAAAGGGAGGAGAAGGGCTACCTTATGTAGCGGACGCAGCAATGGAGGAGATTCTATTGTCCCACACTATGGGGTTACCAGTTAATGCTACATATCGTGAAATAAATAAATTTTGTATCCCGTCTGGTGGTGTGTGACATCTTAACTAAAATTCCTGGCGTATCTGTCTTAATACTCCAAGAGAAAAAAAACTTGACGCCAAATATATATCTATACAACAGGTTACAGAACCAAAACCGCAAAAATCGTCTCTTCATACAAATTGTCTCGGCCCGGTGATCGATCGATGAAACAGCTGTATTTTTTTTTCGCGATTTTAATCCCATAGTGAAATATTTTCAATTTCATGGGCTGAGCTAAGTAGCTCAGCCTAGGTGACATTAGGTGATTATAATCGCTTACCATCAGGTGATTCGTATGCTCGTCTGCCACTTATCACATAAAAAAAACAGCCGCAATTATAATTAAAACCAAAAGCTGATTTTTGGTTGTAGTTAAACATAGTTTAATCTCTTCCCCCTCGCCATAAGGTTTAAAGTAAGAGGATACGAAAAGGAAGAATGAATGAAACGTAACGGAGAGAAATAAATAAGCGGCTTTCAAGAATAGGTCTATCTCTGACAAAAAAAATGAATGATCATAGGGTTATAGTGTGTAGTGGATATTTGAATCTTGCCTGACGATGGGCGTAGACGACGGAGCCGAGTAGCTTCCAGGTGCCGCCGCGCCGGTCCATGCGCACCATGCGCAGGATCTGGAAGAAGCGCAGCCCGCGCAGCGCGGACGCGGCGAACACCTGCCCCGACGAGCCCATGCCTAGCACCACCAGGGAAGCCAGGATTGTGGTCACATCTAAAAGTTCACTTATTTTTATAGATATCCGTACTTCCAAGTTATTTAAATATTCTTACAAAAATATGTATAGGTATAGCTTATCTACATTCATCTACGTTGATTTTGTCAATTATTCCAATAATTTCTAAAAAAGAATTTGTTATTATTAAAGCTATAATATTACAGCAGAATATTGTCTTTTTATCTAGTTTTTAGGACTTTTCTCACTTCGATGCTAAACTATACCATTAATGACGAATATTCTGTAATCTGTGGTATTGTGATTGAAATAATTACAATATTTTTAAATGCAATATAAAAAGTTAATCTCGGGTACCTACCTACTACGGGTACCGAAGTTATACTGAGTTATACTCCTACTTGTGTACCTAAATACATTTATGTGTATATCAAGTTGTTCAATAATACAAATGATATCCTTCAACCGATTACGGCTACGGCGGCCAATCTAAATGATTAGCCACGTACGCACGCATAATATATTATAGTGCTCAAGTGTGTGTGCAAACACTAGTGCATTCTATATTACCTTACCCTCATACTCCGATGGGACACTTATGTAACATGAACGGAGAGGGATCGGGCGCAGGACCAATGGTTTAACGTGCTTTCCGAGGCACGGGTGTATAAGACCTTCCAGACTCCGACTCTAGTGTCAACTAAGAGTTACTTAACGAAAACTTAGGTACAAATTTTTCGTCCGATCCGGGGACCGAATCCGCGACCTCAAGTGCAGCCCTCACTAAAAAGTGCGGCCTACTAACCACTGCGCCACCGATGCAGTCAAGTCTGTACAATAACCAATGATTTACAATTAAGACACAGGAATCAATGTAATAATGAATTTGATAACAATAATTATAAATCTATAATAATTAATTAATATGTATTTAAGTACGCACGAGTGGTTCTTGTTTGGGAGTTAACTGAGTAAACCAAACCTTCACATAGATTGGGTAGTTTCCATTGAAATGTTAATTTTGTGGAATAGCATATCAGCTACCTTGGCTAATGAAATATGCACATTGTTCGGCTAATATACCTTCACTGCCTTTTGTAGCATTACTTGTTCATGTTATGTAGTCACTAAGAAGAAGGTAGACACGTGATACATGAGTTCAAGGTATCAGGGCCGGGTTTAGGCATACCGGGGCCCAAGGCACACCATAAACATAAACATTTATTTATTTACCAAAATACGCACCACGGTTTAGGGTTCCACCTGTTGCTACTTTAGGCTGACTACCTGTCATTCACCCTATTTTTTCAGTTTGTAACCCCCGACCTTCAATGTTTTTTTACCGGACCTCTAATGGATACGAGGCCCCTAGTAATAGTAAACACGAGCCTGCCCTTGTCCTAGCCCTGAAAGGTACTTTGGCAGAATTTCGTAGAAGTGACATGAAGTGCTTATACAAAGCGAAATTTGTGTTGCTATTTGCGAGTTCGTATTAAACTTTAGCGATTCAGAACTAAGCAGTAACCGTAATAACACAAGATGACGTTTGGGATTATAGTAAAGATAACTTCTTACCATATCTTGTGTAGGAGAAACCTCTAACATAATACACAGAAAGTACCAATTTAGGCTCAGTAAGTAATCTTGTGATATAGGACTTATATTACTTAATGCACCATGAGGGTATAGCATCAAAGTACGAGTGCAGAAACTGCTGCATGGATCCGTTCTACTTTGGATAATGCAGCGCGCACAAAAGCTACAAAAGGAATATATTTGCAAATATATACCCAACTTTTTACTTCGTACATTTGATACATTATTCAGGTAATTCACGTTCTATTTTTGTCTTGAATTCAAAATAACTTACATTTATTTGCATGGAGCAAATTGGTTTTAACGACCGTAAAAAAGTCCGCAGACACACATTCATTCATGCGGAGGTAGGCTGAACGCGAAAAGTAGGAAAAAGTGACACATTAACAATGGAAGGTCGGTTGAATAATTTGGATAGGTTCAGTTTATTGTCCCCAGTAGGAATATCGTGCGGCTATGTTTGGCGGTTAGTGCGGTCTCGGGCGGGCCGGCTCCCCCGAGAGCCACCGCCGCATGAAACTAGCGCCAGGGGAAGGAGGCCGAAAATGCGAAGGTCACGGCAGATTGGTCGCACCTGAAATAGGGTCACTTCGTCACGGTTTATAGACGGAACGTGACTTTTACTTGGAAATGTTGAGGAAGAAAGTACACCTGAATGCGAACCTATAGCACCTTTATTTTGCGTCACACTTGTTTTATGATATTTGTATCGCAGTCACGGAGTGCTTGTACATAAAATTGTTATCTGCTACATACTCTTAAATTATAAAAAAGATATTAAAAGAGTTTGGCTTTATTTGCAAACAAATATTCGACGAAGTTAACGTAAGTAAGACGAATGCAGTATGATATATTTGATTTACTTACCTATGATGCAAAATGGTCGCCTCAAGAATTTGAGGCGACCTATTGAGCCTTGATAACGTGACCTGCATCCTGATGACCATAATCTGCAAAAGAAATAAGTAAATTAATTTTTTTTCATTCTTACCAACAGGCAATTTGGTGGGCGATCAATATACAGCTCTATGTTTGTATGAGCCGTACGGAACAAACCATCAATGACATACACAGGCAGGCGCTTCGATTGTCCAATACGTACATTGTATGTACATATTTGACTTTTCTACAAATATATTGTTTTAAACTTTCATGGTCACTAACATTCTACAAATGAAAGGGAAATGACAGTTTCATTCACGCTTACACTTTTTCAGAATACCCAGTGTCGTAGAATGTAATAATAGAGAGATTCGTAAGCAAGCTTATTATATATACAAACGTAGGTAGATACCTACAGACAGCTACGTGTTGGGTTACTACTCGTACAATCTGATAAAGTACTTCATCGGAGGTGAGATAATTGATATTGCTAAAGGGAAAGCATTGTAGTAACTCAATACTTAGTATGGATATATGTATTTTCTATACAAATCTGTTCACAAAAAATAAGTCCAGAAGTATTATTTTATAGTGTGTGTAATGTAAGAGCTTCAGTCAAAAAGATAATTAATATGATTCATAGTTTGCTAAAATAAGATCGTGGACCAAGTAGTAATTTTACTAGTACCTATATGTATAATAATAAATATCTCCTGCAATTACTAGCAACGTTAGATGTTTCTAAGTGAGACTGCATAATTTTTAAAGAAGAAATAAATTGCCAAAAATGTAATCTTGAGAATTACTCTTCAATCATTATTACCGAAACGTTATAATTTTTTCTTAGCTCTTTCTTTCAAACAAAACTTCTATCTAAAATACTAATTTTATGCAATAAATCATAAGAACAAAGTTGCAGAGAAGTTATTAAGCTTTCATTTGCTTCTTTTGAATAGTTAATTCTCGAGATCTATGTATAATATCAGAATTGAAACACTGTGTAAGTACAGTAAAAGTCAGACGGCATGAGTAAATATATTAAAATAATATGTTGGTTTGATGTTAGCTGTAAATATTTACTTTAGGCCCGAATTATAAACGACTCTAGTAGATATAAGATAATAAACGAATGTTGTTTGATACAGCTATTACGAGTAAATTGAAATCAGTTATCATGCATACATCTTGATTTAGAATGGAATTAGTAGCCGACTAAAAATAACAATCCAGTCAAACAATTGCAGCTGCATAAGCTTTTCAAATCATATATACAAATGGTTAAAATATTGACAAGCAAAACAAATACAACAGTGAAATGCAAAATCTGAAATAGCTCTTAGACTAAAACAAACATTGGCGTGTGACGAAGACAAAGATTGATGTTTATTCTGTCCCCGTTTCAAATGTTTTTTTTTTTAATTGCATATATGAGCAAGAATTTATCTAAATCTGACAGTGATTTAAATATAAAAATCACAGACAATACTTTTGAAAAGTTAGCATAAGTTGAAGGCTTAGATTTATTTCGATAATTAATTTTTACAATTTGCGTAAAGTTATCAATCTCCTTAAAATTATATGTGAAAACATAATGTCAGACACTATATAGATATATTTTATATGTTCTTGTGTTATATAAATTAAAGTAGTTACGAACTAACTATAAATTAAAATGGGATCAAGAGAAGGTTTAAATTTTGCACATTAATTAATGCTATAAACGAGTTAGTAGTTTTTCGGGTGAACTGCTCTACATATTTATATATACAAGTATTAATACAAAAACTTTTCAGAACTGAATATGACAGCATGTTCCAAAACAATGTTATACGTGTTTGTAAAAATAGAACAATCAAAACAACCAGAGTGGGTCTAGCGTGGATGCAATATAAACATTCAGTTGACGCCACCATTTCGTTTGTTTTTATTGTTTTGAGCTCGCTCCGGCAACATACTCGTACTTGTTACGTTTTTTTTTCTGAACTACTTACATAGTGTTTTCTTTTGTTCTATTTAAATATGTTATTTTAACTTTAGTGAGCGATGATAGCTCACAGAGGATAAGAACGCGCCCACTATATAGGGGGTCGTAGTTCGAATCCGACCTTGCACCTCTGGATTTTTTAAATCTATTTATATATTTATACCATTATTTCGGCGGAGAGGGAATACTTTCGGATAGTTTCTGGAACGTGTAACCATGATTCAGTTGGTCTGGTTCCCCTGGTCTAGTCCCAAGGGTTGCGAAGGTCAGACGGCAGTCGCTCCATTGTAATTACCAGGCTCTGCATCATGGTCCTGCACCTGCATACCTCAAGCTCCAAGCCAACAGCTTTCGCATCCAGGAATAACAAGCTTAGGTGAGTGACAGTGACTAGATCAGGAAGCGTGGGATATAGATGTATGGCGCAGTGAGAAGGAGGGCTACGTCAAGCGGCGGACGAACATAGGGTGTTGATTGATTGATTCATAACTGTGCGTTGTATGCAATAGCTATTCCCCTGTGTTATTGCTGTGCTTATGTTATAGGAGGCAGACAAGCAGGTGGATCACCTGATGGTAAGCGATTGCTGCCTCCCATTGGAGTTTCAAAAGTGCACTTCACTTTAATAATATTGTTTAGCACGTGTCGTTTATATTCAGTTTTACATCTTAATAAATATTACATTCTAGAATTAGATAACACTCAGAAGCATCTACAACTGCCTTTGGCGTATTTTTCATACAAACACTTCACAGTTTAATAAAGTAAAAAGTAACACGTTTTACAAACCATGATCCGTATGAGCTAGTCTTTTAATGAATCATTTCATAATCATATAAAACATAAAAAAAAAAAAAACGGATTTTAAGCTCCATAGAACGTTATATGGGAATGTTAATTGCCTCTAAGTGTATAGGTATAATCTATAAAAGCGGCAGTGGCGTCTACAAATGTTGTCTACGAGGGGCTTAGTGAGCGTTAACACCTTGTCCCGGAAAATTGCCAGGTCCCGGAGGACGTACAATTGCCAACTAACTTGAAGTTGCCCGCAGAAGTTATAAAGTAATAAAATCCCGTTTACGACTGTAAAGCTTCTGATTTTTAATAGGACTTCAACGAAAAAGGCGAAAGCTTTAATAGCACCGTATCATTCTTTGCTTTATGAAGGTTTTTGTGAGTTTTGTTATCAAAAGCCAGTTACCGTTGGTACTACATGCATAAAAATATAAAGGTTAATTACTTCGGTATATATTTAATCTGCTTTTACTGGGTATTTTGTTTTATTTTCTTGAGCACACCAATGCTAACTCAAATATAAAGTTATATTTAAGTATAGAAAGTATTATATTGAGATATAACTAATTTAGTAGATCAACTGCTTTTGTACATTTTAAAAATATTATTGAAAGTCAGACTGACAGGAGAGTCACCTACTTTAAGCTGATGAAAATAAAGATAAGTTCCACTGCGTTCAAGTATGTTCTCGTCTTATACTTTACTCGGGAACCTTTACTGAGGCACGTTTAGAGCATTTATATCATATACTTGAGTAATACGCGTGCAACAACGGTGGGCGGATTGAATAGATAAAATATATGTATTCTCGCTTTTTTTTGCAATTGCATCGCGCCGTAGTGTGGATAGGAAATAGGAAATAGTGTGATAGGAATAGAAATAGTATCATTATCTGCTGGATCTTTGACTAGCTCTCAGTCAAAATAAACAGATGCTTTGTTAAAATACTTTCCGAGTCTCTCAAATCTACTTTATTTATATAAAAACGCGGTCAAATGTAAGCCGGAACTCTCCAAATGAGTGCAAATTGTGTAATTTTCTTCTTTTTATTTTTAGTTTTTGTGACACAATAAGCTCGCCGAACTACTCATAATCCAAAGTATGTTTTGATGCTCGCTTGTTTTTAAGCTTCTTACTCATTTCCCGGAAATAAGATATGTGAAGTTTCAATAGTGTCTGTGGGTGTGGACTGAGATAGCAACAACGTTATGATGAGGAAGATTATCAGGATTAGAGTAATAAAAATCTAAATGGCGTTTTTTCTAGGTAGGTATTTGACGTTGCATTCCATTTTTTATTGGTGTCAGTAAAGTAAGTATCATATCATTGTTAGTAAGCATTAATAATAAAATGTGTTACGTTCATTATGAATATAGTAAGTATACTCTTAGTCCCTAGTTATTGCTGCATTTTCTTTCTAGATGCTTTAGGTTCAACGAATGCACCACACAGGTGCATGACAGAAAATTTAAAATAAGGTTGTATCGTATCGTATCGTCACATCTTTTTGCTGTGCTTCAAAATATTATTTTTCTTTCGTTCATGGTTCCTTCTTTTAAAATTAAGTCTTTATTGCAAATGTTACATGTAGCTATGTACATGTACACAAGTTTTATGTGTTTTACAAGAACGATACAAAAAAATAATCAAAAGCGCTTAATTTGATCACTGAACAGAGAACTGTAGAAATATCCTAGCTAATCTAGAAGAACCGTAGTGAGTGACTGTTTGTTTCCTCTGAGATCGATAGTTTCGTTACTGCAATTCATCCAAAAATAAATAAAAGAAATAAATAATGTTCAGTAAGCTTGTTGGAGCGAAGCGATCCGTCTACACTGAGTGACGAATCACTTCTCGCGTGAAAGCTCTCGCAGCTTATCTGCGAGTTCTGTTTGCTTCTCGCGGAGTCGGAAGCGGCCCTGCGCCTATAACTACGGCCCATAAGTGTGCGAACACTCTTTCTCGTTTCAAATTGTCCGTTTTGGTGTGAAGTAACGAAGCAATAAATTATGATTACCCAGATACAAAATCGATCATGAAAAATCAAGTACAATATGAATGGATGTTCATTCTGGAATCCTCTACAATGTGTGGAGTGTTTATGGTGTGCTTTGCATAAATCAAATAGTACGCACCTTAAAAAGAACTCGATAGCAAACCAGATGACGACGACAGTCTCCATGTAGAACAGAACGATGCCGGCCTTCGCCTCGTACTCCTCGATCGTGGAGAACACCGACAGAGACAGGCACATGAACACCATCAGAAACCTGCGAGCGAACGTTACAGCTTTACATACATTCTTCTCATACATTAATCACCTCTAAGTCGAATCTTGTAGGTAAACTTATTGGTTCAAGAAAGATGCTTATTGAGTTTCTTTTGCGTTATTTATCTTCGAGAAGTATGTCTATTATAGTGGCGGTAACTTTTTAATTGAACCCTCAGGGGACTTGACGCGAAGTCAACAATATATTCGGAAGCGAGTGCGCGATCTCACCCTCTTTCGTAAGTCAGTTTGAAGGCTCCTCTGTGCTTGAATACGTAATTAAACATCTAAAATATTTTAAACTAAACTTTGTTGAGAGAAATGATCGCTAGATTCTGTGATAATAATATTATGTTTATACGTGTGCCGCTTTGCTTCCAGACAAATCAAATACACGTGTTCAATTAACGCTTGAGCAGTAGGTGCTCAAAATAACTTTCCACAAACATATCGCCCGTAAACAATAGATATCGTGTCTAGAAAGCGAGTTATAAATTGCTCATTGTTTAGAAACAACCCGAACCCACTTTTGGTTCGGGATCAGTATTGAGGGGATGACTTACACAATCATATGATAGAGGACAGCCTTAACACCCCTGGGCCGTTCAAGGAAATTGTAGAACTTGGATTGAAGGCGGCGGTAGCGCGCGTCGCGTCGCGTGGCGCGGTAGCTGAGCGGCTTGCCGAGCAGCGACATCCGCGGCGTCGCCAGCCGGTCGCCGCCACTCTTGCTCTCACTGCAACCAACGACCGCTTGCTCACGCCTCCACCACTATACACCAAAGACACGAAATAATTACACACAGAAATTCGCCTCTAGCTGACACTCATATCGAAGAGTTCATCATTGATCTACGCGCTAATAGTATATCGTCACATGTCTCTTCCGCACGTGTGTCCGTCTCTGTCATTCACTCCGGATCACGCCGAGATCACTGTAGGTGCGCATGTACACAGGTTTGTACATGCGCGCGTAGCCTGTTTTTCCTTGCGGTCAGCTGGCGTTCTGGGTCTAATTATTTTGTGCCACAAACCACACGCACCCGATGCGCCACTCTCTGGCACGCTGTGGCGAGACACTTGCCGGCAAACGCTCGTAGTGAAGTGCGTGTCGTCGCATGATACCAGTGCAATGCGAAATATTATTATCACCCAATATTCAGACATTTGTGAGTATTTAATAGTTTCTATCTATGTTTAGACTAGAAGCAAGCAGTTTAGTTTTCCTAATTAAACTTGAACATCATAAGGAAAAGTTATACGAATGACTAATACGTTCAAAGACTTTATTAGAGTATAAATAAGTTCATAGGTTCACCAGAAACCATTTCTCTTTTAAAAAATTTCTTATGTACTAGAGTCACCTATTTATATCCCGCCATTGAGACATCATCCACACGGGCAGCCCCCAGTGAACGGCTAACACGAATCAGTTATCCATCAACAAATTCTGATAACTGAAATAACATTTGTGGAAATAGAATGTTTCTGCGCCGGTTCTATACACAACATAGAGGTTAAATATAGCATCCACAATTGAGATCTGATTCATCGTTTTCAAGTTTAATGATGTATTGTATCAGCTCAATTTTTATCTTTTTCATATTGACTGATTGCAAATAGAAATCTAAATGCTGTTATGTTGTGTACCTTTTTTATCATCATTAATTTTAATATTAGCATTTGGTAGGTATAACAAATAATATCAGGTTTTACCTACACGTATGACGAAAGTATTGATTTTTTTCAAAGAGTCCGGTTAACTTTTGCGGCAGTCTCAGCTAATTTGGACCCAAAATGCCCTCTTTAGCTACCTACATAATTAGGAACCGCAAATGTAATTGCCTCATTTAATGTTTCCAACAAGGGTCCGTCTCTAGGCAAAAGCTTTGGCTGATTTAATTACACGCTTTCATGTAACATTTACAAACAAGTTAGTACACATTTAATTTTCTTTTACTGTAGAATGTAGACCTAGTTCGTTTATAAATATAATGTTAGACGGTTTAGAGAAAATTTATAAAATGAGAGAAAATTTGAGACTAGGGCGGCGGAGGTACTAAAAAGCAACGATGTAGTGGTGCTTATAGTCGGAGTTACGCGACCCTCTTATCGCTAGTTCCTGCAGGGGATATCAATCTCGGGAATCTCGTCGCGACACTTGCGGAAAACAGGCGCGGGTAAACAAACCGAGTCGGCTAGGAGTTAAACCGCGGTCGGAAACAAAATCATTATGCGCGGAGGCGGAGAGGGCCCGTTCGCGGACGCACCGCGCCGTCTCGCCTCATGATCCAGTTTTACTTTCAATGGCGCTTCTATCTACGCGTAGCGCACCGTGAACGATGCTCCAAACTTGCTAAATCAGATAAAGTGAGAGGCTTTTGTTTTTCACGTCCGCCACGTTTACGGTACGCTTCGCGTTTATTATTCCAGCGGCAGCACATTGACGTTTGTAAACAAAACTTTGATAGCACTAAATACGATCACAACAACAACAACGTTATGAAGCATTAATTAATGAAATGTTTCGTTAGTAATGTTCAAAGCCCACTAAGTTTTATTAGTTACTACGGGTGGGTATGTTGACTTTCAGCTTTTTGCTTATCTACATAGCATAATGACTACCCATTTTTCAGTAGGTAGATACCACGTCCTTTATGACTTAACAATTTTATTTTTAATTTCACAGCTATTAATGTCATAGGTTATTTTAAGTTTTAGTTCTTGAAGTGTTTAGGTTTCATGAATATACTTAAGTGGGTTTAAAAATAGTTAACAATGATCTCATTATAATTTGGTAGTGTTTTATTGATTGAAATGTTTTTTTTTAATTTCCTTTTGTCGTCCACAAATACACTCGGGACTTTGCTATACATTAGTCTTAAATAACAAGGGTTATACAAAATCTAAAAGTGAAATTTGATGGAAGACGTACCTAAATGTGCAAATATTAAACGGCATCTGGTAAACGATGTTAAGCTACGACTTGGCAGGTGATTCGATTGCCTGGACGCTAATAGTCACGCAGTCTCCCGGGGGACGCCGAGACGCTCTAATTGTCATTCCCGTGATATAAACATTAACAATTACGACTCACTATTAATGACGCTGACACAGAGTTATGTAATACATATTAATATCCACAAACGCTATCACTGACAATATGAACTGATTCACCCGTGGTTTGCGGTCGTCGGTGAAATTGTAACTCAAACAGCATAGGTGAGTGCATCACAAACACGCCATTTGGTGATGTAAATTGCTGAGTGCATGTGAAGTGAATACCTGATCGTACCAATAATGCGTAGAATTTGTGTTTCGTACTTTTTTTGTATTCAATTAGCGATTGTAATATTAAAGATTTGCATCGTGAAACAGATTTGTCTTTTTGATTTAAAAAAAATGTAGTGAGCTTTAACATAAGGTCAAGCTTTTGATCACGATCCGACTTTATGCAGTTATCGGCTAACCTATGTCAATCAGCATTTTATTCAAACTATAATTGAATACACGGAATATCAGATTAAAACTGCTTAGGCACTTCCTTGAAAATCGTACTGCGGCTAGTAGGTAGGCCGTGATGCAATCCAGTGTGGATTGTATTGCAGGAAAATGAACCTATCACCTTTGTATTTCGATATCTGAACAAGATATACAAGTACACTAAAATATCTTTATCAGTTTATATCGCGTAGGAAACTGGCATTTACGAGTATTATTACTAAATGTTACTTGGTCGATTGCTTCCCCGTCCTTGTCTTGGAAGTCTTTTTGTTTTCAGGTAAATTTATTTTGATTTAAAAATAATAATAATAAATAAATATTTCACAACATCACATACATTGATCTGACTCCGAGATAGGTAGCTTAAGCACCTGTGTTACGGATATCAGAATCAACAGTGGGATTACAAATAGATACATATAATAATTTTCTTTTGTAAATACATACTTATAATTACATAGGAAACTCCCAGACCCATATAAACAGACATGTTCATGCACACAAATGTTTGTATTGTGCGGGGATCGAACCCGCAACCCTTGGACCAAAGGCAGCGTTCACTAATACTGTTCCAAACGGGTCGTCAAGACTATAATTTTTATAATTATAAATTTAAGACTATAATTAGACTAAATAGAGATCAGATATTAATGTCTTTGTAATACAAAAAAATATCTTGAAAATGACCATTTTTTACCTGGCATAATTGACTTTTATCAATAATAACTTTTTAATATAATTTTTTCTCTGAAAAACACATCACGTAAATCCTAAACGTAAATTAAAGCACAGTAAAGTATGGAGTATTAGCATTAATAGTTACATTACATATTCAATAAATTTAGTATGGAAAATACAACTTCTAAGAAAATCGGCATACAATACGGCAATTTTAATACAAGTAATTGTTATTTTGACAAGTTCTAGTCAATACTCCAGACTTAGAGAGTACCTTATTACTCCGTGTGTTACAAACAACTAAGTAGGCACTGATTCAAAACTAAAATCTGACTTAAATTAATAATAGGCATAATGAATGCCGATTAAACTAGCAAAAGTTCCCACCCAACAGCCTGAGGCATTGATTAATATTTATTTGTCCATACAGCGATGGTTGCTTTGTGTACAGGTTCTTTTCCATTTCTTTGTAGTTATGGCCCGTAACGCGTTCGCTTCGAATCGAAATGTAAACATCCCCTCTGGGGGTGCCGTCTGTACACACTTTCAGCCACCGTTCCGGAACTGCTGAATATCCATGAATTTCTGTGTTGACAGTATTGACGATAAAATCAAATCGATTTCGTGAGTAAACTAAGTTTTAGGTCAGAACAATTTTTACTGCAGCCCAATTATCGTGCTCGTGACATTTATTTTCATACGACATATTTTATATCACTAAAACATAGTTTTTTTGTATGGTTTTCAGGTGATATCCGCCATGTTTTCAAAATATCACATAAATTGATTTTCGTGTTTCCTATTCCTAATGAAAGGATTCAAACGTGCGTAACGTGCTTTCTGAGGGACGGAGGTACAATACCGCCAGTCCCGCCAGCTTGACTGGGGGAGGTCCGTGTCCGGCCCGCAGTGTGAGTGGGCCTTCCGCCTGGGGAGGGACGTGAAGTAAGGTTCTTTAACCCGTACTCATGTCCCCTCCCCAATCTGGTGATGAGGTAGCGTCGCTGGGGTTTAGTCGGTATGCCTCTGGCCGGCTTCTCGCTAGGAGAAGCCAGAGGAGAGCCTGACATAACCCGCCTGCCCCCCGGCAGGAGGGTATGCATAAGGAGGCATTCCCCAGCGTCAAAAAAAAAAGCTACCACACTTTGGACTGATATACTGATGGTTATTAGACCTGTATCCGATTCTTTCGTTTTGCTCTGGTGTCCTTTTGAAATATGAGGATAAAGGAATAGAGAGTGCGCTTCTGTGAAATATTGGAAGGAGACTATACATTTTTAGACAAGAATAATTACTTGATCCTAGAGATGAGATTGAGTTACATTATCTTATCAGCCACTGTTTCAGCTTTTCTAGTCATGAATACATTTTAATTCAATAGGATTTTTATTGCAAATCCTAATGTACAAACTATGTACACTCGTGGCAACTTCTGACTGATGCAATGAATTATTTGGTGTCTATGTAGGATTAAGTATGATGTGTGTATATATGTAAGAGCAATTGCCGTAGTAACAAGAAAAACACTTAGTAGGTATTAACACGATTTGTTTTACTTGTAATTATAAGTAAGGTATCTCAAGTATATATGTGTGTTACAAAACGATTTTTTATCTTTTGGAACATGGCGTCGAGGCCCGAACTATTTTCCATAAACCGATGTTTTACCTCCCTTGAGGGGTGATTTTACAAAGATCCTTCTTTCTTAGTCACTCCTATGCTCTGGCTGTAGTTCAAAATTTCAAGTTTGTGACTCTTATAGTTTAGGCCCTGCTTCTATAGATCAGGCCAAATAGTCAGCTTTCAATTGTATATAGATTTAGATAATTCTTTACCAAAAAAGCAGGTGCTCATTTCTAATGAACAGCATATAAGTTACCATTGTGTCTGACTATACCTACACTATTAATAAATAATTCATAGAAGTTATAAATCGCAGAGCTGCTGTTATTACTATTATTTTATTCTGTTTATATTACTTTTACGATGGTCATTAAACACGAAGCTGTATCTATCGTATCTAACTTTACTATCTCATGGAATAGACTCGTACGCTTACACAATTGTATGTAATCTTTGTACATTACTATGTTGTAATTGTTATTAAATCTTGCATTTTTTTACTAGCTAAATTTTTTACTAACTTCGGTAGTGGGTTACGGGAGAACCCGCTTTGCATCATGTAGATGCTAAGCTCAATAGCTAGATTACCTAGGTAGTCGACCTTGTTGATACTACCTTCCTATTAATTGGTAATTAAACTGAGATTAAACGCGTGACATGGATAATTAAGCCAGGTAGGTAGGTATTTTGTTCATAGGTCAGAACTATCAGTCATGCAGGGTGTATCGATAAACATTTACATCCCTTTAAACTACCTCTTTTACTGACCATTCTGAAAAACGTTTGTACCTACATCTTTTGGAAATTTGTTGAAAATATTTCCTACTTCCCATACAAAATGAATAAGTCACGAATCGACCATGTAAGTAGGTATGAAAAGTTAATACTTTTTTATGCAATTTTCTAAAGTAGAAGTAGTAGAAGAGGTGATTAAAGGGTTAAAATGTTTACCGATACAACTGAAATTTGAATAGATGATTGATTAAAAAAATATTTTAACATGGTTTACCTACTCACTTTTTCCGATACTAGGACTATACCAGGATTACCTTGCTAGAACCCTGGGATTGGAAAAAGAGGGTCGGGATTAGATCCTCTTCCTCAAACTTTTCCATAGAAAAATGACAATCCTTAGAATTAGTTCCAACTACAAGTCAAGTATAATCTTTAGCCAAAATTCGATTAGCCTTGTCGCAATGTAGACTATCTGGCGAATCTTAAGTCAATAAACAAGTCATAAACGGTGTTGGTAACCCGACATCAAAGTCCGTGTCAAAGTTTCTCCCTTAATAATTCCGTTACTATGAATATAGTATTATGTACATACCTTCGTGAGTTAATTTTCTTTGGCAAGAAAATTAGCCTCGTGGTTAACGTGCTTTAGCTACTTTAATTTACATCTAATCCTGTGTTGTGAGAGTAAACTTAGCTTCATGCCGTCATTTTGGAATACCATTATTCACAGCTGGAAATGCTTGCTATAGTCAACTCGCGCAGACGGTATAGTATTTCGTTATTTAATAATGAATGATATATATGGCAGTAAAGTCGTTCAAAATGGTCAGTAGGTTTCTTCTTCTTCTTCATCAGCATTATTTCGTCCACCGTTGGGCATATGCCTCTCCGAAGCACTTCCACTCGGCGCGGTGATTAGTTTTTCTAGTCCATAGGATGCCTGCATGACTTCTTAGATCGTCGGCCCATCTGGCTGGTGGTCCGCCTACGCTTCTCCTACCCATGCGCAGCCTCCAGGCCAAAGCACATCTACTCCATCGTTCGTCGTGTCAGTAGGTTTAAAGGGAAGTAACTACAGCCAGAGACCAGCCAGTCGGTGTCATATTTAATATATATGTATTGGCAGACTGATCATCTGATAGAAAGCGATAGCCTCCATGGACGCCCGCGACACCATTGGAGTCCCCCTGATTGGGCCTGCAATACCCTCACTCACGCTGCGAAACATAGCACAGTACTGTTTCAAGCCGGTTTTCTGTGAGGCCGTGGTATCACTCGCGTGGCACTCCCACGGTTAATACCGTATAATACTCTAACGCCTGCCGCGAGACTACGCGTTGACTATAGTAGTGATGGTAGCTCAGGAAAAACGGGATATCATGGGTTTGAATCCGAGCAGCCATCTCTGGAATTTCAAATCTATGTGGTAGAAATATTCTACCTTCCGCTCGGCGGCGATGGAAACATCATGAGGAGACCTGCACGTTTTCTCAAACAGTGGATATCCACAATGGACAACATTTCAAAATTGCTAAGCTCTGAAACAAAAAATACCAATTCTTTAATTACTTTTCCGCTGCTCAAATATATATTTATTCATTTTTTATATTGCTTATTTACTGAGAAAAAAAATTAAAAACTTAAAAACGTCAGATGACGTCATCGGACGGCAGAATGTAAAATATTTCTTTGCTTAGCACATTATAGTTTCAAATTTACGAAATGCCAAACCCATGACATGCAACTGTCAAAAAAAAGACAACTTGTCAACGTTGAATGAATGAATGCCGATGACAATGTTGACACTAGTATTATTTACCTTTGACAGTAGTACCTTTTTTTTATTGAAACAATGATAAGCAAAGGAATATGGCTGTATTCAGCCGTCCGATGACGTCATTTGGCGCTTACGTCTATTTAGAATAAAAAGAATTTCAATAATTATTTTATGCATGAGAATGGACAAATTTTGAAAAAAGAAAAAATATGGGTCCGTTCATTTTATGTCTATATTCATATAAAAAAACAATATGGACATGTTAAAAATATGAAATGTTGTCCATTATTGAGAATAGTGGCCTGCCCTCACTTCGTTTCGGGACATTATTTCCATTGTATACCAATAGATGGCGCTAGCTGTCGATTACATCTAGTAAGCGTTTCGTGTTTTAGAATTACGTATAAGCGTTGCCGCTGTCTGTAGGATTTACCTGTTTATAAATAGTATAGATTTGTGATAATGATTCTGAACGTGTAATCGTGATTTCCTTGGTCTTGGTCACCTAAGGATTAAGAAGGTCAGATGGCAGTAACTTAATTGTAATTACCGAAGCGACAGCTTTTTACGCACCTGGAATTGCATGCTAACGTTATGAGGAGCTGTAAATGCTTGGAGATTTTTTATCTACGTTTGATTTTACTTATAGGTTGACACAAACGTACCTATTACATATGAGCTACAAGCGATAAACTCGCTTTCTTGTACTGATTGTTGTTGTCATATCATACTTATTTTTTGTTTTTGTCCCCCCCCCCCCCCCCCCAAAACAGCCCTGAACAGTCAGTCAGTGAGTCAGTCGTCATTTAGCTTTATATATTATAGATATATGTATGTTCTCTCTCATGCATTTTTGTTCTTCAATAACATATTTTGTCGTAGGTATACTTGGGTTTTGGTTTCAAAATGTCGAAAGCAGTTTTACTGTGTCGTTAGCTTCTAAGATCTTGTTGTTTTGGCTTTTGTAGACAACCAAGCCACGCTAATAACCGTAATAATATCGGTCGTCTGTCCGTCTATACGAGAGTTTAATATCTTCTACAGTTTCAGGGTAAGCACGATCAAACACGAAAATGCTTTGAAATCTTTTAGAAACATCGATATTTTGTGAGCTAGTCGTATAAGTCATGGGAAGAATGAATTTTACCTATGCATACTAGATTATTGTAAATACGAGTACTAAGGAATTTTCTACTGTCATTCCTTTATCTTCATTTCGCGAACTTTTGAAGCTCCTCTCGTATCTAAATAGCCACCTACCTATTACTAAATATGGTATATATATTTGACTAAATATGGTTCCACTTTTATAGATTTTCATAGTTATTCGTAGCTTACTGCCGCACTCAGAGACGTCAATTAAGTTAAATGTTTACTTAATTAATTAGCGAAAGTATTTATGAATATTGAAATAAGTGTCAATATTTTTTCTTAAGTACCAATTAAAGTTAATTTGACGTGTCTGAGTGTGGCAGTTAGTCTCTTATCTCGCATTGTAAGCAAAGATTCCTTTTTTTTAAAATGAAGATTTCATGTTTCGATGTAGGTAATACAGTTTTAGCAATGTCAAAAGAATATAAAAATAGCAAGACAAAGAAAATTTCGTTCGACAAAGGTTGCTCCGTCAGGCTCCAGTAAGAGTAGGTTTCTCAAAATTCTCTCTTAGTATAGTGAACTCAGACTGCGGATATGCGACCCGTCTCCGTCGCCAAAGTCAGAACATACTCGTAGTAAGTAGGTATGTAGAGCCACCTGCTTATGTCAACACCGTTGTTTTAGGTTTAATGAGATAAAATTAATCATCTAAAACCTCTTGAATTGCATATCTTTTAGCAAGTATCTTGAGTGGTGACCATTTTGGTAGCATTTAAGCTCTGTATTAATATTGGTCTTAAGTTTATGTTATTTATATGCTCCAAATAAATATTTTCTTTTCTTATTTCTTTATAAAGTATACAAGCGCACGTACCTGTAGTCATTAAAATGGTTATATTTATGTCATATTTCATTTAAACGTGCTTAAATAAGTGTTTACTTCCAGAATCAATTTTAATATTTATGACTGTATATATTAAAGGTTACGAACGTGCGTGTGACAATTCATAATAATTTTGTACGTTTTCATCATTACTGCATCTTTTTGCGTTGGCAAAACAAAGGCCCAATGTTTACGCCAGGAATATAATAGTTGGGCCTTATGCACCTCCCGAGAGAAGACATATGCGGAAACTATCTAATCATATACACCGTTATGATTGTATCGTTTACATCCCGAAAACCTCTTAATAGGTACCGTGAATGTAGCCCATTTAGCATATTACATCAACAAACTAAGAGAACAATAATCAGCTGTTCCATACAATACATTTTCTGCTGGTGGATATTCTATTTTGTATGGAACAGCTGATTTTTCTTTCGCTTATTTTGTTGATCTAACATGCTAAATGGGCTTCATTCACGATACCTATTATGAGGTTTTCGACATGTAAACGATAAAAAAATATCTGTATATATTTTTTAAATATTTTAAAATATCATTCGTTGAAGCTGTTAGGACACTCTTTCTCTTTGAATACTGTAAGTATTATGCATGTTAATATTCAACCATAACGGCCTGTAATCTACAGTTGATGGCAGGTTATTACCAGACACCTATCTACATAAATTATGAACGCTGTATTCTGTTCTGTTTTTACCTAATCGCAGCTTAGCCACGGTTATAAATGAATGAAAAATGAAATAATGAAGTATATCTTCTGTACTATTTATAAAGAGGTCAGACAGCGGCAAACACTTACCTATTGGAACTAAACTAATGTCCCGAAATTAATTGAAGGCGGGCTAGTGGCCCGCCCTCGTATATAAGTCTTAGGTATACGTTAGATTTTTTCTGCAACATTCAGAATATGTTCAATTAATATGGATCGCAACAAGCTAAGAGCTGAATTCGGAGCAGGTGTCGTAGCATTCGTAGCCGTTTGTAGTCTCGTAGCAATACTAGGGAATGCCTTATCCTGTATAAACCCCATTTTCAGTGAAGCTTGTGCTGTTTGACTGCGTGAGGGTACCGGTGTCCCAATCCGGGGGTAAGAGGGGTTTAAAGGTCGGCAGCGCACTTGTGACTCCACAGGTGTCACGGGTGTCCATGGGCGGCGGCAATCGTTTACCATCAGGTGATCCGTCTGCTCGTCTGCCACCTATCACATTAAAAAAAAAACATTTTTTTTTTTAGATTTGTCACAACGAATCTGTATAGCTTATCTGATCACCCCCATGTATGTTCCGTGATTGTTGGTAGTTTTCGAGAAAATTTTTTTTATGTAGGTATGAGTACGATTTGTCAATGGACAACATTTCATATTTTTAACATGTCCATATTGTTTTTTTATATGAAAGTAGACATAAAATGAACAGACCCATATTTTTTTCTTTTTTAAAAATTTGTCCATTTTCATGCATAAAATAATTATTGAAATTCTTTTTATTCTAAATAGACGTAAGCGCCAAATGACGTCATCGGACGGCTGAATACAGCGATATTCCTTTGCTTATCATTGTTTTAATAAAAAAGGTACTACTGTCAAAGGTAAATAATACTAGTGTCAACATTGTCAACGTCATTCATACATTCAACGTTGACAAGTTGTCTTTTTTTTTGACAGTTACATGTCATGAGTTTGCCATTACGTAAATTTAAAACTATAATGTGCTAAGCAAAGAAATATTTTACATTCTGCCGTCCAATGACGTCATCTTACGTTTTTTAGTTTATTTTTCTCAGTAAATAAGCAATATAAAAAATGAATAAATATATATTCGAGCAGCGGAAAAGTAAACAAAGAATTGGTATTTTTTGTTTCAGAGCTTAGCAATTTTGAAATGTTGTCCATTGTCTTATTGTGTTATTTCTTGCTCTTAGAAAAGCTTATAAAAAAATACCTCGTCTGGCCGTAAACTTTTATAATGGCTTCTTTATTCTGCCTTTATTGTATGGGTAATTGAAGGGCCTTCAGTTTAAACGGATCGTCTAAAAGCAACTCAAATATATATTATCTCACATTAAACAGAAATTTAAAAATGTTTCGACATACATGTATTTGTATAAGTCCTTGATTAGACCACACCTTGAGTATGCTGTGCCTATATGGAATCCTTTGTAAATATGATAAAGCACTTGAAAAAGAGCAAGAATTTTTTTTATTATGTATTAATTATAAATGCTCTCGTGGTTATCAAACTTATAAAGACCTCCTCCAGGATAACATTTAATTAGTTTAAAGAATAGACGTGTGCAGCTTGGAACCACTTTTCTCTATGATCTGTGTCATAACAGGTATGATTGTATCCCGATAGTTAATAAGATATGCTATAGAGTCCCAACTAGAACTCATCCTCGCGTCCCATGTCGGCTGTTTGAAACGTCTCGATGCAGGACTAACGCTGGTAAGCGTTCTCCCTTACACAGGCTAGTGCAAACATACAATGATTTGTTTCACACAGTCGACATGGCTTCTACTCGACCAAGTATGTTTAAGAAAATTATATTAGATAAAATATGTACAATGTAAATGGTCTGAAATGTAATTGAACAATCAGTTGTTCAATTACATTTTAGCTTATTCAAAACCTAGATTTAAACCACTCTTTTTGCGTTTGTCAAAGTAAATATTAGATAAAATCAATATGTGGTAAACGGTGCCGGTGACAGGGTAATTCTTTTAGTTATTTTATTAATTTTGTTAATTAATACTTAACTTTGTTAACTGTTTGTTTACCCAAATAAAGAGAAAAAAAAAACTTGATTGAGATTGTATAATTAACTTCAAAAATTATTTTATATACCTAATCTTTGAAACTTGAAACACGGGGGTAGGTTATAATTATACCTTGACATTGGAACAGTATGAAAATAGTCAAATATTAAATTTTTTAATAGATTCATATTTAAAAATGATATTCGTTCATTCACTTATGTGCTGAATAATTTAAGTCATTCAAATACAACGGGTTTTATTGATAAACATTCCTTGTTAGCTCAAACAGTGTTATGACATTTGACATTTGCAACAAAAAAATTCATACAAAATTTTCAAAAAAACAAGGAAAACTACTTTTTTAACACCGTTTTAGTCAGCAAAGGTTTAACAAACATTTATGAATAAGACCCTAAAAGTTTGAATTAGTGTTCTTTACAGATGCTCCTACCCAGAAGTTATTTATTTTTAACGTTATAAAATTTTACCGTAATAACATTTTTTGTAACAGTGTATATATAACAGTTTTTTATAACAGTGTATAAAAAAATAATACGTTAGACAATGTCTTATTATTAACGCTCCCACACTGATTAAACTTGTTAATATTGGATAAGATTCAATACAGCGTCGGAACGGAAAGTCTCCTAATGTCCTCCTTATAACATAGGCATAAGGTCTTTTCATAGCTCCGAGCTTCGTATTATGTTATTCAACAAAAGTTTTGTTTTCATATCATGTATAAGTTATGTTTTCATCACTGTACGACATTTTATTACATCATTTAACAGTTAAAAACGTTTGTTTCAATTTGTTAAAAATGTTGGTCAACAAATGTTCTCTGACATTTCATACCTGGTGTGCACCATTCTATTTTTGTTTATGGTACTTAGAGCAAAGAGAGCCGGATCATAAAAGTAATTCTTTACGACGCGAAGCGGTAGAGTACCTGATTGTTATCATAATACTTTTAATTCTTTCAAATCTTATGGTAACACGCTTTAGATATTTTGTAATTTTATTACACTTGTTGTTTAGTGTAACTTCCAGACAGTAACTCATGCCTTATTAACTCTCAAGAGACTGTATCATACGTAGGGGTCGTAAAATAGACAGTGTCTAGTGGGCATCGAAAATCAACAAGAAGTATAAATGTTAGACTGTATATTTATGGTCCAGTCAATATGCATTCTATGGTAAGAATTTTGGAATTCGAAATAACCTACATAACTAAGGGTGTCTTACCTTTAAGTAGGTTTAGAGATAAGCAAACAAGTTCATGTTTTTCAACTGAATTCCTTACATTCCCAGACAAGGCACTTATATTATATTAGTGAACTATTAGTTCTCATCATCTTAGCGTGTATCCTAACGTTGCGTCTAACGTTGTCGCTTCGGAGCCCGAGTTACGATACGATCGTGGGAGCCCGCTTGTACCATGTTCCATGGTAATTACAATGAAACGACTTTCGTGCGACCTTCGCGACCTTTAGACAGGGGAACCAGACCAACTAGATCATGGTTGTACACGTCCAGAATCTTTACCTCAAATATTGTAAGTGTCCACAATTTTAAGAAACTATCCGAGACATGCAGGTTTCCTCAAGATGCTTTCAGGTTTCCTCAAGAGACGGCCTCATCGCCGAGCTAAAGGTACATTCATATTGAATATGCACATAGATTTTAAAAATCCAGAGATGCATGCTCGGATTTATCCATTATCATCGCTGTAGCTAAATATCAAAAACGGTATATACTCAATAGCTTGGTATCTAAATACGAGTACGAGAGTGTACAAATCGAGAAAAATATATATTATGGCGAATGTGTCTCCACCCAGGCCAAAGTAATCAGACTGGCAGTAGTAGGTAGTAGTTTTGTAACAGTCCATAAATAAAGAAACATAAAAGTCAACCCACCATATTTTTTACACGAATGCTACTTTATTTGGCTTTTTTTTTTCAATCCAATCCGCATTTGTCCTCGATAGTTTTCTTGAAAATTTATTATCAGCTTTTAATTTAATACAACCACGCTATCCATACGTATTATGTGAATACATAGATATCTTCCTACTTCCTCTATCTTCCTTTCTCAGAGTCTAAAATCATTATGGAATCACTTGGCTAGGAATCAATGAAAGTTGAGATATGTATGTGTGGAATCTATACTAATATAATAAAGCTGAAGAGTTTGTTTGTTTGTTTGTTTGAACGCGCTAATCTCCGAAACTACTGGTGCGATTTGAATAATTCTTTTTTTGTTGGATAGTCCATTTATCGAGGAAGGCTATAGGCTAAATAACATTACGCTATGACCAATACGAGCAAAGACAGAGCGGTAAATGTGTAAAAAACGGGGAAAATTATTCATTTTTGAAGGCTTTCTTTGCGTGCGCTGCGAAAACGGTTCAAGATACACAAAAAATATGTATGAAAGAATTATTCCTCTATACATGATCTAAAAAAAGTCCGCGACGGCATATGTCTATCTTTTAAGGTTTAGTCACAATGACCGTTTTTATGGTACCAAATTTGGTCGAAATAATTTGTTTAAGTTGTATCAACATAATAATATTAATCTTTATTCAAATATAAATATAAATATGTTGTTGGTTAAGAGTACTTCATTGTGAATAAAATTGTCTTTGACATAGCTTAATTTCAACAAAAAACTTTAAAGATTACAATGATAAATAACTCCGAAACAAAACCAACTCGCTCTCTGCGCTCACTGCGCTGGCCGGCGCGGCGGGAGAGAGGCGGTGCTTGCGGGCAAGCCGGGAGGGGGGTGCAGCTCTACGAGATACCATGCCGCGCGGCTCACTCGCGCGGTCGGCTCCCTACTGAACGGTTGAATACAGCGCTAATTAATTATTAGTTATTAATTATTTGGGGGGAGGTAGTATAACTTTCCCGTCAAAATTACTTTCTGTAGGAGACGGGAAAATACCTCATTCTAATAATAAAATTGAAATTGATTGCGATTTAGGAGTAAAAGTGGGTAACATCGAGGAATTAATAACTAAGGTATACCCTGACATCAGCCAAATAGAAAACAAGGACCACCAATGGATGTGTCAAAGAGCAATATTGGCGGCAAGAAATAGTAACGTTGACGAAATAAATGATATAATTTTAAGTAAACTCCCAGGAGATATTGTAACCTACACATCCATTGATACCGTGATGGATCAAGAAGATGTAGTTAATTACCCACAGGAGTTCCTCAATTCCTTGAACCCAAGCGGCCTTCCCCCACATTCTCTTAATTTAAAAATAGGTGCCCCAATCATTTTACTAAGAAATCTCAAACCACCAAATTTATGCAACGGGACCCGACTTCAAGTAAAATTTCTGCGCAATAACGTCATCGTTGCAATAGTTTTGACTGGTCCAGCAGTTGGTCAAACAGTCCTCATACCCCGCATCCCAATGATACCCAACGACTTACCTTTCAATTTTAAAAGAATACAATTTCCGATTAAATTATCCTTCGCAGTCACAATAAATAAATCACAGGGGCAGACATTCAAACACGTGGGGATCGATTTACGCCAAGACTGTTTTTCGCACGGCCAGTTATACGTCGCCTTATCAAGATCAGGTTGTGGCGAAAATCAATATATTCTTCTGCCACAAGACAATAAAACAAAAAATGTAGTATATGCAGAAGTTCTATAATAATTTAATTTACTTAAAAAATTGTACAGATATAAATAGTTTGGAACTCGAAAAAAAAACATAGGTTTTATCCTAAAAATTCTGCGGAAACTCGACCATTCCGAAAATCCCGCAAGAACGGGAACTATGTGGGAAAAACCAAAAATCTGCCGGAAGTCACTATTCCACGCGGACGAAGTCGCGGGCAAAAGCTAGTCTAGAATAAATAATGTTTTACGAGCATTATTGTTCATTCTAAAAAACACAATTTTGCTACGAATTTCATAAAGAATTACCTACTTACTTAACTATAATTTTAATAAACATTATTTAATCTATTAGAAACATAAAATAATTAGGTAGATAACTATATTAAATCCTTCTTTAAGTAGAAGTTTTAAGTTACTCGCCAAATTAAAAAAGGTTCTTGAAAAGAAGATAGATAGATATTCTTCATTGCACAAAAACAAAATACAAGTATGATACAACAACAACATACAGTACAATAAGGCAGTTTTATCGCTTAGAATAAGAATCGTTTAAATAGAAAGACAGATAAGTTTGTGCCGGTTCCGTGATCAAAGACCACACATTTAATAAGAAGGAAGAAAATTGCCGCCTCTTGCACTCTCTCACCTTAGGTGTTGCCTTCACAAAGACGACAAGAGCCATCAAATCAACTAGCTACCCCTGATGAGTGGGCTATACCTAAAGTTAAATGAATTAGAGAAAACAGTTTTTGTATTACCTACAAAAAGCCATCATCATCATAAAACCTGAACTAGATAAGCAAACTTTAGCTATCAGACTCAGATCATCGGATCTTGTTTTCGTCAGATTTTAATTATATAAATTGTTCGGTAATATTTTAATTGTTTAAATAATTTCATTTCTGAAACTATTCCCACCCAACCTAATAGGTAGGTAGGTAAGTAAGGGGAGTAGTCGAATAAATCATGCGATAAGAAGGAAATGGTTGGTTTAATAAGTATTTTATCTTCATGTTCTTCCGCAACACAATAGATATAAGAAAGATGGAAACAAAAAATATTTATTATAGTCCAGATTAATGGTTGCCATATGTACCTCTTATCAAGTTAGCGAATATCTGTATATTCGAATACGGTTAAAACGGCTATAACATGGCAGTTCAAAGATTGAAAACGTGTACTATTCCAAGGTTCATTTAACGGGACTTAAACCACCTTCTTATAAATCACGATCTAAATTTACTACCGTACTAAATCTCATGTCATCCCATTCCAACACGCAATGTGAAAAGGGGATGACACGAAATTTGTTGCGGGACTATCTATAGTTCCCGAATTGTAATAAAGGGGAAACAATTTTACATCGTTTTATAAATATCTGTAACACGTTCAGAATAATTATCTCATATATTGTAAGCATCCAAAAGTTTTAAGAATATATCCGAGACGTGCATGTTTCCTTACGATGTTTTCCCTCACCGCTGAGCCAATGGTATACAAATGCACATAGAATTAAAAAATCCAGAGTTGCATGCTCGGCTTCGAACCAAGAACTCCTGTATGACAGGTGCTTCCTTATCCACTCAGTTACCATCGCTCATATGGTGGTATATACCAACTTATAAAAAGATGTAACTTTAAAACAACTGATCTATCAATACTTATTTCAAATAATAAAAAGCAAGCTGTCAAGTTTTGGTGAAATACCTAACCTAGTCTACCCAAAACAACCGTTAATTTAACCTATAAAATTAGGACCTGAATTGAATAAATATTTTTGACTAGCTTTTGCCCGCGACTTCGTCCGCGTGGAATAGTGACTTCCGGCAGATTTTTGGTTTTTCCCACATAGTTCCCGTTCTTGCGGGATTTTCGGAATGGTCGAGTTTCCGCAGAATTTTTAGGATAAAACCTATGTTTTTTTTTCGAGTTCCAAACTATTTATATCTGTACAATTTTTTAAGTAAATTAAATTATTATAGAACTTCTGCATATACTACATTTTTTGTTTTATTGTCTTGTGGCAGAAGAATATATTGATTTTCGCCACAACCTGATCTTGATAAGGCGACGTATAACTGGCCGTGCGAAAAACAGTCTTGGCGTAAATCGATCCCCACGTGTTTGAATGTCTGCCCCTGTGATTTATTTATTGTGACTGCGAAGGATAATTTAATCGGAAATTGTATTCTTTTAAAATTGAAAGGTAAGTCGTTGGGTATCATTGGGATGCGGGGTATGAGGACTGTTTGACCAACTGCTGGACCAGTCAAAACTATTGCAACGATGACGTTATTGCGCAGAAATTTTACTTGAAGTCGGGTCCCGTTGCATAAATTTGGTGGTTTGAGATTTCTTAGTAAAATGATTGGGGCACCTATTTTTAAATTAAGAGAATGTGGGGGAAGGCCGCTTGGGTTCAAGGAATTGAGGAACTCCTGTGGGTAATTAACTACATCTTCTTGATCCATCACGGTATCAATGGATGTGTAGGTTACAATATCTCCTGGGAGTTTACTTAAAATTATATCATTTATTTCGTCAACGTTACTATTTCTTGCCGCCAATATTGCTCTTTGACACATCCATTGGTGGTCCTTGTTTTCTATTTGGCTGATGTCAGGGTATACCTTAGTTATTAATTCCTCGATGTTACCCACTTTTACTCCTAAATCGCAATCAATTTCAATTTTATTATTAGAATGAGGTATTTTCCCGTCTCCTACAGAAAGTAATTTTGACGGGAAAGTTATACTACCTCCCCCCAAATAATTAATAACTAATAATTAATTAGCGCTGTATTCAACCGTTCAGTAGGGAGCCGACCGCGCGAGTGAGCCGCGCGGCATGGTATCTCGTAGAGCTGCACCCCCCTCCCGGCTTGCCCGCAAGCACCGCCTCTCTCCCGCCGCGCCGGCCAGCGCAGTGAGCGCAGAGAGCGAGTTGGTGTTTTGTTTCGGAGTTATTTATCATTGTAATCTTTAAAGTTTTTTGTTGAAATTAAGCTATGTCAAAGACAATTTTATTCACAATGAAGTACTCTTAACCAACAACATATTTATATTTATATTTGAATAAAGATTAATATTATTATGTTGATACAACTTAAACAAATTATTTCGACCAAATTTGGTACCATAAAAACGGTCATTGTGACTAAACCTTAAAAGATAGACATATGCCGTCGCGGACTTTTTTTTAGATCATGTATAGAGGAATAATTCTTTCATACATATTTTTTGTGTATCTTGAACCGTTTTCGCAGCGCACGCAAAGAAAGCCTTCAAAAATGAATAATTTTCCCCGTTTTTTACACATTTACCGCTCTGTCTTTGCTCGTATTGGTCATAGCGTAATGTTATTTAGCCTATAGCCTTCCTCGATAAATGGACTATCCAACAAAAAAAGAATTATTCAAATCGCACCAGTAGTTTCGGAGATTAGCGCGTTCAAACAAACAAACAAACAAACTCTTCAGCTTTATTATATTAGTATAGATTTGAAAAGAACTAATCTGATGAAGTAAAAATTCACATTTATTCAAAGAGATACATGAGTACCTATTACAAATATGTTTAAACTTTTGGTCATTTATCTACGTTCAGGTATCCGCATTTACGCTCTCTTCCTCAAAATATGAATAATTTCAACGATTAATCAGTGTCAATGCCAGTTCAAGTTATCTGTTGGGAGTGCCGTGTTGTAGATTTTCCTTGGAAACTAAAATTGAATATTAATAGTAACTTTCAGTTTTATTTCTTATATTAATAATAATAATAATTCTCACTACATCTCATAGGTTGACCTGATTCCGTACTAAGTAGCTTAAGCACTTGTGTCTATTATCTTTTAGTCATACGATAGAGACTTAGACAAATTGTCTAAGGATGGAGATATAAGACCAAATCCCAGATCAAAACACATGCATATGTCTATAATATAATGTTGGAATCAATAGCCATGAGATATTAGTATATTATGTAAACTGCAAACAAATACATAATTTAATTTGAAACTGGTATGGTGTACAATGCTTTGTTGGTCTAGTGCTTTACGTATCGGGCCGTGATCTCGTGGTCCTGGCTTCGATTCCCGTAATGTCAGTTGTACCATTAACTTGTACCATTGATAGTACAAGTGACACAACGTTATGTCAATAGTACCATGAAAGAAATAAAAGATATTCCCCGTAATTGTTACCGCAAAAAAAATACATAAATCTAAATTGATGGGGATTTGTGAAATAGCCCGTTTGTAGAAGGTGTATCTTATTGCTAAAAAAAATCACATGAACTAGGATATGTCGGTCTTCGTGAATAAACTAGATAACTAAATTAAGATAAAAAGGAGTTATTGAAAGTAAAAGGTATATGGAGGTTGGTAAACGATTTATTTCGTGACCAGTACAATACCTTCCATTCCGTCAAATACAACACTCATAGAAATGTTTGTAATGGTACTACTGACCCTAAATAAGTGTCGCTAGTACAATTGATGGTACTATCGACACAATGTTGTGGCACTAGTACCATCAATGGTACTCGTCAATGGTACAACTGACATTACGGGGTTCGATTCCCGGGTCGAGCAAAAAGCAAGTTTCGATTTTTTTTTACATTTCTCGGGTTTGTGATCACCAATCCGCATTAGGCAAGCATAATTAAGCCTAATTCCATCATAGTAGCGATAACTTGATTTCTATGATGGAGGCCTTTGCACTGCAGTGGGACAGAATATAGGCTGATATATCATGGTGTACGAACAAAATATGCGGGTCCGTTAAAAAGGTTTAGGTGGGTTCTAACAACTCCAATAGGTAGATAAAGGGATCTGTTTATCCATGCCAAAATTGCCTTTTAAGGTGCTTGTCAAAAAGGCCTCTCAAACTTCTGACGCGTGACCGTAGTTAGTTAAAAGGGCTAGAAGAGGTAACTTTTAGCACCGCGATTAAATTTATATTCGTTTTTTTTTAAGTATAGTAATCTCTATATATTTGTAAATATAGACTCACACGTTGGGTTAATAACATTTCTTGATTTTCCTAAATTGATCCGACGACCCTAATTGAGCGACAGCTAAGATTAGCTGTCGCTTTGGTGCCCCCTTTTGTAGGGTATGCTTAGACCATGATTCCGGTTTTGGGTCCAGTAATGACAATGAAGCGACTGCCGTCTGACCTTTGCAACCCTTTAACATGGGAACACAGACCAACTAAATTATGGTTACACGTTTCAGAAAATATCCAAAACTTGCAGGTTTTCTCGCGATGTTTTCCCTCACCGCGTTAATGGTAGATACACGCATATATATGCGTATTTCTCTAGATTGTGTCCAGATAGTGCATGATCGGTTTAGTACCACGAGCCCTCGCATGGAAGGCGTGTTCTAATCGACTGAGTTACCATCACTCCTATTTTGCACCATGGAGAGCATTGGATGAAAAAATCACAGATTTTAGCTAACCAACAAGTGATTATCTGTAGGTCCACATCCACTGCATTTTTTTTTGTGATAGGTGGCAGACGAGCAGACGGATCACCTGATGGTAAGTGATTGCCGCCGCCCATGGACACCCGCGACACCAGTGGAGTCACTAGTGCGCTGTCAACCATTAAACCTCCCTTTCCCCCTGAATTGGACCTCCGATACTCACGCAGCGAAACACAGCACAATGCTGCTTCATGTCGGTTTTCTATGAGGCCGTGGTGCAATGAGGTACATTTGTTGAGTTTTGCCGCAAACTTTTTTTTTTCTATAATTCGTGCTAGATACATTTGTGCTTAGATGGTGAGTTAGATGTATGATTTTCAGCTGCTGTGGACATGAGAATTACCTATTAAGAATTTAAAACATCAAAATACCTACAAAGCACAATAATTACAACATTAGGTACTAAAATTTAAATCTTGCTCATAAATCATTATTAATGTAGTTTTAGTGATGTACACTATTTGTGCCAAAGCGACTAGGCTAAAACTAAACTGTGACGTTCACAAGAATGGAAAAGTGAAAAAGAGCTGCATTTGTTCTGCATTTCAAAGAAGTTTGAACCACACCCTCACCCACACTGCCACCCCACACTACCACCCCACTCATTATGTTTTTAAAGTAATTCCATTATATTTTCTTTAAGTAAGTGGGTAAGCAAGAAAACGTTTAAGTGGCATACTTCATACTGCTAAATTGCTGTATTTTTCGACCATTCTGCCATCCACATGAACAGTGAGTAGTTGAATGCCCTTAAGTAGGGGCCGTCGAGAACTGCTTAACTTTGGCTCTGGTCCCCATGAATTGGCGGCGCGCCAGTGAATCGTATAATTTATAAGGAGATTCACTGATTTTCTTTTTTCTTATCATATGCCCCCTTTGGATATTAGGGCGAGCATTTCGTAAGGGTTGCCTCGTACTTAGGAGTTTCACTTTTCTCCAGCTAGTTTTAACTGTTACCATTATTCAATTTTGCTTAGGCTAGATATGTTTTCGCCAAACTGAATCTGTGCCATGAAACGCGCCGGACCGAATACACTGACGAAGTAGGAGAAGAAAACGTCACAGAGTAAAAGATATTATATTCCATATTTAGTCAGCTGAAATGCAATTCTATATCACCTAGATAAAAACTCGCGGCAGACGGTAGAGTATTTGATTAAATTAATCAAATATACCACAGTTACTTCCCCTATATGACAACTTTGAACAACTTAACTGACATATATCATTCATTCGGAATGAATGAAATACTCTATCGTCTGCCGCGAGCCTTTGCTGGTAGTGTACTTAGACTTGTAGTAGTAATGGCTACGCGTGGCTTGTCAGATAGGAGGACCTTATGCTTTATTTTAGCGTTTAACGTGCATGGTTATTAAATAAATAGTATAAGTGTTTGCCGAGAGGTTGTAACCCAGAAATTGTTTAAAATATATCCGGTTTAGTAGCTAAAAATAAAAATCGATTGGCGTCGCCAGTATGCCCTACCCTTACTCTATCACCTTAAATAGGGGGAGAAACGCGTTATGGGAGTTTAGCAATTTAAATGTTAAAATCTCGATATCATTTTGTGGGCTCCTAATATTAAATGAAAAACAAATGGTTTCACATTTTTGTAAATTCAGCCCTTAAGGGGGTTAAAAAAGGGATTGAAGTTTGTATGATAGTCCGTCGTCTTTGATGTTAGGAATGTGAAAAATTGTACTTATACCTAAGTATAATTTGAAATAAACAGAAATTCACTTTAACGTTTTGGTTCGGTGAAATAGAGGGTGAAATGCAGTATGGGGGTTTGTTAATTAGTAAAGTAAGAGACATTAAATTTATGTTTGGGCACGAGTTATAAATAAAAAAGTGACTTTTGAAATGTTATCCCCTAAGGGGTAGTGGCGCGGTTTTGAAGTTTGAATGAAGACTAAAAGTGCGTGAGTAACGCCTTGTAAACAAATATTTCACAACATCACATACATTGATCTGACTCCGAGACAGGTAGCTCAAGCACCTGTGTTACGGATATCAGAACCAACAGCGGAATCACAAATATACATATTAAACTGTTTTTTTTTGTAAATACTTATTATATGTACCTATACAGACAATAAGCCTTCAGACTATCTAATAAAATGTTAAATCTAATATCGCAGCTAATTCGAACATTAATTATGCCTCGTCCGCGATGGCGCTAAAAGCTCTAGCGAAATAACTCTATAAATACACTAAAGTTGAACTTCCGATTAATAACTCAGAAGGCACTTCTAGGGAATAAATATTCTTCTTTACATTACAAAACATAGAGAATCTGGTTAGATTACTGGTAAACGAGTGGAGGATGTCCCTCATTATATTTAAGGTAGCAGGGTAGCGTAATATTTCAGTACGGATTACTGATCCATGTTGTTATAAGTACTTATTCAGTTCTCTTTTCCATTATCTTTTACGACCGTAAAAAGATTGTAAACACCATTTGTTATTTTTCTTCATTAATATTTTTTAATAAAAAGATGTTCTCATTATACATTAACATACTTATAAGAGTATACAGTATGAGCCATTATTTGAGTGCTTATTGCCATGGGAAGGGGAGGGCGAGGCTCTACATTATCAGAAGCAAGCACTTTTTGAACTGTTTTCGAGCAACCGGGGTCGGTAGTGCACATTACTCTCGTTTTATCTCTACCTCGTGTTGAGGCTGTACACGTTAAAATGTCTAGATAATTTCAGAACGAATCTGCCATAATTTATCATGAAAGAGGAAAGTAAGCGTATTTTTTATTTTTTATAACGGGTATGCGGAAGAATGCTATGTAGGAATATCAAAAAATATATATACCTATGCCTATAGGTAACAATGAATAGAAAAGTACTGAAAATAAAGATCATTGATTGACACATATGATTTGTACAAACGAGATTACATAATATAATTTCAAGCTTTTACAATTATTATATTTATAATACTTGTAGGTAGGTATATCAATATGAAATATTTTTTTAATGAATAATCCAGGCACCGAATTATGTTTGGTCATTTTTGGAATCCAGCGAGTAAACCAATTCTACGTTTTAAAAAGTCTTGTCAGACTTTTTAATGTGAAAAATCGCGCAACTTAACTATTCCTAGTTGTCTAGTACCTACTAAACTCAATATGATGCATGCCACTAAACCTTATCTAATTATTCAGACGCGTTTATAGTAATGGTTGACTATCAATCTTGTCAATATTTTCGGGCATTGAAGCACATTGAGGCATTATTTTGTCCCTAATCGTTCTCTTTCGCTGGACTGTAGAGACAAATTACCTGTCAACATCAACTGTTGTATTCTTTGTGTAATCTGATCTTTGTATCTGGCGCAACAAGTAACGCCAGGAGGGAAGTCATGAAATATGTTTCCATATTCATTCTAGATAGGTGCCTATACTCGCATCGTATTTATCAATCTTTCGTAGCTTGGTACAAAATTTAAGTATTTTTTATTTAGCAACTCTAGTGTTATTACACTACTACTATTGCAGAGACTGAAAACAGCGAAACTGCAATTTACGAGTAACTCACAGTAGGAGTGGATTAAATAATTTAAATTTTAATGTTCTTAGGAAGATACGAGGTCATCCCGAACTGTTGTCGACTGACGCACGCGATAGTTTTGCTGTTGCTAATATAGGCACAATTGTCAAAAGGTATTTGGTGTCAATTATGTTATACTAACTCATATGCAGCTGCTGTTTGTGGCAGTTGCAGCATATGCTGAGGCTGAGCTTTGTTGGCCGCAACTTTTTGTCTCTGTACCTTGTTTTCTCTGTTTTCTTCTATGTATAATGTGTTGTGGTCAGTAAATTGTTACTTATCTTATGTTTATTCACCAAACGTTGGTCTTTGATTGGTACTTATTTAGTAGATAGATATTAAAATAAGTTTATTTTACTAGCATGGACAAGCTGTTATTCGTTAGTCTACAAACTAAACGAGCATATTGATTTCCCCGCAGACCTTCATCGGCACGTTTTACTACTTTTATGAGTTATCATGCGTTTTTAAGTGTGATAAATTGATTTTATTTGTGACTGTTTTCGAAGTGAGGAACAAAGAAGTGTAGGAAATTCTTGCTATATTAAGGAAATGTATGATGAAAAGACAGTTAAGTATTTACACTGTGAGTGTCATTCATAGTGGTGAATAAATTAGGTTAGTATTTGGCGTGGTAAAGATTTTAGGGAGGAACACAAAAGTCTATACGTATAAATAAGTAATTAGTTTTTCTATGAACGCGTCTATATAAAAGAAAGTCTAGGTTAATTTTATAAACTATCTACAGCAAACAAAATCAATCAATCAGGTTGTAAGAGCTACAATTGGAAAAATATTAGTTTCACTCAAACCAAGGACAAAATAATGAAATAAGGATTTTTGTCTACGTAGAGCTACAAATTAAAAATAAAGTATAACAAATGTATTACCTATGACGAATAGCATCTTCATGTACCCGCACACGCCTTGCCGATTTCATTCTCACCTAAACATTTTATGCCAATGAATAAGTGGGGTTGGTAATTTGTAAAAAATGTGGAGTTAACATTGAATCTGCACCTTGGGTAAATTACCCTTAGGTAAGGGTAGCCTGTAGGTAGGTAACTACAGGTGAAGCTCGACTGCTATCGCCATTAGTCAATCATTGACACGGCGTTTGTTTGGGTCGCGACAAAAACAAAGACAGTCCCCGCCAGTAGACGCGTGTATGACAATGTACGTAGGTAAGTATATGTGTGTTTGAATACAAAAACGTTGTGTTGGTAAACGAAAACGTACACCTACGACACAATAGACACGCTGTATTGCGAACCTTTAGTTGCTAAATTATTGACTTTTCCATTAGAAAAGAGCTTTAGGATTCCGCTGGGGTCAAGCGCGGAAGGTCAGAACATAAAAAATTTAACTTGTTATAAATCTTTCATCATTTTCTAGAACGGAGCATATTATTTTTATTTAATTTAAGGGGTTAGTCTTACCCTGCATGAGATGCGTTTCTATGCAGATTTTCATTGATGTTTTTGAGAAAACTAGAGTTCGTCGGCTACTTATAATTAATGCTAAATTGGCACGTCAGCGGCGGCGCACTGCCGCTACCCGCCGTCATATTTTTTAATCACGTAATGTAATGCGAAAAATCTGTTCGAACAACCGCTACGAGGTACCTACTTTTAATGGTAAACTATCGATCCAAATATAGAAGGGTACTTCGTACGCCATTAACCGAAGTCACTCTAGCAATTATGTACAAAGGCATAAAGCACAATGCGATATCAAAGTGGCATGCCAATATTTTTATAATTTATCCATTTCATTCAATACACCCATACATAACGACACCTAGTACATGATACTGGTTTTAACGTCGTGCAATTATAATCATCGATATTAATGACATACATACCTTAAAATTCACAGCCAATCTAAACAACTGAAAACTGACATCCATAAATATTTACATTCCGGTGGAGTGAAGACGCGCGATCGCGTGCTTTATGGTGTACGAGTTAGAATCGTAGGTGGAGTGCGGGCGCGGGCGGTGTTCGGCGGCGGGCGCGCGGCGCGAGGCGAGCGGCCCCGGGGCGCCGGCATAGCACGCGGCACGCATGGGTCCGCGCGGGCGCTCGGCGCGGCGGCGGCGAGCGCGGTCAGAGCGCGACTGCCGCGCCGCCCGCCGTGCCGCCCCAGCCCGCCCCAGCCCGCCGAGCCGCCAGCCCGCCGCACGCGAGCGCGCCCGCCCGCGCGCCTCTAATTCTAATTGTTGCCCACCTACCTCCGACTATCCAGGTCATCGTACCTGCAGTTGATTCTACCCCCTAAGCGAAAAACTCGGTTATAATTTGCATATTTAACATTAATCTTCAGTTTATTCCAAAATTAGGTGCGTCCCTGATTTAATTAAAAGAAAGTAGGATACATTGATCATTTATTTAAGAAGCGTACACTTATTACGAGAAACATTACAGAGAGGGAGAGATTAGATTTTATTTATTTACATTGTAGATGAGATATAGACGTGTATAGGATATATAGTAGAAAGAATATGGGTAAAGCATTTCCACTAAGAGAAGATATACATAGATGCGTATATGAAAATGTGATAATGCGGAAAGGAAAACCCCCGGGGAGTAGCCTACCAATCCTATTGTTTGCGCCGTAGTACGTAGTGCCCGTGTGTTGTAGGTAGGCGCTGTACATTTATCTCCAGATAGTGGCACTATGCAGAACAACCTGAAGGGAAGCTATTCTGCAATTTATGAATGCCCAGCCATTTCGCGTAGAGTTCGCTACGTCGTGTTGTAGGAAAAAGTGAGGCCGCTGGTGGGTCAGTTTAGTTATTTCTCTGCAGTGGGAATAATTTCCATACAAGTGTAAGTAATGATTTCTTTTCTAAGGCAATTTTTTCTCAAAATAATAACAAGTGAAACGGTTGTTGTACTATCATTGATAGATATTATTATTTCCACACGAAACAATCGGTTGCATTAGTTAGGTTTGAAATAATAATACTGTATCGACTCTTATCTAAAACTAAAATACCTACATACGTTTTCGATTCTTAACTTACGTAGGTATGTACGTATATCCACACATCAAAGTATACAATTTCTCATTCGATTCTCATCTTAATGTCAAACACTTTCGGTTTAATATCTATTGCGGATGTTTGACAGATTGTAGTAATCTGATGTGTGGCCGTTGTACTATTTCCCCCTTATTACAAATCGCGAACTAAGGATAGTCCGACCGTGGGAGAGCCACGCTTTGGCATGAATGGGCCGGCTCGACCGGAGTGATACCACGGCCTCACAGAAAACCAGCGTGTAGCAGCACTGTGCTGTGTTGTGCTGCGTGAGTGAGGGTACCGGACGCTCAATCCGGGGGAAGGGAGGGTTTAAAGGTTGGCAGCGCACTTGTGACTCCGCTGGTGCCGCGGGTGTCCTTGGGCGGCGGCAATCGCTGACCATTAGATGATCCGTCTGTTCGTCTGCCGCCTATGACATAAAACTCGTGCCATCCCCTTTTAACATTGTGTGTTGGAACGGCATGACATGAGCTTTAGTATGGTAATAACTTTAGTTCGTGATTTGTAATAAGATGGTGTAGTACCTATGCATACGCCACAATAATAATATTGTTGTATATTATGCTCATTGAATGCGAATTCTTACGTTTCGAGGTCTTACTCAGAACCATACTCGTACGTATAGTCTACTTAGTTTGTTCATTGATCACTTTTGATGGAAAACATTTTTTTTTTGGATTTTTGTCCAGTATTGTTTCAGTTCTCTTGTGAATGAGTAAGGTTTTCGATGATAAATGAAGCCGTTTCGTATTCAAAAAGCAAATTCATCCTAATCGCCTCTCTTGTCAACATAAAACTTAATTACTTAGCTCGCGTACTACAGTTTTTGTTGAGTAAAATATATTTGAATATTATTTTATTTTTCTGATGAAAAAGCAAAAACCTAATCATATTGTATAAACAAAATCATGTGCCTGGAACAGCGAGCAGTCGCCACCTGTTACCTTGGGCCCACAATATTGCAAATGTAGGTCTATACAGAATGACGCAGCTGCACAACTTGGGAACTTTAGGTACTTAATTAAATACGCTTGTCATTCAGATACTAATCCCTTTAGAGAATAAACGCTTTACTACCTTTATTAGATTACACATAATCATTATCGCTATTGGTAACATGGAACATGTGCTTTTTTGCCGTCTAAATAAAGTTAAATTTCAGGTCACTCTACTTTTGAAGAACCAAAGTTCTTAACTACTCAATAAAAACAATGGACAATACGACATAAATCATTTTCCGAAATAAAAAGTACTATTTCTAGATTATATTCATAGAAATTTAAGAAAAATAATTCCAGATTTTTTAAACAGATAGTTATGGAGAAAAAAATAAAATGTAAAAATCCTCCTGTGACGTCATCACTCGGCATTACAAATTAATAACGCTTGAACTCGCGTTATTTAAAAAAAAAGTAAAATCTCTTATTATAAAATGACAAGACAAAGTAATGACACAAGGAAAGTCGCCAAAGAACGTCAATACCGATACGTATGGGTAAAATACGGCCAGATATATGTGCGCAAGAATGACACAGCGGGCGCTATTCTCATCCGCAATCTGAGCTCGTTGGATAAGTTGTAGGCGTGTTGTAGTTTTAGTTTTGTTTTGTTTTTTTTTTTCTCATTGAATTTTTAATTTGGTTTAATTTTCTCATAATGTTAAGTAATTTAAGTATTTTTTATCAGAATTTGGGCAGAGCAAGATCCAAAGTACAGGAAATGTATCTGAATATAGTTAACAATGATTACGACATAATTTGTGTAACTGAAACTAACTTTGATAGCAGTGTTTTTGATGGCGGATACATAGATGGAAGGTACACTGTATATCGACGCGACCGTGAGAGTTCTTGCTCACATAAACAGAGTGGTGGAGGAGTATTAGTAGCAATTAAGAACCACATCAAAGTTATTCGCCAAACATCTTGGGAGAGTAGGGTTGAGGATATCTGGCTTTCTATCTTACCACAAAGCTGTAAAGAGAACACCCTAAATTTATGTCTCTGTTACTTACCGCCGGATTTGCCTGTTGTCGACGTTAGCGCATTCCACTCAAACACGCAAAATGTTATTCTGAACTCAACGGCGGGGAATGATTTTCTCTTGACTGGCGATTTCAATAGCGCAAACCTTACTTGGAACAGGCATAATATGTCTTCAGCATTAACGCCATCTGACCCTCGGGATAGTAGAGCGGTGTTACTTCTTGATACTATGCATATTGGTAGCCTCACTCAGTTAAATACGATTCCAAATACAAATAATAAATACCTCGATTTAGTACTATCTACCATGTCTTATGATAGCATCTCTGTTACAGAGGCAGAACCCTTATGCTGCTCTGACTCTCATCACTTAGCATACAATATTAAAATTAGAAGGCTTACTCAGAATCATTCTTTGACTCCTAAACTTACGAAACGCTTTAATTTTAATAAATGTGAGTATGAGAAATTAAAAACAGAGCTAAGCGCCGTTAACTGGACTGAGTTGCTGTCATCAGCAGATGTTAATATATGCGTTAATCTATTTTACAGTAAGCTTAATGAACTCATTTCAAAATACACACCATATGTAAAACATCGCTCAAATAAATATCCTACTTGGTATAGCCAGGCGCTAATTAGCTGCATTAGGGAAAAGAATAAGTTCCATAAACGTTACAAGAGGTATTCTAATCCACGAGACTATGATACTTTTTCTTTGCTGAGAAGGAGGAGCAAGTTACTTTTGGCACATTGTTACAAAATATATTTGCAATCAGTTGAAGAGTCATTGTCTGACGACCCTCGAGCGTTTTGGCGTTACGTCAACAATAAAAAGGGTAGCATAACGATACCTGATACGCTATCGTTACACAACAATACCGCGGTAGATGGACAAGGTATATGTGACCTCTTTTCGGAATATTTTGGCTCAGTGTACAGTAGCAATCAGGGATCGTTAACCTTGAAAAATATGCCGGATATTATGCCCTCTTCCCTCAGCAATCTAAATATGCATATTCACCGTCGTGATGTACTTTCCAAAATCAGGCGTCTTGATACACATAAGGGATCTGGTCCTGATGGTATTCCTCCTAAATTCATAAAATACTGCGCCGAGGAACTATCCCACCCTTTAGCGCTTATTTTCAACCGCTCAATTGAATCAGGTGTCTTTCCCTCTTGCTGGAAGGTTGCTCATATTGTACCTATCTTTAAAGCAGGCGACAAAACGTTGTGTGTGAATTATCGGCCAATTAGTATCTTGTCTTGCATGGCTAAAATTTTTGAGAGCTTAGTATACCCTCCCCTTTACAATCACTTGATCAAATACATAACTGATAAACAGCACGGCTTTGTAAAAAAGAAATCTACTTTAAGCAACTTGTTGGTATTTAAAAACTACCTCTGTCAAGTCTTTGCTTCTAGAGGACAAACGGATGCTATTTACCTAGACTTTAGCAAGGCTTTCGATAAGGTTGATCACTCATTACTCTGCTTAAAACTGGCGCACTACGGGATCCATGGTTGTTTGTTAAGATGGATAATGTCATACTTAGAGAACCGAACTCAACTTGTGGCTGTTAAAGGTTTTATGTCGGCACCAATATCGGCGACATCTGGGGTTCCGCAGGGTTCTCATCTCGGACCGCTCTTTTTTGTTGTTTTTATTAACGACTTGCCTAGCCGACTGTCGTCACAAGCTCTCTTGTACGCTGACGACTTAAAAATTTTTACGAGAGTCGATGATATCAACCAGTGCTTAGAGCTTCAGAAAGATTTGGGTGTCGTGGTCGAGTGGTGTTCAGAGAATGGAATGTTTCTCAACATCGATAAATGCTGTACTGTTTCCTTCACTGCTAAAAAACAGAAACTAAATTACTCATATAGCATACAAGACAAGATAATATGCAGAAAGGAAACAATCAGGGACTTAGGTGTTCTATTCGATGAGCAATTAACCTTCAGACCTCATTATGAGCAGATCTTGAAAAGGGGTAACAGATTACTTGGATTTATAATAAGATGTTGCAAGGACTTTAAGAAACCAAAGAGCACCCTATGCCTTTTTTACAGCCTTGTAAGGAGCATCATGGAGTACTGTTGCCCAATTTGGTCGCCTTTTTATAAAAACCATGCGGATAGTTTAGAGAGAATACAGAAGCGATGCTTGCGATACCTAACCCGCAAGCATAACTACGGTCGCTCCCTAAATAATTATGAAGCGCGACTAGTAAAATTTGATGTAATGCCGCTTAAAACTCGACGCATAAGATATGACCTTCTATATTTGCATAAAATTTTGCACTCTACTGTCGAAGCTCCGGATCTTCTATCGGCTCTCAAAATTAATATTCGATATAGATGTCGTAATCCCAACATATTTCATATCCAAGTTTACAGAAATAACACGTCGTATTATAACCCCCTGGTCAGAATGTGCCGTACCTACAACGAGCTGTTCCGCCGCAACAGAGACATAAATATAGAATTAGATATTTTTGATGGCAACTTTTCTCGCTTTAAGAAGGCCATATCCAACACTCTAAAAGAGGAATTGTTGATTTCTCCGTAACAAATTAGTTGTTAACGTGAGTTGAACGTTAAACGTTGATTTGTGTCGTATTGTGGTAGCATACCTGAATTAACTAAGCATGTTGTGTATACTATTTATGGGCTACGGTCCAGTTATGTTTGTAGAGCACTAATTATACCATGCAATGACTGTATCCTGTCTGTATACCAATTTATAAATAAATAAATAAATGACAGTGACAGTACTTAAAGTTTCCTAAAACTTTTTTTATTAGGCATATTGGCCAGAGATCACTAATGTAGCCTCAGGACTACGTCACTTCCGGCATATTAATAAATAATTTATAAAATAAATATTCCAATAAAAAGACACATTTAATGATAACTAAAAATATGGGTCATCTTTTTTCTCTTTCTTTATTCAAAAAGCGTATAAAAATGCGAATATTTTTTTTGGCGTATTGTCTATTCCCATTTTCATATCTTTTTAAAATAACGGCTATATAATCATTTTGTAAGGGAAGGTGAATTTTTTTCATGAGATTACAACCCTGGGAATAAATTATCGTTATCAACCAGCACACGTGAGTACATATTAACCAAATTTTAATTCACTTGGTTGGGCAAGTTTGGAAAAAATGGAGTGTAACAGCCGTCTGTTGTGCATCCGTATTTTTCAAATTCTATTTTTTAATGTGCCGTGCCATTGATCAATTACCCTAAATGAATGATTCATTCGTGCAAAAAACAAATAATGACTTCATGTACTGCAAATTTAAACATAAAATTCGAATAAATTCGTAAAAAAAGGTTGTGAGCACATTATTTTCCATTAATATTAAGCTTGCCTCGACTTCAAAGGAATAATTGGAACTAAACTATCAATAATTGGCTCTACAAATACATACTCGTCATGCTGTTTCCTGAATAACTACTAACTGGTGACTGTTAAATTCACATTGGTAAAAAACCTAACATATGAAAATATTTGGAATGTATTCGCTGATCCATTAAAACTACTTAGTTTTACTTAATAATATGACTGTAGTTCCCCTCGTAAACACTTGAACTTTTTCACTTTGCATGGGATATCAGCTATTAGGTATAGAAGTGCATTTTTGAAAGACTCGCGGCATAATACTTTTTGTGGTAAAAATTTCTACGCTAGTTTAAAATAAAAGAAGACTGAGAATAAGAAAAGATTGCTGGAAAAACGAAATTCTAAGAATTGCGCTCCTTTTAAAACAGACAAGTTTAAGCAAATAATACATGATGATTATGGTCCACAGTAGGTGTAACATTCGTAATCAACAAAACGTTGTGTGTTCAAAAGAAAAAACCAACGAGAGAAGTTTTACAAAAGCATAGGTCACTTTTTCCCAGTAGAGCTCGTGGGTGAGCCACAAATTATGTAAAAAAGTCTCGATACTCCCTTGTGATTGCGACGCATGCGGGCTAGGGAGCAATTCTCGCACTTCGTTATGAAGTCGAATTCGAGTAGCTTGCTACATATATAGTGATCTGTGAATTCGAGGCTGTCAGAAATTAAATAGAAAATACTTAATCATTGAAATGATGATCTGTTTAGATTCTTATAAGAAAAAATATTTATAATAAGCACGTGATTATCGAAATTTTTCTAATGTGTTGTGGACATTTATAAAACATGATTATTCCGTTTTGATAAGCACGAATTCGATTTTATGACGATTCGCGAGAATTGTCCCCTTGTCCTGCCCGTAGCCACACCTCGTAACGTAACGTGCTTACAGGCCCCGGCTAGCGTGCAGCGTCGGCGCTATCCATCCTACTTTCCGCTACCACAATTCACTTGTACTTGCATGTGAAGATTTCTTTGACGCAGTACAGGTTTGATTTGTACCTTTGCGATTTTGCACCAAACTAATTTTCAGACCTAGTTCAGAGTGAAAGCTTTACAAACTCATAGGTAGGTATATCAAAGATAACTTTACGACTCTCTAGCGATGCCCTACTGGAAATGTTGGCTTATAGTTGTCTGAATTCTCACACACAATTAACTAATATCCGGCTTAATTAAGTTCCTACATTTCCATTCTCTCCTTATAAATGGATACCTAAGCTTATCCTAGATATCTGAATCTAAATATTATAACTAAGTACATCGAAGCTTTAAGCTGATCACTATTTATGGAAGATCAGATTTTACGAGTACTTATAGTTAATATTTAGTGAGCAAGTGAAGGGACCCCCGTTAACTTGTTCATTAAATATTAAAGGTTGGCAGCGCACTTGAGACTCCACTGGTGTCGATGGTGTCTATGGGCGGTGGTAATCGCTTACCATCAGGTGATCCATCTGCTCGTCTGCTACCTATCACATGAAAAAAAGTTGCATAAAATTTTTGAATGTGATATTTTCCCTGCGTGACTAATAAAATACCTACTGATATTTACTAGATGTTATTTTAACGTTATTAGTAGGCAAAAATACTAGTTTAAGGTAAAGTAAAACACGAAAAATACTTTAGTAAAGTAAAAGCCTTAAAAGAGACTGAGTTGAAATGGTTTCATCCATTATATGTAGAGCAGTGTGTCACAGACAGTCGGACAAAGTTTTTCATCTGGCATATTCACGCCCTTTCTGCTACAGTTTCGGCTCAAGAAAATGTGGAAATTACTTTTGACCTTTTAAAATATGATATGGGTAGTTTGAGCATCTTGTGTAATAGCCGCATACAGAATTACCTGCTAGCAAATTGAGGCAGGTGTGCGGTTGACATCAATATATGTCGACGTCCGTGTCGGGGGACTCCGGTTCAATTGTTAGTTCGCAACTTGTTAGCCCGTGTCAGTTCAAAATGTACCTATAGTTAAATATCAATTTAAGATCCAAGATTTCCGCCAATGCGGTTAGTTAATATCAATAGTCTTCACGGTGACTCTTTCACGGTAAGTATGTAGGTAATTATGCAAAATGGAAAAAAAAACATAAGTATTAAACAAAGGAAAACATTTATCTTACTTTAACAAAACATTCAACACAAAAATAGGGTAGGTATTTAATATTTACTAATAAATAAATTATCATTCTTTTACAGAAAAAAGTGTGGATATGATTCCCATCGCAAATTTCTGAATCTCTGTAGTTACACTTTCTCCTTATAACTTTGTTGTTAAATAAAGAGTAGAATTCTACTATCCATCCATGTTCCCTAGCATTGACCTAACTACTTAGTTAAATCTTTTTTTATTTGTACAATGAATAGAAAACAAACTCGCTGACTTAGAAACGTTATTTTGCATATCAAGTGTTTTGTTATACCAGTACGAGACGGTCTGTTATCTACATTTATATAGAAACGTATTTACATTACATAGGAATAAAACACCAGTGTTCCTTTGACTATTTCAATGCAAAACGAATGTTGTAACAAATTACCATATTATCAATGCCATATTGTATTTTCATCTCAATATACCGTGACCTCCTCATCTCTGCATGTAATGGCCAGTTACGTGAAAAGCTGCCGTTTAGGAGCCCGGGGTACGTTTGAATGATGATCCATGATTCGGGAAGCTTATAATTACAATGAAGCTACTGCCGGCTGACCATCGCAACCACTATTATTAACACACTTAATCTGTGATTGCAACCCTAAGAAGAGGGACCAGACCAATTGCATCACCGTTAGGTATACGTTCCGAATCATAAGTATCTCAAACTCAACTATTGTGAGAAACTATACCAGACGTGTAAGTTTCCTCATGATGTTTTCCCTCACCGTCAAGTTAATGGTAAAAATATCTCATAGATTTAAAAATCAATAGGTGCTTGCTCTGGTTGAAACCACGACCCCCTGTATTGAAGGCGCGTTCTTATGCAATGAGCTACCATCGCTCGCTCAACATACCATTTAACTAAAATAATAAATTGATTTTGTTCGGAATTTAATTTAGTCCTACCTCTACCTAATAGACAAATTACCAACATCAATAATATCTTTCTCATCAAAACATGTGGTTGTCTGTGAAATGAGTAAAGTATTATTAAACAACTTAATTTTGAACATGGTGTTGCAGGTGTCCATGGGCGGCGGCAATCGCTTACCATCAGGTGATCCGTGTGCTAGTCTGTTATCTGTCACATAAAAAAAATTAAAAGCATTTATTTCGAAACCGACACGGTTTCAAACACAGCGGCACGGGACCGATCTGTGTGACGTCTATTGGCTGAAATGATGATGATGATTTAGAAACCAAAGCACTGAGTAATTTCCTAGCAGATAAATATGTGTAGTTATGTTATATTGTGAATTATTTATTTTACTTTTATTCCAAAAGACTACAACATACTGAATAACATTACTTACTTATTCCGCATATTAAGTAGTCCGTAACTACCTGGTAAGTAATGTTTATAATTATTATTAACGTACAGTGATTCTAACAACCAATACCTCAATAATATTATATCATCATCATTTCAGCCAATAGACGTCCACTGCTGGACATAGGCCTCCCCAAATGATCTCCACACTGATCGGTCCTGCGCCGCCCGCATCCAACGGATTCCCGCGACCTTCACCAGATCGTCGGTCCACCTCGTGGGGGGCCTGCTACGGCTGCGATTTCCTATCTTATCCCAGAGAGCAATGGACAGGGCTATGCTCGGAGTCTTCTTGCGTGATCGTATCAGAAATGATGAGATCCGCAGGAGAACTAAGGTCACAGACATAGCCCAAAAGATTGCATGCCTCAAGTGGCAACGGGCAGGACACATAGCGAGGAGAACAGACATCCGTTGGGTCGGAAAGGTTCTCGAGTGGAGGCCACGTACAGGAATATTATATATGACGCAGGAAATAAAAATTATATAAATGTTATTTAATGGATGTTAAATTGGGAGGAAAGAAAAACGGTTTAAAATACTCTACTATTACCTACTATTACGAGTGTAGGGTAGGAACTTGACGGTTAAGTACGGTATTAACACATTTTTTTTGTATGCTGATACCAGTTGCTACTCTCCGTTCCCTTGTAAAATGTTAGGTTGTAGGAGGCAATTTTATATAATTAATATTATTTAATTGTTCGAGTATATAAAGAGCTACTCAACACTTGCAAGTCTTCGAATTGATTGGTTCAATAATTGAAGTAAAGTCTATTGTATTAAAAATTAAAATAAATATTGTTAGTAGGTATATAAGCTAAATACTCTATTATTTTGTTATTGGTTCTCTTTTTTTATTAGTTTTAAGTTTTACTTAGTAGGTTTTTAACTCAATGCATAAGCATACTTAGATATTGCAATGCCTGTAAAAGGTGGTTAAGTAGTAAAGCAGCATTGTTTATTGTAACACCCCATTGTAACACTTAACTGGCAATAAAACTATTTGAAATTTGAAATAGTAATAAAAACAAAAATAAAATAATGACATAAAATATCACTAAAAATCATACCTAAGTATAATCTTTTAATCATACATATGTAATGTCATACCTGCAACACAGAGAGTTTTGAGCAGGTAACTTCATGGCACCGCTAGAAAGAGACTTGCAGGACTACCCTATGCTGAATAACATAAAAAACTAATGTCATCGTCTACATACGTGTTCGTATACCTAGGCAAGTCCTTTGTTACTGAACTCACACAGCCATATAATGTCCCTTGGGACATGTTGAACTGAATGTATTACCTATGTCAGGCAAAAAAGTATTCACAGAGTTGTATGTATAGCACATAGTTATTTGGTTGAAGTGGGTCCTTTACATTGTGTATTTTAAAAATAAGTCGCCAAATTCCAGAAATATCTATCCAGAACGAAGAAAATTCTATAGTTTTTCCAATAAAACAAGTAAGCAGTGGATGTAGGTTTATGAAGAGCCTTTTTGAGGTATATAATACATTTCCTGTACTAAACGTTAAAATGGTTTTTGGGAAGCTAAGAGTATCTAAAACATTAAAATTCTGCACTGTGGCTTTTCAGTAAAAAAATTAGGAAGAGCGCGAGCGACATTGCGTCTACTTTTCTATTTCCGGGGACTTAATTAAATGACAAAAAGAGAGCGATGAATATGAAAACGAAAAAAATATTCGATTTATTTTTGTGGAGGCGACGACACTAACCAATACCTATTTCTGTGAGATTAATTTATGTACTCTATGATAAGAATTATTGAACGTGATAATTCTTGACGATTTGACCCAAACATTGAATTGCAGTTTTGGGTAGGTAAGTATTTTTTTTATGATATTGGTAGCAGACGATCCGACGGATTACCTGATTATAAGCGATTACCCATGGACACCTGCAACACCAGTGGTGTCACAAGTGCGCTACTTACCTTTTAACCCCCCTTCCCCTGGATTGGGCCGCCGGTAGCATCACGCCGGTTTTCCGGCCCGGTGAGCCGGCCCATTCATGTCGAAGCGTGGCTCTCCCACTGTTATTCTCCCAATCTGAGTATTTTACAGCAAGAGTTGAATTTTCTAAACCACATAACAGATCAATTTGGGGTAACTTTGTAGGTAGGTACCTACACCTGCTGCCGGTTAGCCCCATTAAGGCGAGAACTCCAGTTTTCTAAGTTAAATTATTTATAGGTAATGCGGAGCAACCAGTGTACGATCTGAAATCGCACTTTGTTGAACCTTAATAAGTAACAATGTAGAATGTAGGTAGGTACAGTAGCTACTTACCTATACGTACTACACGTCCGAGGCTGCATCGAGGCAGGAGAGAAATTAATTGCGGGTCACGAGCGGTGGCGCTGCTTGGGGGATTGGTGGATAATAAACTAAATAAAAAACACACTCAGACTAAATCGCTGTTTTGAAACAACCGAGTGGAGTCGGTTGTATAGAAAGCACACTGACAGTACGCTGTTTGTGTAACCTCTACCACCTTATTATAAATCGTGATCTAAAGTTATTACCGTACGAAAGCTCTTATCATCCCGCTCCAACATGCAATATGAAAAGAGGTTGGCATGAATTTTGTTTCGGGACTATCCTTGGTTCGAGATTTGTAATAATGGGGCTAGAGTTGGGTAATAATAGTCCGGAAAATTAAGGCAATGTGAAAGAGTAGAAAGAATGGGCGCAGAAAATTTGTTGAATAATATTACTTATCTATATTACTCAAAATGTATGACGATTTGTAAGTGTTGTGTACAAGCCTATATAACCGTGGTAGAGCCACACTTCGGCAAGAATGGGCCGGCTCGACCTGGAGTAAAACCAGGGCCTCACAGAAAACCGGCGTGAAGCAGTACTGCGCTGTGTTTTTCTACGTGAGTGAGGGTACCGGAGGCCCAATCCGGGGGAAGGGGGATTAAGGTTGGCAGCGCACTTGTGACTCGTGTCGCGGGTGTCCATGGGCGGCGGCAATCGCTTACCATCAGGTGATCCGTCTGCTCGTCTGCCACCTATCACATAAAAAAAATATATATTCTTCAGTAAACTTGACGTTGCCTTAGATACTATCACCTACCTATGCTAAGGAGAACTTAATTTTATGGTCTTGATCTTTAGCACAATCTTTAGTTATATACGAGTTGGTTGCTACATATTATAGAAGAAGCGAGTTTTCACAAGCTGTATACATAGGTAAGTATAAATAACCACAGGTTAGGTCTACTTTTAGTATTTACGCAATTGATATTGAACCAAACATGTTTGACATTAGGGTGAGAATCGAGTTTAATATGACAGTGTGCAATGTACCTACGTACACATCATCAAAGATATACAAAATTGTCCTTCATTCGATTGTTCTTTTAATGACAAACACGTTGATTTTTTTTCAGATTGATTGACGTAGGGTTGTTAACTATAGTCCGTAAAATATAGCTAGTTAGAATGACAGATGTCCCTTGACCTTTGTTTTAATGATCATAAGGTTTTTCAGTTAACCTAGACACAAAGATAATTTTCCTGTGACACCAATGACTGTCATTTTAATCCAGCTATATTTTACGGACTATAGTGTAGGTACATCCAATGAATGAGTGCGTACGTATAGTTTGGTCCTTTTCCGTTTTTATCTTATCTATCATCATTAGTTGAAACAAAGAGCTTGTTACACACGCGTGTAGTGTAAGTACCTACCTATACTAATGGCCGCCGGCAAAAAGTAGGTATAATAGGTCTGTTCTTACCGTCTTATTTTTTCGATAACTTAAGTTTTTGTTTTCTACATTGAAAAGCTTATGCATTATTTATTATGGTAGGCATATATAAGTTGAAACACATGCCAATACCAGATGATATAAGTAATTATTTGGGATGAAACAAAATTTTCCCGCAACAATCCCGTGAGTACCTACACATTTCCATATCATTTCCTTTAATCACATACGAGTAAACCGTGTGCCTTTATAATATTGCGCACCTCTTGGTCGTTACCGTTTATGTTGCCGGTGCGGGAAAAATTGTTTTTATTTTCAAAGGAAATATGACAATAAAGTAAAACAAGTAATTTTATGCACCTACATACATAATATTATACATAAGAGGTTGTGACGGACAGGCACTCATGTTAAAGTAAGTAGGCAGGTTTATACAAATCTTTCAAACTTCAATCGCTAACATTCGACGATCAAACCCGGGATTCGGCGGGTAGGGCTAAAACAAGCCGCGTGGGCTGATGCAATTCAAAGGTTTTAAATTACCTAATGTCTAGTGGTTTTAGTGTACAAATTTGATGTTTATTTGTGCAGTGAAGTGCCGCAAAGTGCTCCTAATAATAACAATCGTTGGATTGTACCTATCGTTTTTAACACTGCTATTGTGTCGAGTGAGTTGTCTCGTGACAACTTGCTTGGACCTAATAGAGTCTTAAAACCCGCGATTGTTTTAGAGTGATATCCGCTGAATCTTTAGGTCGATAAAACGTAAAACACCTGAGTTTATTGAGTGACTTTGACTGACTTCGACTTTTGACTACCTACTTATTCTCAATAAGTTGCTTGGCATTGGCGAATTATCTTCGGGTAGAGCCATGATAAAAAAAAAGACTATCAAACCCGTTTGATTCAATATTAATTATTGAGGAAAGGCAGATTGACTGCCGCACTCAGAGACGTCAATTAAGCGAAGTGTTCATTAACTTAATTATGGAATGTTTTTAAGCGTATTGAAATATGTGGTAGTATTTTTTCTTAAGTAACCATTAAAGTTAATTTGACGTCTCTGAGTGCGGCAGTGAGTGTTTTAGTACAACGAAAATTAGTATCCGTTTTCAGTTCATCGTGTTTCATTTGAACCGTATGTTCTTCTTCCTAAATATCGGAAGGATCACAGGAAAATAGAATTTGATGTTTATTTGTGCAGTGAAGTGCCGCAAAGTGATCCTAATAATTAGAATCGTTGTATCGTTTTAAACACTGCTATTGTGTGTCGAGTGAGTTGTCTCGTGACAACTTGCTTGGACCTAATAGAGTCTTAAAACCCGCGATTGCTTTTAGAATGATATACTGAGCATTAAATGATTGTATGTTAGTTATTTAGGTGTGCAAGTTGTGGTGGTAGCGTTGGCGTAGCCACGGTGAGGCAGGGTGGGGCGCTTGCCCTATTCTGGTTCTGACCTATAAGGTAACTAATTATGTCGGTACCTACTAATTACAATACGTATAAAGTTCACACACGAGAGTCGTCAGTTGAAAAATTGACGTGCGATCATAACAAAAATTGCGCTGGTTAGATACTTACTAATATTTTAGTGCCTCGTTAGCGCAGTGGATAGAGCGACGGCTCCGCTTGGGCTCTCGGGTTCGAACCCCGGGTCGAGCCAAAATTGTACCTGAGTTTCTGTCAAGAAATTGCCAATGTTAGTCCGAAGTCTGAAAGTTGACTGTCGTGTACCCTCGTGCCTCGGAAAGCACGTTAAGCCCTCTTCGGTCGTATTATACTGGTGTCCCATCGAAATATGAGGGTGAGGGAATAGTGAATGCCCTTGTGTCTGCGCAAACACTTGTGCACTACAATATGTCCTGCGTCGATGGCTGATTGGTGAGAATGGCCGGCATAACTGGAATATTGGTTTTGGAAGACATTAATATTTTAGACTGCTATAATTAAACAAGACGGGAATTAACACGATATTTATTATAAGTATGATACAACATTGTGTACTCACATATTTTACTCAACGTTTCGGCTACGTTACAGCAGCCATGTTCACGAGCGGACGAACGAAGAACAAAGTCATAATAAATATCGTGTTAATTCCCGTCTTGATTAATTATTGTTATAAGGCAACGCGAAAATCTAAACCAAACTATTTTAGGCTGCTGCCTCATCCTGAGCCTATGGGTGCCCTGCCCTGAGCCACGGCTGGGTACGCCCATATACCCAGTGATACCACCCGCGCATGATAATCTACCTATATTATACCAGGTGCAGTGTAGGTATGGATATTTTCATACGTAATTTAAATAGGCATATTATACCTACATACCTTAAAACAGTTACAGCTAACCTACTTGTACCTATAAGTAGAAGCGCCAAGGGTAAACAAAACGTTTAGTTTGACCTAATTTAACGAAACGTATTTGAGGGTCTGCTACCAGTATATTTATTCATGATACAGCTTTTGCGGGGTAAATAAAAATAAACTATATCCCTCTATCCAGATTTAAATGAATAAAGCAAACTAGAGGAAGATTTTCATGGCTCAAACTAATCCGGCAGTATTTCCCCAGCCGACCGTCCCGTCCGGGCTTAGGCCGACGCTATTCGCTTGCATTGACAATGATTACTTCTCAAATAAGTAACGGCCCATCTACTGGGACCATCTCCTCCCAAACTAGGCCACGCTGCTAGCTCTTCATTAGTACGAGTGTAATAAAATAAGTATGTACTACATCTCATACATTACACCGCAAACCTCATAATAGATATCGTAAAAAAGTCCATTATAAGCCGTCGGGAAATACTCCTGCAGCCAAACCGTGGCACTGAACTGTTGACTACAAAATGTCTAAGTTTAAAGACCTAAGTGGTCCTTAAACTTAGACATTTTGTAGTCAACATGTCGAGAAATGGTGACATACTTAGGTACCTACAAGTATCTAGATGTAGGTGCCTATTGGTACGCAGAGTGCATGCTACAATTGTGAAAGCACAGTATGTGAAGGTAAGTGTAGGTGGTGTCTCGATATTTCACTGCTCGTTGCTAGACATGCAGTCTACACATTTCATAAGTTCTTAGCACGTCGTTATGGGAGATCAATAGTACTGCTGACAATCTAACTGGTTCAATGAAAGCAATACCCACTAATAATTTACGTTTTATTTTGAAAACAATCAGCGGAACATGAGTGATTTGATTACCCAACCACCCACGCGTGGCGTTCCAGCACGTACCTAGGTACCTATTGTGAGCGGTGCACCTATGAAAACTTTGTTTACAGTCCATTTGGGTACCTAAATAGTGGAAATGCAAGTTGGAAGTAATATTGCTACTAGCTACGAGGACCTTGTGATGGTCTAATGTTCTGTGCCTACTTACCATAAGGGTGCCGTCCGCTCGTTATAATAAAAAAATAAAATTCTACACAATGGCAAAATTCAAACAATAACTTAAGTAAAAATACTATTATATGTATACTTAAGCTGGTATGGACTAGCGAACCCTTTTTTAATTTTTTTTTAACGTTGGGGAATGCCTCCTGCGGCAGTCGGGTTATGTCGGACTTTCCTCTGGCTAGGGCTTATCCTAACGAGAAGCCGGCCAGAGGCATACCGACTAAACATGAGTGACATGACAAGGACATAAGTACGGGTTGAAGAACTACTTCTATTGATAATGTCCAGAGTATGCAGGGTGTGTGGCGGTACACTTTGAGGTGGTGCTGTACGTACATAAATTAATTTTACAGTCCTATTGCGGTTGACATTTTCGCACAGAACAAGTTTGACAACGCCCTCCTGTCAATGTCACTGAAGTGCCTTCTAATCTTGGTCGGTCTGTACTGTGAGCTGAACTAGTAGCGCCATCTGTTAACGGCACTTTATACTAACTTTGAGTGGCGCCCAACGCGGTGTACTTTTATAGTTAGGTACACTAGAAGCCCAATTCTCGTGCTCGTGATATTTGAAAACATGGCGAGTATCACCTGGAGCCCAATTCTCGTGCTCGTGATATTTTAAAAACATGGCGGATATCACCTGAAAACCATACAAAAAAACTATGTTTTAGTGATATATATCGTATGATAATCAATGGCAGAATTAGGCTCCAGGGGTGACAGATTTAGGAAATATCAGAAATATTGTAGGATTTTTTTAACATCTTAATGTGAAATTAATATTTTTGGTAGCGTACTAATATCTGTTAAGTTTCGGTACCTAAAATTGGTCCTCGGTCTGCCATTCAGTGCCCATGTTACTCTTAACAAAGCAGAAACTGGACAATCAAGTTCGCTTCTATTTTCTATGATTATTAAAGTGTAGTTTGAATCATAAAATGAAATTGACTATCATCATCATCAGCCTATCGCAGTCTACTGCTGGACGTAGGCCTCTCCAATTGTTCGCCACTGTGATCTATCCATGGCTTCTCGCATCCAGCTCTTGCCAGCCATCCTGCGCAGATCGTCCCTCCACCTAGCCAGAGGGCGCCCTACATTACATTTGCAACTACTAGACGCGGTCTCCACTCTAGAACTCGTTTACCCCATCGGTTGTCGGCGGCTAATATGGCCAGCCCACTGCCACTTAAGCTTGCTAATCCGGCAGAGAACCAAGCCGGCAGAGAACCAAAGTCATCGACATTGTATTGAGGTGATCCGGATCACCTCATTTCGGATTCGATCTCGGACTATCCCAGAGTATTATTACCTTACTCTATGGGTGTTGGGTGGACTGTGTACAGCGGGTTGGTTACGGTGAAGTGTAAGTTGTGTGAAGTATCTAATCTTAAAGCATAACTGCGTAAAGTTAACACTTTACTATGTAGACCTAGATGGTGTGTGCGACTTGAGAAGCTTCGAGGAAGAGAAAACCTTGAGACAGTTGTGATGAGGGGATAGCTCACTCATTTTATCCATTTAGTTTTTCTTAATAGTGGAAGGAGACAAATGGGAATAATAGGGTCAAATGGGCAGACGGTACACCTGCTGGTAGGTTATTCTATACATATTGACCTTACCTAACTAGGTACTTTCCTATTTAAAAGCAAACATTTTGAGGTGAACGCGTTTCTCAAACTTCGCCACTCAATGAAATGAGATTTTTTTTATGGGATTCTAGTAAGTACCTTTATTAATTTCTACGAGTAGGATACTTGTAACAATAGGCGGTTGCTCCATGGTTTATTGATTTGTACCTATAACCAACTTTACTCTTAACTAAAATCTAGATAGGTAACAAGAATATAGGTTACATACTTATCACGTTAATTTAATATATTGACTGGCTTTTGCACCCCTTACCTGGTCATTATGATAGGTTAAGTTGTTCAAAATGGTGGAATCGAAAATCGGTCCTTTATTCTCACTAGTTCAATTCATCAGTTCGATCGTGGAACTAGTGAGATTTTTTTTCTCATTAGTTCGACGCCGTCGTCGTCGAACTGAAACTCTAAATATTTTTTTCATCAAACCCATACGTGTGGGGAATCTATTTAAGGTTTCTAATATATTTTTTTCTAAACTTAATACTTTGGGCAAGAGACGCTCCCAAAGTGGTGAAATGTGTCCTCTAACTTCTACAGTAAAAGAATAGCTTTGAACCAGATCTAGTATGTAAGTAGTTTTTTTTAATACGTTATAAACCGTAAACCGCAATTTACCTTCCATTAGTCAATTCAATTGTTTTACAATTAAGTAATTAATATCTTACTTGCTGCTGCTGCTCTTCATGGGCGAATCCGATTCTCACTTGGCCGGTTTTTTAGTGCGGAATGAGGGCAATGTATGAGATTCTCATTTAAATATTCTCATTAATTCGACAGTCAGAACTAATGAGAAAAAAAATCTCACTAGTTCGACGATCGAAGTAATGAATCGAACTAGTGAAAGTAAAGGAAATCGTGACCAACTTTTTTGTAGAATAAAAATAGAACGTACCGATTTCAATAGCGAACGCAAACGTCCTACAAAAAGGTCGGTCGTGGGAGGGTACCCTTAATTAGATAAATAAAACAGCTTTTTATTTCAGATTTTTTACTTTTATTTAAAGTAGGTTCAATTTTAGGGCATAGCCCACAAACATCAGTTCAAATTTGGTTTTAATCATATTTCAATGGATATTAGCTAATTCATTACACATTTAGGTACCATTCAGACGAAACGACAGTAACATGACATGATGTATCAAAACGGATTGAAGATCAGCATTAAGTGTAAGGTTTCTAGTGATTTTTATTGTTCAGATACAGGGTGTATCTGTGAACATTTACATCCCTTAACCACGTGTTCTACCAACCATTCTGAACAACATTTGTTCAACAACTTTTCAAAATTCATCGAAAATGTTTTCGACTTCCCTTAGTAAATGACCAAGTCACGTGACCGATTTTGTATGAAAACTTAAAAAATTTTTGCATGCAAATTTCCAAAAGTGATGGAACAAATGTTGTTCATAATGGTGAGTAGAACACGTGGTTAAGGATGTTCACAGATACACCCTGTATATATAATCTTATACATTACATATTCCCGAGACCCGAGTCTCGGGAAAGTAAAGGCTATTTTCAGATAACGATATGCGATGTAAGTAGGTATATACCTACTCTATTTTGTAGGATCTATGAATTTACATCGCATTATCAGTAAATGACTGCTGCATTAAATGTAAATCAGTTTTGATACTAAGTCTTCAATACAGAATGATATATTTTAAGGCTTGGTTAGGTACATACATCACTCTTGGATAAGGCAAAGAAATCTTAACTAACAGATATAAAATAATTTTCTATGAAAGGTAATATTGTGTGATGTTTATCAGTTAGATAAACTATCCAAGACTATACTATTATAGTAATAAAACCGTAAAACGTGAAAATAACGTATTTGTAATCTTTATTGGCAGTACAACTGCCGACTTATAGGTATATCAGGTATAGTTATATTCATTATTGTAACCATTTAGAATAACAGTGAACTAATGGCACCATTACCGATTGCTTTTTTTTCCTAGAACAACATTAAAGGAAGGTTGGTTTTCATATAAATAAATAAATTGTCACTCAATTATGACAATGCCTTTACCCTAAACTGTGCAACGCAAGGCGACCCCTGCAGACGCAGACGGATTTGTATTGGCGAGGCAAAGATTCTCACTAGCACATCTGGTGTCAATTTTCGGAAGCTGTATAAGAACGACCAATTCCAAGTTTTCCATACAACTTTACGGCATAGCGGTTAATATTCTCTTTATTTTTGGGTTAAATGTGGTTCGGTCACAAATATGATATCAATAATAGATATATTATAAGCGTCGAAAGAATATACCTAGACCTTTGCGTTCTGGTGAGGAAATATTAAAGAGTGGAATGGTGATATTAAAGAGTGAAACAGAAAAATTTTTAGTGATCAGAAGAGTTTCATTTGATGAAAACCATATTTTGTTATTATTATTGTCTAGTTAATGTTTATTTCGAAATATCTCATTCTAGGCTAGTTAACGAGTATGGAATTATATCTAATTATGATACGATTTTCAATAAAAAAACTATAGCTGTGTGTACGTACTTAATAATTTAGTTAGAATTTTATTTACAGTTTGGAAAATAGTTTGTATTCTGAAAATAATGAGAAAAAACTTCTTTATAGTGAATTTGGCTTGATTTTTCTCAAAGCCACATAAATTTTTAGCTTCAAAATTTTATCTTTTGGGAACTTATTCCTGAAGCTGCGTACGTATTACTTTAAGGCACGCAACACTTTTTCGTATTTGTGCTTTATTAGCAGCCGATTCATATTATTTAACCGTGAACATTAATAAATCCAAACTTTTAACCAAACATTAGTTCAAATTATAGCAGTGTCGTTCTTAGAGAGCTTCCAACTATCGCCGCTGGGGGAGTGCGCATAATCTTTGCCTCGCCAATAGACCCGTGGCGCTTTTTTTTATTTGCTGTTATACCAAACCGAGTTTTTTTAATGTTCATATGATAGTTCCATATGGTAATAAATATGTTTTATTAAGAAAACTCAGTCCGAGCAAAGTTGTATGTGCCGATTACTATCGTGCAAGTAACCCCGTATGGAACTGCGCCAGCGCCGGCGCGCCGCGTATGCTGTTTCCATGCAAGGATACTGAAAACTTGATGTTAAGATCATAAAGTTTTCAATATCCTTGCAGATAAATAAAATTTAGCTACTTCACACAACAATTACGCCAATATTTGTAGTGAATTTTTTTTTAAAGAAACTAGACAAAATAAATTTCAACTACAGTTCAAAAAAATAGCAAAATTTACAATCTTAAGTCTGATTAAATATGCTACAACATTTTATACATAATATGAAAGCAAATCTATACTTTATTATATATATTATATTATATAAAGATGTTATTTTTTAAAAATCATATTTGAACAGACATTATGTGAGTGTTGTTTGCTCTTTTCTATTTATGTTCAAATAATAATTATACATTCATGTTTATCTGTGTCAGATTTTTGCTTTAAAATTTTAATTAAACTAAAAAAAAGTTCACTATAAGACTTAAATATAGTTCTAGTGACAATAAGGAACAAGCAATATAATATTATCCTCCCTTCTTCCACTTTTCACCAGGAGTGTACTCAGTCATAGGTCTTCCAGATATGCCACAGGTGCCAATGCCAACTCTTCCAGTTAAGTTATCAGGAGAGGCAAATATACTTTTATTACGGACACCTGGTTTTTTAGATGCTTTGGTATGAAATGATAACCATTTATTCTTTTCACTTTCTCTCTCTTCTTCAATTTGTTTGAATCTCTGTTGCTTTTTCTGCTTCTTCTTTTTTAAGTATTCTCTGTTGTATCCTTTTCCAGCCCTGAAATTGAATAAAATATATTGATGAGTAAGTTTCATTAGAAATTTAATTTGAAAAGAAAATTATAGATTGAACTATAATTGATGTGATTAACATTTTCATTATTATAGTGTATTGATTGATACTGACTTGCCCTCATCACCACTCAATGGTCTTTTCAAGCTGGAATTTATGGATTTAATATCTTCATATGATACAACTTCCAATGTAGTGTAGCCATCAAATTTGACTTTTACATTTTCATCGCCAATTTCTTCAATTATCGCTTCATAAAACCTGGAAAATATTAAAGATTACATTCATCTATTACAACATTGATGTTACAAAATTTTGTAAAATTCTTAGTATTCAATTTCTGGAAGGAGACTGCCATCATATCAACACCCAGAATTTTTTTTCTAACTGAAAACTCTCTAAACCTAGCTATGCCTAATTATGATAATATACCCAGGGAACATTGTCTGAGCCATTTTACCACTAACCTGATCTGAAGACACTCCAAATGAAAATAAATATTATGTTGTAGAAAAAGTATACAGTACATTGATAGACTATAGGAATCATAGGAATAAAGTTACGAGTATGTCTTCATTATTATATATTACCATTAAGCCCTATCATAAGCAGATATTAAAAGATATTGAAAATTATCTGCCATCTATCATATAGAAATTTCTTATTTAAGAATGTACTGTTTTCTAGAGCAATTTTAAATGAGTGAAAATCCAGGACTGTGATTGGACTTCTATCATCTCAAAATCCTGGGAAAACATGGTGTCAAGAATTTCAGTAAAATGTTTTATACACATTGGGTACACTTAATTAAACCTTTACTTAAATTAAAATACTAATGAGTTTTGAAACAATTTCATGGAGAATTTTTCTTCTTTAATACAGTAGAACCCGGATATAACGATCTTCAAGGGACCGGCGATATTATGTCGTACTAATCGGATGACATAGGTATATATATATATATATTTTTTGTTCTATTTTAATCCACGATCAGTCTTTGAACTATGAATGGATGCGTTGATTGTGATAGGCTTGCTGAGTGTGCCCTCCAGTAAGGACACTTCTCCTGGTCCAGTGACCCTATACTCTATACAGGAGTTTAGCCAGTGTATATCATGCCTTTTTAGGCGATTAGGGTAATATTGGGTTTTTAATGTCGCTACCAGGTTATTAGGGTGTAGCGAGAGACGATCTTGGTATTTCTTTGCAGTTGATTCCTCCTTGACAGTGCTCATCTGTGGGTTTTAGTGGATTTCCGTGTTTGTCACGAACCAAGGGACGCCGGATATGGAGCGAAGAATAATATTTTGTAGGTGCTGTATCATTGCTATATTCGAGTCACTGGCACTCCCCCATAGTTGTATGCCATACATCCATATTGGCTTTAGTAGTGACTTGTAGATCAAGAGCTTATTATCTACAGAGAAGTTTGCTGTTTATTCCTAACAACCAGAGCATTTTCTTGTATTTTATGTTTATTTCCTCTCTCTTCGATTTAACATGGTTTTTCGAGGTGAGTCTAGGGTCGAGATGCAGGCCAAGATACTTAATATGATCAGTATGGGGCATAGTGTTTTCTTGTAGGCGAACTGAGCGGCAGTCTCCTCTTCTGAGTGAGAAAGTTATGTGTGCAGATATAGTAGCACTAGCCTTGATTCTCCATTTTGTTAACCAGTTGCCCACCTCATTCAGCCCTCTCTGCAAGGTACTGGAAGCCACTACAGGACATCTATTGCGGGTTATTACTGCAGTGTCGTCTGCGAAGGTTGCGGTAACTGTGCCATTGGCTTCAGGCAAGTCCGAGGTACAAATTGTGTACATCACTGGACTGAGCACTGATCCTTGTGGTTCTTCCTGCTTCTATGACATGGAATCCCGAGGTCTCTCCTGTTTTTCTAACCTGGAATAACCTGTCTGTCTGGTAGGATTTCATTAAGAGATGGTAGCTATGTGGAAGAGAAGTTTTAATTTTACAGAGTAGGCCTTACGTGCCACACTTTATCGAAAGCTTGCTGTACATCCAGGAATGCTGCGGGGCAGTATTCCTTATTTGCCAAGGCTTTTCTGATCTCATCAGTCACTCGGTGCACCTGTTCAGTTGTTGAGTGGTGCTGTCTAAATCCAAATTGGTGGTCTGGTATGACTCCCTCATTTGCGAGTATGGGTAATATCCTCTGTAGTAGTCTCCTCTAACACTTTAGACAGAATCAGCAGAAGACTAACTGTGCCACTCATGTTGACTGCCACCATCACTGTTATTCGCTCCTTTGATAATTTTTCTCCTGTACATTTTTTACCTTTAAATTTCAACGTCTTGACTGCGGTTAATTTATAAGACAACCCGGTCTCATCTGCATTAAAATTGTCATCATTTCTAAATTGAGCATGTACAGTAGGCCAAACTTTTTCTAACCAATCTTGTACATCACTCTGTTGTACTTGATAAAGACTCACTAACAATCTTTCCACTGACGATCTTGTGTCTTACTTTAAAACAGTCTATCCAATTCATAGAACACATGAAATTTTGCATGTCTGTCTAGCCAAAAAATGCTATCTCTTGTAGCTGAGGTCCATTAGGAGGTATTCCCCAGAGGTCCATTAGGAGGTATTCGCGCTGAAGCGTAAACCACTGTAACAAGCCTTATCCAACTGCTTATGAGTAGAAGTTCTTACATGTTTGCATTTCAAAACATTGGCATTAAATAGCGACTCGATCTTGTATTTATTCTTCATTATTGATATTGTAGAATGAGATACCTACGCCAAATTCCTTTGGTTTCATTTGATTCACCAACTTCTAATCTGTGTAATGTTACACTTTTTTCCTCAATTGTAAAACACTTTCTCTTCACAGAACTCATTTTATGGTGCTTTATGAACTTGTCATAGCAGGTTACTGACAAACACTAACTGTGATTTACGCGCGCCAAGAAGAAGTATTGAAAGTGAGGAGGCCGAGGGATTGGTCATTCGTTACCTAAATTGAAACAAAACACGGCGTATCGTTTTAAATGGACGAATTATCTTAAAAAGCTTATATTTTCTCAGTATCTAACTATTAATCCGAACTTCAGTAAATAATATCGACGCTAAAAACGGTTAGTTGTAATAAGCTTCTTCTTCTTCTTCATCTTAGGGTGTTGTGTAATTGGTAATGGCGGTTAGTCGTTATAAATGAATTCTACTGTAGTTGCTTATTGTTTAAGTCCCCAATTTTGTCAGATAGTCGGTATCTATACATTAACCAAAACAACTGAAGTTAGCTACCAGGCTCTCTTTCTTTGTTTTGGCCATAAAGAATTATCAATTATCATGTTATTTGATGATAAATACTGATGAAGTCTAGTGATTGCGGTTCTTTGATAAATATCATAAATAATGAGCCAGTAGAACACAATTTAGTACTTCTATGACCATGATCTTTAATGCACATTTTGACGTTTCTCTGAAAACTGCGAGCTAAACCTGCCCTCAACCTGAGGAGTTAAGAATTAATGATATTTTGCTTACATGCTATCAGATTTCCACCTCGCGAGGCATTTTTCGCCAACACGCCATCTCGCCGCCGACTCTGCCGCCTCGTCATCCTCCGCCGCTAGCAGGGACGCTGTAACATCATCATCATTACTAGAACTATGAATGTTAGGCGCTTTGGAATCACCATCTTGAGTTTTTATAAGATCTTGTGTCAACTCAATTACTTCTTCTAAATCTGCCTTTAACTTCAGCAATTCTTCATTTTGTGTGTCAGTCAGCAATGCTGCTTCCACCTATAAAAAACACATGATATTTATAAAGGTAACGCGCGCTACATTAACGATATGAGATAAAGAGCAGTTCAATGGTGGATGATTGTATCCTGGCATGCATTTATCAGTACAAACCTGCTGTAATTGCAATTTATAATTTCGTAAATCTTCAGCCATGTCCAACCTTCTTGTAAATATAATAAAACAGTTCTTAATTTATCAGCTAACTCGCAAAATGCCAATGAAATCCGATTTCACAATCACAATCACAACTTCGATTCATTCATCAAGCCACAGACAGACCAAGTGCGTGCTGCATCAAGCAAGCATTTTTATTTTTTTAAGAATGAATGATTTTATTAATGACAGCTGACAGCAGCCTTGACAGATATGTTTTTTAGGATCCATAGACAATATTTATTTATGTTTTAGTTGTGGTACTTTCGCCCTAGATTTTCGCAGAGAAAAATAATAACCTCTACCAATGCCAAGTTGATAAAAGGGTAGAACTATATATGTATAGATTTTTAGATACATCCTGTATCTGTGTGGGCATATAAGTGTTATACTGGCCTTACAACCGCCAAATGCTGGTATACCGTGATGATATATGTGGATATTGGCGAGGCAAAGATTCTCACTTGCACATGTCAATTTTTGGAAGCTGTCTAAGAACGACAACATGAAAGTTTTCCATACAATTTTACGAGATAGTGGTTAATATTCTCAATTTTGGGATAAATGTGGTTCGGTCACAAAAATGATATCAATAATAAATATAATAAAAGCGTCGGTAGAATATACCAGACCATTCTGGCGAAAAAACATTAAAGAGTGAAACAAAAAAATAATTATTGATCAGAAGAGTTTCATTTGATAAAAATCATATTTTGTTTTATTGTCTCGTTAATGTTGATTTCGGAATATTTCATTCTAGGCTAGTTAACGAGTATGGAATTATATGTTATCATGGTTCATGACACAATTTTCAATAAAAAAACCTAAGTAAGTCTAAGAAAAAAACTAAAGCTGTGTAGGTATTTAAAATAATTTATTGATTGCATTACAATTTTATATAATGTTCGGAAAATAGTTTGTAGCTTGAAATGATGAGAACAAACTATATCTAGTGAAATTGCAATATAAATTTTAAACTTCATATTTTTTTCTTTTGAGAACTTATTGCCGAAGCTGTATTACATTGAAGAACGCAACAATACTTCGTATTTCTGCTTTATATTATTTAATTTAATCAAAATCTTAGACAATTTAAAATGTTCAAAATATATCAATGTCGTTCTTAGAGAGCTTCCAATTATCGCCGCTAGGGGAGCGCGCGTAATATTTGCCTCGCCAATAACACTGCGTTTGGTTATAATGGCTGGGGTCTGCTGGGGTAGAGCCCACGATTAGTGTATACATATAATATTTGTGCTTTAGTATAAATCCATGGTAGGGAAAGAGTATTATTACCTTACTCTATGGCATAAAAGTAACTAACGATATAAATATAAATTGCGTATTACCAAAGAGAATATAATCACTACGCTCGTATTACCTCCCCCCATCGACGTAGTATGGCTCCCGCAGTTCATAAATGGCATTTGTAGCACTTGTGCAGTCTTAAACATACGGACGGAGAGGGTCCAAGGTCTTAACAAGTATAACTTTCCATGACGCCGCGGCGACGGCGTGTGTACACTAAGAATATAATTCCATATATATTTTTATGTGATAGAAGGCAGACGAGCAGACGGATCACCTGATGGTAAGCGACTGCCGCCGCCCATAGACACCCGCGACCCCAGTGGAGTTACAAGTGCGCTGCCAACCCTTAAACCCCCCTTTTTACCGCGGATTGGGCCTCCGATACACTCACTCACGCAAAAAAACACAGCACAGTGTTGCTTCACGCTGGTTTTCTGTGAGGCCGTGGTTTCACTCCGGTCGAGCCGGCCCATTCATGCCGAATCGTGGCTCTCCCACGCATTAAAATCAATAGGCGGCACTAGTCGATTAACCAAGCCATCGTTTGGTGATATATTGCCCTGATGTAAAAAAAGGCCGCCAAGTAAAAAGAAACACATTTGTGGCTTAGCTGCGTCTATCCTATCACGGTAGTAAGGAACCAAAGGCACCAAGTATCCCCTTAAGAAAAAAACGGTGTATTTATTTTGAATGCATATTATTATTGTATAAAAATATTAACTTAATTATTTATACATATTTATTTATTAATAATATTATTACATTTTTAAATAAGTATGATATAATAACCCTATTTTTAATTACGTAATTATTATTTTTACAAGTTTTTCCATAAAAATTACATTGAACTGAGTTAAAAATAAGCAATTGCAAGAGATAATTGTAGGTTTTAATTATTTAATGAAAAAATTGGTTCTGTAAGGTTAATTAATGCCTTTACCAATGTCCAGAAACATACGAAATCAATTAATATATCTTTGAGGAGATATCAAACTATTATTACCTTACTCTATGGGGGATATTAAGGTGACGGGTAGGGCACACTAGCGACGCCAATCGATTTTAATTTTTAGTAAGTAAATCGGATCTATTTTAAACAATTTCGGGGGTACAACCTTTCGGCAAACACTTATAGTATTTATTAAATAGCCATGCATAAATGTTGGGTCCGTTTTTGTATGCGAAAAATGGATTCACGCTAAAAGTGGCCGCTTTTAGCGGTAATACATTTTTCGCGTACGCGTTGGTTCCAACATTTGTGCATGGTTATTTAATAAATAGTGTTTGCCGACGTAAGTCACATTTTTTAATAATTTATTGGTGGCGCTCATAACATTTTGATACCATTCCTTAGATACTGTAGACAGATCGTTTTTTTAAATCAGAATTCATTTACGGCCATCCTAACCTTTTAAATGTTAAATATGCAACAGAACGGAAGTCAAAAATTGAATACTTATGAAAATAGCACGTAAGTCTTGGATCAGTTTTTTGGCTTTCCTGAAAAATTGCTTAAAATGAGTTACGTGGTGTTAGAACTTCACCGACGATAAGTACCTTAATTAAATAGGTATTACTTACACAGATTTTATAAAGAACTTGGGAAGTAATGAAGACCATAATGAATTATTACCTTATTTTAACAACATGATCAAAAAGTTTCACATCGAAAAAATGTAAATGCCGGTTTATCTATTATAGTGAGTAGGTACTAAGTGAACACTATTCGTAGTTAATTATGACTACCTATAGTCAAAATAATTAAGTCAATTCATTAGTTTCGTAGACAAAGTAAAAGCAAAAGTAGAGTCTTTTGGCTAGGCGGCTTATTAAATAATGTTACAGTAACAATGAATTGTGTTACAATATTTTTAATTGGAATATTCTGAAATTACTTATTCAATTCAACATCCTGTTGCACGATTTAGTTTGTAGATTAACTATATCACGGGCAATCAGTCTTTAGTCCTAGTCATTATGACGCCCTACCTACAATAAATAGTGATACATTTTAACTATCCACGCTGACGAGATGACTTTGCATCGTGGACTGGTGGTACCGCCTCCTCGAGGCGAAGTCTTCGTTGTCATCGTTTAGCCTCTCCTGCTCTACGGATATATCGGCGTGCACGGGCGTCACTACCAATTGTTCGTATTCTAGTGGTCGTTTTCTGTAAAAAGACAAGGTAATTAGTACCAAGTGAGCCGTATCCAGAGAGCCTAATTTAAAGCAGACGATATGACCGAATCGGAGTTTCCCTCTCTTTCATACGAGCTGTGCTTCTCATTTGCTTGGATGCGACAGGTATATTCTCGTTTGTTAGGGAACGGCTTTAAATTAAGCCACCAGCTTTCAAGAGTGGTGGAGTAAAGGAAAGTAAGTCCGTCGATGGAAGGGGGCGAGGTGTCCTTTAGAGAGCAATTCGCGTTACCGTCAATAATTCTACCATTATGTACATATATTTTTAATGAAATAGGTAGCAGACGAGCCGACGGATCACCTAATGGTAAGGGATTACCGCCGCCCATGGACACCTGCAACACCAGTGGTGTCACTAGTGCACTGCTTACCTTTTAACACCCCTTTCCCTGGATTGGGCCTCCGGTACCCTCACTCACGCAGCGAAACACAGCGCATGCACTGCTTCACGCCGGTTTTGTAAGAGGACGTGGTATTACTCTGGTCGAGCCGGCCCATTTATGCCGGAAGCGTGGCTCTCCCACTGTTATAATAATAATCTGATCCTACAAGTTCATGTATGACGTTTATTTTGATAAAATATAAGTAGGTACCAATAATACGATAAAGCTGCAAATATACTTTTAACACACTGAATAACTTAAATGATAACGGTATGATTGTATGTAAGAACTTCAGATAATACATACCCTATAGCTTGTAAAAATGATATTCTAAGCCAGCGGAAGAAACGGAACTCAGAGGCGCGGCCAGGCTTCACGGCGGGGTTGGCGGCGCCTATGTACAGCCACAGCACCCACAGAATGAACAGGCATCCCAGCGCATACAGCCAGTTGACGAGGAACATCAGCAGAAGCTTTATTGCCACCTAAATATACATATATGTATGTATGAAGTTATTGTTCAAGTAGAACTTTATTGTTCTGAAAATCCAGAGGTATGTAGCTTCTCCAAGAGGATCAGCTGAAGTGCGCTTTGACGCCGTCAGCCATATTATGATTTTTATCATGTGAGATGGCTAAGTGCTTCACCATTTTGGAGTAAAAAGCCCAAAGAACATCATCATCCATACAAAAAAAACTATGTTTTAGTGATATATGTCGTAGATGATAAATGTCACGAGCCCGAGAATTGGGTTCGTGATATTTTGTAAACATGGTGGATATCACCTGAAAACCATGCATGTAGGTTGCTGCTGAGTTACACTGTACGAGTAGCTCGTACACATGAGATATGAAGTGCTGAATAATCAGTCTGATTATCGTGTGAATAATAAGGTATAGTAAAATAAAAAAAAATCTATAGGCTAACGCTTGACCAGAATGGCACCTGGAGCCCAATTCTCGTGCTCGTGATATTTTGAAAACATGGCGGATATCACCTAAAAACCATACAAAAAACCTATGTTTTAGTGATATATGTCGTATGTCACGAGGACGAGAAATTGAGCTCCTGGAGCCCATACATATATCACCAAAACATAGTTTTTTTGTATGGTTTTAGGTGATATCCGCCAAGTTTTCAAAATATCACGAGCACTAGAATTGGGCTCCAGGATTTAAAACACCTTTTTGGTTGGTTTTTTTTTCAATGAATACATTTGCTGGTCCAGTTTAGTAGCTAAAAATTAAAATCGTTAAGCGTCGCTAGTGTGCCCTACCCGTCACCTTAAGCGCGGCAGTATCTATGGATGTACCACAAACACCTAAACAGGTTTTGTACAAGCGTTCATCAATAATTGATTTGTAATCATGCTTACCCCTATCAGAGACAGCCATCTGTTGCAAAGATGCGAATACCAATTCTTGTTTTTTGAGTGCACACTAATACTTGGTCGTCGAACGTCGCCATTTGAAACCCGCCCGTTCATTATAGCAGGATCTGTTGGTGATGGCGTGAAGTCCTGTAAACATATTTTAAATGATAAATATAACAAAAAAACTTCTGGCAGAATTACTGGCCGGCTATTACGATGGACACCTTTATACAGATATGGATTACTTACACCCACATTCTTGTGCCTTATTCTTTCAGGGAACAACAGATCTAGATCACTTCCTGTTGCTCCATACACTTGGGTATCTCGTTGAGAATGACCTTGGAATCTAAAATCAGGTTACATAAATAAATTAAAATGACATCTATGAAGAAAACAAATTGTAAAAATAAACAATGTGGAAAATGTGAAACAAACTTTTTTAATCAGTCTGAATTACCTAAAGCAATGAATAGGATAAAAGAAAAGGTGAATAATAAGAACAAAAGGTATGTACCTCATTTCACGTTTATGTTGCACATCAAACGTTTGGGCGAGAGCAAAATAAGAGTAATCGATACTAGCGTATGTGATAAGGAAAGGCATTGTGACGATGGGTGCAAGCTGATTGATGCCCCCAATTACGATGAAGGTGATGGTTACTATAGCTACTACTACCATGGAATATAACGGCACTTTGTTTGGACCTCTCTGCAAAATAAATATAACAAGATAAAATTTTATACAACCACATACAACATCGCAGCCAACAAAGCATTTTTTTAAATAGCTTACTTGTGTTATCGTTATCAGAATTAAGAATGATAAAACTAATAAATTTTATATATTGTAGATATTTAACAACCTGAACAAACACAAGTGTTCATCGCACTAATGTTTGTCGAGAGTAGGAAGTTCGAATTTCAAAAAAACAATACATTTTCAGCTAGCTATTATGATGAATTAACATTGTGTGAAGGTACTTAAAACTAAACATCCTCTTGTTAAAATTACTTACTCCATGACCAAGTATGTCTAATCCTGGTATTACTTTTTCGTTAGCAATACTTTGCAATACTCTAGGCGTGCCATACATCGCACCTAGGCAGGAACTCATAGAGCTCACATACAATCCTGCAAGAAGCAAAACTCTAACTGCAGAAATGTCTGCTGCTATTGAGAATGTATTCAATAGTGTTTCCCGGGTGACAGTTGCCGCTAATGTTATTATAAACATTAGGTAAAGGAAGGTTCTGTAAAGTAAACATTTTAAATTGTTATTTTAAAAATGTTATAAATGTTTAAGTTTAAACTAGGGTGTAATAAATTTATAGGATCAATTTATTACACCCTAGTTTAAGCTTAAACAATGATGTGCTTAGAAAATGATATTGCGTTAATTCTTTGACTTTATAATTCTACTGTGTCATAAATTTCTCTAAAACTACTTTAGGCACCACCAATTTCTCACTATAGAGATTGCTTGTAAAGTAAGAACAGAAGGCCTATTCTCGTGAAATGTTCAAGTCCTACAATATGAAGAGGAATAATAAATCATTATATTACTAGAGAAAATTGACTAGTCCATATTCTGAGTAGTTTTGTGTTATGATTTGATAATTTGTTAAAAATTGTAGTAATAGCTTACCCAGTACTAATAGCTGCTAAAGAACCATTAGGTATATTAACAGATGGGTTCTTTAAGTCCCCACTCATGTTAATGCCAGCCAATATGCCAGTGATTGTGGGGAAGAACACACCAAAACATATGAACCATGAGTATCCTGTTTCATAATTTGACCATGTGTTTTCAGCTATTGTGCTATTGAACCATCCCTGGAACTGCTCAGCTAAAAAAATATCAGACTTTATGGAATTTATCAGTAGAATGACATCACTAGAATATATTATATAAGACAGAAATATCAGTAAAAGTTTTTTAATAAAAAAACTTAAGGGTAAAGGTACTGTTACACATGCTTATTTTCATGCTTAAAGCATGCTACTTTTGAGCAAGTGCAACTTAGTAGAATGTGTGGACACAAGTGCTACAAATAAGCATACTAATTTTGAGCATACTCAAAAATCGCACACCGGTCGATTTTTGAGCATGCTTCCTGTAGTGCAGTTATTTGGATTTGTAGTGCGGTTGGAAGGGTGAGTGTGGTGGAGTGCTTTATGTGTGTTAATTATGTGTAATGTGGTGGTGTGTAAATTTGCTTATTTTTATGCATGCTAATAGATGGGTAATAGCATACTAAGTGATAGCAAATGTGGACAGTTCATTGAGGATGCTAGTATTTGGACATGCTTTTTAAGCATGCTACAAATGAGCATGTGTAACAGTATCTTAATTCTAAAATTAGATAAGTGTCAAAGACTGTACTTACTGGGGTAAGTGGTGAAGGATCCAATGAAAAAATCAAGTGCTGCCAACAGTATAACCAACAGAAGTGCAAATTGCAACTTGATCACCCATTTGACACCCGCTACATTGATAGTGCCCAGCAAGAGCACTGCTGCGATGGCAAAGCCTTTGGCGGCCCAAGGAGTGCTTAGGTTGACTAGATTCGCCATTGACTCTCCAAAACCAACAACATTAAGTGCGCAGCCAACAGCCTGTAAAAATGATAAGTACACCTCAATATACTATATTATATACTTACCTAACAATTGGCTTGCTGTTTGACTTTGATCATATCTAAGTTTTAATATGTTGTATTGTAAATTTAACTTATTTACTTTCAGCATGATTTGGTCTATGATTTATTTTATTACAGTTAATTTACCTGGCCAAAGCAATATATGATTCCAAGTGATCCTCCCATTCTAGACCCTAAGGTGTGTGCCAGTATGAAATACACTCCACCACTTTCTATTCTGCATCGCTCACATATTCCCACAGCTGACAGGACTGAGATCAGTGCAACAAATACTGAGAAAATAAAGATTTAATTACTTAGGTATCTACCCTAAAACAATCAAATACTAGTAGAAAATCTTATTATTATTTATTTTATATAAACATTAATTAGGTATTAAAATATGATAAATATTTGACACATCTCACCTGTAAATATCACAATTAAAACGGCATTAACTACACCAGCTTGGGCCACTATCCAACCAGATCGTAAGAAAACAATCACTCCAAAGATATTTATAAGGCATGACGTGAACACTCCATCCCATGTTCCAAATAGCACTGGTTGGGATATAAAAAAATTGGATTTCCACCATGGTACATCACCCTGTAATGGTTTAGAGGATCCATTTATCATGTATTGTACATTTACAAAGTCATATTTCGAAGTAAGAAGTACTTTTTACTAAAAGATAACGGTACAGTAACAACAATAACATGTGTGTTTGTACAAAATTGCAGTGTGAATCCAACGTCGACGACGTAAATAACGGGAGAAGCAGTTAGCCTAATAAGTCGTCTTTAACAGTTGAGTGGTTCAATAAATAAAGGATAAGTCTATTTTCACCATACCTGTATATCCGCAAATATTTCATTTGCCCCAGAGGCTTGATGTCCACCAGTTCCATATTGTGATTCATTACCGAAGTCGACGAATCCGCCAGATTGTCTTCTCATACGCGCTCTGTCGAAGCCCGGCTCATCACTCCGAAAACTGTCTATATCCAAATCATTCCTCCGAGTTCGACTACTCTGATCCATTTTTATTAAAATTAATCATACATTATCTTACTGTGAGTAAAAATAATAACTTTATATCACATCACACAAAAATACGAAGGCGTCAACACAGACGTTAAATCCCGTAAAATGTCACCATGTCACTAACTGAAAGAAAGAAAAAAAAAGTCACGTTGGATTGAAAACGTCAAAATAACATAGACAAAGAAAACTGTGATAATAAACAGTCGATATCATCTCTCTGCGAATGTGGACTAGAAGAGGGTACCCCAGAACATATATTTTTCAACTGTCAGAAGTACCCCAGCTCATTGTATGACATCCTTCCCTCAAAAATTCCCCGCCCCCTATTAACTTACTTACTTATACTTCCCCTATCTCCTCTCTCTTTCTTTCTCATCTTATATAAAATATTTATGTAGGTATATTCATATTTATTTACTATAATAATATTATCCAATACTCAGAATCTCCCAACTAATACTGTGTTGTTTATGTGATGTGTACGTTTTGTTTGTTCTAGATGGTGTCCATGTCCAGTATATTTTGATTTTTTTATATATAATTAAAACTCAATTAATTAAAGAGGTTCAACGAACATGTGTCTTTTTAATCACTCGACATTGGCAAAGTTGAATCGAAATTAGATAGACGCCAACAAAAAAAAACAGTCGATTCTGTTACACATGCTTATTTTCATGCTTAAGGTGACGAGTATGGCACACTAGCGACGCCAATTGTTTTTAATTTTTAGCTACCAAACCGGATCTATTTAAACAATTTCAGGGTTACAATCTCTCGGCAAACATGTTTACTATTTATTAAATAACCATGCACAAATGTTAGGTGCGTTTTTGTACGCGAAAAATTGGTTCACGCCAAAAACGGCCACTTTTGGCGGTAAACCAAAATTCGAGTGCAAAAGCAGACCAAACAGTTAACTATAAGTACTAAATTAATAGTATAAGTGTTTGCCAAGAGGTTGTAACCCCAAAATTGTTTAAAATAGATCCGGTTTGCTACCTAAAAATTGGCGTCCCTACCCGTCACCTTAAGCATGCTAGTTTAGATCATGCTCAAAAATCACACGTAGGTTGATTTTTAAGCATGGTACTGTAGTGTGGGTGGAAGGGGAAGTATAGCAAAGTGCTTTAGGACGTGTAAACAGGCTGGTTTATTTTTAAGCATGCTAAAATATGGGTATTACCCATATTTTAGCATGCTTAAAAATGCCCATATGGGTAATAGCATGATTATTAATAGCAAATCTGGACAGTTTCTTAAGCATGCTCATATTTAGCAAGCTTAAAAAGCATGCTACAAATGAGCATGTGCAACAGTAGGTAGCTTTACTCGGTGTGGCATGAAATGTGTTCTTTCGTGTTTTTGAAATTATGTAGAAAAATTATGTATCACGCATATGAAAATAAATACATGATTGACAGATCTACTCATTTTAAGAATGTATGATGCAGATGTCTAAGGATGCAGAGAATCCATTGAGGCAAGCAAGAACCTTATTGGCGAGGCAAAGATTATGCGCGCCCACCTAGCGGCGATAATTGGAAGCTCTCTAAGAACGACACTTTGCTATATTTTGAAGTACTAGGCTACGTAGCCTAACTAGCGACACCATTCGTTTTTAATTGTTAGCTACTAAACCGGATCTATTTTAAACAATTTCGGGGTTACGACCTCTCGGCAAACACTTATACTATTTATTAAATAGCCATGCACAAATGTTGGGTTCAACGCGTACGCGAAAAATTGATTCACGCCAAAAGCGGCTACTTTTGGCGGTAATCCAAAATTCAAGTGCAAAGGCGACCAAACAGTTAACTAATAGTATTCAATAAATAGTATAGGTGTTTGCCGAGAGGTTGTAACCCCGAAATTTTTAAAAGTAGATCCGGTTTAGTAGCTATAAATTAAAATCGATTGGCGTCGCTAGTGGGGGGACAGCCGCCCTTGACCTGGTGGACCAGTACAGCCAACCTAGTTAAGAAGTCCCAACTACCTGACCCGACAACCCAGGACAGATTGTCCTGGTGCAGAAGGATAAGGAGAGGCGTCGCTAGTGTGCCCTACGCGGCACCTTAATAGACTTCATTTACGATACCTATTATGAGGAGTTAATTGATAACACCCTGTCGCTACTGGGTACTGGCCAAAGCGGAGCCGAGCTTCTTATAAACACGGGTAAGTTAGTGAGAAGAAACTAATTCGTTCCTCTCAGGTTCCTCCAAAACAACCCTTTTAGAGGGTTTATCGTGAATAACTGGGCTCCTGCAGTCATTAAGGATTGACAACTTGAATGCGACAGGCAAAACTGTATAGCTCCCATACAGACGGCGGTAGTAGGTTGAGTTACCCTCCCGCAGTGCGAAAAAAAGCACTTCCAAAGACCAAAAAGGTTACCTAACTCCATCTGACGCGTTGTGTATAGTGGAGTCATTTTTTTTTCTTCAGGTTGGTACCCTACCATGTGGGTATCATTAGATAGGTCTTCTAAAAATATTAAAAGTTTGCGAATACGATTTTTTGATCAAAGAATTCGTTTGTTAAATATTAGGCTTAAAATGGAAAATTTTGCTTAGCCAAATGTCCCCCTCCCCTTCCTCTGCCAGCTAAACAGTTGGTTTTGGAGATGCCAAAAAAGTATTTTTTAGTTCCCTTACGCCATAAAAGGAGCCCCTGTGCAATATTTCAAATTGTTAGTAGTAGTAGCCTAACAATCTCCAAAATAACTGTTTGTGTTTTTGGCGTAGATATTTGGCAATTCGCCTGCATTCGACCTGCCAGAGAGAGCGATGGTAGCTCAATGGATACGAACGCGCCTTCCACGCAGGTGATCGAGGTTCGAATCCGAGCATGCACCAATGGTCGTTTCAAATCTATGTGCGTATTTCTACCATTACCATCTGCTCGGCGGTGAGAGAAAACATCTTGAGGAAACCTGCACGTTTCGGAAAAAGTTTCTGAAACGTGTAACCATGATTCAGTTGGTCTGGTTCCCCTGTTAAAGGGTTGCGAAGGTCAGACGGCATTCGCTTCATTGTAATTGCTAGACCCACCCTCCCAATCCTGAATCATGGTCTAAGCGTACCCTGGGCTCCAAAGCGACAGCTTTGGACGCAACTGGGAATTACACGCTAAGATAAAGAAGAAGACCTGCATTCGACCTGGACCTGATCCGAAGACAAGTTATTAAAATATGAGAGCTAACACCTATTGAAAAACCGGAATAACCGTAATATTAGAGCATGGACCGGATAAACCAAACACCATAAACTTTAATGATATTTTTCTTTAAATAAAAAATGTTTATAGCTCAAACAAAAAACATAAAAACCGTTCTTTTCAAACATAAGGCTACTCGTCCGAGGACCATTTCATGTTTTTTTTTATGTCATAGGTGGCAGACGAACAGACGGATCACCTGATGGTAAGCGATTGCCGCCGCTCATGGACACCCGCGACACCAGTGGAGTCACAATAAACCCGCTGCCAACCAATAAACCCTTCCTTCCCCCGTCGAGAAGTCATACATTATTGAGCCAACTCGTCCTTAGTACGGACGATTTACGCCATAACCCAATAGTAATTACGTATTATTGATTATTCAAATATCCTGTCATAATTTTTTTTTGGTATAAAGATGTGCTCCTTGTAATTAATACGAAAGATGTAGTAAGTTTCGTAGCAAGTAGGATACTACGAAGTAGTTACCCATCTACGAGTGCTTTCGTAGTATTTGTACTGTTTCTAACCAACAAAACATGTTAGCTGTACAATTATTGTACAAAAATATCACAAAATAATGGCATCATCGCTATCACTTATGTCAAATTACTTGGTCGCCCTTTTTAGGGTTCCGTAGCCAAAATGGCAAAAACGGAACCCTTATAGTTTCATCATGTCCGTCCGTCTGTCCGTCTGTCCGTCTGTCACAGCCGATTTACTCGGAAACTATAAGTACTACAGTGATGAAATTTGATGGGAATATGTGTTGTATGAACCGCTACAAAAATATGACACTAAATAGTAAAAAAAAGAATTGGGGGTGGGGCCCCCCATACATGTAACTGAGGGATGAAATTTTTTTTTTCGATGTACATACCCGTGTAAGGTATCAATGGAAAGGTCTTTTAAAATGATATAAAGTTTTCTAAAAAACATTTTTCTTAAAGTGAACGGTTTTTGAGATATCAGCTCTCAAAGTCGTAAAAAGTATGTCCCCCCCCCTCTATTTTTATAACTACGGGGTATAAAATTCTAAAAAAAATAGAGGTGATGCATGCTAATTAACTCTTTCAACGATTTTTGGTTTGATCAAAGTATCTCTTATAGTTTTTGAGATAGGTTGATTTAACTGTAATTTTGGACTTTGCTGCTACGGAACCCTTTGTGCGCGAGCCCGACTCGCACTTGGCCGGTTTTTATTAAGTACAATCGATCTAAGGACCATTTTGCAACGATCGTGGTTCAGTTCCCTGGTAACTGGAGGCTTACGTTACGCCATCGTCTGCTGGGACAAAATCTTCTGAAACGCTCTCATTTCAGGCACGCGCCTAAACTACCGGGAAAGACGATAACTTTTACAGACAAAAAGAGGTACTTACGAGTAAACAGTCTCATCCGGCAGGCTCTACTTTGTAGCAAACATGAACATATGGACCACTAAGTCTTTTTTTTTTGGTGTCCCGGGAGAAATGCATTACGCAGACCCTGCCGGGGGGCGACAGGGTACTGTGCTTATTCAAGTGTGTCCGTCAGTCATTTAAGTACATAGTTTAAATCTCAATAAGTTGTTTTTATTGGCATTAAAAATAATGCTGATTAAACAAGCTTGTGGCTCGTACCTGTTTATGGCTAAAAAAAAACAGACGTCCAAAACCTAATACATCTATATTACTCATTCTTTTTTTTTTATTTCTATCATCTCGATGGATGGCGGTATTATACTGTGCGTTTCTCGCGGAACTTTATACCACGTACCATAGTTCTGTGGAACCGTTTGGCTGCAGGAGTAATTTCGGATGGTAACGACTTTGGGACTTTCAAGAGGAGAGCCTACTCTTTTTTAAAAAGGCCGGCAACACATTAGCGATCTCTTTGATTTCGCGGATATTCATGGGCGGCGTTGATTACTTTCCATCAGGTAAATCGCGTGCTCGTTTGTCCGCCCCTAGTATAAAAAAAAATAAACGAATAATTCTTAAATAAAAAAAGATATTGCCTATTCCGTTTAAATAAAGAAAATATTGTTATGAGCACATACAAGTTGCTACGAAATCTGTAGGAACTACGAAGTGCTACGAACGAAGTACGCATCTACGAGTAGATGCGTACTTCGATAAAATTAAAAATTTAGGGTAGGGCACACTAGCGACGCCAATCGATTTTAATTTTTAGCTACTAAACCGGATCTATTTTAAACAATTTCGGGACTACAACCTCTCGGCAAACACTTATACTATTTATTAATTAACCATGCACAAATGTTGGGTCCGTTTTTGTACGCGAAAAATTGATTCACGCCAAAAGTGGCCGCTTTTGGCGTGAATCAATTTTTTGCGTACGCGTATCCCTGTTGAAATTGAATGTTGTAATAAATTACAAGATAGTATTGGGCGCCGTCTTCGGTAACACCTTTTTTTCGAGTGTACTTTATAAGTTATAAAATATTATTTGAAGTGTATAAAATGTTACAATATTACTTTAGGTACACTTTTCAGTTCGTGGTTTTTGAAGGCGGTTTTTTTTTCACAGAGTTTTTTTTTCAGTTGAAAGTTACGTTCTTTACACTTTGGTACACATATTGGCTCAGCAAAAATAGGTAGGCCACTTTACCATTGAAAATGGTTAACAACAGTAAATCGCCTCAGATGTATTTTGGTTGTAGGTAGGATTTTGTGACAATCAATTTAGAGATATTAGCAAAAGATGAGGAATTAACTGAGGCACCTACGTCATTATACGGAAATAATAGATCTTTACCTATGAAATTGCCCTTTATTTTCTAGAAACAATAAGATGCTCACACACAACTCCTTTAATAAGCAAAAAGACACCTTACTATAATTTTATTTTGATTTCAGACTATATTTTAAGGTGTCGACGTTCGTGTTCCTCGGCTTTTTAAGTCAATTTTGTATCAGCTCTCGCCCTGAGACCTTAAGGCTTATATTGAATAGAGATCAAATATTATTATTAGATATACTAATATCATACTAATTTGTATTTGTTTGTTTTAGATATTAGTATTTGTAATGCAAAAAAAATATATTTAAAAATTACCCTTTATTACTTGGCAGGATCGACGACCATTTTTAGGCTTAACTAAAGCGCTTTATCCCGTTTTATTTTTATAATGAATATTTTTTAAATATTTACTAGCTATGCCGCGTATTTTTACCCGCGTAATAATAGAATTATCATAATCGATATTATATAATGTATCTCTAAGAATTGTAGCCTAAGTGTTATTCGGTTATGAAAACTATAATATTGTACAGTTTCATCAAAATCTGTTCAATAGTTTTTACGTGAAAGATCATCGACCATACCTACTGATATACATCCTCAGCTCTCGTTTCCAATATTGGTAGGATTGAACAAAAATAGTCACATGTGTTTCGATTAATACTTAAACTTTAATTACTATTCATATCTTTGTCCTATGAGAATCATCTGAGTTATAGCCAGAATAGGTCTCAGGCGCTTTGCACCTGATAAGTATCCAACTATTTTTAAAGGACAACTCTTCTATTTTTGAAGAGCTACATGTTTTGGAAAGTAAATATATGGAAGTGTACAAAAACATCTTCATAAAATATAATAAGGCATTATTTATTTTATTTTTTATTTCCTATATTGTAAGGAAACAAACAGTACTTTAAATAACATTATTAAACACACAAAAACATAATCTTAAACCAATTAAGTTTCCACTAATAACTAACATTATAAAAAACCGCGACATGCTGTTCGTAATATAAACAATAAAAGGAATAATTAAGCAATTGACAAGTATCTTCTTTGTAAAATCAGGTGACAATTTACCCACAACTGTTTTTACCCACAACATTCTAGCATTGCGGCGGGACATAGCTTCTCTGAGCATTCTATACCGCATCTATCATGAGGAGTGCTCTGAGGAACTGTTTGATCTACTCCCTGCAGCTGAATTCTTACATCGAACCACACGCAAGCGATTGTCATTCCATCCTCATCATTTCGATGGATGGCGGTATAATGCTGTGTGTTTCTCGCGGAACTTTCTACCACATACCTCAGTTCTGTGGAACGGTTCGGCTG